>OX459112.1:174527588-175191521 GCA_949775065.1 Brachyopa scutellaris | reverse complement strand
GGAACCAACGCATACAATTAAAAAACATTCTCAATTAACTTACCTCAGTTTGTACCAGTGACCAAGTGTCCCGATACTCCTTCCGGTCAGCATATTGCTCCATGGTCAAATTGAATTGCCCCTCCATTACGTTGCTCAGTCCAGAGTGCTTTACATAACCGGCAATACCCAAACCGATTTCACAGAGCAATATCACCACTGCTAGGATGGCAAATGACATAATCATACAGCTGTTCTCTTTAACTGCACCACAACATCCCAGGAAGCAAATAGTTGCCACCACCAGGCCAACAATCATTAATATAATCGGAACTGTCCATATCTGATCTCCAACGAAGTTCGAATAGTGCGTGTACTTAAGTTCAACCAGGAATCCAACCAGGAAAATCAACAATCCCGTGAGCTATCGATGCGAGAAGAAACGAAAATAGATTTAACACGATGGACACAAAATCAAAAATAAAAAAAAAAACTAACCGCAAAGAGAAGATTACAAATAAATGTAATGTACTTGATACACGTTACGCCTCCGTTAGGCATGATGATCTATAATATTGCTGCGATTTAGCGACGATATAACTCTGCGAAAAGAAGGAAACTTCTGTTAGCGATAAACTTTGAAAATATGTGTAGATCTAGAAGTGCACTCTTTATAAACGACATGCAGCAATCGATCAATACTTGGACACGGAGGAAGGCAATAAGTTATTCATACTGGAAATGGTGCTAAGTCAAGAATAAGTAAATGCACAAAACAACAACCGACGACACACGTTATTTTGTGTAAGTATACAGCACGGTGTACATATTCGCGAGCTCATTGACATTATCCTCATTGATGGGCTGTGAAAAAAGCATGTAAGTAACTTACAGCGTTACAAATAGACACACACAGTCGGTGTTGCAAGTGATCAGGCATTTGGGACTCATTTTGACACGGTAAACTCGTCTTGTATTTGCCTCTTAATCGACATTAATTGTTATTGTTATTATAAATGAGCCGAGTCACTTCCGCTACATTGGGTATCCCAACTACTAGCATTTGACCACACCGAACCAAATACACCCGAATACACACAGTATTAACCTCAACCATTGCAGGTACAATAATAACTTGTACAGTGATTCAGTGTTAGGTGATTCATGCAAACATATGTATGCTTTTTGTTATCTATGGCATGATTGTTATAAATTTCATCACACACACTTATCATGTGTCACACGCTTTCTCTTATCTAACTCCTTGCCGCAACCATCAACCAGTAAAATACTCAAAATAGTAATGAATGAACATATTTATTAAATACGTAGTGGTAATACAATCGAAAATATTAGGCAAATAAAACCACACTTCCAATACAGACTGTCACCTAGCATAGTTGGAACGAGTACCTATAGACAACGAACAGACGTGGAATAAAGGTAATAGCTATCCAAACTCGGTTAAAAGTTAATTGACCGATGGCTAGCAGTAACGTCCGGCAAAACGTGAACTAAAACACATGCGACGCGACCAAGGAATATAATCCTCAGACCATCGTTGCATGGGTGCATAAAATAAAACCACATTTGTGCAGTTGTCAGTCAGCAAGCACTATTCCCCGTCTAAGGGTTTCCGAATATAACCACGGAAATGCAAGACAGAATTACTCGTACCCTACACCACCACCATTGCACGCAAGGAATTAAGAATTAAGTTCCGCGAAACGGGGTTGACTGGAAGATATTGATTCGTTTCGTGTGATTTATTTATTGCGAATCAATTGAAACGTTATTTAGATTTAGGTCTCTGGAATAAAGTACATTTCGCGTGCATACAATGATAAATACTTGTAGGCTTGTAGCACAGTAAGCAGCCAGAGATGGTTCATTTAGTTGACAGTTGAAATAACTCTAATTATTTGCTGTTTGTGTGTGTGATAGACAGGTGGCTGGATTCACAGGCCGCATACATACGTGTGAGATAGTCATGCTCGTACATAGAGGGAAAATTCAATTATAATTGGCCCCACTCCATGGCGGTGGGGTTCATCAATAATTGACCATTTGTCCCATTTTTTTTTTTTTTTTTTGAGAGTTGCGCACATGAGGTTATGTCATTCTAGCAGAACGAGAGCGCGAGTGAGATGAGGCCGAGGTATTAAAGAATAACAGATATGTGTACTTCTATATGACAAGAGGTTAATTAAATGATTTTTTGTGAAGTATACAAGTATGCAGTTGACACGACCACTTTATTTGGTATTTATGGGTTTTATTTTTCATGGTTGGTGTTTGATTCAATCTAATTGATATTTAAAAAGCTTTTGTTGTTGAGCTAAACGATTTTAGAGGTTTTAGTATCAAAAGAGTGGAACTGAAAACTGCGCCATTAATTGGCTTAGATAGACCCACGGTTTTAGGCTGAGCCTGTCTGTACAAAAACAAACAGCACAAGTTCCTGCAGCGAAGGGAGCAAAGAAATGATATAAATTGAACGTTGGCGTTGAACAGAGGTTCCGCCAAATATCAATAAGTTTTTTTCCCCAATGGGAATGAGAAGCTTATCAATTCACAAGACTCAGCACTGAAACTGTATGACATCGCCCATGCGAAATTTGTTTATAAAATACTTAGCTGTTTTATGCTTTTGAAATATATTTTGCTCTTTCTCAGTAGGTAAGTAGTAAATTCACACTTTAGGTTACGGACACTCAGTCAATTTATTTTAAACCCTAAAGCGAACGTTGACCTTTATTTGTCAAATTTACAAGCTGTTATGTACAAATACATATATGTATTTCGAAAACAAAGTTAATCCGTCAACTTTACAACTATATCTGTGTTTCAATTTAGAAGTCTAATCAATGTTTAATCCCATGTTCGGTGTTTAATGCTAAGTTGCGGATAGTCAGTACTCAGAACAATCAGTTAATACATATAGCTGTCAACAAATTAGAAACAATAAGCGCAAACTATTTTCTGCTAACATAATGGTAATGCTTTTTGTTTTAGGACAAAGAGATCACATTGCTTGTCAAAAAATAGTGTATTTATAGTTGGTTCCCCGTGCGGTGCATGTCTTATCGTGGGAAATGTATTTTTTTTGTGTGGCCATCTAATTAGAAACACCTAAGTTCGATTTGATTTATTGAAAAATTAAAAGTTTGTTTTAAGTGTCAAAGGTTAGTCAATAATCGAACGAGTTTTTAGATTATTATTTTACTGTTGATTTTATTTAGATTTAGACGATTTTGCGACGGCTAATACCAAAAGCTACTCAAAAGGCAATCATTGCAATGTGGACTCTCAAAATGTCATACCGAGCAATCATATACAGTGAACTCTCTCGTAGCCGGACACTGACGGTACCGAGAAATTTGTCCGGTTATGGGAGAAAAAAAAAATAAATTGACGCTCTTTAAAAAAAGACACACAATAGACATGTGGTATTAATTTTATTTTATAAAGGAATTCATTTTTATGTGATAAAC
Organism: Brachyopa scutellaris; assembly: GCA_949775065.1. Lineage (NCBI taxonomy): Eukaryota > Metazoa > Arthropoda > Insecta > Diptera > Syrphidae > Brachyopa > Brachyopa scutellaris. The sequence goes on along the minus strand of OX459112.1, from coordinate 175,188,048 downwards.
ACAAATAACCGAAAAATACTAATTTCTGTCTATGATAGTCAAGCGTAAAATGACACATATGTACATACATACATACATACATACATACACTTAACACACAAACCTATTTAAAAATGCAACGGGATTTATAAATGCGCATAGTTGTTAGGTAACACGTTCGCGGACAAGACAGCATATGCCGTCAATGGTTGGCGAAATTAGCGGGTCATGACAATTTAGATATGTTAGGACGGGATACTCTGACGAGAAACACAGTGAACTTCCGTATTCCGGCATTATTTGTCCTACCAGAGACAAATTTTCACTTCACTGTAACCAGCGGAATCATTTTTATCTTCATACAAAATTCGCACAAAATAATATAAAATACCTACCTCTCAAAATGCCGGAGCTATGCGAGTGTCATTCTAGCGTTTCCCACCAAAAATCATGTGTCCGCGAACGTGATAATGACGCAAAGGCAAACTCCACAGTTAACTTTTTTGTTTGCAAAGTGTAAAGAGGAAAAAGAATCAAAGAAAAAAGTATGTTAAAATTGTGCATACGTAGATGTGTTTTGCCCATTTAAGAGAGAGCGACATTCTATTGCGGTCACGAAAACTTGTGTCCGTGCCCGGTTATGAGAGAGTCCGGTTATGAGAGAGTTTTTTTTATGAAAAATCGTGTATTTATTTCCGTTTTTTGAAATCTGTCCGGTTATAAGAGGTGTCCGGTTACGAGAGGTGTCCGTAAGGAGAGAGTACACTGTACATATGTATGTACAGCTGCGAGCAAAAAATAGCAGTGCCACTGAAGAAGTGGCATTAATCAAAAATACAACAAATTAAGCAATATTTTTTAAAAAATGTTACCAGTAGCACAAAATGAGTTATTTTCTTATAATATCTACATTTATTAGTTTTTGATTTAATTAAAATAAACTAACATAAATGCATTTTGTCGAAAAGAACTTTAAAAAAGGGCGAGCAAAAAAAATAGCAGTGCTCTTTCTTCACCAGCTTACTTGATCAAAAAAGTAAAAAAAAAAATACTGAATTTAAATAAATTAGTATGAGGTGTTTTTAAGGATATACTAGTCCCTAGTAACGTGGCCTTTATTAATTACTACAGCTGCGCAAAGCCGTTTTACAGAGTCTACAAGATGTTGGCACCTTTCGGGTGATATTGATCTCCAAGACTGCTGAACTACCCCACACAACTCGTTATTTTTTGGTTTTTTGTGCAGTACATTATCTCTTTTATACAAGGCCTAAAGATTTTCAATAGAATGGAGATGGGGATATTGAGCAGGTCACTCAATGAACTCAATCATATTCTCCTGAAAGCATTGTTTAGCTGTTCGGCTGGTGCCTTTCGGGTCGTTGTCCTGCTGGAAAACCGGTTTTAGTAGCATTTCGTCATCGGCAACGTGATGTTCTGCAATATATCACCGTATGAGTGCTGGACCATTATACCTTTATATCAATATATTGGATCAATACCATACTATGAAAAGTATCCCCAAATCATGGTACTAGATCCACCGTGTTTTTTTAGTTTTTATTGTGAATTTTGGATCATATCTTGTATTAGATGGATGCCTGACATACAGTCGAGATATTTTTCAGCCATATAGAAAGGTTTTGGTCTCATCAGTATACATTATATTCCTCCACTTTTCAGGAGGCACGACAAATGCTTTTTCGCAAACCTCAGCCCCTTTGATGCATGTATTTTCTTGAGAAGTGGGACTTGTCGTAGACTTCAAGCACTGAGGTTGTGTTCCCTCAGCCGTCTTCTAAAAGTGTGAATACCACATGTCAAGTAAAAGAAATCCACCATCTGGGTAACTGCTGCAGAAAGATGTGTCCTAGAGTACCTTACAACACGATTCACCATTGACGGATGCTGTATTTTGTTTCGGCCGCGAGTTTTTTTACAGCATTGCTTATTATTTTAGCGTTATAAAAAGTAGAAGGTTTTAACTTACTTTTCTGTAATTTAGATCCAAAAATCAAATAAAAAAAAAATTTGTACACCGAACTCTAATAAGCACTGCTATTATTTTGCTCCCTCAAAAAAGTATGAGATGCACTACCGAAAGATATTTTAACGCCAAAGTTAGGGGTTACCATTGCAATATGGCGTCACGTGAACGACATATTGTTGATAAGTATAGTATTACAGTAAAAGTCGCAAAAAATATAAATACAAAAAAAATATTAAGGAAAATGGTGTTTTCAAAGTAGCACTGCTATTATTTTGCTCGCCACTGTATATGTATTTATATTATTTCGGTAGTATAGGTACCATTTGCGGTTCTCATACTTAGCCAATCTTAACAAATGAGGTGTGAAAAGAAAGAGAATTTCCTGGAGCACTGACGAATTGCACCTTCACTTTACAAATTTTAACAAATTAAAAAAGAAGGAAGTTTGTATTTTGGGGCTTGGATTTTCTCCTGCGAGTGTTCTCGCACTGGCGTACATAACTCAATTAAATTGCTTGGTTAAGAAAATTATTGACGCTATCTAACATTTCAAGGTATTCTAAATCACCGCCGAAAATGTGCCAACGAAAAATCGGTTGCGCAAAACATCTAAAAGGACTAATCGAAAGATTGTCCGGCTGTCCAAATTTGATCTAGAAATCCAGTGGAAATCCAGCGACAAATTTTGGAAGAATCAAATACTCTAATCTCCAAACGTACCACTAGGGGACGACTGGTAGAAAAAGGAAAGGTTTCCACGGCCCATACAGCTGCGAAAAAACAAAAAATTGTCCGATTAGCGTCCGAATTCAGAGGTTTTCAAAGCTAAGATCGGAGATGCAGCTGGTGTTACCGCAAGTAAATCTACTGTCCGTCGTGGGATTCGTAGTGCCAAATACCTCAAGCAACTTAAGCTGAAGAAAAAACCACCACTTAATGCTTCGCGAAAATTCCAAAGCTTACAATTCGCAAATGACGAAACAAAATTTAATTTGGACCGGATGGCTACAACTATTACTTCCACGATCTAAGAAAAAAAAGAAAAGCTCTTTTTAAACCGCCATCATAACAGACAAGGGGGCGTAATGATCTGAGGTACAGTATCTTACACTGGCACCATCGACTTTCTAGTTCAAAGCTCTACAATGATAGGGAATACATATGTAGATACACAGTGGTGATGAAATCTGCTTTTCCAAAGATCCACGATCTCTTAAGGTGTAAGGTGTTTCTTATCTTATGCACCGATTTAAATGCAATTTGTTTCTCACTCATTCGGCAAAAAGGTCTTTAAAGTACATACCGCTATGTCGTTCTGAACATTTTTTTAAACTTGATTATGAATTAAATATTTTCACCATCATTCTTTTTGTTTTGCTCCGCTGACATATTACAAGAGAAATATCATTTTATCTCCCAAAATTATGTGCTTCTAATTTAGTAAACCGCAGTGTATGTACATATCTGTAAAAAAATCCGCACACATTTCTTTAAACCTTACTGATAATGCTTTATAACTCAATTATTTATCTTGCCATTAATTCGTTTTGTTCTGCTCTATTAGTGGTCACTTAATAACACATATACATAGTACAGCTTTAAGCAATGACTTTGGCGCTTGCCCTTGTTAATACAGTGTGAGTGATTGGAGTATGGTACGAGTATACTATGTACATATGTACATACATTTTTAATCTCATTAGAAAAAATTCGAATCTCTCAGAACCTCGACACTATGTATTTACACAATTTCATCATAAGACTTAATTAGTGTTGTCAGATGATTTTCCCTGCATTTAGCCCTCCTTTTTCAATTGTTATAGAGAATTATGTACTTGTGGTGAAAAAGTAGTAAAAGACGAAAAAACGAAACAGCTACTGGAATGCGAAAAGGAGAGGAGATGATTTGAATTTGACAGATTGCATCAGAATTTTAACTGAAGAAGACGCGACAAATTTTTGAGTTCTTCTTTTTTCTTTTTTTCTTGCCTTTGGCTTTTATTTTTTAATTAATTTCAAGACTGAAGTAACATTTAATTTACACAATAATTTAATAAAGTAAAACGTATAAAAAGGACCAAGTGGACTACAAGAACGCGTTTTATTCCAACATTCTCAAAAATTTATATTCTCAAAAATTTAAATACATGATGTCAATCTCAGGAATAACAGTGGTAAGCAAATGTCCAATTTGCAATAATATGTATACAGAAAAGCAAATGGCGGAATGTACGCAATGCAAAAGGTGGATTCACTACAAGTGTGCGAAAATTGGCGATGAAGTCGCAGAAGATCCCGATTGGAAATGTGAAATTTGTATTGCTTCAAATGCAACACGAGTACAATCTATGATTAACTCAATTGAAGCACCAACAAAATCAGATACGGCGTCAGTTTTATCAAACCGTTCCAAAGGAAGATCTGAAAGAATCCGTCAGCGTATGAAAATCTTGGAAGCTGAAGAAGAAATACTACGGAAGCAGCAACAGCTGCTAACCCAACGTCAAGCACTTTTAGATGATATGTCGGATGAGGAGCTGGAGATCCAGTCATTGCATACAGACAAGGAAGTCGGACGATCCCGTCAGGATATGATCCATCAAAAGGTCAAAGTGAATGCACAAGACCCTGTGGATGCACCGTGTGGAAAGTCAATAATAAATAAACCGAACGATATCGTCAAAAAGTACTTGGCTGAAATGCCACAAAACAAAAAAGAGTTCCAAGATTTGAAAAATAAATTTCCATCATATGAGTCACAAGCAATCGTAGATTGCAATCATTTATCTACGCATCAATTGGCCGCAAGACAAGTGGTGGCTAGAGACCTTCCAATATTTTCTGGCAATCCAGGGGAATGGCCCGTATTTGTTAGCAGCTTTCATCAGACAACAACAACTTGTGGGTTTTCAAAAAGCGAAAATCTTATACGCTTACAACGAAGTTTGAAAGGCAAGGCAAGGGAAGTGGTCGAAGCTCAACTAGCATTACCATCGTGTGTACCACAAATTATTGAAACACTAAGATTGTTCTTCGGCAGGCCTGAAATAATAATGGAGCACTATATTTCGAAAATCCAAAAGATGACATCGCCGAAAATGGAACGAATGGATACCGTAATAGAATATGCTGTTGCTGTCAGAAACCTTTGCGCGACTTTGGAGCAAGCAGATCTGCGAAACCATATGTGTAATCCAATGTTGATGAAGGAGCTCGTCGACAAGTTACCACCAGTCCTTAAGCTGCAATGGGCAACACATAGGCGAAATGAAATAGACGTTGACAACATTTGCGTGCTTGGAGACTGGCTTAATGATCTCATTACAGACATATGCAGTGCTATGCCATCAACTTCCTGGTTTCGACCCAAAGAAGTGCAACCAAAATCAACAGCTAAAAGAGAAATATTAAATATTCATGAAGAGGCGCAAAGAAAGTCAAATCCTACAAAGCCGATTAATTATTTGAAAAAATGTCAGGTATGTCAAGGCAATTGTAAAACAGTTTCCATTTGCAGGCGTTTTTTGGATTGGAACGTGTCAGAACGATGGGAGTTTGTGAAAAAGTCAAACCTCTGTCGACAATGTCTCAAAAGGCATCAATTTAAATGTGCCACACCAGTGCCATGCTCGGAGGACAATTGTACCAGGAGACATCATCCTCTGCTGCATAACATTCAGCAGGCAAACTCAAATAACAACAATGATGAAAACGTCACCATGAGTCACCAGTCCTCCACGGCAGTTCACTTTAGAATTTTACCAGTGCTTCTGTCCAGCAACGGGAAAGAGGTGCAAACTTATGCCTTTTTGGATGAAGGGTCATCTAGTACCTTGCTAAATGTGGACATAGCGAATCAACTTCACCTTGAAGGGAAAAATGAACCATTATGTCTGAAATGGAGTGGAACAATATCCAGGCAGGAGAAGCAGTCAAGAAGAGTTGATGTAACAATCGCTGGAACTTATTTAAATGCACCAAATTTCCGAATTGCAGATATCAGGACTGTACAAAATTTAAACTTGCCAACTCAGTCGCTCGATTATGGATACGTTGCTAAAAAATATCCGCATCTACGCAATTTGCCAGTGGCGTCGTATAGTAATGCCAGTCCAGGTATTCTTATTGGTCTTCGAAATTGGCATGTGGCGATTCCTCTAAAAATCAAAGAAGCCTCTGAAGATGAACCAATTGCAGCAAAATGTCGCCTGGGCTGGACTGTCTTTTCTACCATAGAACCGGTAGAAGATATTAATAACAGGTTTGATCAGCATCTTCAACTGTGTGAGTGTCAGTCAGCGAAAGATACGAAAACTCATCAGATGATAAAGGAATTCTTTTCCGTGGATAGTTTGGGTATAGCTGGACCGAAAGATTCTAAACAGATCCAAGATGAAGAACGAGCAAAATCTCTATTAACCAAAACAACAACTCATCAAAAAAATCGGTACGAATCTGGACTTCTGTGGAGATATGACAATTTTAAATTACCGGACAGTCGACCCTCGGCGATTCGCAGGATGTTGTGTTTGGAGAAGCGTCTGAAATGTGATAAAGAGTTAAAGGATAACTTAATCAGACAAATAAAAGAATATGAAGAAAAGGGTTATATTCGAAAGCTCAGCAGTAAAGAGTTGGAAGTACAACATGAACGGATTTGGTATTTGCCGATATTTCCTGTCCGTAATCCAAATAAGCCAAATAAAATTCGAATCGTCTGGGATGCTGCAGCTATGGTGGATGGTGTTTCGTTGAATACGTTACTTATGAAAGGCATCGACTGGAACTCGTCGCTACTGGGTGTTCTCATACGCAGCAGGGAAAGAAAAGTCTGCATTTCCGCAGATATAAAAGAAATGTATCACCAGGTAAAGATTCCGGAAGGGGACCAGCATGTGCTTAGGTTTTTGTGGCGAAATGATGACGATGTCAAACCTGAAACATATGTGATGCAAGTCATGACATTTGGGGCCACTTGCTCTCCCAGTTGTGCCCAGTATGTGAAGAACCACAACGCAATGCAGTTCAACGACCAGTATCCACGAGCAGTGCAAAGTATAATAAAAAATCATTACGTCGACGATTTATTGGACAGCGTTGATGTTGTGTCTGAGGCAGTACAGTTGGCAAAGCAAGTATCGATAATTCACGCAAAGGCTGGTTTCGAAATCCGAAATTGGAAATCAAATTCTTGTAGTGTTATGCGAGAATTAAACCCGGGATCATCTGATGTTAGCATGAACTTAAGCTTAAATCCGGAGTCTTCAACTGAAAAAATATTAGGATTGTGGTGGTGTTTAACGACAGATGAACTAACCTTCTCCTTACGTTATAACAAAGGCAGTCAACGAGTACTGAAAGGAGAATGCCGTCCAACCAAAAGAGAAGTCCTGTGTGTTTTAATGTCAATATACGACCCTCTCGGACTTATTTCCAATTTCCTGGTATATCTGAAAATATTGCTGCAAGACATTTGGCGAAGCCGTATAGAATGGGATGATCCCATCAAAGACGATCAATTTGATACATGGAAAAAATGGATCCGACCACCAAAACTTGATATTAATGACCGTTGGTTCCAAGGTCCCGAATTTTTATTAGAGGATGAAGATAGATGGCCCAAAGATGTAACATCAGATCCCGAATTAATGGAGGAATTATTGGGGGTACATGCAAGCGTGCGACCTCTCATCGACATTACTAAGTTTTCGAAATGGAACAAACTGTTAAGGACTATGGCGTATGTTATCAGGTTTCTTAATATCAAAGTAAAAATGAAGCCTCAATTACTTACTCACGGAATTTTAAATGGTGAAGAGCTTAAGCTAGCGGAGACTGTGTTATTTCGAATAGCTCAGAGGGATGTCTACTATGATGAAATCAATTATCTCAGAAAACAAGACGAACGTAAGGCAGATGGTTTACAACCTACAGTTCATCACACAAGCTCTATCCGACGCCTTTCACCATACTTAGACGAGCAGCAAGTTCTCCGAGTACGAGGAAGAATTGATGCAGCCACATTCGTTAACGTAGACACCAAACGTCCAGTGATTCTTCCAAGAAACCATGGAATAACTCATCTTATAGTTCAGAGATGTCATGAAAACTTTCTACATAGCAACCATGAAAGTGTAGTAAATCAGCTACGATAAACTTACCTTATTCCAAAGTTAAGATGTGTAGTGAGGTCGATCTGCCGAAAGTGCCAATGGTGTAAAATTAAAAACGCAAAACCGAAAGATCCAGAGATGGCACCCCTTCCACGTGCAAGATTGTCAGCGTATTGTGACCCGTTCGCGTTCACAGGAGTGGACTATTTTGGTCCGTTGATAGTGGCAGTTGGGCGACGACAAGAGAAGAGATGGGGAGTGCTATTTACGTGCTTAACCATCAGGGCTGTCCATGTAGAAATAGCTCACAAAATGGACGCCGACTCATTCATCCTACGTTTCCAAGATTTCATTCAAAGACGCGGGCAGCCTAAAGAAATATACTGTGATCGAGGAACCAACTTCATTGGAGCAGAGAGGCTGTTACGTCAAGAGTTAGAAGCAGTGGGTCCAGCTCACATTGCGAAACATTTTGTGAGTCCCTCGGTAAAATGGATGTTCAACCCGCCGGCGTCACCTCATATGGGCGGAGCCTGGGAACGCTTGGTACGCTCTTTCAAGAAAGCGCTATATAGCTCATTGCCTGTAAGGACACCAAACGACCCATTACTCAGAAGCTGCTTGGTGGCTGCGGAGAATATCATAAACTCAAGGCCACTTACGTATGTGCCACTGGAAGAAAACTTGGCAGAGGCTTTAACTCCAAACCACTTCCTGAGATTGACATCTGGAGGAGGCAATCCTATCGGGCAGCTGGATGAAGGCCGGAAAATTTTAAAATATACTTACCAGTATAAGGAAAGATTTGCTAATAAATGCTGGGAGCGGTTCATAAATGAATACACACCGGAGCTGACGCTGCGCTCAAAGTGGTATGATCCAGTGCAACCACTAAAAGTTGGAGACATCGTGATGATTATCGACAAAGACCTGCCAAGAAACAATTACCCAAAGGGAAAAATAATTGCTGTAAAAACATCATTGGATGGCCAGGTGCGAAGCGCAACAGTTCAGACCATCGATGGGCTCTTTGAACGACCAGCAGTCAAACTAGCTTTCCTAGAAGTACGAGAACCGAACGAGGGTACAACAAATTCCAATCCCTGATTTGTAGTACCAGGGGGAACTGTGGTGAAAAAGTAGTAAAAGACGAAAAAACGAAACAGCTACTGGAATGCGAAAAGGAGAGGAGATGATTTGAATTTGACAGATTGCATCAGAATTTTAACTGAAGAAGACGCGACAAATTTTTGAGTTCTTCTTTTTTCTTTTTTTCTTGCCTTTGGCTTTTATTTTTTAATTAATTTCAAGACTGAAGTAACATTTAATTTACACAATAATTTAATAAAGTAAAACGTATAAAAAGGACCAAGTGGACTACAAGAACGCGTTTTATTCCAACAGTACTAATCTTTGTGGTTACGGCTTTCGTGATTTGCACAGATTTGGCTGTAGAAATTTTTATTTTTCCATAGGTATATCATATACCGTATATGCACATTCACTAGTATCCGGATGCGAAGTGCCCTAAGCAAAGTTTTATTTGCCAATAAATACGTATATTCGTCGGATACGGATTGCATCGGTCGATCGATAGTTAAAATATACCTAGACCTTGTAAGTACCTACATATTCAAAACTATGAACATGGCATTTCTTCCCTTTTCAGTAAAAGTCTGTTTGTCATCGTTTTGGATTTAGGAGAAGGTGATATGGCTATCGTAGCAGGTACGACCAATATAAAACAATACAGTGTATATACGGTATACCCACATACATGTAAGCTCACGCAGATATCCAGAACGAAAATGATCTAGTAAATAAAACAATACTTCGTCATAATATGTACATACCCACATATATATGTATCTGCATAAAAATCCATATACATTTGTTTATACCTCACTGATAAGGCTCCTCTCTACGTGTCTGTTCATTCAATTAGTCATTAACTTGTTTTGCTCCGCTCAATATTACTGATCGGGTCAGTGGTCACTTAATAAAACATTATGTACATACATAATCTACATACATATATGTAAGAGGAGAACAGTTTAATGCAATGACTTTGCCATCTTCCGTTGATAATACTGTGTAAATTAGAATCTCAGAACAGGAAAGCTATGTGTTTACAGTTTACACTATTTCATCATTACAATTTAATTAGTGTTATCTGATGAAATTCCCTCCCACCTCCCCCATCATCTTCTTCAATAAACACTATTGTGGGTGGAAAAACCGTTCAAACGAAACAGGTTGATTGTTCAAGAGAATAGCTTAGAATTAGAATTCCATTATGAAAATTCCAATATATGCGACGATATTTTAAAAACACACAGTCCTGAGTTCAACCTTGCAGTCATTTCCAGACTATTGCTCCTTAACCATCTCGCCACCCGCCAGGGTACGTGTTATAACTCCCGCCTGCAGGATTAAGCGCAATTCATGCGCAATACTAATTTGAATCCATCCCAAGTTTTCTTTCCGCCACCACCACCTTCAAAGGGCTTCAAAGGGAAAATGAAAATAAATTCAAAACAAAAACATGGAACTCTAGCCTCCGAGTTGAAAATGGCAAAGGTAACGCCAAAGGAGATATTTTTGTGAAGTCTATCGGAATTTCTGGGCGAAGTACATTTAATTGCGGTGTATGAAAAAAAGAAAACAAAAATTTGCTGACCTCAATAGTTTTTGTTGTTGGTATCATTTTTCTCAAAATTTCACAAGATGTTATGGATATTTAACCTGCAAATGCAATTATTCTACGTACTCACCTTACTTGTTTAAATAGTTTCCTTACGATTCGCTTAATAATCAGACTTTATTTTTAAAGGAATTCTCGTTCTTTTTATATAAAAAAAAAAAACTATTCAATACAAAAGAAGAAAAAATTAAATTCCTTAACAGTTCACAAATCAAGTACTTGCACCGACCACAGAACCAACAACTTTGAGCAAAAGCAACCAACTGCTGTTTGTCTTCTCTTCCGGAATAAAGTGTTGTTGAGTTGCACTTCTTCAATCTTCACACCCTTCACACCTTCGCGGTGTCTATCTAGTATCTATGCCCTTCTCTTTTCGGCTTTTATGGAAATTGTTTATGTTTCAGCAAAGGTTCGACTGCCCAAAGAGAGAGCGATAGTTTTGTATTGATAAGAAAGCTGAAAGAGACTGCTGGTTTGTGATTTGCTTGGTTTTGGCGTCGTACACTGAACTATGAAATGGATTTCTGATTGTAGGGTGAAATGCTAGATGTCGCAGCTATCCCGGTAGTTTCCGATTCAAAACCAACGGTTATTATTTGAAGAAAGTGTAAAAGAAATTATAAAAATCGAGTTCACCGAGAAGATGTCGTATTTCTTTGCATGTAAAGGACGTGGAAAAAGAAAGATACAGCGGTTGAAAGTGGGTGAATTTCATATACGAAATTCGGAGCTGTACGGAGGAGAGGAATAGTCCCTTCTTCCTCATTTCTGGCACTTTTGCAGAAGTTATTTGAAAGAACGCCAAGCTGGGTCAATGACACAAATAACCATGCTATTTTGTAGTTTTTTTTTTTAGAGACAATAGATAGTAAGAATTTTTCAGATGTTTTTTTTTTGTCACTGTGAGTAGGTACAAAGAAATGCAATTTTTTTTTTATATACATACAATGCCATTCGAAAAATGTTGCTCAAACTATTTTTTTCGAAGTTTGGCAAATTGGTTGCGATAACTAGCTGCATATTCTGTAATCAGGTTTTGTTTTATTAGGTATCTTCAATCTTTTCATGACACTTTTAGAGTGTTAGAATTTTTTACCTGTGGTTCAGGGAGCAAAATGCTGTTAGAGTTAGACCGAAAAATGGGGCTTTTGGGTACTTGCGTCAATTTTAGTTATAAATGAAAAATGCTTAATTATTGCAGTTTTTTTTATTTTTGTATTGCTTCTTGGAAACATTGTCCATTTTATCAGTACTTCCCAACTCTCCGTTCGGAGACGGCAGAAAACTGTAGGTCCCTTCCATTCCTGCAAAAATATAACGCGCACACACAAATGGTTGCGGGGAGCTAGGCTTGGTTCTACCTAGGACTGCTGAAGCCAAATATTATATTTTTTACATCTGCGATTCATTGACTAGGTTTTTCCATGTGGATACAGGTATGGTGTTTAAGAGCCGATTTGTCAATGTTTTAGGATTTTAATTGACTCTGGACGCTCCTTTAAAATCATAAGTTTCATGAATGCCCGGATACTCTCAATTGGATTAAGGTCTGGGGTGGGCTGTAGGGAGGCTAGCTTTGCACATCAACATTGATTTCTTCGAAGCACTTTTAAATTTAAGAAATAAAAAAAGACAAATGTAGTTTTTAATCCTAAAAATGGTAGCCTATTTTAAAGCTACAGATTAATGGTTTATTTAAAAACAAAGAACAAGCTCATATTTTCATATTTTTGGCTGCATGGCAAGAAGCGTTGTCCAGTTGAAAAATTAGTCTACGGGTGTCACCCAAAAGCTCTATGGCGGAGGGCCCTAATTCATATTCCAGGCCCCGTATATAAACTGCTACAGTGACTTTCGATTCTAAAGAGGCCATTCTACCTTCTCCATCTCCAGGGAAGCATCCGCAGACCAGCACACCTTCAGTTCTGGGGGCATCCGTAAGAGGCATTCAGAGCTCAGTATTTCATTTAGTTCTCTTCGCACAAGAATCCTCCCATCTCCAACATGCAGCTTTGTCGCACCACTGTACGCGTAGCCTAAGAAATGCAGACCCACTTATGTCTTGTGGATTATCCTCTCGCCGCTTCCTTTCTTCCAAAAGTTTTGTCTTCAGCACGCTAATAGGGGGCAAAGCATCTCTGGAATCTATTGCAACAACAAAATTTCCGAAGCTTTTGGGAGGCTAGATAACAGAATGATTGCGAGCAACTCATCTTGAAGCTTTATATCGATTTCAATTAGTTTATCGGCCGTATTAAAAAATTGGATTAAGTGATTGGAAACTGAACCGCTTTTATCTAATTTTAATGCTAAGAGATGTTTCAAGAGTCAGAGTGTAACCTTTTTAGCGGGACCACTGGGTTGATGAACGTCCGATAATTTTATCCATGCTTCGCTCGCAGATGTGCAGTTTTTGCTGTGGCTGAACTGCGTTGACTGTACACATATAGTAGAATGGTTGCAAGAACCTTCTCGTCCTCCTTTATCCAGGTGGAGACATCGGCATCATTCTGGTTGTTAGCTGTTTACTCAGGTCGACGACTTTCTTCAGAAACATGTGGCCATAGTTCAGTATGTATGAGGACAGACCTCATCTGTATCTTCTAGCAATCAAAATTATCATTTGATAGTTTGTCGATTTAATACATAGACGAACTCATTTCGCGCCAAATTAACTTTTAAATTTACTACGCACGAAATTTACTTATACTTTTATCACGTGAGTCTGGGCCCATAACCTATGTTGGGAAAAAGAATCAAAAGTTCGATCACATCCAATTTAAAGGGGTTTTATTAAGCGACTAACAATGTATAATAGAATATGTAGGTATCACAAGTTCATAAAGCATTTACATTTATTTTATTTGATTTAACGCATTCAGAGTTTAAAAATATGAGGGACACGTATAAAATATGGAAAAATATAGCAGAGGTGTTAATAAAAGGCAGTGAGTGTTCTTAGTGCTAAACAAAGAAAAGTTTAAATTCTGCGAATATCGCTTTTGCGTCCACGGACAGGCGGTAAACCGCTACCGCATCTCTACCATTACCGCTACCGCTACCGCATACCGCTCCGGTGTGTGAGCTCCTTTATAGGAAAGGAACTATGTTGCCTATATTGTGATACTAGTACTAATTCTATTTCTAATAGTTTCCTTTCCGAGAATTTGGTTGTATGATTTCGTTGTTTTGCTTTTTATTACAATTGTTCTAATTTCACTTTGATGTTTACACTTGAATAGGATTAATTGCACCGAAATTGAAACAAACCGATCTTGAAAATGTGCAATTACAATAATTTATTTTATAGCAAAATTAGCGAGGTTTATCAAATACAAAATTGTGTACTTAGCTTCGTTAGGTCAAGATGTGGTGTCTGCAGCGATTGAAATCCAAGTGGCAGAGATCATGCACGATCGATTATACGAGACCATCATTGTTCTCTGGCCCACGCACAAGTTTCGCACAAGCAATAGCATTGTTGTTGCAGATCAGAGTGCGTTTGGCGATCGAACAATTGATCTGCATGAATGAGTAATTATATAAGTATATGCATGCAGACACAACATCGAAGACCACTAGTCATTAGCAGTGAGAGCAAAAAATATATGAACATACAAAATACAATAGCAATGAATGGCAAAGAGATTGGAATATGTATTGGAAAGCAAAGAGATAACAAAATATGTATTGGAAAGTTAAGTTAAGTTAAGAAAAAATGATAATTAAATTTGAAAGAACAAATGAAGCTAATGGTAATTTAGTTTTAGGTTGACATTCTAATGAATGTTTTAATCACAAACAACACTGGTAAAAGAAATCACGTCTTCCCAGCTCAAAGGCTCAACTACTGGGTAATAAGTTATACGGGAACGAAGGTACGAGTGCAGACAACAGGCAAATATGATGTATAGGATCTATTAAAAAAGATATATAAATTCAAATCAAATTTTATAATAATATGTGGTAACAAACTGGTATTCCCAATAGAACTCCGGCCACAGTCAGTGCATTCGAATCGATAAAAGATAAAAGCTTGGGGAAACATCCCTTGGGATGTGCATGCTCAATGGTACACACAGAAGGTTTATCCGAATCAAAGATAGTACAGCAAGATGATGGAAGTGTCGAATTATGATAATCCTTGGGTCCGTGGGTGCCACAACATTCTCCCTAAACATAAATAAAAAGTCGAATTTTTTAAGAAAAAAATTTAAAAAAAAAAAGTTATTGTAATCAAATTCACTTAACCCAAATATTCTTATCTTCAAGAAGGAACCAATCAATTAACTTACCTGAGTTTCTACCAGATTACGAGTATCAGCATATTGCTTCATTATGAAATTGAATTGCGCAATACCCAAACCGATTGTACATAGCAATATCAACACTTGCATGATGGCAAATGCCCTAAACATAGAGCTGTTTTCTGTAACTGCGCCCCAACATCCCAGGCAACCAATAATTGCCATCACTGGGCCAACAATCATAAATATTTTTTTTTTTTTTTTTTTTTTTATAATCTACACACGCTAAAGGGGATATGAATACCCTTTTAATGTTTACACACAGCGCGAGCACATGAAGGACGAGAACGAGAGACAGACAGATCGACGTAGTGGTAGGAAACTCAGATGATAGGTTTCAATTTCAACTAACTCTATGGGTGGTGTCCAGGATAACTGGAGAGTTGTGTATTATTTTTGTACTTGCTTATGATTCACAGGAGTTTTTTCCAGATGTTTCTTATTATTATAGTTTGTGCGATCAATTTCTTCAGCCATATTAAACATCCTACTGCCAGTGTTATGCCTTCGCAGTAGGTTTCGATATTAACTTCTGAAACTGATCAACTTATTTTTATTTCGTGAGAAATAAATGCTTCGAGGACATCTGGATTCGAACCGTGAACCTTTCGCATGACAAGCGCGACGACTACCACTACGCCACGGCCACCCCAAATATAATCGGAACTGTCCATAGTAATCCAAACAGCAAAATCGCTAATCCCAGGACCTACAGATACGAGAAGAAATGAAAAGAGATTTCACACGATGGACACAAAATAAAAAATAAAAAAACTAACCGCAAAGTGAATATTACAAATAAATAAGATGACCTTTAAACAGAGGAGAACTCCTTTTTCCATATTTGTATTTGTGATTTGTTAGCTGCTTCTGTGACTTTCAAAATATTCTGTAAAAAGAAAATATTCTGTGAGAAGGAAACTTTTGTTAGCAATAAACTGTGAAAATATTTGTAGATCCAGAAGTCAATATTTGGACACGGAGGAAGACAATAAGTTTTTCCTACAGGAAATGGTGCTTAGTCAAGAAAAAGTAAATGCACAAAACAACAACCGACGGCATACGTTATTTTATGAAAGGACACAGCCCCGTGAGTGCAATTATCTTTTTTGATGACCCAATTTTAATAAGAACTTTAAAGTCACAATTGCCGATACATTCTTTTGGGATGACTAAGAAGCCACAACAGATAAGTCTGATGGCTCTAAAAACAATGGTGGTGTAGGGTGAAGTGTTTTCTCAGACAGATTATATCTCAATCTCTCCTTCCGCCTCCCTGATCACTGCGGCGTGGTTCAAGCCAGTGGCGGATTAACCTTCTCGGCGCCCTGAGGCACGCTCAGTGTTTACCGCCCCCCTTTTTTTATACTATCCTAGGATCATAATTTGAATGGGCTAACATCGAAGAGTGATGGATAATCGGGTATAGCTGCCCCGGGAGTGAGAAATGGTTCAAAGGTATTATGGTTGCATAATTTACACTTTTATTCAAATATTGTATTACATAAAATCTAACAAGTTACAATCTATTTTAATAAAGAGTACGAATGCAATTTTTTCGAGGTTTTAATTGGGAAAAATCATTTATCAAGTCGTCAAAGTCTAATTCGTTTGTGATGCAATTTTCAATACAAAGTATGAACAAAGCGTTGAGTTTTTCTTCGAATAAGTTGGCTCGTTAATACATTTTTATTCTTTTAAGCCTTGCCATAAGATAGATCTGGCCTAGACTGGATCAAAACCGCTCTAACCACCTTTTGTCCCTAAAAAGACTACATATTAGTACGATTACTGGTGTCATCACAGGACAGATCATCCCCGAGATCCTTGGTATCATAATGGGCCTCTGTAAACCTATGTGTTCTGGTAATCGTGACTGGCAGCCAATGTGACCTAACCTAACCTAACCTGTTTGGTGGGCCGTGAAAAAACATGTACATACATATTACGATGATGCGACTTTTCCTTTTTCCTTATAAATAAGAGTTCAGCTTTTGTAGGATGTAATATTAGTTTTATTTTTTGTACTTTCAAATAAAACTAAAATTACACTCTACAAAAGCTGAACTCTTTTATTTACAAGGAAAAAGGAAAAGTTACATCTATCTAAATATATTTTGCGTTCGATGGGGACTTCTTTGTTGTTATTTAGAACTGCTATTTCATCGCGGTAGTAATCTGCTTGAGCTTTTCGATACAAATAATTTTCAGCTGCCAAATATTCGTCTTTATCGATGTATCCTGTTCTTTTTGTAACGCCTTTTTTAGTAGCCGACAAATTCCATATAAATCGATAAACGTTCACTTGAGTACGTACAAGTTTTCTCCAATTCGAAAATCTTTCAAATTTAATGACATCTGGTGTAAATTTCGATATGAGTAGGACATGTGCCTGCAGCTCTTCTGTCGTTACTTCGGAAGATATTCTTGGGCCAGGTCTCTTCTGATTCTTTAAGAAAAGTCGGTCCACTAAACCATCGGTTGTCTGAAGTAAAGTCGGGTTTTCCAGTCCATTTAGTAGCATCATCCGCTACATTTAACTTTGTTGGCATATACCTCCACTGGTGCATATTTGTCATTTCGAGGATATCACTTACTTTAAAGGCGACGAATTGCTTATATTTGCGATTGTATCCAGCTGAGGACCGTTTTTGAATCCGACCAAAAAATTTGTTTTGCAATTTTTACGGAGTGACCCTCGACAACACTTTTTTGCTAAGCGAGCTCCAAGTCTTGCTGCTTCTAGTTCCAGACGTGGAATTGACACCATCTTTATAGGAGCGACGCGTGTCTTTGAGGCAACTATGCTGCATTCTACTTTGAATGGATATATTTGACCTCGTTCACCAACTTAACTGCCTCTCCTTCCGTATTGACGCTGTCTAACAAATCATCTACATAATGATTGCATATGATGGATTTGACTGCTCGAGGAAATTGTTTGTCAAACTCTTGCGCATTTTTCTTCATCACTTATTGGGCGCAACTACATAGGTGAGCATGTGGCACCAAAGGTTAAAACCTGCATTATGTAGACGTCTGGCTCTAAGCTTGTAGCATTGTGACACCACAGGAAGCGTTGTACGTGTTGATCCTCTTTTCGCACTTGGACCTTGTGAAGCATCTCACGAATATCACCACATACTGCAACTGGTCTCTCACGAAATCGAAACAAAACTGATGGTAGCGAAGTCTGCTGATCAGGACCTTTTGACAGCAAAGAATTCAATGAAATACCGTTGACTTGCGCTGCTGCGTCCCAAACAATACGTACTTTCCCGGGTTTATTAATGTTAGTGACCGGAAATATTGGCAGATACCATACTCGTTCATAGTCTTTCTTTAAGTCCTCATGAGACAGCTTACGTATATAGTTCCGCGCAAGATAATGCTCTATTTGTCTTTTCAGATGTTCCGCCAGGACAGGAACTTGAGTAATTTCTTACGAAGGCATTCAAATCGTCGAAGAGCCATGGGCATTTGAAACTCGTCGTACTTCCAGAGAAGGGTCGTTTCGAATCATCAGCTTTTCTGATTGTGTGTGTCTCTAACATTTGACAAGAACGCTCCTCCTCGGCAGATTTCAAAATATTACCCGTCGGCACTCCGACGCTATCGAGTAAAAAGTACTCCTTCATCATATTGTGAAGCGACTCGCTTTTCTTTTCGCATTCACAAATATGAAAGTTGTAATGTTCGAATTGTCTTACGCCGCTTCCTCCGTACACAACCCATCCTAACCGTGTCTTTGTAGCGGCTGGCTCATCTTCATTCCCTTCGATAGCTTTCAGTGGGAAACCAAGCTTCCAGATGAGAATACGTGGAACTGCTTGCTTGTAGGAAATCAATGGAACACCTCTCAGATGAGAATGCTTGGATGCTAGATCGCTTGCATGAAGAGACTGCTCTGGTAGATCGAGAGATTTCACAGTCCTAATGTTTTTTTTTTTTTTATTTTTTTATTTTTTTATTTATTCCATTACTAGCTGTTGCCCGGCGCGGCATTGCCCGTGCTTTAAATCAGTCGCGTTGTTTGATTGTAGTATGATAGAAAGGAAGTAGTAGGAAGCGATATTATTTAAATTAAGATTCTAAAGAATTCTGAAGTCAATACATTGTAATCTGAACTTAATGGTTGTTCCCTATAGATGAAACGATTGCATAAAAAATTGATGGAAATGTAGTATACCTGTGTACAAACACATCTACGCACATATGTACATACATAATATGTATTATATGAGCATCAAATAATGGTACTTTCTGGTTTCCCATACCTAAGAGTTGTACTTGATGTTTATAGTTAAAGTAACATTATGTAAATGCCGAAGATATTAGGCTTTGATGTAAGCATTAACCGTGGAGTACCTGGTAAGGTTTGTCTGAAATCACTAACTATTTATTGATTTTAAAACTCAACAACACCTACCTACCCCTACTACAATATATATATTTGTGAATTGAAATAAAAGGTGAAACTTTATTCTAAGGTACCCACTGAATTAACCTTAAGGTAACCAAATACCGCTGTAAAGTGAACAAAAAAAAAAGTAACAAAAATCGTGCATTTCCCCCTTTCCGTCGATCTAGATCCGCACGCTGATGAAGCAGAAACAACTAACTAAAGTCGGTAGCAAATATCAGCAAAATCATCCCTCCACTACTTTGTCCCACAATCCCACAAAGCATTAATATTAACACAAACAACCCTCTCTCAACAGAATGACGATCAATGGCAATGGTTTGCCCATCATTCAATGTGCGTATGGGTAGAAAGAAAATTAAAGAATAAGCGATAGCGATGGATTTGTGGCGAAGAGAAGAGCATAATATCTGCACGAACAACCCTCTCCCAACAGAATGACGATCAATGGCAATGGTTTACCCATCATTCAATGCGCGTATGGGTAGAAAGAAAATTAAAGAATAAGCGATAGCGATGGATTTGTGGCGAAGAGAAGAGCATAATATCTGCACGAACAACCCTCTCCCAACAGACTGGCGATCAATGAGAATGGTTTACCCAAAAATAATCAGCAAATAATAAAAGCGGAAATTGGAATAATGCGAATTGTGGAATCAAGGAATTGTATTTTTTGTATAAAAACTAACCTAATCTCTAATCCAGGAAGTAGATTATCTATTCCCGAAAGTTTTTTTGAGCAACAAACATCCAAACATCCAAACTTTCACATTTATATATAAGTAGGTGAGGATTTCTTTAGAAGATTATACGTTGAAGCAAATTCAAAGTACAAGGAGCTTTGCAAAAGAAAAAAGAAATCGCATTATGAGGAGGAAGCGAAAAAACTGTCCGAGTGTTCAAATTCAGCTGATTTTTGGAGATGCGTAGCGAAGATTAATGGGAAGAAGTTTATTATCAGCGAAAGTTTAGAGCCAGATACGCTTTTTCAGCACTTTAGTCAACTCTTGAACCCAATATCACATTCATGTACGTTTCAATACGCACGGCCGGCTTTTGATAGTGAAGAATTGGATTCGCCAATAACGGTGGCGGAGATAGAAGCTGCGTACAGAAACCTAAAAGATGGCAAAGCACCAGGACCGGATGGAATCCCCACAGAATTCTACAAGTACGGAACCCCTGAGCTGACCAAGGTAATGGAAAGCTTATTTAATAATGTCTTGGAGCATGGAGTGGTGCCGCAGCAGTTCAAAGAAGCACTGATATTCCCGATCTTTAAGCACGGATGCAGGTCCCAGCCATCCAATTATCGTGGTATAGCATTTCTCAATGCGTCTTATAAAATATTTACAACAGTGATGCATAAAAGGCTAAATAGATGGATAAATACTAATGGTCTGCTTAAAGAATTCCAAGCTGGTTTTAGGGCAGGGTATTCAACAGTTGACCAAATATTCATACTCAGAAGCATTGCCGAAGCATGTCTAGCGCAACGTAAAAAGTTATATGTATTTTTTGTAGACTTTAGAGCAGCCTTTGATTCCATTAACAGAAGTTCATTAATGTACAAGCTCTTTTGCAAGGGAATGTCCTTTAAGTTTGGCAGGGCAATACAAAATATATATGAAGAGACCCTGGCATCAGTCTGGAATGGTGAACAGGCTTCAAACTGGTTCCAGGCGAGCACAGGGGTAAGACAGGGATGCTCTCTAAGCCCATTGCTTTTCGCACTCTTTATAGATGATATCGTGGATTCGCTACCTGGAGGCGTGGAGTTTGCGGAGACCGAGATAAAGGCGTTACTTTTTGCGGACGATATAGTATTGTTGGCGAATACCCCGGAGACATTGCAGCGCATGATTAACCGTTTGGTCGAATTTTGTAGTACGTGGAGTCTAATAATAAACCCGGACAAATCGAAGACGATGATCTTTAAAAGAGGTGGAGGAAGGATGTGCCGTAACGAGAAATGGTTTCTGAACGGAGAACAGATTGAAACAGTTACAAAATACAATTACCTTGGAATGCTTTTCACACAAAACTTAAGCATGGAAGACCACTTCAAATGTAAACTGCAAAAAGCCAAGACCGCAATTAATACAACTTGGAAAAAATGTTTCTCTAACAAATACATAAAGCATAGCAGTAAGTTTCGTGTTTTTGAAGCAGTCGCGGAGTCAACTATGTTGTATGCGGCCCAGGTATGGGGAGGCAGCTGGTTCGAGGAAGTGAAAAAACTATTGCGGTTTTATATCAAAAGGATTTTTCGTCTACCAATAAACACCCCGAATTATGCAATAATGCTTGAGACTGGCCTTTCACCGCTGGCGACAAAGACGCTCAAGCTACAGGTAGACTACATTTTAAGAGTTGTCAATATGCCCATTGAAAGACTACCAAGAAAAGTGGCACTGGAAACAGTACGGCGAAAAACTAGTTGGTACAGCAAATGGAAGGATCTGGCGCACGAATGCGGAATAAGTCTAGAATTAAGTGAAGCAAACGTCCAATCTTGGAAGCCTCAGCTTTATCAGTTAATTGCAGCAGTAGATCTTAATTACAGGCAGAGCTTTGCAAGAGAAGCATCAGAGTCACTGCATCGATCAATTTATAGCCAGCTGAACTATGATTTGGGAGATCGGAACTACTACCACGATGACCGTTCCGGCGAAGAAATATCGCTTATTATGAAACTGAGAACTGAACTACTTCCATTAAACTACCAACCACATAGGCAAGATTTACCGGTCTTGTGTACAATATGTAACCGTGAGGAGAGGGAAGATGTGTTTCATTTCGTGGGAAGGTGTCCAGCACTCCGGGAAACCAGACGACACTTCTTTGGCGTTGATGCAATTTCTAATGAAGAAGTCATTCATAAGCTCAACGAAATGGACGTAGCTAGCCTGTTCGCGTACTGCAAGACAGCTCTGGAGTATCGGAAAAGAATTATGATGGAGAGTTTTTAAGGGGTTTAATGTAAACAAACTGTTTGTAATTTATTCATTTATTTACAATTTACTAATGTACAACTTTCGTTTAATATTAATGTATATATATACGTAAAATAAATAAGCTATTGTGGAAAAATAAAAATTGTCAATCGGCAGACGGCTTAATGCCATGCTCTTATTGATTTTTGTTAAAATGTAATGGAAAATAAGATGAATTAATAAAATCTAATCTAATCTAAAAATCTAAAATCTATAAGTAGGATAGGATAGGATAGGATAGGATTCTTAGTATAATTATTACAAGATTATATGATTAGCTTAACTAAAGATTTTTTATAATAAATTACAAAATTATGCTAAGAATAGCTAGTGACATTTGTATTTAGCCGTACAAATAGTGTTAAATGTCACTTCAAAAAATCACGTGGGGTGTACAATATTCAGTTACAATGAATTAATAACAATATTTATAACAATAAGAGATACAGAAAAAATTAAACACTAGTTTAAGATCAAGCAATATAGGACAGCAGAACTTCAATTTCATTGTGGTCAAAATCTAGAAGCCAAGTTTTAACTTTTTTTAAAAATAACGGCAAGATTCTAATAGCACGAATTGATTCAGGGAGCTTATTAAATAATTTGCAGCAAACGACGGAGTAAAAGTCTCTAAAGTGGGTGGTCCGAAATGGAGGTATGTTTATAGAGGTCCCTGAGTTGCTTCGCAGATTGTGGGCGTTAGAGATCGGGCTCCTCTTATAAAGAATATTTTTAAGACCTTGTAATAATATAAATGTCTGACAGGCAAAACTCGCAGAGATCGAAAGAGCGGTATAGAGTGGGGGAGGCGAGAAGCACCACAAATCTTTCTAATTGCACATTTTTGTAGAACACGGAGTGGTTTAATTTTCGTAAGGTAGGCTCCTCCCCAACACCCTATGGCGTATTGCAATTTAGAATGAAATATTCCAAAGTAAACGGTTCGTAGAGTATTATTTGTGCAAAATTTACGCAGATGATACAGACAACGGATGGATGAACGTAGATACTGTTTCAAAGACGAGATATGAGCAGACCAACTCATATTTTTATCAATAAGAACGCCTAAGTATTTGAAGTTGTTTACTATTTCAACTTTGAAACAATTCTCATCACATGTTGCCCCAACATCAGAAACCAATGGAGAAGATACAGCACCACATGCACAATCAGATATTTTGTGACGAGAACAATTTATAGAATGAATATAGATTCCAGGATCAGGAGATTCCTGCAATCTCAAACTAAAAAGCATTAGTTTTGTTTTGTTGCTTACCTTAAGTTTGTGTTTGGCAAACCAGATTCTCAATATGTGAGCGTCATTGTTTATCTCAGCTATTAGGTTAAGAGGGTAAGAGGAATCATATGCGATGCCGAGGTCATCTGCGAAGGCCGTGACATTACCGGCTAAATGTTGGTTAAACAGAGAGTTTATGTAGACCAGGAACAAAATCGGTCCAAGGACAGATCCTTGGGGAACCCCGAGACTTATGTTCCTAGCATTGCTATAGCAGTCCCCAATTTTTACTTTTTGCGTCCTATCTGATAGATACGACTCAAGCCAGCTGTGCATAAAACTCCGAAAACCTGCCCGATACAATTTGCTCAGGATAATACTGTGATTAACCATGTCGAAGGCCTTCGTTGTGTCCACAAACAGACCGGCACAACTTTTTTTTGCATCAAGTCCTTTGTTTATTGAGGAGCAAAAAACCAGGAGTGCATCTTCGGTAGAGAGTCCTTCTCTAAAGCCATACTGCATATGACTTAAGAATCGTGTTCTCTTGAGAAACCGTAGCATTCTACTCTTAATAGCTTTTTCAAATATTTTTGAGACAGAAGACAGCAAAGAGATTGGCGGGTAGTTATTTTTGTCCCGCTTATTACCCTTTTTAAAAATCGGTATAACTAACATTAGCGCATTTTAGCCTTGTGGGAAATGTACCACGTGTAATGCTAAAGTTAAAGAGATAAACCAAAATGTCAACTACGTTTAGTGCTATTTTCTTTAAGGTAAGATAAGAAATGCCATCGTCACCACAAGAGTTTGATTTATTTAAAGAATTAATTAATGACAGGATTTCAATACTAGTAATTGGTTCAAAAAAGAAGCTTTCACTGTAAAATTCATCTTCCACCAGATTATCTTCAGTACATCGCTTACAGTAAGTAGTACAATCAGCTGGCGTCTGACCAACTGAAGTAAAAAAGTCATTAAAAATGTTGGTAATGGTTGTTGTATCATCAACGACAGAATTATTACTATCTAGTACGATAGGGGTGTTGATTTTTGAAGCATTACTATTAATTATGCTATTTATTGCTTTCCACTCTTTTCTAGGGTTGCCTTGTGAGCTGCTTATTTTAGAGTGATAGTATCTATCACGGCATAGTCGAATTTCACTGTTGACTTTTAGACACATGTTTTTAAAGCGACATCTGAGTGCAGTGTTATGTGGATGCTTAGAGTATTTTTTACGCAACTTATTTTTCAATTTAATTTTTTTTAAAGATGACGTCGTTTATCCAAGGCTTCAGTCTCACTTCCGACTTCGCTTGCACAAAATTGTAACTAGAAGTACTTAAATGTGACTGTAGAATATCATGAAAGACATTATAGGCCATAGAGGCATCACTTTCAGCAAGGACCGCCTCCCAGTTTTCAAATCGCAGTTTGATATTCAAAATATCAAATCTAATCTTGATAATGCTGGGTGGAGATGCATTAACCGTACGTTTCACATATTTTAGACTACTGAATAGAATTCCAGTCATGCAGTGATCAGTGATACGGAGGTCAAAATTAACACCAGTACATTGATTAGGAGATATTTCCTAAAGCGACCGAAAACATGATCCAGACAAGAATTTGAATTTGGTCTCGTAGGTTCGTTTATGAACGAAATCAGACCATGCTCAGCTATTAGGCTGAGAAATGAATCCGAGGCAGTGCTCGATGTTAAGATATCGATGATTAAATCCCCCAGAATAACAAGATTAGTTGCTTTAGTATGACTCATGAGCACTGAGAACTCGTCTAGAAATGAATTAGAGTCGTGAAATAGCAGTCTATAAATGCAAATGAAATTAAAAACCTCGTCACATATTTTACATGTGATTTGTATTATATCCGCGGTCAACAAACTATGGCGATAGACATGAAATTCCAAGGAATCACGTACAAAAACTCCCACTCCGCCTGCAGAATACGATTCATTTGTATAAGGACAGAAAATATATCCTGGGATAGAAAATTCATCACTTTCACACGCAAAAAACCATATTTCCGAAACAAATATTAAATCCGGCGCTTCTAGATTACAGACCAATAAATCAAAATTTTGCCGCAAACTGCGTATGTTTTGATGTACAACAAAAAGAGAGTTACCCTCATCAGTATTACAATTAAAAATGCTGTCGCTTATGCTATGTATAGTGGTGGTTGAGTTGTTGCATAGAAGATCGATGGTATTATTTGGATTAAACATTAAAAACAAGTATAATAAAAGGAAAGACATTTAATCTCCCAGACTTCTTAAGTCATCAAACGATCTTAAAGCAACAACCCTACCTTTGTCCACTTTCCTCATTAATATTTGTGAGTTTTGAAACCACAAATATTTATAATTTTTTTCTGTTTTCAATCTATTAGCTTCCATAAATAGAGCTCTGGTGTAACCAGTGAAACAATCATTAATGAAAATACTATTTTTAGTGGCTGGGACAAATAACGATGAGTTCAATTTCTTCGCTGCAGTCCTCTTGCTTTTCATTACCTTACCCTTTAGATCCTGGGAAGCTAGGTGTACACATAGAACGTCTCTCCATTTCTTGTTGTTGTTTGTGTTGTTCCCAGTTGAATCGATGGTAGGTTTTACTCCAACACGTTTAAAGGAACATTGTAGAATATCAGCGGCAGCGACCGAAATATCCAGTGCGTCTCGAAAAATTGTGTGCACGTACTCTTCGGCATTGTTGCTGGTAACATCAGACACACCAATGATCTCTATCATATTCTCCAATTGCTTTTGCTCTCTCCAATTCAGTTTGCTCTCCAGAGTCGCGACTTTCTTTTTCATGCTGTTATTTTCTTCTCTCAGCTGTTGAACTATGGTGACAAAGTCTTAAGCTCACAATTTCGTCATAGAGCAGTTGTAGGGTTTTTGAACTCGATCCGAGCTGTGGGCGATCGGCAGTAATCATGACCGAACAGCTTTGCGGATTGCGTTTTGTTCGCTGTCTGGATGCTGCTGAATCCGTTGTTTTACCGGTCGTTTGTTTCTGCTCTGCTTGGGGTTTTGATGTTGTAGGTTGTGATAGAGGCGATGGTAAAATTTGTTGTTGCAAAGATTTGTGACGAAGAGCGGTGCACTTTGAAGCATAAACTTTTTGACACCACTTGCAGCAGAGATTTCAGCAGATATTATTTCGGAGTCGTTCTCCCATCGATGAGTTTGACCCGTCCATTGTAAATGTAATGGGTCCTTTTTTCCTTTAAGATTTAATTCTGCTGCAAGAAAACTGTCCATTAGGGTTAAATCCGAGCCTTTATCCAGGAACGCGAACGTTTGTATCTTTTTATAATCGTTGTACATCACGCCTGGAACTATTCGGTACAGTATGGAGTTTTGGTTCTCTATGTTTACATGGGTTATGCGCTGATGTTGTCGCACTGGTTGTTGGGGTTGTTGGTGCTTGTACTGTATTTTCTTTGTTCTTATGAAGCAATGCATGATGACGATGCTTGCACCCATCTACGCCACATAATTTGTCCAAGCTACAACGTGTATTAATGTCTGCTACTAAGCAGGTGCGGCAGAGAATTAACGTTTAACTGCCGTCCACTTGTCATTTAGTCCCATTTTTATGAATTTTTGGCATTGCTCAGAGCATACCTGGTTGCATAACTTACACTTGTGAAGATTTTGGCTGCTGGTATTTTGATTTGAGAGCTCGGCGTGTACGTTGATGTTTGTCTTACCCTTTGCAGGACGTAAAACTAAAATTACATTCTACAAAAGCTGAACTCTTTTATTTACAAGGAAAAAGGAAAAGTTACATCATCGTAACATTTTTACAAAATTATTTTTCTTTGTTTGTAGATAAAAAAAAAACCAAATGCTGACACTATGGGAATAATGAAGTGGTCATTCTTCCCATAGAATTAAGTTTCTTTTTAGCTAGCAATAAGATTTATGTACAACGCCCGACCTTGACACCCAATCCTTCTCCTCATATTAACAGTGTGCCCCAGACGACCAAGTGCGTCTGGTCGCACGCTCGAAAACGACTCCCATCCCAACTATTTCCAGGTTCCCATAAATAATGTTTTAGTTTTAAGATTCATTCTGTCGTTGGTATCAATTAAGGAAAGTAATCTCAGTGTGATAATAAAACGATTTTGTATTGAAAGCAAGAAAAGTTGTGTGTTGTTTTGTTCCACATATGAATTAATTGTAACATAAAAAATTAAATCACGTCGCTGTCTGGAACTTTATCTTTATCTTTCTCGTTTTTCTTCTTGCTTTTTTTTCCGCAAAAGCCAAATAAAATATGGCGGTTCAGCACTTTGATTCAGCAAACATGGATGTTAAACAATTTAGGCAGCATTGCCAACAATACATATGTACATAAGTAACTTGAATCAGCGAAGCGTTACAAAAAGATATTTTTGGATCCATTTTGATGCGGTAAAGTCGTCTTATATTTTTTGCCTTCTTATAGAAATGTTGTTATTGTAATATTACCAAACAAATTTATTCTAATAATTTTTGATGTGTAAATATCTTATCGCTCGAGTTACATGCTGCAGCTATGTACATAGATATGTACATACATATGTACATACATACTCCACCAGCAGCAGCATCAACAACAAGTGGAGCCAGTGTTGATAAAATGCAGATGTCTTGCGCTTGGCTAGTGCTCTGTTTAGCTGTTTCTTTCTGTTGTTTGTGATTTATGTAAAACTGTTAAGTCTTGTGTGTTGATTTCTGTTTCAAGTAAAATGTCCAGTTGGTAATTACTAATTAGTGTGTGCGGTTCGTCACGTGTCGTTTTTGTAATTTATTGTTCGTTCATCATAAATGTAACAGAGTTTAATGTTTTATGTAAATAAAGAAATTTATATTGAAAACTTGTCGATGTTTGCATTTATTTAATCTTTCCTAAATGTTAAAATCGTAACTCTCGCACGGAGTAATTTGGTGATCAGGGTTCGGACTTAGAAAATTATTTTGTGCAGCAAATCCATATTTTATGCAGTCGATTTTTTTTTGTGACATAATAAAAACATAACAAAAACTAAACAGAATAACGAAAAAAAAATCAAATAACATCTCCAAATGTATTTGAAAATTAATCTATATAATTAAATACATAGTTATAAATATGTATCTGTATTATATTAAAGGTACGAAGTTACTCATAAAATCAAAAAAGGAGCACATATTTTCTATTTTCAAGAAGAATAAAATTAATTTTTTTAGCACATATTTTCCATCCTTAAATTTATATTTATTCAAAAAAGTTAATAAATTATTTGAAGGTTCAAAAATATCTGTTTTGTTTACATTTAAATAATTGACAAACATGAAATTTTCTACGGTCTTAACATTCAACTGATTTCTGAATTTGTTTTTTATTAGGTTTGTTTGATGTCGCCAGCCCTAGGGTGCACTGACTAGTGTCAGTGTATATTCATGGTTTTTCAAAAACCCAGTGCAAACCCCATTTTATCGAACGCAAATATCTAGCTTACCCTGACAATTGTGATGCATTGAAAACATAACATAAATTAGATTTTGTTAATTTTCGTATATTTTTGCACTTGTTTAGTTCGTTGTTTTATTAAGTTATGCTGAAAACACACCGGAGCAGTCAAAACGTTTTTGATTCAGAAGGCAAGAAAACGCTTTTTATTTCAATACACACCAACTGAAAAACGTTGTAACAAAACAAATCATTTTACTTTTCTGTTTCGTTTGTTGTGTATCGAGGAAAAACAAAACTGAATTTGTGCCAAAACTTTTTCCACGGTAATTTTATTAGCATGATCTTTATCGTTGTAATAATTGTATATTAGGCTTCTTTGCTCAATTAAATATAACTATTTCTCTGCGTCTACGTCCATTCTCAACGAAAACTTTCAAATAAATAAAACGCAAAAAACAAGAACAACGCAATTTTGTTTCTGAAAACAATTAATGTCCAGCTATCGAGAACGAAAAACGTTTTTCTACTTTTTTTGTTTTGCCGCATGCGGTGTGTGTTACGCCATAAGCAAGTGTGCAAAAACCGACAACCACGTTGGTTTGTAACGTTTTTGTTTCATTCGGTGTGTGTTGGCCGTATGAAAAGCTATGTATTTTCGACAACCAGTCATGAAGCGCATCGAAATAAAAACATGTGTTTTGTTTTGCCTGCTTTGGTATGTGTTCTCTCATAAGAATCAATGCACTGTTTTTTCAACAGTCACGGGAAAACGTTTTGACTGCTCCGGTGTGTTTTCAGCCTTACCAATCCGAACACAAAAAAACATAAGCACAATAAGCAAAACCAACGCAATGAAAAATAACCAAATAATGACAAATCAGCTGATTTAATGTTCTGACAGCCCTCTTTTCTTGCATTGACGAAATACTCGGGGTTAATCCAGTGAACCAGTGTCGACAACGAACGCATGGCAGCATATTCAGTGCATTTTCAGAGTAGCACTGGCGAGCATAAAACGCACCAGTGCGTTTCCAGTGCGCCCTAGGGCTAACATCAAACAACATTTCCGAAAACTTTCTTTCTGCTGCTGCGCTGCTATGGGGTAAAATAGCTAGAACTAACATGTACCCTGCCAAACTTCTAACATATAGTAAGTTCCTCAAGAATATTTTCACAACCCATTGTGGTTGACCAAATCAGAATTTTATCTTTCGTTTCTATAATTTTTATGTTTTATATCATAAAAGACCTCCATTCAGCGTTTAAATTTTTTTAGAAACTTAAAAAAAATGAAGTGCTTCTGTTAGTGGAAAAATTGAAGGCAATTCGCCTTCTTGAACTTTTTTGGGATTAAGGTTTTGTAAAGGTTTTAGTCTATCACCGGTCTGCACTTCACAGCAAGATAGCTGTATGAATATTTGATTGCTTTTGCATTTGCTTGGAATTTGTTTCTACATTGCACAAATCACGCACACTATTCATTCGCTTCTTCAACTTACTAAACCGCATCGTGAATGGCAGCTGAATACATTCCACTTAACTCCTAAGCAATGCCAATGCCAAACCTTATTTTGTTTCATGTCAAATAAAATTATTGAAAATTAAACTCTCAAATTAGAAAATAAAACTGCTCTTACTGAAAAAGTGCGATAGATTGAGGTGCGGACGCAGTAACGTAGTAGACACAGTTTTTTTTAATGAAAAAAGCAGTAGATCTACTGCAATTGCAGTAAAGTCCGAACGCTGTTGGTGATTTACTCGACGAAAGTCCGTAACAGGAAATGAGTCAAACTGCGTTGCTCTCCATATAACTTTGATCAATATCCAAAATGACTTCCTCGTTGATTTTAATTTATAACTTATTCAAAATAAAAGAAAAACAATTTCTGTAACTTGTTTTATAAACAAAATTGTCAAGGGTTTCAGCAAAAAATCAATACCAATCAAAAATTTTCTGATATTAACAAAAATTTTCAATCTGAACTTTAAAAATCGATTTCCCAACATTTTGAAAAATGGACATTGAACAAGATAGCATCCAGCTGACGATATACACAATATATAAAATACAACAATGACAATGAACTTTTGCTCCGAGCTCCAAACAAGGAAAGAAGGTTAGAAAAGAATAGCACAAACGCTTGAGTTTTGAACCGAACAAAACGGTGGAAGGTACAAAACTGATGATTTATGTTTTGTGCGTGCCATGGATTCGGTTCCTCTATGATCTGCGGATATTTTTTCTTTGAGTATAGTAAAAAATTTGTTTTGTATCGATGGAATCATCATAAAGGTGGAGTACAGAATGATTCTGGAAGAACAAGCAACAGGACAACGATCCAGAACACAGCTCCAAATTAGGAAGGAGTTATGAGCAAAAATGTTTTGACTTTTACCTCATAAGACTTCTGTGGAAATAATTGGCACTGTTGCAAACATAGAGGCACCAACCTACGCAACTATAGAGCGCGCTTTATATTAAGGCGATAACGATCATGAATGCCTCTAAATTTTCGATGTAAGAATCCCATGATGAATCATGCAGTGAACTTTAAAATTTCTATAACACTAGCTGACCCGTGCTCGCGTTGCTTCGCCCCCCCCGCAACTCCAAAAACAAATTGTATTGGAGATGAGTGCCGAATTATTTTTCCGAATTCACCCACTTAGAGATGGGACTACAAAAAATCCTCTAAGTGGATGTTTATGTTATTATAGCAATGTACTGTCCAAATTTCAGCCCTTTAGGTCCATTGGTTTGGTCTGTGCGTTGTCTGTCAGTCAGTCAGTGAACTGTTTTATACATACAGCCCTATCGTGGAATCTGCCGGAGGGAAAGATTCACTGTAATTTGAGCATCGGTATCGTTGAATCCGGCGAAGTGAATCATTCCCTTGTCGGCAATGTGAATGAGTGAGAATGGCATCGTGCAAAACGTTCGAATCGGATCTCCCCATACAAAATATGACATTTCTCATCCGCAGCTCAAACGTTGCGGATCTCATACTGTTGATTTGTTTTACTTGACAACTTGATAATTTAAACAAACAGACTTTGCAAAAAATGTATTTTGCACTAAATAAAAGACTAATATTTGATTAATCTAGTGCTTTAACACCCTAAATATGTTTATTTCCCAACACCATATTGGTCATTTCCCTCAGAAAAATCGTACGCAAGCTGCTAATTTCACTTTGGGAGAATTTAAAAATGAGCTGCGAGTTAGATCCAATTGCCCCGTATAATGAAAAATTCGATTTATTTAGTTGCACATATTTAATAAACCGGCAAGATTACACTGTTTATAAACAAATTTAAAAGAACAAATGTATGTGAAAACACGTTTATTTGGTAATTAAATTGTCCCACTGCTCCACCTACGCATGCACGTATTCTTGTTTCTGAAGATTGTTCTGCAGCTGACGAGTCCAGAAATAGAGCTATACTATTTATTTTACTATTTTTTATTTATATTTCTTTTGTATTGCAAAAACCAAAGGACAATTTCAAAACACAAATTCATTTTGCTGTCATAAATTCTACTTGACAGGGACACTTCCTTTTCGGCATTCACGGTCGGTAAGGAAACTTCCCCGACGGATTCTACGATACCAAGCTAAAGTGAAAGTGAATCGAACAAGTGAAGGGAATCTCCGATCCGGCGGATTCCACGATAGGGAGGGGTGACAGACATGAATCAAATAATACAGATTACGCATTGCGCATGTCCACCATGTTGAAAACGATTTCTGTCAGTTTTGTGACGTCATTTGCGAATTAATAAATTCGAATTCAAATGGGAAAACTGTTGTACTCTTAAAAAGTGAACGATTTGGTGAAATAAATAAAATGGGTGTTTGTGCAGTTTTTGAGTGGAATAAAAGTGGCATTAAATACTATTACTTCCTATTCTGTATTACCGGCAAACTCAGGCGAGACTCCGGTAGACCAAAACGAGAGAAACGTATAATTTGTTCTTCATTTATTGCGACGTCTTTAATTTGATCACCTCATTGCCGAGTCCATTTCCCCTAGAGCTGCCCGAAATATGGCTATGGGAGCTAGTTGATGAATTCGTTTACCAATTCCAAAACTTTGCACAATACAGGTAAATAAATACAATAAGATAATGCGGCATTTATAATATTAAAACTCTTGATTACAGAGCACGTCTTATAGATAAAAACCAGGAGGAAATCTAACAACTGTACATAATAATGTCTGAGGCATTTTGTGTATTTTGAATGTTCTCCATTCATTGGTTGCCATCCCCAATTACTGGCAATTTCTAGCTATTTCGCAGTGATTCCCAAGCGGCGCGGCGGCTGGAGTGTTTGGAGAACATTCCTTCTACAAGATGTTAGGTTATTTCCCGCTGTGGGATTTTTCCACGAACATTCACTCCTTGGAGACTACTACCTAGCAATTAAAGTGTTTGAACCTATTCAGATTCACAAAAAGTCACAATAT
This sequence comes from Brachyopa scutellaris, assembly GCA_949775065.1. NCBI lineage: Eukaryota > Metazoa > Arthropoda > Insecta > Diptera > Syrphidae > Brachyopa > Brachyopa scutellaris. The sequence goes on along the minus strand of OX459112.1, from coordinate 175,154,352 downwards.
TCGCACCTTACAGCGCCAGCGTATCAAATTTCCACATTTTACTATGTTGGCTTTGCATGTACATGATGGTGCGGCGTTAAGCTGATGATATTTGCACTTTTATTTATTTTTATTTTTTTATTTCATACGGATTGCTTAACACAGTAAGATACAAAATCTTATAAATTTGTGATAAGCATATAAAGATTCGAGATTTTCTTCATTCAACGCACTAAGCAAACATTAACAAGCAAGCTGGATGTACAATCTTTTGGCTATTTGCTTGGTGTTGGATCCACAATGCATCCAGCAAGTTCTAAGGAAGAAAAACTATCAAGCCAATAGGTATGTACCAAGATGCAATGAGGTGATTTGGAAGCCTTCAAAATGTTATTCTTTCTTTCTTTCTTTTTCTTTGTGTGGCGCTACTTTTCAACCAGGACCTGTTTCTCGCGTGTATACGAATGGAAGGGACCTAAAGTTTTTTACCGACTCTGAATGGTGAGTTGAGAAGCTCATATTGACAAATGATACTCATTAAATGCTTGTCAGACATTCGAAAGAGGTGGCACCGTGGAAAAACGTTTGGGTGTTTGCTTGGGCAGCATGTCCAAAGCACTGACCACTACCCAACGGCGCACACCAAAATGTTCTTACAACCTAAAATGTATTGATAAATAAATATAGACAATAATTTCTAATGTATTCCATCATATAATAATTTTATTCATAAAACACACTACAAATTCCTAATATTTCTCCACCAAAATCAAATGTTTCTACATTAACGTCAAATGCCCTACGCGCTTATGACGTCATGCGCAGAAGAAAACAAAATTGAACGCAGGATGTCATAATCTTTTTATTTGATTCATGGGTGATAGAGATAGCTGACCCGTGCTCGCCTTGTTTCGCCCACCTGCAACTTTTAAGAGAAAACAAATTGTTTTCTTCTAATACATTTCTATAGTATAGGTACAGCTGTTGCAGCCCGTGCACAACCCGTGCACTTTTTTTAAATTTGAATTTGCTTTTATGTACAATCATAATATTTATGGTAGTAGGCCGGGCACAAAGCATCAATTCAATAGAATGCTATTTCAGTAAATACCCAGAAATTCAAATATGCCATATACTTATACACACTCACACACTATGACGTCACCCACTGCTGCATGGCTGTTGGCTTCGGTCTCCACTGATGGAAAATTGTTGGCAATGATTTCATGAATTGTTTTATGTTTTCAAAATAGTTATTTACTTATTTCTCAACATATACGTTGAGTTAAGAAAAGATTAAGGTCTTAAAATTTGCGTATACACCGAATTCTGTTTCTACACGAAGGATACGTTCCCAAAAAATTCGTGTAAAAAAAATCGGGTATTTGTATGAACATATATGAGCAAACAAAATATTGGTTCCAGACGCATAAAAGTAATACAATAGCTCAATAAAAAAAGTAATACAGTCGAACCCGGATATAGTCACATGAACCGGGCAGCCAAACTTTGTGACTATAAGCGGGCTGTGCTCTTATCGAGAAAAGAAAATATAGCTAAATGTTTAACAGTATATGAGGCACACAAGTTCATCCTGCTGATTTCTGATTAGAATAAGGCTAAATCTAAACAATTTTTATTCAGAGGCAACAAAACCTTTATAAATTTGAAATTGAAATCAAGAATGCAATAAGTGACAGTCCTTAGAAAAAAGTACACAGAGAATGTAAAGTGAAGTGAAGCGATGGACTTTTGTACGCAAGTTTTCCCTTTTTTGCGCACTAGGGTTTATTGGAAGAGAAAAAGCGTGCGCGTGGAAAAGAGTTAATATGCAGACAAAAGTTCACCAGGATTTAAAAGCTAGTGTTGCCATCGCAAAAATGTGAAAAACAGGAGATTTTCTGTTGGACTTACCAAACTAACAGGAGATTTCAAATTTCGTCCTAAAACCTCTAAAATAGGAGGTTTTTTTTTAGTTTTTTCATTAGGAAAAAGTTTTTTGACTCTACATTATTTGCTGTTGCGCTGACTTAATGTTATTGATATGTCGTTTCCCTTCAGCATGTCGTATAATATAGTCCACTTTCTCAGCTTCGACGAAAGAATGTTTGTTGCGTTGCAAACTTCTGTTCATACTTTGTCTTTTTCCCTGAATTCAACTTGAAATGGGATTAGATACAAAGTACGTAAACGTTAAATAGGTACATATTACATAATAATGTGCTTATATTGAGCTTACATAGCCAAGAAAACCCAAAATCACGGAAATTGGCAACGGCTAACTTTACTTATTTCAAATTGTGATATAAATAAAAAGCACTTCAAAGCAGTGTCAATGTCAATGTCACTAGGTCCGTTCGCGTGCTTTTTGCACCAAATACATATGTGTTTTCTATCAAATATCGAAAAGTGGGGGTGAAATTTTCTCAAGATAGGAAAATTACGAAAAATTAAACGAACGCGTTGAACAACAAAAAATGCAAAATATATGTGATAGCTTTTCTATTCGTAGATTTTCGTAGTTTTGGGAGCGTACGCGAACTACTGTCATGGTAGACTTGTAGTGCCAATCGACAACCCAGAAATGTTATTGCTTTGGGTTTACACCGTAGATTATTTGTTGCTGTTTTTTTATATTAGCATTCCATTTCTAATTTTGTTTTTAATAATAAAAAGTAAACCAACAGACGAAATGGTCAAAACATTTTCTGGGAAGAGGAAACAGTAGATTTCACTTTTTCGGAGTTATATAACAGGAGAAACGGAAACCCTATTTGAAACAGACTACAATAAGCACAAAAGATGACGATGTAGTTGCAGTAACGAGTTTCATCTCTAATATGCATTAGCTTTGACTACACTAGCACATAAAATTATACTTCCAAGCCAATATGTATGTATGGCAACTGCATTTGCCATAATAATGTGTGATATTAAGCGGAAAAATTTACTAAAAAATGATTTTGTCAGGCTTATTTTTGAATGACTCTATGCGGGTTGTGATATTAAACGAGATGCTATAAAGAGGTTTAATTCCAATACGAATTATGTAAAAAAGACATCTGGCTTTAACATTTTATGATATAAAGCGATTTGTGCTTCTAAGCGATGTGACATTATTCGGGTTCGACTGTACGTATGTTCATAATTCAAAGAAGATACAAACCTTGAGCGGATTTGTAAAAATTGTTTTATTCGTTGTCATTGTCTCACAAAAGTCGTGCAAGATCACTGCTAAGACAAGAAATATCATGGTCATCGTCTTCTGGATCCGTTTATTTATTGGATCTCTGAGCAAAATCTAGCAATTTCAACACGAGTTTCGGTAGTTTTATGAAGAATCTCGGTAATCAATGGCTGTATTCCCATTTTGACTCGAATCTTTAGATCACTTTGAAACATTTCAGCTTGCTCCTCATTAGAATCGTGCATTATAAAATTAGGAAAAAACCCGAAATTTGAAATTGCTTGCCGTTTTATTCGTGTTATTTTAAAATGCATCGTGTAAAAAGGGAACTAATTTTTTTTTCTGATTCGTGTAAAAGTAAATTCGTGTAAAAAAAATTCGTGTAAAAACAGGACTGAGTGTATACATGTATTGACTTTATGCAAACATTTTTCTTTTGCCAATTCGTTTAACTACTTTAAAGTTAGGAGTTAATATGTGGGTCAACCTCAAAAAAATAGGTATAAAAATATAAAAAAAATACATTTTCTTAACCTTAGGATAGCAACAGGGGTGACACATCACCCCACGGAATCAAAAGGCTCTTCATTTTATATGTATCCTGTTGTATGTTGTCTCTCTTCTTTTCTCCATTTTCAAATTGATAGCTACGCTTTAAATCAAGGGTCAAAGCCTGGTCTGATAGGTCCTAATTTTTGCTTTACAGACATTGTTGGGGTGACACGTCACCCCTGTTGCTATTTATGTAACTTTTTTTTGGAATTTTTGTTTTGAATTTTATAATTTTTTACTTCAAAATGGCTTTTCGGTCTATTGAATTTATGGAAAATATATAAAATAAGTTTGCCCAAATGATCCTGATGGATCAGTGAGTAGATTGATATCCATTGAAAAAAAAAAATGCACAATTACAGTGTCAGCAGATATATAAGACGAATTCCACTTCGATATTTCGTTGGTATGTTAGATCAAGCTGGGATAAATGCGATGATATTTCGTATTGCTGCTAGTAAGCCAGCCAAATACTGTCGAAAGATTTTTTGATGCAGTTAGCCTTCCAACTTCCAACTGAACTTCAAACAAGGTGCACAGTATATAGACAAATTTAAATCGATAATATCTTGTAATATTCGACACGGTCTAGGAAACATCCAGGAGCCTAATGTTGGAGAACCACCTTTCAAATAAAAGAAGCATTTATCCTAGAAACCGAGATAGAAAAGACAAGACATCTTGTGCAAGGTGTGAATTGCCAACGTGCTCGGTACACCGCAGGGTAATTCACATTCAATGTGTTTAGTGAATAAAATTAATTTTTTTTGTAAATTTAATCAAAAGTTATGATAAAAGTAATTTTTATCATCTATTAAATAATAGGTTTTCAGATATAAAAGTTAAATTTTGAGCCATATTCTAGTTATTTATTTGAATTAAAAGATATTGGGGTGACAGCTCACCCCTGTTGCTATCGGTGTATGGAAAATATGTGTTGCTATCCTAGGGTTAAAAGGCAAAAGCTGCTCTAGTAAATAATGAGGTTATGGGTAGAAAAAAAAGCCGCAAAATCCGACAAACCTTGTTGAATCACACCAAATGTTCAATATGTGAATAAACAACAGCATAATTGTTCTACTATTACTATATTTGGTTGGTTGTTCAATTTAGTAGCAAACATTTAAAAGCTAATAATACTTTTTAATACATTTATCTTTTATCAAAATTAAAAAATTTCTCGCTAATCCGTGCGTACCAGCCATTTCGCTAATCCGTGTAAAATCCTCTGATTGCAACTCGATTATCTGGGCCGAATATGTATTTTGCATGCAAAAGTCGGGGAATCCGAATTCGTAACAAACAGTATTTCCTAGTAATATGCGTTTTCGTGTTTGCTTTTGAACGTTATTTTACCACTTATGTATATTTCTGTATATTTGAGAAGCATGTAATACTGTAGTGCAATAGTTGTATCTCTGCATATTTTAGAAGTAGGTGATATCTTTTTTAATATTACGTTGTAGAGAAAGATAAAAGGACGGTGCACATACATTACGCTTCATGGATGCGAAACGTAAAAAAATTGTTTTGACCATTGAAAATAAACTTAAATTAACTTAAAGATATATGTATTTTTATTAATTATTCGATTTTCCGTGTTTTTCAATTTTCCGGCAAGCCCTTCCCGGTCATTGTACCGGATAATCGAGGTTCTACTGTAGTATATTTTCTCGGCAATTATTTCCAAAGTTTCTGACAGGAAAAATAAAAGAAAATATTTTTGATATCCTTGAAATACTTGAAATATTTTTCAGTTTATGTAGATGTTTTACAAACAAAATTTGTGTGTGGTAAAAAGTGGAACATAATGTGGACCACCGTGACGTATAATTATGCCAAATTCCAAGTTTGAACAGAGAACGGTTACAGAGTATTCGTGAGTCGTGACAGACATTCTAGATTTAGAGCGAACTTATGATGATTCCGTATTTCCATATACGGAACCGTTAGCAAGAATATGAAAACAATTTAAGGATGACTAAATCTATTGATGTCTGCGGTTAAGGCTTGTGGGTTGGGAAGGACACAGATTTGTTTGTAGAACAGATTTTCGTTTTGCATAGGTATATGAACATTCACTAGTATCCGGACTCGAAGTGTTTAGGACAAAGCAAAGCTTTATTCCCCAATAAATGCTTATTTTCGTCGGATCCAAATTACACCGTTCGATCGGACTCATTAAATAGTTAAAATATACCCAAACCTTTTAAGAACATACTATTCAAAACTTTGAACAATTGTAATTTAGTAAAGAAAACAATAATTCAATGTTCTTCGTCATCTATGTAGCGTGTATGTATGTATGTACAGTGTTGTGCAAAACAAACGCAACAAACTCAGCAACAGCATTTAGAAGCGAATTTGTTGCCGATTTATTTATTTTAGAAAAAAAATGTTTTGTGGAACTATGTCTTCATAACACTAGATTATATTTGTATACTTTTAACAAAATAATAATTCATTTATTAAAAAAAAAAAATATGAAACAAAAAAAAACATCACAATATGCCTGTGCAAAACTAACGCAACATATGCAGTACTTTGTGTATTGTCCCTTATTTTGAATTATCTCGGCACATTTGTGGTTCATGGATGATATGAAATTATTAATTGAGCTTTGGGGTATGTTTTCCCACTCCTCTTTTAACTTTTTCAGTAGCTCCAGTTTATTTTGGAATCGTTGCCCTGTGACTCGCCGTTTGAGTATCCAAAATAGATTTTCAATGAGATTCAAGTCTGGTGATGGTGCTGGTCAATCGAGAACTTGAATCCTATTGTTTTCTAACCATTCCTTAATCAGCTTCAATGTGTGTTTCGGCTCGTTGTCGTTTTGAAGCACCCATGGAAGTGGCATACTCCACTCGGCGTTAGGTATTATCTGTGTTTCGAAGCTATTTTTGTAAATAAAGCAGTGCATTATCCCTCTAATTTCATGGGAATGATCAACTCCTTATGCCCAAACCATCACGACACCACCTCCAAAGTTTGCTGTCATTTTGCAATTTCGTGAATTCAGTCGCTCACCTTTGTGACATTATACTGTGGCCATACCATCGGTGTTAATTAACTTACATTTTGTTTTGTCACTAAAAAGGATGGTTTTCCAGTTTTCAAACGACTAATTAATATAAAATCTTGTAAACTTAAGCCTCAAATTAAAAAAAAAAAATTGATTTTGGATTTATAATGCGTCTAGATCAAAGTTTAAAAGAAAGTACATTTTCTGCAAATGCGTCTTTGTAAGCATTAGCTTTTTAGCTGACCTGTAGCTCCCAAGGTCATTTTCCATGGCACATTTCCGGACTGTGGTTGAATGCACATTAAGTTCCAGTCCACTCACAATTTTTTGCGAACTCAGAAATGTATCTTTTTTTAATTATAGTGCAGATTCACCTCCACGTCCTGTAGGTCGTTTTGCGAGGTAGTCCACCTGAAAGCACTGGTAAGGACTCTACCTGTTGCTTTATATTTTTTTACTAATTGGCATACAATAGACCTATAAGTGCTTTATTTTTGAGCAACAAATAATAAATAAATAATCTTTAATTTTTTTTGTTTTTAAATGGTCGCTCAATGTTTTTCGAGCCATGATGAAAACTGCACTAACTAAAAGGATCTAAATTAAACTAATGCAAATTCTAATGATTCAAGGTCTTCAGCATTGAGAAGCATTTTGCAAACTGTAAAAAGTACAGTTAGTTCCTTGTATTGTGTTGTTTATTGCAGAACAGGAAGGTGTTGCGTTAGTTTTGCACACTGTCATGTGTTATGGATATTTGTTTTTGTACGTTTTTTTTTATATGTGAATTGTTATTGTTTTCAATTACATGTCGTTTTGTAGCAATTATAGAGTTAAGTGAATATCTGCTATAAATTAGTTCGAAATTCAATTGAAAAAAAAGTTATAGCAACAGAACGCCAAAACCGAGTTTTGTTGCGTTTGTTTTGCACAACACTGTATGTATGTACATTAGGGTGCCCCTTATATTGACAAAAAAAAAAAAATATATTTTTTTTGAACACACACCCGCTCATTTTTTTCGTATCACCATAAGCTATACATACACAAAATATCATCTTCCTGAGTTGATGGGAACCCGACCCGACAGGACTTCGAAGTTAGTAAGGAAAATTTATATGAAGAATTTTTAAGAATTATTTTTTTGTTTTTTTTTTTCATTTGTTTTGATTATAACAATAAATATAAATAAAATTTGATATTTTAAAACACTATCAGATCTGTGTCGTGGTGTGCTTAATATAAGCAACAACCACCAGCAGAGATTTGCCAGGGCAAATATGCATTAACAGGCTCATCATTTAGTGCTGATGTTAGAGGCTAAGCTACACTACATAACAATACTACTACAAGCATTAACCCTCTGGGACTGACGTGGTAGTATGACAGACACCACAAAATCGAAAAACTAGCGTTGCGTCGATATTTGGCATATCAATAAATGTTTATGTTTAACTTTTATGTATGTCTTATTAATCTTAATAATGCATACTTAAATAATGCATACTCTCAACTTTCAAATATAATAGTTAAAAGTAGGAATATAAAACTAATTTTGAAAATACAAGCTGCCAAAATAGTGGTGTCTGGTATACTACCACGTCAGTGTAATTGTGAAAATTAGGGTACGTCAGTCCCAGAGGGTTAAACTACTATAAATATAAGAAAAAATATACATTATTAATATTTATGTGTGAGTATTAAATTTAAGAAAGTTTACGTTTAAATTATAGGGTTCACTTATGCGGTTATATGGCTCATGCATCCCGTAATTTGTTCTGTGATAAGGAACATGCAGTAACTCTATACTATGTAGGATTCCCCACAAAAGTTTAATTTTAAAAAGGATAATAAGTCAGGTGCATCGATCAGACCTGAGATGAGCTGTTGAATAACATTGATATTGAACAATATTTAAATATTAAATAAATATTATAAAACCTGAAAATTAGTATGGATATTGCCTACAAATTCCTGTGTTCTCTGACACAATGCAAGAGAAATTGCTTTTGTTCTTCTTCTACTGTTATAAGCCCATGGAAGTCTTGTACTAGCTTTACTGCCCTTTCTGCTGTATCGTTTACTGCTCTTAGTTCACAAACTTTTTATTTGGCTTCCAAATATGAAGTGTCATTTTCCCATACTGAAGGACGGACAGGCATGAGTACGATAAGTTTGGCGCAAAGATTTGATAATGCCATTTTGTAGATCTCGGTGAAATAAGCACAAAATATTAAGTAAAAAAAATGTATTAATCGCTTAGTTTAGAAGATATCGAGGTTTCAAAGTTTGAGCAAAGGCAATAGGAATAAATTAATTTTTAAGCCTCGATATCTCCTAAACTAAGCGATTAAAAAATATTTTTTACTTTATATTTTGTTCTTATTTCACCGAGATCTACAAAATGGCATTATCAAATCTTTGCGCCAAACTTATCGTACTCATGCCGAAGGACACACCTGAAGAAATGAATCATTTATTTTCAAGCGAGAAAATAAGCTTTTACCCTTCAAGGTAACAAATTCATCCAAAGTCTTATCTAAATAATGGAAATACAAATTCATACATATTTTACAAAATAATAATATAATAAGTTACCGTATAATGAGCTTCGCATTTCATCATTTGATGGAACATATCGTTTACACATATTGAAGCAACTTTCCTTCCTTAAATTATTCACCATTTTTGTTTTCATTTTGTGGTCGACCATATCATCGAAAAGGGATAAAATAACTGTTTCCTCAGTTAAATAATACAAATGCTGGCAAATTTTTTGTTCAGGGTTGCATTTGAAATTGACGAATCCACACGTTCGTAGTCTTTCAACGCTTTTATGAAATTCAAGTCCTGGTTAGGTGCTTTAACCGCCAAATTGCACTGAAGCCATGGTTTTGCATAAGTTGTTGCAATGAACAAACAAACATCTTCAAGAGCTTGCCTTTCCTTTCTGCTTAATTTACACTGTGTACAAGTATATTTTTAAAGAATAAACTGCTCTTGCCATCCATCTCGCTTGATGCATTGCACCTGGAGGTCTGATTTTCAATTCATTGTTAGCGTTTCCCCCCAAAAATATGAAAGAGAGCTCAATGAGTTCGCGATAGTCGTTCCTTACTGTTATTCTCTGCAGTTCAGCAGAATAAAAATCAAGCAATTCATTTATTTTGGTTTCTGGAAAATGTTGTTTAATAGTATCACTGCATGTTTGAATGATAGAAGAATCCATATATTTCCAGTTGTCTCCGAATTTTTTAAAAAGGGGAATGTCTGGGCTTATTGTAACTTGGCTTATTTTAGTTTCAAATGCACTTTTAAGAACAAGTTCATATATGTGATGTCGACACCCAAAAAGTAATAACTCTCTTTCAAGTTTTTGTTCTAAAAGCACACACGCACCGTTGAAGCGACCTGTGTTAGATGATGTTGTATCACAGCACATTATCTGAACTTTTTCTTCAAGGTTCCAGTCATTTAACGCTCCAAAAACAGCTGCAGATTGTTCTTTTCCCGAAGAATTGTCCAGCTTAGGTACACAAAGAAGTTGTTCGTTACTACCAAACGTTATAACGATAGGAAGTCGTTCTTCTTTTGAACTTCTTATGGTTAGGCCAGGTAGTAATTTCCCATCCCAGTGAACAGTCACGACTTTAGGTACATCATTTTTAAAGTCAGTTTTTATAGACTCTGCTCTTTTTTTCCTGGTCTGAGTTCGAATCCGTTGAATCGAGGATTTATTGATTGAGAACTCGTCATGTCCAAGTGCCTCCAAAGTTGCCTGAAGAATGTACACAGAATCCCGAATGCTTAACTGACATCTGTCTAAGGCCAATACTAATTTAGCAGTAATAAAATCTTTTCTTCCACGCCTTTTAGCAGTTTTATCTTGTGCTGTTTCGGATGTCTTTGGCAAATGCTCTTCATGGCTTTCATCGCTATCGGAAAAGGTGTCGTCAGCAAGTTCCTGATATAAAAGATGATGAAGTAGAGGTAGATGGCACTTCTGATTGCAGCAATCTTCTCTCTGCTGTTAATATCCTCTTTTTGACCCTTTCCTCCTTTTTCATTAATTTTCTATCCATCCCCATTAGGCAGCCTGGTCTGCCTGGTTCCCTCTGCCGTAGAAGAAATATTTTATCTTCTTCTATTTTAATTTTAAGCAAAGCGTCAATGTGTGATAAATCAAACAAATTATCTAAATCGTTTTTAAAATCTTCTTCTCGTTGTTTGAAAACATGGTTAGTTTTCTTGGGATTTTTTTGTAAATCTTTCCAAAGCTCATAGAGATTCACAAGTTTTTTAACACAGTGAGGAAGTGCCCTTGTAGGAATTCTTGCTTTTTCCCAGAATATTATGCACTCACGAATCACAAGGTTCGCACTTTCACTAACCGTCAACTTCACTTCGCGAATACTAAAAAATAATACTTCAAGAACCTGGCGTTTTGAAGGCAGTTTAGCACCAGTTATTTGATGATTTACATGTCCGACTAAAAAAATACCGTTGGAATTTCTCCTTTGAAATGACATATTTGAAAAACAAAAAAGTATACGTATTATCCGTGCTAAAAATGACAATATACTAACGAAAAGTTGGGGCATGTACTTTTTTCGTATATAAATGGCATGGCATACTTCGATCGAAAGTCGGGTATAGTAAATGAACTCCAAATGGCGCCAAATTTTTTTTGCAGCAGTTTTATGGTTAAACGAAAAAAAATGAGGGGAAGAAAAATTTTTTTTTTAAAATAAGGGACACTCTATTGTACATATGTACATATTTATTATATCTCACTGATAAGGCTCTACATTATTGATCGTTTCGGTGGTCACTGGTCATACAATTATGCATAAATATGAACGCGTAAGTATAAAAGTTTTAAACAATGAATTTACCGTCGACCGATAAGATTGGGGAAGTACTATAATTGGACCATAATATGTATATGCGGGAAGTCCCCCTCATTAGTCCGCCTTTTTTATCAACATTTTTTGAAACGTCACTCGCAAAAGTATAAAGCCTTTAAATAATGTCAAGAAATTAAATGATTTGCAACTGAACGTCGCAAAAGAGAGTGGCGGTTTTATTTTTTAGTAAGATATTGTGCTGTGCTCGAAATACAATTACTTTGTTTTTTTCCTATAAAACTTTATTCATTCGTCCTTAAGTTATAAATAATATGTATTGTTGTTGCCGAAGCGAACCAGAGTGATTGTACTTACATAGTATAATTCGTTGAGAAGTTAGTTTCTTATAATTCATTTTAATTAAACGGTTAAACAAGTTAAATATGAGGTGTATTCACGCTTCGGTGTATCAAGTAAAAAATCCAAAATCCCGAAAAATTACATAATATGAAAAATTTGCGCAAATTTTGTATCTATATATTATGTAGGTACATATGTATATCATAATTATCCTATCCTATCCTATCCTATCCTATCCTATCCTATCCTATCCTATCCTACTAATATATAAATGTGAAAGTTTGGATGTTTGGATGTTTGGATGTTTGGAACATACAATTCCTTGATTCCATAATTCGAGTTATTCCAATTTCTGCTTTTATTACTTGGTCATTATTTTTGGGTACACCATTGTCATTGATCGTCAGTCTGTTGGGAGAGGGTTGTTTTTGTAGATGTTATGCTCTTCTCTTCGCCACAAATCCATCGCTATCGCTTATTCTTTAATTCTCTTTCTACCCATACGCGCATTGAATGATGGGTAAACCATTGCCATTGATCGTCGTTCTGTGAGGAGAGGGTTGTTCGTGTAGATATTATGATCTTCTCTTCGCCGCAAATCCATCGCTATCGCTTATTCTTTAATTTTCTTTCTACCCATACGCGCATTGAATGATGGGTAAACCATTGCCATTGATCGTCATTCTGTTGGGAGAGGGTTGTTTCTGTAGATGTTATGCTCTTCTCTTCGCCACAAATCTATCGCTATCGCTTATTCTTTAATTTTCTTTCAACCCAATACCCATACGCGCATTGAATGAGGGGTAAACCATTGCCATTGATCGTCATTCTGTTGAGAGAGGGTTGTTCGTGTTAATAATTAGTGCTCCTTTTTGGGATTGTGACACAAAGTAGAGGAGGGATGATTTTGCTGATATTTGCTACCGACTTTAGTTAGTTGTGTTTTTGCTTCATCAGCGTGCGGATCTAGATCTACAGAAAGGGGGGAATGTACGATTTTTTTTTACTTTCTTTTTTTTGTCACTTTACAGCGGTATTTGGTTACCTTAAGGTTAAGTCAGTGGATACCTTAGAATAAAGTTTTTCCTTTTATTTAAATTCACAAATACATATTATATTGTAGTAGGGGTAGGCAGGCGATGTTGAGTCTTAAAATTAGTAAATAGTTGGTGATTTCAGACAAACCTCACCAGTTACTCCACGATCAATGCTTACAACAAAGCCTAATGCTATTGTACTTTAAATATAAACATTAAGTATAACTATTAGAGACAAGAAACCAGAAAGTACCATTATTTGATGCTCATAAAATACATATTATGTACATATGTGTGTAGACGTGTTTGTACACAGGAATATTACATTTCCATACATTTTTTATGCAATCGTTTCATCTATAGGGAACAACCACTTAGTTCAGATAATAATGTATTGGCTTTAGAATTCTTTAGAATCTTAATTTAAATAATATCGATTCCTACTACTTCCTTTCTATCATACTACAATCAAATGACGCGACTGATTTTTAGCACGGGCAACGCCGGGCAGGCAACAGCTAGTATGTATAATAAAGCAGTAACGCTTATTCTGTTAACACGTACGCGTTCAATTTAATAGCGCTCTTAACTTTCGCTAACAGGACTGCCAGTGAGATCAACACCGACCTTCCACGTATCCCATATCACTCTTCTTTCAAACACATGCCTAATTACAATTTTTATTCACTTGATTAATCCCTGTCAAAATTCAAAATTGTAAACAACTGCACTGAGCATAAGCGACTGTATTTTATATGCTTATCCTTTTCACACACAGCGGGTATTACAATTTAAAAAAGGTATTCGAAGGCATTGCTGAAATGCTGTGAAAAAAGTGTTACAATTTTTTATTTTTATTTGTTTTTTTTTCTGTTTTTGTAATGGTGAAAAAATTTGAACTCGAGATTTTAATTAAAAATTATATATAACCCTAGTACAGGGACTGGGGTAAAATGTTACCCCAACGCTATTTTGAAACCGGACAAATTGTTTTCTGCCATGTTTTGAAACCTGGATTTTTGTGCTACTACTACAAATTATGTACTGAATCCATTTTTAACGATTCTAATGATTTGGGAGTATCCCATATATTTTTTTTCAAAAGTCTACGAGTTATTTTCAAGCTATTGTCATTTATTTATTTTATTTTTATCTGCCTGTGAATTGTTTTTATGCCATTTTCGTTGATAACTGCTTCTTGAAAGCAGCCCATTTCATGCTAAAGGTATGCTTGTGAGAATTGCAAGTATATTTCAGGTATGAAATTTGATTTATTTTACCATTTTTACCACCATTGTGAAAATATTGTATACTTTTATTTGTAGATGTCTAATCTACGCAGATTCAATCACGATCGAACATTTGTCCATACATTTTTTTTTTATATGAAGTGATCTATAATAGAATCACGCTTAATTTTATGTGAATAAACTTGCCACATCTGACCCTCATTCACCGTTTACTTACATTTTTTTATTCGTGGGGAAAAAATATTACCCCAGGCTTTAAAACTTGTAAATATACCTTGCCCCTGTACTAGGGTTGAGATTAGCTTGGACACATGCTATCAGATGGTCAGGTTTTTGCCTAACAAGTCGATCGGTATTATTGCTTCTCTTCTCTGCCAATGCTGTTTAGAAGTTTGTGTGTTTTGAAGTGCATAATTCTGAGGAACAAATTCAAAATGATTCGAAAATGCAATGCATTGTGAGCAGACTGTAGGTTTTTTAAAAATACTTATTCACCCTAATTCTAGAATCCGTCGACGAGAATTTTCCACCAAAATTCGAAACTTACTATCATTGAACCCATTCGAAGGGAATCGCTCAGTTGTCAATAATGTGAATCAGATTCACTTGAGTAGGTATTCAAAACGAGCGAATCAAATCTCCCCATTTCATTTGTATGGGATTTTGGTATATGGGATAAGCGCCAACGTTCGATTAATCGACCATTTAATTTTTGGACATAACTGTGTAACGGGGGGAGTAAAAACATTTTTGATAACAGATTTTGAATCAGGGGGCACCAATTACTAAAAAAATATACTTTACACAAAAAAATTTAATAATTTTTGCAGCGCGGTAGAAAATGGGTTAATCTCGTATTTGTGCCGCTTTATTTGTGTTTGACTACAAATTCGATCTTAAATTCGCCCGATTCGTCTGATTGCAGAAATTTCTCCATCTTGTCCAAATAACAAATATTATCACTGTCAACAAATGCAAAACAGCTGTTTTCGAAAGAATAAACCGACGTGTCGGTAAAATAGTGCATCCAGCGGATTCGGTGATACCAACAACAAGTTCACGTGGATCGAACTAGTGAAGTGAATCTCAGGTCCGACGGATTCTAGAATAGGGGTGATTTATTCACAACAAAAAACAAATGAAGGGGTTGAAATTGAAAGTATGTATGTACATAAGACTGATAGAGTTTTGAATAAATTAATTGTCTATTGTTTCAAAATTCAAAATCTGCCGCGCACACAACGAAAACATGATTTGCACCAGAAGGAAATGTCGGAATCAGAAGAACATCGTAATATATACGGCCCAGCCCAACGGATGATGGTGCTGTTGTTGTCTTTTTCTTTCTTTCGTTGGAGTACGAAAAGAAAGAAAAAGACTTCAACTCTTCGATATAGCTTATTCTAAGAATTCAGACTCGCTTTAAAGCACGCTATGGGAATATATGAATAGCGAGTTATTCATCTACCAAGGTAGGCTTCAATCTTCTAACTACACTCACTGAGCTTTTATTTGTAGAAATAGGTTAAGTACATACATAATTTGCATATTTTGTTTTTTTTTTTTTCTAACTTATTTCTGCCCATTAGGCTCTGTAAAAATGTGCGTCGTTTTCGACGGGAGTCAGCTAGTAAATATGTATATATGTATATATTTTAGAGATTGTGGGCAGTGCAATAGTCAGTGTAGGTGTGTGAGTGAGTAAGCACTGGAAATGTTTCTTGAATTCGAAAGCGTACACATCCCTTTTTGTATCAGTAGAGCTGCAGCGGATTGTTTTGGCTAGCTTCCACCAATCCTTGGTTGTTGTTACTGTTGTAAGTCGGCGAACGATATTTGCAAAATATTCTCTCTGTATAGTTAAACACAAGGCCTAATATTTTCTGTTTGATGCCTAATAGTATTTTCGAAAAATATCTAAGTTATATTATTTCCTGTAATTATTTAAATGCATGAAAGCAGTTTTTCTCGCAAGGTAACATGCTAAATCAAACCAATGTTTTTGGGTTCAAAATATGTACTCTGTTCTTAAATTCTGCTGTCTCCAGCGCATACGCATTCTATTATTGCGAGGCATCGATCTTCAATTAAGTCGTGTGGGATGATTTTCTGGTATATCGCCAAGTTAAGTTTTTGGGCGTATATCAGGCGACGGTTTTCAGCCTCAATTTAGGCGTGGTAGAAGTTTTGTACAATACAGTGCTGTTCGAAAAATGTTGCACAAATCTTTTTTTGCTCTTTCGGATGGCAGTTCTTGGAATTTATCAGAGCTACGATGTTTTTTGAACTGGGAACCAAAGTATAGTTCAATTATTGAAGGAAAAAAAAACGATGTAACTATGAATGGGAGGTGCATTTAGCTCCAGATAGGCGTCCAAAACGAACCAAAGTGATTGGAAAAGCAAAAAATGGGAAATATCAGTTCCGAGTGCAAATCTAATATTTTGTGTCTGTCACGTACAAATTCGGCAACCCGTCAAATTTCTGAAAGATTTAATGTTGTGCAACGAACTGGAATTTTAAAAAATATCGTGAAACCGTGACTACCACCAGCAGAAGGAAAAGCTCAGTGAGGCCAAAAAAGACGACCTATGTGGAAGATAATTTTTTGGAGCTCCAGAGTCGTCGGTATCAGTTTAAGACTAGCTAAAGGATAAATAATTTCAGCAAGCTTAGTGAGAAAAAGGGTCGTAAAAGTTGGACTTAGAGCACTCAAGGAAGTACTGAAGCCGGATTTTCCAATAAGAGTCAGAGAAAAACGATTAATTTGGGCTGAGCACCATCTTAATTGGATGTGAGATATGTGAACCAATTTTATATTTTCCAACAAATCCAAGTTTAAGCTGCACATTGGAGATGGGAGGATTCTTGCGCAAAGAGAACAAAAGGAAAGACCGAGGTCTGAATGCCTCTTACGGATGCCCCCCAAAATTAAAGGTGTGATGGTCTGAGGATGCTTCTCTGGCGATGAAAAGAATAGATTGGCATTTTTAGAATCGAAAGTCACTGCAGCAGTTTATCTACGGGTCCTAGAAAATGAATTGGAGCCCTCCACTATAGAGCTTCTTAGTGACACTGTCATCGTTTAACCCTCCGTTTAGCGTTGTGGTCTGTCAGTCCATTTTGAAACTTATTGTGTTGTATTTTTTTTTCTTTGAAATATTTCGGCAAACGGTGCTATGACTTTGTCAAACTCGATGCAGCGACTCGAATGCGATATATTTTGAAACAGTTGTCCATATTTCGTGGAATAAAAATACAGTTGGAGTAAAATTTTAACGTTGTTTAGCGTTGTGGTCTGTCAGACCACATAATTATAAACGATTTTTCTTGGAATTGAGGGTGGGAGTGTGTGTTTATACGGTGTCAAGGTGTGGTGGGCTTATGACTTTAATACCTGCTATCCATTGCAGGGTCAAATTTACACAGGTAAACCTCCCCATGAAGATAGAGAGGTGAATCAGGGCAAACGAGTGGTAACGGATATTGTTACAGCGTTTTTTTTTGGTACAGGACGAACAATATACGCTGACAACTTCTTTTCCACACTCGACTTAGCCAGTGCCTTGATGTCCAAGAGCCATGCTTAAGTTAAAACAGTTCGCAAGAACAAAAAAAATTGTTCCACCAGAACTACTGACCTCTTCTACTTGCCCATAGAATAGCAGGTTTGTTTGTTTCCATCAAACATTGGACTACAATAAATAAAAGGCGGGAGTGGACACAATGGATGGACCATATGGTATCATTTTACTCATTTACACGAACACGCTGCTAATCGCTGGCCACTGACTTTTTTTTCAACGTGCTATGTATATGTTTCTGCACTCGCTTCATAATATTATATTTGTTGACGGATTATTTACACAGCAAATCAATTGGTAAAACCTCAGATGGAGTTACAAAACATCGCTTTTTCAGCATATCAAAGATGCCATGAACATTGTGGCATAGCTGCGACGCGAGTATCAAAATTAATGCTACCCCTCCCTTACTACATATTATACAATCCCATTGACTTCGAACATATTCTTCATCGACATTGCAGCCACCACACTCTCCGAAATTATTGAACGATAATGGGCCTTTGTTCGGACCGTCTGCCTCTTACAGCTCTGTAAATTTAGGTTCTACCAGTATGGAACTAAACTCGTCTTTCTTTTTTGTTCTTGCTTTTTATCCAATAAAGGTAAGAATCTATTAACATAAACATACATCATTCAAAAACTTTACTATACACCGATTTTAGACTTAATCTTACACATGGAATAGACCATACCTCGATTTTATAACCCACAACTGCAAAATGGATAATGTGGTCTGTAAGACCACAAAGTATGACTTACCGCCTTTTGGGTCACCGCTAAACGGAGGGTTAACAACGCTCTCTGAATCTCCTCTGATCGAATTTCGACGATAAAACGATTTGTTAATGCGTCATCGAGTGCTTGTGATTTAAGTTGTAATGGCGACACGACTGCAGGTTCTTTATATGGCTCACAGCATTTTGTTGACGAACTTGGTGGTATAGACAATAGATAAGACCCAAATGCACAAGTACCCGCGAAAGTTTTAAGACGAGTAATGAATTCTTTAATACTTTCACCTTCTTTTTGACACAGTTTGTTAGACTTATAGCGCTCAGCACTCTTGACGAGAAATGTAATCTCAACGCTAGTAATATTTCTTCAAATTGTAGATCTTTAGGATTTTGCGGCTGGACCAAATCCTTCAGTATTTTGAAGCAGCTTTTCCCAATTAACGACAATAGAACCACAGGTTTTTTATCTGGTTTAACCTCATTTATTGTAAAATAAATTCTTATTCTGTCTTCATAAGACTCGAAATCTTTACTAGGTTCAAACTCCTCGACTGTTTCAATGAAATTACGCGATGACATTTTCACGTGGTAATCGACTTCTTTTTTTTCTTTATTTTTTGTTTATCCTCGTCGCCAGTTTTCTATCTTTTACTTTTAAGTTAAACACACACGCTATTTCAAGTATTTCATTAGTTATTTATTTAGTAACATTCAGTCTTAGTTTTATCCTAGTATATAAGTAGTAATCTCTTAGGTCTATCTTACTGCAGGGTTGGAATCAGAGAGACCGGAAAAACATGGACTTTTTATCATTCAGCATCGCCTTTCTTTTTCTTGTCTTTTGCTACCAACCTTTTAATATCACATTCAAGTAATAAGGAAAGTTCACAATAATCATTTAATATAATCAAGACTTTATTCATATATAACAATAATAAAGCTTTTTTCATTCATTATTAAAACTGACGAAAGTTCCCAAAAAAAACCCATTTTTCGGTCTAAGACCATTTTGCTTCATTGACTGCAGGTAAAAAATTCAAACACTCTAAAAGTGCCATGAAACGTTTGAAAATACCTTATTTAACAAAACCTCATTAAAAAATATTTAGTCATTGCAACCAATTTGCCAAACTTCGAAAAAAATTGTTTGAGCAACATTTTTCGAACGACACTGTATGTCTCTACGTTCCGCTAATTGCAGTCATGTGATCAGAAAAATGAATTCTTTGATCATATCGACTGCGCTATAAGAAGGATAACAATAATAATCAATAACTGGAGAACCTCTACTGCTCACGAATGTGTGCTGGCCAGTGTTGTCACCATAACCTCAACCAATTAGAATTAACGCTTAAATATCTTCCAAGAAGTCCATAAATGCAATGCAGTTACTTACTGTCATAATTGGTGTCTTACGAGCTCCTTATTTCGGTATAATTAGAACCGCAGGCTAGTAGAACGTCAATCGTTCCTCTTGCTGCGGTCCTCTTGCTGCGGTCCTCTTATTAAGGTCGCCTAACAAGACAAAGTTGTCTGGATCTGGTTAAGGTTATTTAAAATATCGGATCCAATGACTACAATTGAGTTACTCTGGTATAAGGTTAAGAAAAGATGTTGAGAGAAAACCTCTTAAAATTATGAACTCATTGCACTTGATGAAGTTAAGTTGGTATGTTGACTTCATACATTTCTTGTACCGGAATAGGCAGCCTCCGGTTGCTCTGTCACGGCTATACACTTTCATTGCAGGAATCCACACAATAATTTTTCGTATTTCATTATATTTTCAGACATAAAAAAAATTTCAAACAATATTTCATAGTTACAGACAGATTTGAAAAAGTTACATAACATAGATTTATTAACAAGACCTGCTTTATTATACGATAAGATCTAACAGGCATTTTGTTGCTAATGGGTGGAATTGGATGAAGCGTGTTCTTACCGTTTGCGCTCGTTCAAAGTAACAGTTTAACAGTATTTCAATATTAAGGCTGGCATCTGCTTGTAGTATGTTTCTCTTTTCTTTCGCCACACGTTAGGTCTTTATTGATGTAGATTCCCGTATTTTTAGGTCGCTGTATTGAGGATAACACTGACTGGCTCAGAAAAAATGTAGGTTGGGGTTCTGTGATTTGCTGATCCAACTTTTCCGGCATTTTTTCTTGTCGCTGTTTTATCAAGTGTTGTATTGCAGATTTGCTGAAATTGCAGTTCAGCGTCATCGATAGTTATTGCGTCCAAACCATTAACGACAACATTTAATCTCTTATAGAACTTTTCAGCTTCATTCATTTTCAGGTAAAGTATTTTTTCATCTTCTATTAATTTTTAAGGAAGGGGTATGATTTTCACAGGCTGGGTTTGTTTGTTTGTTTGTTTGTATGTAAGGATGTCACCTCGTACAACCTTAACTATGGACTCGATTTCAACAACTGAGGTGTCGTTGGATTCGTGTTGATCCGGAGTGTCCTAGGCTATGTGACCTCACAGAACAATTCAATATGGCGGACGCACCAAACAAGATGGCGCATTACCTTTTTTTCTTTACTTTTTCCTTACAACCTGGTGAGTAGAACACGATATGCTATGACGTCACTCTAAATTCAATATGGCAGACGCTCCAATATGGTGGATTACCGTCATCTTTACTAACTACTTAATATGGATATCAAATTAAAAGCTTTGACTAGTAAAATACGATAAGCTAAGTGACATCTTTGTAACTTGGGTATGGCGGACGCTCCAAGATGGCGGATTACCTTTTCTCTTTGCAACTGACTTGATAGTGGCATATTTGATGCCAGGGCTTGGTTAGTAGAATACAATAGGCTATGACGTCACTAAAATTCAATATAGCGGCGTTTCAAGATGGCGGATTAGCATTATTTTTACTACATCCTTAATATGAGTATCAAATGAAAGGGTTTGTAAAGTAGAACACGACATTGCTTACCTATTTACACTCTACATATTTTCTGAAACTAAAAAGATGTAAATACAAAATTAAATTAAAAAAGCTTAAGTCCGACTAAGAGAAAAAATTACTTAAAATTACGAAACAAGACGAATCGAAACGATGATGTTCAGAGTATAACCGTGATCACATGCCGATTTGCCCTATGCATGCGTACTTACTTACTTACTTTTAGTTGGCGCTACAGCTCGGGGTGAATCTGGTCCTGGGCCTTTTTCGCAACCATTTGTGTGTGCGTGTTATATTTTTGCACGAATGGAAGGTACCTACAGTTTTTTACTGACTCCAAACGGCGAGCTCAGAAGCTCATTGACAAATAATACTCTTTGATTACTTATCAGACGTTCGAAAGAGGTGGCACCGTGAAAAAACATTTAGGTGTTGGACCCGGACTGGGATTGAACCCTGGCAGCATTGTGTAGTAGTCCAACGCACTTACCACTATTCCATTGTGCTGCGTACTTACCCATGCATATAAATATATATTTATGCATGTTATTAAGATGGCATGCAACCACGGCTTTACTGTGAACGTCATCGTTTCGATTCGTCTTGTCTCGTTCTTTTTAGTAAGTGTATCTCTTAGTAATGTTTTAGGTTTTTTAATTTTTTTTTTTTTCTTTTTGATTTGTTAGTAGTTTATTTTGTTCTTGTAATGCATTTATTTCTTTTTTTATACCATCTATGGTTGCTTAATTTTTTTGTTTTTCATCCAGAAGTCCATCCAATTTCTGTATCAAAATTTCTATTTCAATCTCAGAAGTGTTTTCGGTAATCGGACAGGATTTTTTGAAATTTCGACTATATTCCTCCCTATTTTTAATACCAGATAACAATAAATAAAACAAATTTGTATAATCTTATATTTTATTTTCAAATTTCAGTGTACATAAATATATATCAAAATGTAATAAGGGCCTTCCTTGAAGATGAACGTAAGGCCAAGCCTTGGTCAAAACGTATGAACTCTGAAATTCTTGTGAAATTGATTTGCTTGTACGCAAGGCCAAAATAACGCAAGTGTATCGAAAGCTCTAGTATTTTAAGTACATTCGTTCTATGTTTTATTGTTTTCATTAGATATTAACGAGGATATGTATATAAATAAAATGTAGCAACTAGACGTGAATCTTTACATTAATAAAAAAATAACATATTATATATATTTTAACAAATTTTAAGTACA
Organism: Brachyopa scutellaris; assembly: GCA_949775065.1. Lineage (NCBI taxonomy): Eukaryota > Metazoa > Arthropoda > Insecta > Diptera > Syrphidae > Brachyopa > Brachyopa scutellaris. The sequence continues at coordinate 175,131,634 of OX459112.1, read as the reverse complement.
GTAGAAATTCAATTTTTTTAGGAAGATATTGATACTTATAGGCAGATACGTACATATATCGTACTAATAATACAATACTGTTGTGTTAAAATACGATTTGCGATTGCGTTTTATGAAATATCACAGTAATGTTTCTACGCTAATTAAGCTAAGTGATTGATTATGACTTATATTTTATAAATCCTTTATACACCTCGAAACAATACAAATTATGAAGTCTTGTTTTTTTATTGAGATTAATAGGCTAATGAATCAAAGAGCCCCTGACATATATAACCTGTACATGTGTAAATTAATCATAACAATAAAAAAAATTGGACGGAACAAAATATCTCAATGTGTGTTTTTATAGATTCTTTTCCAGATAAAGAATGCAACAGATTTTGGGTAAAAAATGTTTCAAAAATTTTAGGGCTGAAAACAAATGGGGAAAAAACAACAGAAGTGGTAGTTTAATCTACGGTTTTAAGACTTGTTAATCGAAAAATTCAAGATTTATACGCGTTAAATTCAATAGATTGGAAGTTAATTATTTAACAATAATTAAGAAAAATTGTAAATTCAACATTTTATGCTAGTAGCTGAAAATCAAGACCGGAAAACGTTGAATTGACTGTCGTTTCGGTAATTTTCAACTTCAACAACTTCTTTTTCTCCGTGTATGTTAATAGTGTGATATTAAGTTATGATATTTGGATGCAACCACTCAAGTTACTAACCTTGTATTATAAACAAATGTTAATGTATTTTGTTTTCTCTTTTTTTTTATGTACAGATGCAAGAGTGAAATAGAAAGAAGTTGTGAAACATAATTCTATTCTGTAGTATATTGGTGTAAGAGATTGTTTTCCTACATAAAAGACACCCTGTACTTCATACATCACATCTCTAAATAATATAACTCTCACTCTCTTTTCTAGTACAATACTATGTTTCATGTTAAGTTAGCATTTTAAGGACTGTCAGAAGTAAAGAGATATCCCACGAAGTCGCCCATGGCGCTGTGAAATGACGCCCCAGGAAATAAGGCCCCAAAGATAAAAATGAAATAAAGCCCAAAAAAATCCGGACATATTTCATAATGAATTTTATCCGTGGAAATTAAGCCCAAAAAAATGAAAGCAAGCCCAGAAAAATAAATGAAATAAAGCCCAAAAGTATTCTTGTATTTTTTTTTTACATTTGACACAAATGAAAATACACCCCAAAAACTTAAAAGAACACTTTCATTGAAAATTTGAGTAATCAGTATGCATACAAATCGCGCGATTTTGTTAGTTTTATTTTTTCAAATTCTCATAAATTTAAATTTTGCGTCTCTTTTCTCAATTTTTTATTTTTTATAATGTACAATGCTAATAATAAAAGAAACAAAAAATCTAGTATGTAATTGAGAATTTGGGAAAAGAAACTTTTTTCGACGTGAATTTCTCAAAAACTATACAACTAACGAGACTCGTTATATTTTTCTTCAAAAATATGGTTAATCACCTATGAACTATGATTTTTTCATATTTTTGACTTAAGTAGCTTCTGAGAAAAAGTTCTGGTGCTTTTTGTGTGATATCTTTCACACATTTTTGGCAATAGCTCCCAAAGTTTCTAACGGAAAAAACTGAGCAAATTATTTTTGGAATCTTTGTTTTGAGCCCTTTCGAATGATGTATTTTTCCACATGATATATTTTTCAGAAATTTTTTTCGAGTTCACATTTTGCCCACCCTGTATATTTGTTTCACAATATTTTTGAGTGATTAGCTATCTCATATTATGTAAACCATCGGAATGTATAAGTGTGTCAAATTTCAAGTTTCAAACTGGAACGGTTTTTGATGTTTTTATCGTGACAGACATTTTGAGTTAGAGCGAACTTATAATGGTTCTGTATTACCATATGGGTACGGAACCCTAAAAATTGAGAAAAGAGACTAATACAATCTTAGTTTTTGAGAATTTGAGAAAATAAGACTCAAAAAATCGCACTCAAATACTAGAATTTTTATGTAATCTTATAAGCTAAACATTATATGGACTTAAAAACGAAAATGAGGCCACATGTCGTCTTATTTCGTATGGCGCTATTTCACGCTAATTTCATTCTTAGAAATTGGGGCCTTAGTTCATAATAAAATATTACCCCAATTCTAAAAGTGAAACAATGCCCCGAAAAATGAAATTACACCCAAAATATGTCATATTTTTGTTGTTATTGCACTGCGGGTGTAATTTTGGGGCTTAATTTCATTTTTTTTGGCCTTATTTCCTGGGGCGTAATTTCGCAGCGCCCATATAACAATTGGAATCTATGGTATTTAAATATTTTTTTCTTTGTTGTAATATGAGTCGTTCTTGGTAACCGCAGTTGCACCCAATAGGTTTGACTATACTGATGTCCCTCCTTCACCTCCTCAACCGCAAGCCGATTTCGAGGCTGTTACTGAGGTTGAAGTCGTAAACATTATAAAAGCGTTGAGATCAAATGCTATTGGAGAAGATGGTGTGCCTCTTCGTTTAGTGAAAATTATTTTACCACAAATTTTAAGCCACTTGACACACATCATCAACTCATGTATAACGACATCTACCTTTCCTTTGGCTTGGAAACGCGCGAAAGTTATACCTGTCGCTAAAAAACCTAATGCTGCTTCTACCAATGACTATAGACCCATTAGCATACTGCCGTGTCTATCAAAGGTATTTGAAAGGGTGTTGGCGCTGCAGATTCAAAAGCACCTGTCCTTAAATTTCTTAATGAGCCCATTTCAGTCTGGTTTCAGAGCAGGTCATAGCTGTGCATCAGCAATGGTTAGTATCTTGGATGATATACGAAGAATTTGGTAAGGGATCTGTGACTCTGCTTTGCTTTCTGGACTTCTCCAAGGCTTTTGACAAGGTTAATCATGCAATACTTTGTTGGAAGTTGCGGCATTACTTTGGTTTTAGCGACAGGGCTACAAGGCTAATAGGTAGTTTTTTGAGTGACAGATCGCAAAGAGTAGTTGTGGGGAATATGTGCTCTGAATTTAAGCCCTTGGTGCAAGGGGTGCCCCAGGGATCAATCTTGGGGCCAATCTTGTTTTGTTTATACATCAACGACTTGCCCTCGGTTTGCAATTATGCGTCAATTCACCTCTACGCCGATGATGTTCAACTTCATTTCTCGCAACCGATTGATAAAATGAGTGATTTGGTTACAGCGTTAAATGCGGATCTACTTGCTATAAACGAATGGGCAACTAATAACGGATTACTCCTGAATCCAACGAAATGCCAAGCTATACCAATTTTACACAGGCCATGCGACCTTGCTTCTGTTCCCGATATTTGGCTATCAGGCACTAAGATGAAGTTCAACTCCTTGGGTAATCCACAAAAATCCTCTAATCCAAGGTGGAACAGCAAACGCCAAGGGATGCATGGCTAAGAGAGTGCTTAGTCTCTAGTTTGCGAACTTCGGACACCGGGCGAAATCCGAATTAACCCCCAGCCTTCTTCTCAGCAAAACGGGCTCTGCTGAGAGGTGACCTTCCTATCCTGATAACTCGTGGGAATCAAAATAGATCCTTTAATAACAAACTTCATAGAGACTGATGACTCTATAACACCATCAACTTCGAGGGCTGCACTCGTGCAATCCGCAGCTGAAACCGTCAGTGGGACTGTTGCTGCCAACGATGACGCTGATATGAGAAGCGAAAAAGGGAATAAGTCCCTTTTGAGTGACTCGGACTCAGACACCCTGTGCGAAGACACAATCAGCATGCTATCGGATGAGATAGCTGCACCATCCGTCACCAACGACATAACCATAGATTCGGATAATGAGTCTCTGAAATCTACTGGTTATATTAGACTTCGACCTTCGGAGAGGAGACGGTTCAAACAAGCCTTGAAACAAGGCAACTCAAGGGAACGTGCTCTTGAGATTGCCACTGCCAAAATCGAATGGCACAGAGGCTAAACGAACCCGATCTGATGACTCCACCCCACCAACGTCAGAAGCAAAAAGAGTCCGAACTGGAGACACTCTGGTCGACAAAACTCCCTATAGCAATGTAGTGGGTCGTGTCAGGCTAGGTGTAGTGCCTACGGACATTGATTGCAACCTATTAAGTGTAGAGCAAATGGCTCGTATACAAGAGGGTGTAATCGATGTGACGATCGAGCTTCGAGACGAAGAAGTGAAGCCGTCTTTTGACAGCTCCAGCTATAGGGCTGGCTGGCTCCAATTCATTTGCTCCAATGAAACCACTGCTAAGTGGATGAGGAGCACCTTCCCGAAAATCAAAGAGAAATATCTCGTCCACATGATCTTTGCTATAAATGATAGCGTAATGAAACGGCTAAACGACCTAACCGGTCATGTAAACTACCGTTTCGGCAAGCTGAAGCTCATTCTCAAGAGCCACGACAAAACCTCAGCTGCCAAACCTAACACCAAACGTCTGTCGAAAGGACAAACGACTAATAGTGGAAATAATACCACTGCTGAACGTGAGAGAGCACGTGAGCTCCCCACCACCAGCAAACATCAACCATACACATCAGCTGAACGTGAGAGAGCATGGGAGCCCCCCACCACCAGCAACCAGAAGCCACCCACAACAGCTGCACGTGGATCCAAAAGTAGGGTTCCGGTACCCTTACCGAGGAATCACACAGGCAACAATGTAGCGCACGCTACGGGAGCGAGACCTAGGGGCCACTCCCTCAATGAGGGTTCCGTGAGGCGGAGAGGCGACAACAAGCCAAACCGCATGCGGAATCCTGAGTACAGTCGCAGACAATGATGGCTCCACTCAAGGTGTTGCAGGGAAATCTGCACCACGCTAAAGGTGCCTCGGACACCTTTATCCAACGATGCGCTCGAGAGAACATCGCCCTCGGACTCATACAGGAACCTTGGGCTATAAAGGGTAAGATTTTTGGCCTCAATAACAGTGAGCGAAAATTAGAATACGCCCGATGAGATTTTAGACCAAGGGCTGCTCTACTGATCAGCTCCAAAATTAAATATCTTCTCATTCCAGATTTCAACACAAGAGACCTAGTGGCAGCCATAATCGAAAGTCCTCAGGAAAATGGGCCTCAGGAGTTCGTATGTGCGTCCGCTTACTTTCCCGGAGACATTGATGCGGTCCCTCCTGTTCCGGTACAGAAGCTGATCGAAGAGTGCCGCCGTCGCAACTGGCATCTCGTTCTGGGATGCGATGCCAATGCCCACAACACCATCTGGGGTAGCAGCGATAACAACAAAAGGGGTGAGTCACTTTCTGAATATATTATTAGTAATAACCTACTTATATGTAATAGAGGTAACAAACTCACTTTCGTAAATTCAGTGAGAGGTGAGGTACTGGACCTTACACTCTCGTCTCCCTTTCTACATTCGTATATCGAAGGCTGGCACGTATCAGATGAGGCATCTTTATCGGATCATGTGTACATACGATTCAATATAAGGTGCAGCGTCGATGCAAGTCAGACTAGATATATGAAAAAATTAACGAACTGGAAGACTTATCGAGAAAACCTCGCTATCAAAACTGATACACTGCCCTCATCTATTCTGTCTATCGGAGACATTAATGAGGTAGCCGATCAGTTAAATGAAGCTTTAATTTCCTCATTTAAAAGCAGCTGCAAAGTAAAACACCAACTGGTTAAAAGGTGTGTACCATGGTGGAATACTCAGCTAGAAAACCTGCGAAAAATGGTGAGAAAACTCTTTAACAAAGCAAAACGCACCGGTAATTGGGATCTTTACAAGTCCGCACTTACCAACTTCAATAAGGAATTGAGAAAATCTAAGAGAGCCACATGGAGAAAGAATTGTGAAAACCTAGAAAAGCTACCAGAGGTCGCACGTCTCCAAAAAGCTCTCTCCAAAGATTCTTCAAATAGTCTCCTGCTTAAGGAAGATGGTACCTATACGGCTAGTCGAGAGGAAACCTTAAAAACCTTACTCAAGGTTCATTTCCCAGGATCGACTGTAATAAATAACCAACCCTTTGTTAATTCTGAGGCCACAAGCTTCTCTTACATCAACAGAATTAACAGCCTATCTGGAAAAATGTTCAGTTTAGACAAAGTTAAATGGGCCATAAGCTCATTTAAACCCTACAAGGCACCTGGTACAGACGGAATCTTCCCAGCTCTGATTCAAAAAGGTCTGGTCCACATATTACCAACTTTAACCGCCTTATTTAGGTCTAGCTTCAATTGGGGATACATCCCACAAGCTTGGAGGGAGGTCAACGTAGTTTTTATCCTCAAACCAGACAAACCGAGTAAGCTACCTAAATCTTATCGACCTATTAGCCTAACATCGTTTTTTCTCAAAACTATGGAAAGACTAATCGATATACACATTAGAGACTTTCTAGATAGAAATTCACCTCTGCACCCACAACAATACGCTTACAGGAAAGAAAGATCCACGGAAGGTGCTCTTTTAAATCTGGTAACACAGATCAAAGAGGCTTTCCATCACAAAGAGATCGCACTATGTGCATTCCTAGATATTGAAGGTGCCTTCGATAATACCGGATATGATTCTATCTCAGAATCTATGTCCAGAAAGGGTATTGACCATCCTACTAACCGATGGGACCTAGTCATCACCATAAAAGGAAATAATGCTAAAGACGTCTGCAATACGATGCAAACAGCTCTCAAGATAGTGAATGACTGGTGCACTAAAGAAAATCTCTCAATTAACCCCAGTAAAGCTATTCTTGTACCTTTTACCCGCAAAAGAAATCAGAGTCTAGACCAGATATCACTTAATAACACTACTATCGAGTATTCCAAGGAAGTTAAATATCTAGGTATGGTTCTCGACAAAAAACTGAATTGGAACTCACACGTTAATTACAAAATTACCAAAGCAACAAAAGCCATGTGGGCCTGTCGTCGTATGTACGGTAAGACCTGGGGTATAACCCCAAAGGTCACACATTGGATATATACAATAATGATACGACCTATCATCACATACTCATCAGTAGTATGGTGGTACAAAACAAAAGAAAAATCCACCATTTCAAAGCTTCAAAAGCTACAAAGATTGGCATGCCTCGGCACTACAAGCGCTATGCGCACATGCCCCACAGCAGCTATAGAAGCAGTCATTGGTTTAACGCCACTCCACCTTTTCATAAAAAGGTTGGCAATTAAGCTACGAGCAGACGATATGCAAAAGTCGCATATATATGCGAGTCTGACGTAATTTTTGCGTCATCATATGCGATTAATGCTCGCATATCGTCTGAACACCAATTTAGGATAGTCCGCATATGCTCGCACAGCATATGCGGACGATATGCGACACCCAATTCGCAAACCAATTTGCGACTTTTCCGCATATCGTGTGAACACTTTCGCATATCATTTGTGACAATTTGCGACGATATGCGATCATTTGCAAGCGTCCCAACCATATGCGACCGGACGAAAACCTTACATTGCATATAACCGTATATTTGCGAACAAATCCGAGATCTCAAAAGTTTGAAAATTTAGTTTGGGGTGTGTGTGTAGGTTTTTTTTTTTATTTTTATCTTACATTTTGCTTTGGTTGGGTTGTGTTGTGAGTTGTGGCAGTTAAATTGTGAAGATAATTATTAGGTCTGGTTACACGTTACTTTTCGTAATACTTTGTAAAATTACATAGAATCACATGAATCTGTGTTTGGTAACTCGAAAAAATCACGGTACATCGCAAGCTGAGAGCGAAATCAGAGCGTAGAAAATAAAGAGCGATGAAATTGTACGCAACATTTTTTTCTTGTGATGAGCTGGACAACTCTGTCAAATCAGGCCATCTGACAGTTTGTGAAATTTCATAAATCTTCATTGTTGGTGAAAAACAAGAACAAACCGCAAGGTTTGACCAAAACTGTGTTTGTTTACTTTTGTGCAAGTTTTCTGTCTTTGAGTTGTGCTCGCTTGTGCACAAAAAAGATCCAAACAGACCTGTTATATGTAATTGTGTAAGTAATCAATCCGTAGGATATCTAGCGGTACACGAAAAGAGTACGTGTCGCCATGTAATTATAGTCGAAATAGTAGGTCTCTTTGGTAGCTTTCTTTTGCACTCTCAAAGATAGAAAACTTGAACAAAAGTTACCAATCGCTTTTGAAACAACACTTGGTAAAAAAAATTGAGAGCCATAAAACTGTCATGATTCTATGATAGTTTACATAGTAGGTTCGCGTACTTTTTGCACTTAATATGGGTTTTCTGTCAAATCTCGAAGAGTGGGGTTAAAATTCTGTCAAAGACAGAAAAATCACGAAAAAGTAATCGAACGCGTTACTTACTTACTTAGTTTGGCGCTACAGCTCGAGGTGAACCTGGGCCTGCTTCTCGCAACCATTTGTGTGTGTGTGTTATATTTTTGCACGAATGGAAGGGACCTACAGTTTTTTGCCGACTCCGAACGGCGAGTTGAGAAGCTCAATCGTGACAAATGATACTCTTTGATGCTTGTCAGACATTCGAAAGAGGTGGGCACTGTGAAAAACTTTTAGGTGTTTGCGGCGGGATTCGAACCCAACACCGCTAGCACAGTAGTCCGACGCACTAACCACTTGCGCTACGATGCCCATCGAACGCGTTAAGCACCAAAAAAATTAAGAATGTATGTGAATTTACAGATTTTACAGTTTTCATAATATACCCCAAAGAAATTTCTTGGACTAAAATTCGTAGCATGGGGAAATTTTTTACACTCTCGTGAGCATTCTCTTCTATGAAAAACTATGAAATTTTTGCGTACGCGAACGGGTTTTCGTTGTTTTTCGTTATTTTTCGTGGATTTTCGTTGTTTTGGTAGTGTACGCGAACGGACCTAGTATTTCGAAAACAAGCGTGTCCGCTTTTAGATAGATGACCAAATTGGTCGGTCGACATGCGAACGAGACCGTGATATAATTCCGGTTCATCGCCATGCAGTTCTAGCAACAATCTTGCGCAAAAGCCTTCAGTCTCGCGAAGTCGCACCCAATCTTTGGCAAATACACGACGAATCCTTTGCACTTGCACACTCGCTTCTTCGTGGCTTCCATCATCGTCGTCATTTTCCATCATATCTAGTGATTCCTAGCCGTGAAGCATGGAAATATAAAAATCCTACATCAGACCTTAAAGGTAACAAGTGATATACGGATGGATCAAAGATGGACACCGGGGTGGGTGCTGGTATTTTTGGACCAAACACTAGAATATCCTTACCTATGGGACAAATTCCCAGTGTATTCCAAGCGGAAATTCATGCCATTCAAGTGTGCGCCAACGTCAATCGGGAATAAAAGGTGTCCTCATCCATATACTCACGGATAGTCAAGCAGCCTTAATAGCACTAGGCTCAAACCTGTTTGACTCCAAATCAGTCCTGAACTGCTTTAGTACTCTCCAAGACCTCTCCCATAAAAACAAAGTCAAACTTTGGTGGGTGCCCGGTCATGAGGGTATTGATGGAAACGAGAAAGCTGACGAGCTGGCTAGGAAAGGTTCGGCTGAATCCTTTATCGGCCCTGAGCCGTTTTGCAACATTCCAAATTCAGCTATTAACTTTAACATCAAAAGTTGGGAAAACAACATGTGTATCTCCTATTGGGAAAATTCCCAGGGTCTTCGACAGGCTAAAAGAGCCATAAAACCCTTCCAAAGCAAATCCACAAAAAAATCTGCTCTTGAGTAGAAATGATATCAAAAGATTAGTGGGATTTCTAACAGGACATTGCCATCTTCGATATCACCTAAACAAAATAGGTCTTATTCAGGAAACTGAATGTCGTCTTTGCATGGAAGACGACGAAACTGCAGAACATATCCTATGTGACTGCATGGCACTTTGTGCCCTCCGGAGACAACAGTTCCACAGAGAAATTCTAAGTCCCACGGAACTTCGTACAATCCCCACCAGTGAGATCCTCAAATTCATCAAAAGAATTGAGCCTCTTCTGGTTCCCTAAACTGACTTCGTGGTACAATAGATCTTTTATGTCGCGGTGCCCTCCGCAACTGGCGGGTCAGTACCCCTTTCCAAAAAAAAAAAAAAAAAAAAAGATGAAGTTGGTCGAAACTGCAACAAGTCTTGGTTTTGCAATAAATCGGAACCTTTCTTGTTGCAATCATATAAATATTGTAATTGGTCGCATTTATGGATGCTTACGAAAATTGTGGATTTCGGCTAGTGTTACTCCACTCGAGACACGTCGCAAACTTGTGCAAACACTCATTATGCCAATAATAGCCTACGCTGAAGTAGTTTACAGTAGCCTTGACTCGCTATCTTTTCGGAAGCTTAAAGTGGCTTTCAATGACGCTATCAGATATGTTCACCAGCTACGTAGGTATGATCGTATCTCCACACTTTCGAGGAATTTTTTGGGTTGCACACTCCAGCAGTACATGGACATAAGGAATTTAATATTTCTCCATAAAATTATTAAAACCCAATCACCATCTTACCTGTACTCTAAACTTGTTTTTTCGCGCTCCATTAGAACTCAAAATATTAATACAAACAGCCACTAGTATCTTGCTTCTTCACGGCTATTCTTCATCAATGCTATTAGGTTATGGAACTGATGTATTTGTCAGTGAAACACTTGATAGTTTTATATGTCTTTATTAGTTAAGCGGTAGATGACAACTGACTTCGATAATCAACTATCACAGAGTCGAGACCAACAGGCGTGCATATGTAGAGGTACATATATTAATGTTATTGTATAATTCATGTCAGCGTGTAGGTGTGCTCTCAAGTATAGTCGATTATACATCAGGAACTCCTTACCACTTGGTATAAAAAATTTAAATAATGCTAATAATTTTAAATCTGCTGTCATAAGACACTATGTATCGCAGTATTAAAAAATGAAATAAATATTCACAGTTACTTATTTCTTAATCTATTCTTTCAGTTCTATCACCTAACTTCTCTTCTCGCCTTCTTTTCTCTATCTTTCTTCTTCTTCATTTCTTTTTTTGTTCAAAATATTTGTAATTAATTAAATATCACTTCATATTAATTTTTTAATCATACTTGCTTTAGTTATTAAGATTTATGAATTAACATTGTTAGAGTAAACTTTGCAATTTATTTTTTTAATCTTTACTTGAACAACTTTTTCTTGCTGTACTAAAAAAGACAATGTCTTAATGTATACCTATTGTAATAACTAAATAAATAAAAAAAAAAAAAAATATTTGAAATGATATTTAACTTTTTAAATTCTAGTAATTAATTGAAAAAAAAATAGTAGTTACACCCAGGGTTTCATTTCCATTTTTTCTTCTTCGGTTCTCCTTTGATTTACTTTAGCCAAATAATACAGACAACAGGCCAGTATGATACACAAATACAGGATCTATTAAAAAAAATATATAATTATAAATGCAAATCATTTTTTTTTATAATTTGGCTAGCACACCGTTATTCCCAATAGAACTCCGTTCAAGGTCAGTGCATACGAATCGATGAAAGATGACAGCTTGCTGAAACATCCCTCGGAATGTGCATGTTCAATGGTACAGTCAGAAGCTTTTTCGAAGTAAGTACAGCAGGATGATGGGAGTGTCGAATTAAGAAAGACCCGATCGTCGGGTCCGTGGGTGCCACAACATTCTAACTAAAAATAAATAAAAAGTCAAGTTTTGTTAAGCAAATAACTAAAAACGGGAATCTTTCAAGTAACCAACGCTCTAGTAGTCCTCTACTAAAGCCCACAATGAAACAACTTGCTCAATTAACTTACCTGAGTTTCTATCAGGTCCAAAATGTTCCTATAGTCCTTCCGGTCAGCATATTGCTTCATTACGTTTCTGAGGCCAAGGTGTTTTACATAACCGGCGATTCCGTTTACATAGAGCAATATCACCGCTTGCATGATTGCAAATGAATAAAACATACAGCTATTTTTTTTAACTGCGCAACAACATACCAGGCAGCCAATAATTGCCATCACTGGGGCAACAGTCATTAATATATTCGTAATCGGAACGGTCCATAGCATTCCAAACAGCCAAATCCCTAATCCTAAGAGCTACAGATACGAGAAGAAATGAAAAGAGATTTCACACGGTGGACACAAAATAAAAAAAACAAACTAACCGCAAAGGGAATATTACAAATAATTAAGATGCATTTTAACCAGAGGGGAACTTCTTTATCCATGTTTGTATCTGTGATTTGGTAGCGAACTTTTGACGAAAACGTTCTGTAAAAAGAAGGAAACTTTAAAAGTATTGCAGTCAAAGCAATAGTATAATAGTAATAATAATAGGCGTGTTTTTTTTTAAGCCTATATAGAATATCTATAATCTATATATGTATACATATCTACTATCTATACATAGTATAAAAGGAAGTCTCCAAAATGTGTCTTTCTGTATGTACAGGATAATCTCGGGAACCGCTAAACGGATTTGGGTGCGGTTTTCATTGTTATGATCTGGCGGAATTAATGAGTGTACGCAGACTACTTCATTACTTACAGGAGCTGAGAATTTGAGATCGAAGTGGCGGAAAATAAAATTTTCTGTCATTACACTGCCTCAACTAATTTTTTTGGTTTTAAATCCAATAAGCCATTGCTGAGGCTTATTGGATTTAAAACCAAAAAAAAAATAGTTGTAGTAAATTCCTTAAAGATTCATTTGAGGTATAAACAATTTATGAAATCATTGCCAACAATTTTCCATCAGTAGAGACCGAAGCCAACAGCAATGCAGCAGTGGGTAAATTTGGAAAAATAATTCGGCACTCATCTCAAATACAATTTCTTTTGCCTTAACAGTGGCGGGGGCGAAGCAAGGCGAGCACAGGTCAACTAGTAATATATAATAAGAACGTTAAAGTCTCTATTCCCGATAGATCCTTTTGGGATGACTTAGAAGCCATAACAGACAAGTCTGATAGCTCTAAAATCAATGATGATGTAGGAGGAGATGTTTTCTCACACACATTAAATCTCTGCGTCCGCCTCCCTGATCACTGTAGTGTGTTTCAAGCACTGTCCACTGTAATATCTACTAGCGGTATTAGCATTTTCTCGGAAAGTCAGGCGGCCTGGAAATCCCTGGAATCCAACTGTTGTTCATCTCTTATAGAGATGTCCAAAGCATTTGCACATTCACATAAGTATAATGGATGCCATGCACAAATACATTTCAGGGAATTTTAAAGCAGACGAACTCGCTAAACTAGGAACAACGATAGGTTAGATTAAGTTAGATTTAGAGGCTGAGCCATCCCAAAATACCAGGCACTAGATTGAGCCCAACGCGATCTCCTAGAATCCATCCAAGGATGGTTTCCTCAAAGCATTTTATTACCCTGCAAAATTTTAGAACGAGTCTACCTTCTCCAAGTGACTAAAGTAGGAGCCTAAAATGTGCCTGCGACTACGTGCTACACCCTGACATTCACACAGAATATGTGCGATATCCTCTGATGCACCTATATCCTTGCAGTATCTGCAAATTTCTGTGTCTTTAAGTCCGAGGTTCTTGGCGTGTTTGCCCAAAAGGCAGTGCTCAGAACAACCATACTCGTACCTATTCTATTAGGTAAGACAAATATAGGTACGCCACTTGCTACTTCCAAAGTACCACTCAAATTTGACAGAGTCAATAAAACTAATGTTAGATGTGAAGGCGGACCTACTTGTCTGGCCACAAGACAGATCTGGCCTAGACCGCTCTGACCACCTGTTGTCCCTAAAAAGACTACATATTAGTACTATTATTAGTGTCATCAGAGGACAGATCATCCCCGAGATCCTTGTTTGTTTGTTTTTTATTTTTGTATCCATTTTGACAAGGTAAAGTCGTCTTATATTTTTGGCCTCTTTATCGACATTGATATTGTTGTGTTCTTTTATGTCCCGATACAGACAGAGATGGCGTGTGGTGATGGTGAGGGTGATTCGTGCCACCAGTAACATATACAAGTGGCGCGCGCCATATTAAGTTTCTTTATTTCATTATTTGTTTCGCTCTTTTAGGGGAAAATTGCTTAACGATTTCCCATTTAATATGAGAGAACTGACAAATGTATCTCTTAACTGTCTTGTCTGTGTGAATTGAGCACTCCACGTATGCTCGAAGTCCGCATCATGCCGTCATCATGTCAGCACCATACGCCAATTCTGTATGAATTGGGACTTAGAGGAACAGCAGAACCACATGTATGTATGTTCCAACTCGAATAATATCACATCGCTTAGAAGCACACATCGCTTTGTATCATAAAATGTTTAAGCCTGATGTCTTATATATACATACATACATAATTTGTATTGGAATTAAACCTCTTTATAGCATCTCGTTTAATAATATCACAGCCCGCATAGAGTCATTCAAAAATATATCTTAGTAAATTTGTCCGCTTAATATCACACATTATTAAGGTTCAGACCCATTGAATCCTTCGACTTCGTTCCGTTGTACGTTGATGTTTAAGTTGAAGTATATAAGTATATAAGTATATCTATGTACGAAGAAATGTCAAACGATTCTTTTTATTCTCTCTATGCTTCCACTTCAATATGTGAATGTTTGAACTTAAATGCGTGAATGTGTGTACTGAGAACGGGTCGACGGATCCAAAAAGTAGAAAGTAAACTTACTTTATCCTTCGAAGTTCATACAACCGTTGGTTTTGGCGTTATGGGCCATCTCTCATAAGAATGTATGTATTCTATCGAGCCGAATCGACGGTGCAATGGATCGACTACATCCTCATCTTTTGTGCTTATTATATTCAGTTTCAAATCACTGCTATCTCTTTTTCACGCGTATGCTCTTTCTTTTCCAGTAATAGGACTGTCACTAATATAATTCTTGTTTTTAAATTCTAATTGTTTTTTTTTTCTCTGAATATAATTCTTTTAGATTTAGCCTTATTCTAATCAAAAATCAGCAGGATGAACGTAGGAAATACACTGTTCAAAATGTAGTTATATTTTTTTCCCCGATAAGAGCACAGCGCGCTTATAGTCACAAAGTTTGGCTGCCCGGTTGATGTGACTATAGCTAGGTTCGACTGTACTTCTGTTTTGGGAGTAATCATATCTCATACATACTAATATATAAATCTGCCAATTTTTGGGCTCGATAAACACAAAAAACTAATACACAAAATGAAGTTAAACTTCGTAATCCCATTATTTAACATCCTGGGCCAATTTTTAAGTTAATAAATACGTAATATTATTTAAATTAATGCAAAAACAAAGACACTCTAACCAATGCCACTTGCTTGCGAAATGTCACTTATCCAAAATAAAAGTACGTTCAGCCCAGGAATGACAGAATACAAGATTACGCTTTTAGTTATACAAAAATTGAATGTTCCGCGCATGACGTCACTGGCGACAGCTGCTGATCACACTAATATTATAAAAGGGAAAGTAACTCTGTCTGTCTGTCTGTCTGCCTGTCTTTTACCTTTTCACGCCTAAGCCGCTGAACCAATCATAATGTAATTTGGTATAGAGATACTCTAGAGATTCTACATTTAGGGAAACAAAAAACAAATAAAAAAAAATCCGGATTTAATGGACATGTTTCTTTCATGTTAAATGGTAAGAAGTTTTATCAAATTCTCAACTGCAAGACAGAGAAGGTAGGGAGAATAATAACCTGTGGTGAAAAGTGGAGTATGTATGGACCTAAGCACATCCCTAATTCCACTCTTCACCCCGAAAAGTTTATGGCGACAACAGTCTGATGGACTTTTCATTTTATTAACCACGAGCAACGATAGACGCCTCACAATTTTCTAAGGGAATCGACGTAAGAAGTGCATGCAATAACATGGTACGATACTATTACATGGCAATGCTAAACCCCCCCACTTTGAGGGGCTATAACTTGGAGGGGGGTAAAAATAGACCCCCCCTGCCGTACGATTTTTTGTTCGCTAGAACTTCAGGAATCTCCAGTTAACGGATTATACCTCTTAACTGAGACACCCTGTATATAAAATGGCAAAATGCGTATGTTTCCCTCTACCGCCCGTAATTTTCAACCAATTTATTTTTTTTTAGTTTCTTGTAAAATGTAGATAGTTACGGTAGAAAGGTGTTAGGCAAAAAAAAAAAATACAAAACATTCTTAAGAAAGTGCTATTTTAATGCCTAGAGAAGCGGGCGGGAGAAGTCAGAGATAAGGCTTAAGGAAATTGCGGAAATGTTCCTTTGCATACCAGCAACATCCATCCCATTTTCGAAACCTTGCGAAGAAATGACTGAACGCCGCAACAGGTTAAAGACCAAAGTTTTAAATAAACTCTTATTTTGGAAACAAAACGATGGTATTTTTAGCGTTCATTAAATATATGTTCATACGAGTATCTAGCCTATAATCATACATTTTTATATATACATACATATTTTTTAATAAAACCAATCGATAACTATCGATACTATCGACTGTTATTCGCAAACTATCGTGAACTATCGCAAGTTTTGACTATCGATATTTAAGGAACACTACCGCAATGACACCGGGCGACATTTTTTAGAAAAAAGATACAAAAATACTGCGTCCGATTCTTCGAACTAAATAACAGTGTTTGTATATAAGTAACACGATCTTTTTAGACAAGGGCGTAGCCGGGCGGGACAGCTAGTAAAGAATAATTAACGAAGAATAAAAGGGAATAAAGCGAAGTCTAGTGATGAGATGTATACACAATTACACGTGGATCTCGAGAACGTCCAGCAAGGCTCGCTTCCTTTATGAACCGAATACACTCTTAGCAACGGTCCTAACCTCAACCATATTAAGTCTATGAAAATGAATTGAAAGCCATTTTGAACCCAGTCCCTGTTTTGGGTAAAAGAAAACGGACGCCTAAAAATTCGGTTCATCTAAATAGTTACCCTCTTCAAAATAGTTACCCCTGATTCGACCATTAGTTCACTATAGTTTTTATAGATAATTATGACATCTGGCCCCACGCCAAAATTGTGGACACGGAATTCTTTAACTCTGAGTTCCTAGTATATAGAAAACATCATCATGTGGATAGTTGCAAGCGGTTGGGTGGTGGGGTGCTTATTGCAATTCGTTCGTATCTCAGTTCCAGCCTAATCAATATTCCCTTCCCTTTGGACTTAGAAACTATTTGTATTTAAATTTATACTGAGGATAAAACTATCTTTAGCTTTCGTTTAGTGAGGAAAACCTAGAACAGAAAAGAACAGATTCGTGAAAAATGTCAGATCAGAGTTAGAACAGAAAAGTACAGCCAATATGTTAGTTGTCAAAATGACAAGTTCATTGTCTATTATCGTACTTATGTTTTCCAAATTACTCATAGCATTTTACAATAACTGATTGCCCTTTTACCGATTGAATTTTAATCAGAGTATATCTATAATAATTATTAGATAGGCTCTGATTTCGATTTATTCGATTTGGTAAACTTATCTCGTCGATTCACTTTTCACTTCGAGTAAAAATAAATCAAATATACAATCACAGCTGATTTTCACATCTGTACACTGGTCTGTTCTACCTCAAGAGCAACATAGCTCCAAGATTTCCTGCATTTTTCTGTTCTGGATAACCTCAACCTCACTGAACACAAAGCAGATCAGTTTCGAAGTTTTAAAGCCTTGTATTTTTCTGTCCAGAACAGCCTCAATGAACAGACCTTTTGTCATTAATACAGACATACATTCCTTTTAATAGTCCTGCAAGCAGGGGGAAACATTTAGATTTGGAGCGAACTTATAATCGCTCCGTATTTACATACACAGAACAGTTAGCAAGTGTTGCATTCAAAAGAATGCATACCTTCACTTCATTATTAAATTTCAATTTGCCATGTTTTTTTACGACAAGTGCACTAGCATTTGTCTTATTAAGATTCTTGCACATGTGGGTGCTCAAATTTCTATATTTGAGTACAGATATTTCTTTGAATGTCCTTGCACATGCTGGTATTCAAATTTCTATATTTGAGTACAGGTTGCACATGCTAGGATTCGAATTTCGGTAATTTATTATCATTACCAGCGATCCCAAAAGTGTCATATATCTCTTCCAGATAATGACACATCCAAAAATAAATGTTCACGGATTCTGAGCTAGAACAGACAACAAGCAGAAGATTATGAGGAGTTGAAAAAAAGACACGTTGATGTAGAGACGTGCACCACCGCAGGACTACACCACCGACAACAAAATATAAATAAAAAATAAAAATTGTTTATTAAAATTGAGTTGGTATTACGACGCCAACAATAAATACTTAATATTATTAAAAAGTATATTATTTTAATAATAAGAAAAATAAAAAGTGATTGTAAAAAAGAAGTTAAATTTATTCTTCTAAATAAATACAAAGAACACAAAAGTTAATAAAATAATATAATAAAAAAAGCAGACCTAAATTCACAGTTATTAGTATTTTAAAAGAGTAAAGAAGTTAATATTTTACGAGATAGATAATATTAATTCCGACTGGGCGACTTGACAACTTGACTACTTCACGGCAGCAGAAGCAGTGTTCTGCGTATTCCTCTTTTGATCTGCCTACTATATATACTTGAGAGCCTTACGCCAGCAGTGATGCCATCTTTAACCGACACTGCCCATTACATGTATGTATTCGGACTCGAAGTGCCCTAATCAAAGCTTTATACCCCAATAAATGCTTATTTTCGTCGGTGATATCACCATGATATCGCATGGTATGACAAAAATATACTACACCCAAAAACTGTGCATGGATAAGATAGTACGTGAAAGCTCACGCAGATCGTTCAATCGTACAATCGCTCTGGTGATTGTAATCTAGTAAATACAAGCAATTCTTTGTTCTTCGTCATCTATGTATGTATTTGTTATACCTTACTGATAAGGCTCTACATTACTGATCGTGCCGGTGGTTACGTAATAATCTATAAATATTATAAAACTGTAGAGGTTTTTTTGTTGGTTACCTAAAAAACCGCTGGACAGATTTCGATAAAAATTTATGTTGAAATGCTTCTTAAGTACCCGGGATGATCACAAGCTATGTAATTTTTTGCTCAGGCTCCTGGTTTGTACATAATAGTCAAAATAACTATATATCGGTGAGGAATATTATGATTATACAGCCCTAACTCAATAATGGTTAATCGGATTGAAAAACAAAACAAATAGGTGAAATTAGTAGATTTGTCCCTCAATCATTTGAGATATAAAACATCCTTCTGCGTTGTCCTGAAGCTGAGCAATGTTCAAAACCATTATTCAAAGCATCGCCCACAATTTTCCTTCAGTGGAGACCACTGCCAGCAGCCGGGCAGCAGTGGGTATCGTTGCAATAGTGTGTGTGTGTGAATATATGTGCGCGCTCTAACGTGATCATATGGCTTGCACTTCAATGTCCTCTACAGCCATTTGCGGCTCTCACACTCAAGCAATCTTAACAAATGAGGTGTCAATTTTCTAGAGCAGTCAATTGCATTTTTAGTTTATTAATGTTATTAACAAATTAAAAAAAAAAGATCAAAAATATATATTCTACCCAAAATGAACTCCTGTTGCTTTAAGATCTAATTTTGGTTCATATATGTACATACATATACATATCATCATCCCATAAATAAATCATCTGGGAAGTATTGGTTGTTCAGTGATACGAAGCCAAGGTAATATTGCCCTTGGATGTCGCGTCGTCAGGGTTAGTAGCTACGTTATTCCCCGGAATCTAATTGTGTGGGGCGAATGTACCGTAAGGCAGTGGAAATCGTTAACAGAACCTAATAGGATAAACTTTAGGCAAACGTTATCAGTAGTACCATGAGGCACAAAAGCTGATGAAGTAAATGCCTGTCTGAAAAAGTCAAGTCTCCAATGTTACTCAAATGCACTTGACCGCCAATATGCGTTCACGAACAGCCGGCAATCCAAACGCACAAAATTTTCTTATTTGTTACTTAAAATTGGTGGAAGAACGCTTCCGGAAGAAAATGGAAAAGTAAATTTATCCTTTTACGGTTATATATCACAACTAACAAACCGTGAGAATTCTTAGCTTTGTGAGCGAGCTTTTAAGAAACTTGAGCCCGCCTAAATTATGTAACAGCAACCGACCTAGAGCTACAATTCTGCAACGACATCTGGTAGAGGCGGAATTGTTGACAGGCTACGGTGCAGTGCGGTTTTTGAGAACTATGAGATCTGCACTTAGGGCCTGAAAGTTACACATTGAAACGTTTTTGATAAAACGAAGTTAATCAACAAAATTTATTAAACACTTTTGTGGACTTAGACAAATAATTTGATGTTTCTTCGCTCCCATTGCAATTGCATAATTATATGAATGAGAAAGGCCTTAAAATGCGAAGCAACGCGAGTACGAACACGGGTTCAACTAGTAGGTACATAAATAAGCATGGACATAAAAGTTTTAAGCAATGACTGCCGTTCTGAAAATGGGGAAGTAATTAGACTGGAATATGTAGATTGGGGAAATCCCACACACATAAGTCGGGCTTTTCTTGCCTATGAATAGTTTTATGCAAAAATCACCGCCACAATTTGTTTTTTATTATAAATGTGATTTCGCTTTTACATATCACAGAATAAGTATTCTAAATAAACAAAATCTATTAAAACAGTAAATAATGCATAAAAAGTGCCTCTATTTCGAGCATTACATCTTACTACTGAGTAACAAGGTGAAACGAAACGATGATTTTCAGAGTATAGCCGTGGTCGCATGCCCCTTTGCCAATGAATGCGTAAGTAGAGAAAAAAAGAGGTAATCCGCCATATTGCGACGTCACATAGCGTAGGACACTCTACGGATCAAGAAAAATCCAACGACACCTTATTTGTTGAAATCGGTTCCATAGTTTAGGCTGTACGAGGTGACATCCTTACATTCAAACAAACAAACAAACCCAGCCTGTGAAAATCGTAACCCTTCCTCTGCGTAGTCGGGTAAAAATGGCAAGACATGGCCGACTAATGGGGGATTTCCTCATGTACATTTACTTCCACAATCTGGCGCTGCGAAATTACGCCGCAGGAAATAAGCCCTAATAAAATAAATGAAATAAGGCCCCAAAATTATACTCGCAGTGCAATAACAACCAAAATATGACAAATTTTGGGTGTAATTTAATTTTTTTTGCTGGATGTTGAAGAAATAGGGTAGGCACTGACTGGTTTTAACTTGGCAAAGCCCAGTGTTGTAACTGTTGCTACACATCAATTGTGCTCCTCCAAGTGGTAGCCATCGGGTAATGGTCGCTGCCCACCCGGGCACGACTTGCTAAACTTATAAGCGCGAGTGCTGACCAAGCGAAAATAGCAGCACTATAATACGCGTCAGCGGACGAATTCAATAGATGGAACCAACGGTGGTGTTAAGTTTCCAGAATGGAAACAAAACCTTATCTGAGCTACTTCGACATTTTCGGAGCTCAGGTCGATAAGGATTTCCACGTACTAGTCAGGGTCGTGGAAAAGAGTTGGTGGCGGATGATCCCCTATTGGGCCAACGGCAGCGCTCATACCCCCGTAGTGGGTTACTGACACCGGTGGACCCGGCCCCTTGTCCTATGGGTATATAAGGATCTGGCCCTCCAGGTTGGGGGTTGTGCGTAAGGTTAACTACCTACCGCGTAAAAAAATATGGTTCAGAAACAACCAAAAGCCTCGGAAAAGGACGGATCTACTGTTGATAACCACGGTAAAAGAAAAAAGGACAATGACGTTCGGATCTGCACCTGGAATATTCGCTCACTGAACGGTGACGGTGCACCCGAACAACTGGCAGAGGCCCTAGACCGCTATAAAGCGGATATAACCGCCATCCAGGAAGTGCGATGGGATGGGCCAGACAGAAAAAGAATGAGAAACTGCGACATCTACTACGGTGATTGCTATACGGAAAATAGACAGCGCTTATTCGGATCCGGTTTTGCCATACGCGGCAGACTTAGGCAAGAAGTCTTGAGCTTTCGGCACGTGAGCGAGCGTCTTATGACAATCCGTGTCAAGGCAAAATTCGCCAACATTAGCCTAATATGCGCTCACGTCCCCACAGAAGAAAAAGACGACGCTACCAAAGATAGTTTCTAAGAGCTCCTCGACAAAACCTACGAGCAATGCCCTAAGCATGACGTTAAAATCGTATTGGGCGATTTTAACGCCAAGATAGGAAGAGAGGACATCTTTGGTAGAACGGTTGGAAGGCAAAGCCAACACGACACCACGTCCGAGAACGGACTAAGGCTAATTGACTTTGCTGCGGGGCGAAGTGTAAGTATAGCAAGCACTCGGTTTCCTCATCTCAATATCCATAAGGGGACATGGCGGTCTCCGGATCGACTAACTATCAACCAAACCGACCACATTGCGATCGACACCCGACACGCCTCCAGTATCCTGGATGGCCGAACCTTCCGGACGGTCAACATTGGCTCGGACCACTACCTTGTTGTAGCCAAGGTACGAATGCGGATATCCACAACGCCACAACAACGAAATACTGTGAGAAAGAATAATGTCGAAAAGCTACAATCGCAAGACACCGCCAGAGCCTACAGAGAACGCATATCCCGATCTCTCGCTACGAGTCTTACCGCAGCAACAGCTAGTATAGAAAGACCAGTGGCAACACTGCCAGCAAGCCATCATAAGTGCCGCGAATGATGTGCTGGGTTTCACACGACCACCTCCACGAAACCCCTGGTTCGATGAAGAGTGCAGACTAGCTAACACGGAAAAACAACAAGCGTATAAAGCGGCGTTGCAAAGAAGGACTAGATCTGCTCGCATGCTCTATGAGCAGAAGAGACGGGAAGAACATCGACTTCTAAGAAGGAAAAAGAAAGAGCATTCGAAGATATTGAGAGATGGTAAAAAGAATGTGCCAGCAAAACAAATCCCGTACAGAAATCTGTAGAGACGCGGATGGAAACATCGTAGTAGAAACACAGTCAGTGCTGAGAATTTGGAGAGACTACTTCTGCAGACTGTATAATGGTGACGAAGACCAATACTCCGCTGTTAGGCAGAATAAACCGTTCAATTTAGATGATGATAGCCAAAACCCCCATCCACCTGATCAAAACGAAGTGCGGATAGCAATATCCAAGCTAAAGTCCAACAAGGCTGCTGGACCTGATGGTCTACCCGCAGAGCTATTTAAAGCAGCTGGAGATGACTTGGTAGTGAGCATACACCAACTCATCTCCAAGCTTTGGTCAGATGAAAGTATGCCAAATGAATGGAATCTCAGCATCGTCTGTCCGGTCCACAAGAAAGGAGACCCCCTCAACTGCTCCAATTACAGAGGCATCAGTCTCCTCAATATCGCCTACAAGATCCTGTCTGCCATACTGTGTGAACGCTTGAAGCCTTTCGTCAACAACCTGATTGGCCCCTATCAGTGCGGTTTCAGTAATTTACGCACTGGGATATATGAACGGCGGCGGGACTGTACCGCGAGGGAAACACATTTAAAATGGTAATTCTTTTTTTTTATCTAGGTATATGAACGGTGGCGTTACTGTACCGCAAGGAAACACATTTAAAATTGTATTTTTCTTCACTCTAGGTATATGAACGGGGGCGTTACTGTACCGCAAGGAAACACATTTGAAAATTCGTAATTTTCTTCTCTCTAGGTATAAGAACGGCGGCGTTACTGTACCGCAAGGAAACACATTTGAAAATTCGTAATTTTTTTCACTCTAGGTATAAGAACGGCGGCGTTACTGTACCGCAAGGAAACACATTTAAAATTGTATTTTTCTTCCCTCTAGGTATATGAACGGGGGCGTTACTGTACCGCAAGGAAACACATAAAAAAAATTGTAATTTTCACACCGCTATTTATTTAATTGTTGAAATGAAAAAAAATAAAACGAGTGAAAGGTATTTCCACGGGATCAAGCGCGAACAAGGGCGTTCAAGGGAATGTCCTAAGGTAATCCCTGGCTCGGCCGAGGAGTCGACCTTCTTCGATCGTTGCCAAAATCCAACTCTCCTTTCCATTTCTATCCCAAGCACAACTATGCTTGCCTGCCATTCGTACAACTTTCATACCGGGGAAAAAAACTGGTTTCTCGTTTTCTCATTCCACCCTTTTTCGTATTGCACTGCTTTTTTTTTTTTTTTTGTAAGAAAGGTGGAAAGCGTCGAAAGCCGGCGTGTGGGACTTTAACCCTAACTAAAACCACCTCTGCCTCCAACCCCTGTTCCCCACGGTACCGCCGTTAGGCATTTCGTCATGAGGGGGGTTTTCAGCCGTATAGCTGCCTCTTCCTGTCTACATAGATATTTGTATGCCTCTGTACGTTTGGAAATTTATGTGCTAGTGCACGAAGTGTATGTGTTCGTTTTTGTATTTGCTGTAATATTTGTCTGTGTTCGTACTTATTTGTCTGTGTTTGTTCATGTATTGTCTGTACGTTCTACGTGTTCTATGTGTTGTAGTTACATTTCCTCCTTAGGTTTCCTCAGCTGCCAAGTGTTGTAGGCTCCTCGCTTCTCGCTGCCCGCTCCTCGATGCGCAGTTGCTTCATAATATTTGTGATGACTTCATCCGCTATATTCCATGCTTCGCTTGTCGTCAGCATGAATGTTATAAGTCCTCTCGGTGTCACTTGGCCGCCAATTGCTCTTTCTAGGATGTTTCTGGCGGTTGTGTACCTCTGACGTTCGGTCAGAATATGTTTCGCGTTCTGGGCTTCGCCTTCGCAGTGTGGGCAGAATGGGTCATCCACGTGCTTGTATTTGTGGAGGTACTCCCGGAAGCATCCATGCCCCGATATGAACTGACTCAGGTAGAAGTTCACTTCTCCATGTTTCCTACTGGCCCACTCCTCTACGTTAGGGATCAGCATATACGTCCATCTTCCTTTCGTTGTCGTGGTCCACCTGTTTTGCCATTCTGATTGTATAGCCTCTATCGTATTTGTTCCGTTTTCCAACTCGTTTCCGCTTACTAGAGCCGTCTTTTTTATCTCCAGGTCGATGGGCATTCGTCCGGAGATTACACTGATAGCTTCCGCTGACACCGTTCTAAAAGCGCAGCACACTCTCAGCGATGCGATTCTGTGGACCGAGTTCATCCGTCTCATGTACGTTTTCCGATCCATCGCTGGTGCCCATATGGGGAACCCGTACATTAGCATCGATTTGCTCACTGTTGCTAGCAGGTTTCGGACTGGCTGCCTAGGTCCTCCAACGTTTGGTAATAATTTCGATAGTGCCGCTACTGCTCGAGAGGCTTTATCTCCTGCATACTTCAGGTGTTCCTTAAAATTAAAGCTGTGATCCAGCAGTATGCCCAGGTACTTGATGTGTGGGCTAGACTCTATGGTTTGCTCGCCGACATGTATGGTGAGGTGTTCAACCTTTGTTCTGCTACTTATTAGCACTGCCTCCGTCTTATGGTCAGCCAGTTCTAGGCCAGATGCTTGTAACCATTCCCTCACGTTACTAATTGTTTGGCTGCAGTTCTCGGATACTTGTTCTATTGTTTTTGCTACAACGATTACTGCTATATCATCAGCGTAGCCTATGATGCTTACCCCGCTCGGTCTTAGCGTTCTTAGTATGCCATCATACATGACGTTCCACAGGATTGGGCCCAGCACTGATCCTTGAGGGACTCCTCCCGTGATTTTGTACATCTTAGGCCCCTCTTCTGTGTCGTAGTATAATGTTCTCTTGCTGAAGTAGCTTCCTATTATTCTCAGCAGGTAATTTGGTATGTGCAGACTGCTTAACGCTCTAACTATGCAGCTCCAGCTGGCTGAGTTGAATGCGTTTTTAACGTCGAGTGTTACGACGGCACAGTACTGCTTCCTCCCTCCTAGCCATCTTTGTCCCGCGATTGCTTCGCGTGCAATATCGCACACTGCTCTTATCGCACCTATGGTGCTTCGCTTCTTTCTGAAGCCGAATTGTTGACTAGAGAGCCCCGAGTCTCCTTCCGTGTATTGCTCTAGCCTTGTGCGTATTATTCTTTCCAGCACTTTCCCCAGCGCGTCGAGCATGCACAGCGGCCTGTAAGATGATGCTTGGTCTGGTGGCTTGTTACCCTTTGGGATGAGAACAAGCCGCTGCCTTTTCCACTGCACCGGGAAATTCCCCTCCGTTAGGCATGTCGTGTAGAGCCGTGTGAAGACTTCTGGTCTTGCTATCATGGCTCCTTTAAGAACGAAGTTCGGGATTCCATCAATTCCTGGTGCCTTGTTGCTTTTTATTGCTACCGCCGCTTCTAAGACTTCCTCATTTGTAACTGGTGGTGTTGCCTCTGTTTCTTCGGCTACTCCTCGTGGTAGGTTGAATCCATCTTTCCTCGGGAAGAGAGTGTTAACCGTCGAGTACATGAAGCTCGGGCAAATCGGTGCAGCCGCCGTGTTGCTCTTCAGTTTTTTCATGACTATTTGGTACGCGCCTCCCCATGGATTATCCTCCAGTTCCTCCCTGAGTGCCTGGAAGGATTGCCCTTTACTATTTTGTATCATCTTACGGAGTTGTGTTCTCTTTCTCTGGAACTGTTCTCTTAGTATGTCGAAGTCTCCTGTGCCTCTGGCTCTTTGCTGACGCCTCCGCATTCTGAGGCATTCTGCTCTCAGGTTGGCAATGTCATTGTTCCACCAGTATACCGGTTTTCTTCCACTTCCTTTTCCTTTGCGTGGCATGGCTGCATCGCAGACTTGGGATAAGGACCTTAGGACCTCCTTCGCTTGTTCTTCCGATGATCCTCTTGCTATGTCCATGTTGCTTATCATGTACTCTAGCATTTCGGTATCTACTTCTTTTGTCTTCCATCCCAGATTTTGCACCTTAGGTGGGGGTTTGCGGTGCTGTGATCTGTGTTGCTCTTCTATTTCGAATATGATTGCCAGGTGGTCACTGTTTGTATATATTTCTGAGACCTGCCATTTCGTCCTCCTTGCAATGGATCTGCTGGCAAACGTCAGGTCGATGAAGGAACGCGCTCTGCCGTTGTCGAAGGTGTGCTTATTACTACTATTTAGTAGCACTAAGTCAAGGCTAGCGAAGGCTTCTAGTACGGCCTCGCCCCTTCTATTTGTGATAGTACTATTCCACTCCACCGCCCATGCATTAAAGTCCCCGGCGACAATAGTTGGGGACTTTCCTCTTACTTCAGCTACGAGGCTGTCCAGCATCTGTTCATATTCTACCATGCTCATGCTTGGCGGGGCATAACAGCTGAAGAAGTGAATTCCTTTAATTTTGGCATATGCGATGTTCTGCTGCTGGGCTCCTTCCGTTCAATGGGATAGTTTCCGCAAGTCCATATTGCGGCCTTCTTGTTTTCATCTTCCACCCATCTTCCACTATCGTGTTGGGTTTTATATTGTTCGCAGATAAGGATAACATCTGCCTTTTCTCCTTTCGCCGTTTGTGCGATTAGATCTTGGGCGGCTTCACAATGGTTCAGATTTATTTGGATGCACTTCATGTTTTCCTTGCTATTTCCCGTACTGCGCTTTTATATGCTGCGCATTTGAAACTTCCGGTGGAGTGATCGTTTCCGCCTTTGCATCCAGGGTCGCATATGGAACACCTTGGTTTTTCCGTGCAGTTCTTTGCAATGTGTCCTTTTTCTCCACATCGTAGACATGTTCCTGTGCGGTCAGTTTGATTTTTGCACTGTCTAGCAACATGTCCATACTCCAGGCACCTATAGCATTGTGTTGGTACTAAGTGCTCTCGTATTCTGCACCGGAACCAACCTACCCGCATATGTCCTAGGGCTATCATCTTGCTAGCTTCTTTCGCGGGGAGGCTTATGAGGGCAGTTTGCGTGCCTCCTCTCGTCATCCTTATGGATCTAATTGCATCTCTCGTGATGCGCGTAGCCGATTGGAGCTGTTCAACTATGGCTTTACAGATTTCGTCTGCAGTTGTTACCTCGTCTAGGTCGCGACACTCTATTGTTACTTGGTCGCATAACGTTTTGACCTTGGCATCACTTAGGAGGATTTTGGTCATGTCTTCTTTGAATTTCTCGGTCTGCCCATCGTTCTTCCTCTTTAGCTCTAGGAGTAGTTCGCCGCTGGCTGTCTTCCTTATTTTATTAACATTTTCGCCGAGTTCTTTTAGTTCTGGCGTTTCTTTCATCATTTTCAGGATGCTTGCGTAAGATGTTTCCCCAGTTTTCGCTATTACAATGGCATCCGGCCTTATGTGCTTTCTTCTGGGCTTTCTATTTTCTTTCTCTGCCTCCCTTTTGTTCTCTTCCTTTTCCTTACCTCCTTTATTTTTCGCCTTTGGACGGCTTCGTGCGTCTTGAAGCACCTTCTTCTTCTCCAGTGTTTGGGTCGGTGGGTTTCGCTCCCCTCCCTTGCCTTCTTCTTTGTCTTCATTTTCATTGCCTCTTGGTCGGCCATTTTCGACATGCACCTCCTTCGGTTCCTCAGTTTGTAAGGCTGTGGGTTCGATTTCTTCTTGTGGGGCCGGCCTTTTTTCCTTTTTAGGGGTTGGCAGCTGTTCTTCTGTTTCGCGCGGCCGTTTTGCCTTTCCTTCGACCGGTGTATATGCTGGGGAAGTTTGTGCGCTTTTGTTGGCCTGGTTCTTTTCTTTTCCTACGTTTTCCGCGTTCATTGCTCTTTTGTGAAGTGCTGAAATATTCCTAATGAGGTCCTTCATGGCTTGATTAATGTGTCGTTGGGTTCCCATGGCATTCTGTAGTTCAGCTATTTTCCGTCCAAGTTTCTCCAAGGTTTCTCTGTTTTCTCCATGGTTTCTTGTATCTCGTGTTCCTCCGCTTATCGTTTGTGTCGCTCTCGGTGCTTTGACTGGGTTTACTTCACTTAATGGTGCCGGCTCAGTTATCTTTACATCTCGTGCCGTGGCAATTGGTGTGCTCGGTAGCAGGGTTGGTGATCTTTGGGTCCTCACTTCCCTTGTGCAGTGATTTATTGGTGTATTACCGCCCTCTAGGTTGTTGCTTGCTGCTTTACCTTCCATGGCAGTCAAGTTTCCCATTGGTAAATCACTGTCTACACTATTGCTACCCACAAGGTGCAAGTTTTTGCTCGTTCCTGCTTCTTTAGTTCTAGGTGGTGAGCGCTCCACTCTTGGATTTCTACCGAAGGGGTTTTTTTATGTCCTCCAGCTTTCCGCTTTGGTTTTCTTGTTGCTTGTTATGAGTGTTATTGTTGTTATTATTTGTTGTATTCATCTCTTTTGGGTCCCCACTCAAAGCCGCTATCTCCGTCCGGATGTGTATTCACCTCTATGATCCCATGGTTATCTGTGCAGGCAGGGAGACCATGCGAGGGTTGACACAGAACCTTATGGGTGTCTGTGCCAGAGCCAGATCGGTGCTAATCAGGAATGTTACATCTAAACATACACCGCAAACTTAATGGCGACGTGGCGGAGAACGTACTTTGAGGCCTGCCAAGGTTTTAACGGGACGGGGGCGGTTGCAGCATTAGCCTGAGAGCCGTTTCAGCCAAATTTCACTCTGACTTACTAAGGTAACAGAATACTACAGCCGTCAGCCCTCAGCAATTAAGTCCAATCGTTGGTCCGGTATACCATAATTAAGACCTTACCGGGCTCGGTCTTAATGCCCTCTATGTTATGTATACACTTTAGCATATACATATGCAGCCGCACTTCCGGAGCCAGGAGGTGCGTGTGTCACGTTGTGGCGGGTACATATGGGTCTTGCCGTTTCCTCCTTGCTGTATCCCACGTAGCCACCATGGGTGGTGGGGAGCACGTAGGTAAAAGACGGTGCTTACTCGTCTTGTCACAGAAAGTTCATAGGGGTTCCTTTGGCCTTTTCAGCCACGCCCTCCTTCTCTGCCGCTCTTGGTCGGGGGCTGCTTATTGGATATTCGCAGCTAACCTGCATTTCTGTAGGTCGTTCACTATCCGCCACCTGTGACCCCCACAATTGCCTGATCTAAGCCTCACCAGCCAGTCCAGCTTGGTGCTGTGATTCGTATTGCACTGCAACAACCGGCTGCTGTGCTGACGAGAAAACCAACTCCGATACGGGTGTGTGTGTATGTATGTCTTTTGGTCACGTAGGCCAATGCTGCAGCTGCGTGCTTTACATTCTCCTCTCCCTGTCGTATGATGGTACCCCTCGAATCCCATGCCAATGAAGTTTTATTTTTTTTTTTTTTTGGTTTTTGGGATGGAAGAAGTACATACCTACATACATATCGGGATTGTAGCCTGACGAGGGAGAGACAGAAAAATTGTTTTTGCCAGATGGGCGGCAGCGTGGCGTCGTGGAAAAAACCCAAAATGCCAAACAAACGGAATGTTGCGCGAATAACAAGTACAAAACCCGCACTTCAAATAAAAAATATAACTTTATTGATTCATTGATCGAATGAGACTGAGTTATTACATTATTTTTCTTAAACATCTAACTTAACGTTTGCCAAGGTGATTCTAAGAACTTGCATATTATTTATTCGGCGGAAGCCCAGTAGACGCTGACTCTACATTCTACAAGTTAATGGGATCACCTGTGCAATTACAATGTATGTATGCGTACGTTGCATATTTGGGTGTTAATGTTCGATGACGCTGTTATCGTTGTCGTTGTTCTTGTTGCTGGTGCTGACTGTGCGATGTCAATGTTCTGTACTGCTGTTGGGGTTGTTGTTGTTGTTGTTGTTCTTGTTGCTGGGGCTGACTATGGGATGTTACTGTAACTCCTCCCCCCTCGGAGTTGAGTGAGGGCCAATGTGGCTGAGTGGTTGCTGTGGCTCGAGCGATAGAAAAGTTGTCTAGGATAATGTTAAATTTGCTTCTGCAAAGGTAAATTATTATTATTGAAATGCATATGAAAGTTATTAGTGTTATGATAATGTATTTGTCTCGTTTTTGGCTTTCGGTGCTTAGAATATCTATTGCCTGGTAATTTTTGAATTGGAATTCATTAAATTTCTTTAAATTTAATGTTTCGACAGTGTATGCTGGACGAATTTCTGTATTGGACGCAGGGAATATGTGAATCTCATCCCAGTATATGTTAGGGTTGCTTCCGTATGTGATTCCATTGATTTCGACTTTGCAGCTGCTGTAGTGTAATAATACGGATCCTTCAATAGTTTGCTGAGGATTGTTGCAGGTTGTGTTAATGCGTGTTGCGGGGACGTTCAGTAAAAGAATATAGTTTGGCTCAGGTTGTGTTATTTCCTTGATTTCTCCAACTTCCTTCAATGGGCAGTTTGCAGGTACGTTTCTCATGAGGTTTCCGATACAGTTGGACTCGGGTATTGATTGATGGTGAATTGGTTTTTTACAAAGGAAAATATTCTCTATTTTGG
The DNA here is from genome assembly GCA_949775065.1 of Brachyopa scutellaris. Lineage (NCBI taxonomy): Eukaryota > Metazoa > Arthropoda > Insecta > Diptera > Syrphidae > Brachyopa > Brachyopa scutellaris. The sequence goes on along the minus strand of OX459112.1, from coordinate 175,100,311 downwards.
GGCAAATGTTATCAAAGTACATAATACTGTTTTCACTGGTTACAATATATGGCTTTACTATAATTAATTTTGTTTCATTTACAGGAAGGGGAATAATATGGAATAGGGAGTAGTTTTCGTGGGATAAATTTGGGATGCGAATGTTGAAGATTATTTTGGAGCCGTTGTAATATGCCTGCAGCTCTAGTAGTTCGTATATATGTTCATTAGATTTTATTTCAATTCATTGGTTAATGAAAGTGTTTCGGATCTCGTGAAGTTCTTTTTGATTTAAAATCATTTTAGGAATGATATTTAGTTTGGCGAGGACTATTGCTTCGGCTATGGTTGTAATATGGTTCGTGAGGAGGTCGATATTTAGGTTTAACTGATTGAGATACTGCATATGTAAGAGAGCGTCCGTATTGGATCGAATAGAATTTTCTGTTTGTTTGTGGAAATGTGCTAAGTATTTATTTATCTCGTCTTGTTCGTAATTAATGTGTTTAGTAATGTTTTCGAATCTCTCAATCATTTGGTGGTTTAGACTAATTTCAGAATTGATTTTGTTGTTAAGATCTTGCTCGTTTTGATTAAGACCTTCGATTCTCTTATTGAGTTCTTCTGCGTCGTTCGCGTCCATGTTGCCTGTGATGAGTTTTACAACTGAACCTAGTCCGTTTATAAGTCCTCTCTTTTGTCTATCTGTCGGTGTCAAAGTTTCAAGTTTATTGTAGAGTTCCTTAAGTTTGTATTTTGTTATTTTGATTGAAGGTTGTAGACTGGGGTAATAGCTAAAATTCGTCAAAGTTTGTTCAATGTTGTCAATATTTGTTATATACGCATGTAAGTCGACTATGTGGATGAGGTTTTGGTAATTTTCGATATTTCTAGCAGAGCCTAATTTTAATGGAAGGATACCCTGTGTTTTAGTGAGGTCATGAATTTCTAATCTTTGTGTGTTGACTAGGGTGTGCCTGTTGGGAGAACGGGAAATACAGAGGAAAATTAAATCTGGGTGCAACTATGTTGTGGTTTGAGTATTGTGCAATTCATATTTTCTTTTTCTTTTAATTCTACACTTATGAAGTTTCTTGTTATCGTGGGTTAGTACCGTAACTTTGTTATTTTTCTTAATTGTATGTTTAGTAAATCGAGGAGTTATTTTGTTTCGTCTGCACTCCTTTCTGTATATTATATCATTATTTTTTCTTTCTTCTGGTTCTTCACGTTCCTCATTAAGCTTATCTATTCTTCTACTGGTTGATTGTTCTAATCTGTCTTTAATTGTTGGAAACAATTTTTCTTGGAATTTAACTATTTTATCGAGATATTCATGTTCATTATTGAAATTTATATTTTTGTTGAATTTATATGTTCTTCCATAAAATAACTCGTAAGGGGTAAATTGGGTTGACGAATGGATGGCGTTATTATGTGTAAATATCGTTTCTGAGAGAATTTCATCGTGGTCCATTTCTATTTTCTTTTCTTTAAGGGTAGCTAAAATTATTCTGTATATTTCTGTAAGAGTGGAGTGCAATCGCTCTACGGGCGAATTGCTGGAAGTCTGTTGAAAGGAGGTCATGTTCAAATTTATATGATAATGCTTACAGAAATCTTTAAATATATTTGAATTAAATTCCGTGCCCTGATCACATACTATTTTTGCAGGGATGCCGTGGAGGCTTATGAAATTCTTGAGTGATTTGAGAACCGAAATGCTATTCCTAGCTGGTATAGTGTAGCCTGCAGCGAATTTAGAAAATTTGTCTATTATTGTTAATATATGTTGGTTCTTAATTGTGTAAATGTCAATATGTAGGATGTCTAATGGTTTCAGTGGTGTTTCAGGTTTTTCAAATTTTATTTTGGGTGGACGTCTGTCGTATTTTAGTGTTTGACACTTATCGCAGTTATTTATAGTTTGCGTGATTTTACTTTTCATGTATGGAAAATAGAAATCTCTTTTAAGATGTGAAAGAGTTTCTTCAATACCACGGTGGTTATGCTCGATGTGGTAGTCTCGTATTATCTGTTCTTGTTGGTCGGTCTGTGTTATGTCTTTGAGTATTTCGGTACATCTAAGAAGGCGGAAAGATTTGCTTTGGGAGAAATATTTTGAGTATACTGATTGTATGATACGAAAGGTTTCATCATCTGCGTGTACAGCGTTAAGCTTATTTGGTGATAGGAATTTCCTGAAAATGTCAACTATGTGGTCTTCCGTGAAGGATGCTTGTCTTAACGTTCGTCGTTGTTTATTCTTAAAAATTGTTTCAAGTGTCATAGGTACGCCTCTAGTTGATTTTTGGAAAATGGTTTGAAGGTTGAACTCGTTAAGTGGTTTTTCCGAGATAGGTATACCATCGTTTAAGTCTTCTTCTGCAGAATGTACGGTGGTCCCGCTTGTGCCTTGAACTGACATGGTGTCGTTAACGTTTATCTCAATTGTTTTCGGATTATCTATTTTTATTCTACTTAGGGCGTCGGCATTAGTGTTGTATTGCCCTTTCTTGTACATTATGTCGTAATCAAATTCTTCTAACTTCAGTCTCCAACGAATTAATTTTGAATTGGGATCTTTTAAATTCATTGCCCAAGTAAGAGGTTTATGGTCTGTGATTATTTTAAACTTATGTCCATAGAGGTATGGACGGAAATATTTCGTCGCCCAGACTATTGCTAAAAGTTCCTTTTCTATTGTTGAATAGTTAATTTCTGAGTCGGTCAATGTTCTGCTAGCAAAGCAGATTGGCTTATCGCTGCCAATTGGACCTTGCGAGAGAACCGCTCCCAAGGCGAAATTACTGGCGTCTGTGGTTAGGTTAAATGACTTTGAGAAATCTGGGTACTGGAGTATGGGATCGTTAATAAGAAGGTTTTTGCAAGTTTCAAAAGTTTTTAGGTATCGATCATTTATTTCTATTTTGCGGTCTTTCTTAAGGCATTCAGTTAGGGGTTTAACTAGTTTAGCGAAGTCCTTTATGAACTTCCTGTAGTATCCCAATAGTCCTAAGAAACCTCGTATATCTTTTTGTGTGCGGGGAAGTGGAAATTCTTTTATAGCAAGAATTTTTTCGGGATTTGGCTTAATTCCTTCTGTCGTGACGATATGACCTAAGAAGGCTATCTCTTTTTGTAGGAAGTACGATTTATCTATTTGGACTTTTAAATTGTGTTCGCGGAGTCTGTTAAAAACCTTTTTTAGATTTTCTAAATGCTCTTGAAGCGATGTGGAATAAATTATTATATCATCCAGGTATACTAGGCATACCGTTCCGATTAAATCTTTTAAAACGTTGTCCATTACGCGTTGGAAGGTGGACGGAGCGTTTTTGAGGCCAAAAGGCATCCGAACGTACTCATAGTGTCCTCCTTCAACTGTAAACGCAGTCTTTTCTACGTCTTTGGGGTCCATTTCAATCTGATGGAACCCGCTCGCCAAGTCGAGTGTGGAAAAATACATACTTTTTCCCAACTTGTCGAGGATTTTCGTTATGTTCGGTATTGGATAACGGTCAGAAACAGTTTTTTCGTTTAATTTTCTGAAGTCTATTACTAGCCTCCATTTCTGTCTTCCACTAGCGTCTTTCTTTTTTGGGACCACCCAGACGGGTGAGCTCCAAGGAGAGTAACTGTGCTGGATAATGCCTTGTTCAAGCATATCGTTAATTTGCTTCCTTACTTCCTCCTTGTGCAAGTATGGATATCTATACGTTTTGGTATAAATGGGTAAGTTATCTGTTGTATGTATTCGATGTTTTACCTGGTTAGTGAAAGTCAAATTATGTCCTTCTCTGAAGAAAATGTCGTTAAATTCCCTACATAGTTTAGAAAGGTGTTTCTTTTCTTCCTGATTTAAATGTGAAGTGCGTAATAAGTTCGTTATGTTGTCGTCCGTAGGGGTATGTTCGTAGTTTACGTTAAAATTGTTGACCTCGATATAATTAAATTCGTCGTGTGGTTCGGATTTTAAAGGTTGTTCCACATAGAGTGTTTGCTCTTTTTCGGAATTGTTGCAAACTTCTACAAGGCAATACCAATTTCTTGCTTTGTATATTCCTTCTGAAACAATGAGGTCTGGTTTAACCATGGTTTTTCTAATAAATGCGTCGCCGTTCTCTATGTCGACAGGAATTTTAATAATAGATTTGGTGTTGGGAGGAATTAGGTGTCTTTCGGAGCTAAAATTAGGTTTAAATCTTAATGGGATTGCTGCGTGTTTCGTAACAAGAAATTTGTTTTTTAAGTCGACATTTGCACCTAACTGAGATAAAATATCTAGTCCAAGCAAGCCGTCGAAATATCCATGGAATTTAAAGGTTAGAAAATCGAATTGACCGGGTTCTTTAAATTCTGAGAATGTGGGTAGTGTTACTTTTTCTTCCAGTTGGTATTTATTAAGGATTGTTGAAATGTTAATTGGGGTGCATTTTTTATGTGTAAGGAACTGGGTGAACTCTGGGTTTATAAAGGATGCTGATGCTCCTGTATCTATGAGGAACTTCAGGGGTCTTCCAAAGGGTGAGGATATATTTATATATGGTAAGGTTGTGCCGTGTTTATTGACATCTATGTAACCGGTTGGTTCGGTGAGGCAGTTGATTGAAAATTCTCTGTATCTAGTTCCTGTAATGTGTTAAAGAGTTGCATATCTTGTTCGTCGAAATTTCCGTAGTCTTCGTAAGGTCCAGTTAATTGTTCGTTCTGGATATTAGGGTCAGTATTGTCGTAGTAGTCATAGTAGCTGTCTAACTCTGGTTTATACAAATAGTCATCTTGTTCTAATGCGTTAATATTATGAAGTTCTTCTACTGTGTATTTGGGTTGGGGGTGATAGTATTGTTGGTTTATATTTGGTCTGTTTGTCCTTTGTGTAATTCTGGAGTTCATTGTATTGGATCGAAATGCGTTTGGTCTTCCTAGGTTTGTACGGATGGAGGTAGTGTCCATCGGTTCTGGAGGTGGTAGTGGACGTGACGTATTCTGGGTGTTATAGTTGTTAGGTACGTTAAACGAATTCATTGTATTATTTCTAGGAGTGAAGGTGTTGGGTAAATGGCTTAAAGGATTTGTATAATTGTATCTGTTAGGAGTAATAGACGAGATAGGTTGGTTGTATCGATGTGTATTTGGGGCATAATTATTAGCGAATGGTTGGAATGCATTATTTTGGGTAACATTGTTCCTACTAAAAGGCGGGTTTCTAAATGTACGATTAAATGGGTTTGTGTTAAAATGTGGGGTTGTAATTCTGGGGTAAGTAGGCATTGGGAATGTGTCTGGTCTCTTATAGCTGTTGGATCTGTTGAAATCGGATTTTATGTAGAACATATTTTGTTCTTGTATACAGTAGGCTAACGCTTCTGCTAGTGTATCGGGCCTCATGGCTCGGATACTAGATCCAAGAGGTTCTCTCAGACCCGACAAAAAGGCATTTAGGCACATTTGTGCATATAGGTCCTTTTTTGCCTTAATGACATTAAGATCCTGTTCGTGGATTAGAACATTATTATTCATAGTTGCCTGGATTTCCACAACATCACTGTAGAATTGTTCTACCGTTTTATTGCTTTGTTTCAGCGTGTGAAGATCCCTAATTAATGAGGTTTCGTTGCGTTTATCGGAATAGTGAAGAATTAAATTTTTTTTTATTTCTTCCCATACCAAGGCAGTGCCGTACATGTTCAAGATCTCGTTGGCCTGACCTTCTATCTTGTTTCGTATTGATCTTAAAACAATCTGAGCGTACGGAGATCCTTCAAGGCCTCTAATAAACAGAAGAATTTCTTCTACATTATTGATGAACTCATAGAGGAGTCTTGGATTCCCATCGAAACGGGGTAGATCCTTAACTGCATCTGGAATTCTAAGTGCTTCGAATATGTCTCTCAGGTTTGGTTGCGCTGGTTGAGCAACATTTTGAATAGGCTGACCCTGAGGTGGATTCATGGTTGAATTAAGTGTGGAATGATCCAATTCGGTCAAAGAGATTGAAAAGTTTTCTTTTTGTATGCTTTCGGGAATAGAGCTTAGGCTTTTAAATAATCTATTGAATTTAGGATATGGAAATAGGGCTGGTTTTTTGGGATGTTTCCTATCGTTAGGCATTAAATTCTAATCTCTTTACTGTTAACTTACATATAGGTATCTAGCTTTTAGTTTTTATTCTATTTTTGAATGGAATTCAATGTAAATTGACAAGTTTAACGAATGTAAAAGTAAATTATTTTAAATGTAAAAAAAAATATTAATTTGCTAAGCTAAGATTTATTTCAATTAAGTTTGACTAATATTTTTTTGTTAAACAAATTCCAGTGTTTATTACTTAGAAATTTTATAATTCATTTGTTACTTGCGAATAATTATATAAATTGAAAAGACTTACATGTACCCCATAAATATAAGAATAATTTTCATTTTTTTAGATCGATGTTCCCTCGATGATTATTCCGATGTTCTCTCGGTGATGATTTGGTCCCTCGATGATTTAATTTGAAGATTAGGTTTTTAGATTTTTTTTTTTTTTTTTTTTTTTTTTTCGATATTCTCTCGAAAGTGTTCTTTTCCGGTCGTAAAGAGTTAAAACTCACTGGTCACTTATTACTTTTACACGTATTATTTTTTTCAGTAAACCGCTGATTTATAATTAGATATAAGTACTTAAGTGTCCATCAAAACCGGCCTAAACGACTGCGCCAATAACAAGTACAAAACCCGCACTTCAAATAAAAAATATAACTTTATTGATTCATTGATCGAATGAGACTGAGTTATTACATTATTTTTCTTAAACATCTAACTTAACGTTTGCCAAGGTGATTCTAAGAACTTGCATATTATTTATTCGGCGGAAGCCCAGTAGACGCTGACTCTACATTCTACAAGTTAATGGGATCACCTGTGCAATTACAATGTATGTATGCGTACGTTGCATATTTGGATGTTAATGTTCGATGACGCTGTTATCGTTGTCGTTGTTCTTGTTGCTGGTGCTGGCTGTGCGATATTAATGTAATGTCGTATGTTGCCAAGGTGTCAATGTTCTGTACTGCTGTTGGGGTTGTTGTTGTTGTTGTTCTTGTTGCTGGGGCTGACTATGGGATGTTACTGTAACTCGCGCGTGGCAGAAAACATGTGCGAATGGGTTTCGCTGGGACCTTCACTTGTCGGTCGTACTGAGTGCGCTAGGGGGGGTGGATGAGGTGTTGCTAGGTAAAAGGACGGATATGTTGCTACGAATATGTCGTTGGGTGTCGAAACACATATACAGCGCAACTAGACTTCGTTACAAAGCAGATTGGGGTGCAGCTGAACAAACGTAATCCCCGATCTGGAGAAGGAGTTTTAGCGGCGTATATCCATAGCGTGGTAGGTCCCTAGGGTTCTTCCCGCTAAATCTTCTAAGACATAGTAAGCCGATCCCTGCTTGTCTTTAATGCGAGCTTTCAAGAAAGCAGGGGCGAGTTTGGCATTGAAACCTCTTTCAAAACTACTTTGCGCGAAATTGCGTCTGTACACCTCATCTCCAACCTTAAAGTCGGCCGGCCTAGACCTCGTGTTGTACTGGGCGGCGTTTTTAACGAAAGATGACTGAATGTTTTGTTCTACCTGATTACGAATCTCCTTCAGCTGATCGCCTCTGGTAAGTGGCATGTCGTCACCGTCCATCATCCCCAACCGTCTTAGTAGTGTATAGTCTGAGCCGTGTTGTACCATGTTTTGCCCAAAGAGCACGAAATATGGACTACATCCGATGGTACTATGTAATGTAGATCTCAACGAACAGACTATACTACTAAGATATTCATCCCAGTTACTTTGACCTTTGTTCACGAAAGCCCTTATGGCGGCGATAACCGATCGATTTACCCGTTTCGAGGAATTCGCCTGCGGCGAATGTATCGCAGTGAACATATGTTTTACCCCGTATTTCGTAAGGAAGCCACCAAACTCTCCGGATTTGAATTGAGACCCATTGTCACTGACTATAGTTTCTGGAACCCCATGGGTATGAAAAATTTCCTTTTCCAGAAAATCAACCAAAGGCAGGGTGGTAAATTTCTTAACCGCTTTTAGGAACACATACTTAGTGAGGTGGTCCAGGACAATAAAGATCCCTACATTTCCCTTTTTGGATCGAGGGTAGGGCCCGAGCAAGTCAATGAATAATATCTGAAACGGTCTAGAGGTTCGAGCCGGCTGTCCCATGGGTGGCCTTAGGACGACATTTGGGCTTTTGGTCATTTTACACGTGTCGCACGACAACACGTATGTTCTCACATCTTTTACCAAGGTTGGCCAGAAAAGATAGCGACGCAACTTTTCCAACATTTTCCCAATCCCACAGTGAGCTGAGGATGGTGGATTATGGGCGTTGACCAAAATGTCCTGAATCAGACCTGCTGGGACCCATAGCTTCCAGGATTCCCCTTCTTGCTCTGGAGAACCTGTTGAATGACTGGTGCGCTTGTAGATACACTCGTCGAGAATTTTACGTCCGGGAGTTTGGATTGATTGGCTGCGATATGGGTTCTAAGAGAGTTGTATTCATCGAAAGAAAAGTGGGGCGAATCGAGATCCACTATCGGAGCAACTTCCTCCAGAGCGCTCAGATCACTGGCGTCTCTGCGCGAAAGACAGTCGGGCACCACATTATTCGCACCTTTACGATGTCTGATTGAAAACTCAAATCCTTGAAGTTTCAGGGCCCATCTCGCTAGTCTACCGGAAAGATCCCGTTGTCGCATTAACCACTGAAGGCTGGCGTGGTCCGTTATGATAGTAAATTCGTAACCTTCGATGTACGGGCGGAATTTGTGTACAGATAGAACCGCGGCCAAACACTCCTGCTCGGTGACTGAATAATTCCGCTGCGCCTGGTTTAGCTTTTGGCTCATGTATGCAATGGGGCGTTCCACTCCGTCTGCATCGACTTGAGCCAATATGCATCCCACGCCATGGTTTCTAGCATCACATTGGATGATGAAAGGGCGACCGAAGTCTGGCGTTATCAATACCGGAGCAGAAGTGAGTTGGTCCTTTAGCGCGTCGAATGCTTTTTGAGCCTCCGGGTTCCATTCAAAGGACTTTCCCTTTTTAAGTAGGTCAGTAAGTGGAGTTGTGATGGACGCAAAGTACATGTATGAATTGTGTGTGTGTGTATGTATGAATTGAAAACATTACTCTCGTCCAGACACCTAATACTCTAACCCGAGCTAAAACTTCAACCCACCACCCGAGATAAATCTTTCTTATGTCAAAATGTTGGCAAAATTTGGACAAAAACACAAGCGGAAAACATTAATTTCTGAATGGTGATGGTCAACCCCGACTGGACTTTGACAAATGTTTGCTTTCTTGCGAAAAAAAAAAAACAAAGAGCAACCAAAAATATTTTTCTAAGTCTCTGCTTCGATTTCGTGTATCTCTAGGAACATTCACGCACACAACAACAAGACCCAGATGCCAGTGTGGCTACCGAAACAATTTCGTTGGTTGGGTGGCAAATTTACTCGCCTCCGCCGCAAAGTGTACTCAATCGACATTGTTTCCCCAAAGGACGACCAGGACCACCTAAACCTGGTTTCAGTAATAGAAACTCCATTGCTACTTGCGTGTTTTTAACGAAAAAAAAAACACGTTATTTTGACGAAGGTAACAGTTAGTTTGAGAAACTAATTTTGTAGCTTACGCCTGGCGTAAGGGATGCTTCCCTATGACGGGGGTGGGTGGAAGAGGTGAATAACTGATATCTCCCGACGAGCATGCGGGCATCCACTGGCGAGGAGTAAATCTCAGTTTGCACAAGGACTGCCAAGAATCCGGAATTCGAAGTTTGGAAGTTTTCGTTTGTCGAAAATGTTGCTCTACCTCAGCTAGGTAACTGATTTATGTGTATGCAGTGGGGTGAGGCGTTAGGATTATACAAAAAAAAAAAAAAAATATGCCACCGTTGTTGGAACCTTTTAAAGATCTCAGGTGGTGGGATTCGTATTTTATTCTTCGTTTAAAGGACTTTCAATGTACTATAGCGGAAGAAAAGTCCTTTTCATGCACAAAAACTTCAGACCTCCCCCACGTCAGACAGACAGATACATATATACATACATAGATGGAGAGAAAGAAAAAAACCTACTTTGAAGGATAACAAATTCAATGCTGCTTGCATGTCCTCTTTGTCCTTCTTGGAAACCATCCTAGTAAGCATTTCAAAGGGATACCAAGCAGAAGTTGTAAAAAGCTACGAGTATGTATCTAGCCATGCTTTTGAGGGCAAAAAAGGAACCGTTTTGTACCTTTGCCAACGGATTGTGTTGCCAAAAATATAAAATTATTTTGTTTTCTTGTTGTTGTTCGTGTTGTGTACTGACAAGGAGAACGACATTGCAAAGTAAAGGAACACATTTTATTATTATTATTTTCTACATGCATACATATACATATTTATGTATACAGTATACATATACTACATATATGTAGCTCAGTGTGTGTTTTTTGTTCGCCTTATTTGTGTGAATTCGACCAGTCGTCGTCAGTTGTCGCTTTTTTCCTGTTGAAGGGTTGCCACTGAGATAACGTGTGAGAACGAGTACAAAAAAAATAGGTTTAAGGAGTTTATTGTACAACAAAATGAAAGAATATTACAGAAGTAGGTAATCGTCTTGGGTGTTTTTCCATCGTTTTGGTTTTCTTCGTGTCCTTCTTTCGACGATTTTCTGGCGGGCTAAAATGGTACTTACAAAAGGTCAGTTAGTGGCACTCCTGTGGCAATATTGTAATCAGATTTGTGTTGAGTACACCTGCATTGAAGGTTTTTGAGATTGTCATAATGCGGAGCTGTTTTCTCTGATTATGCTCGTATGTGGGAAGGATGGCGTTGGATTGGATTATTTTCATAATATTCAATGTGGAGAGGCTTTTGAAGGTCTTATAGTGTCTTCTGTTGCAAATCGTCCTAGATAATGAAAAATATTGGAGAACATGCTAATACGAGCAAGAAACTTATGGTAGGGTTGCCAGGATGGTCTACTAAGCTAACCTAGGACAAGGGGTGTAAAATCAAGGACTTTAGAGGACACCGCCTACCTTATAAAGAGGACACAGAGTGATAAAATGAGATTAAGCTTATTTGCTTTTACAACTTACCAAACGGCAGAGAAACTCACTCTTGTAGTTTGAACATTAAAGCCATACGTTAGTTGCCAAAGGTGAGAACTTCATTGTCGATTATTTATTTTTTTATTTTTTCATTTATTTAATAATTTTTTATTCATATGACACTTACAGCTATTTTATAATTTTATAATTAAATGCAATAATAAAAAGTGGATAAGAATAAAGTAAGGCCATTCTGTAACATTGAAGTTAGTATTGAATGACCACATAAAAACAAAAAAACTTACTAAGAATAACTTTCAGCTTTTCTTAAGTTGGAAAAAAAAGTATAATTCACATTTCAACTTCAAATTATGATTAAATCTAAGTTATTCTATTATTATAAATTTCTTTGTACTTTTTAATTTGAAACTTTTAATAGCAATTCAATACCACAAAGGTCTATAGTAAAGAGCCAGGTTCTTACGCTTTTAATAAAAGAGAAAAAGTTATGATTAGTTCTTAGAAAAATCGGAAGCTTATTATTGAACTTAGGTGCGGTTATAAGTTAGAAGTTCATAGAAAATGTACTATGTGCAATTGGGAGTGTAAATTATATATTGTTGAGTTTCTAGTTGGAATATCTCCACTTTGTTTAAAAAATTCTCTTAGTACTTTGAAAATGTAAAGATGCCTTAGGGGTAGGATACGTAAGCTGCAAAAAAGCGGCCAACTGTTTGTAAGGCGATTCTTACCACACATGATGCGTATTATGTGCCTCTGGGCAATTATGAGCGACCTAATAGTGTTCATATAAGAACCCCCCTGTAATGAAGTGGCGGCGGCGTATTTAAATAAAATGTCTCAGAATAATTCAAACACTTTTCTTTAGTATTTATCAAAGGTAATATAACTAGGTATTTATTGAAACGTTTTTGAAAGTTATAAATGTTTTTTAATGTTTAAATTTTATGTTGTCACTGGCTGTTTGTTGGCTGGTTGGCTGGCTGTCTGTTTCCTAATTGTATTGTTTTGGACGTCTGTCTCGTTCGGCATAAAGGTGAAAACTAACTTGTGAACGTTGTCAAAGATTTGCAGATGCAGGGGTGCAGAATTGAATCTTGTCTTTGTCTCTCTCTATCACCCCCCAACTCACAATACCGTATTGCAGCTTAGAATTTCCAAGGCCGTAGAAGATCTTAGAAAGGAGACTTGAGGAACAATAAGGTTTTAGAAGGTATATTTATAATTTAACAGCTTGAATATAAACCTTCCAATTCAACTTATTATCAATATGAATACCTAAATATTTAAATGAATCGACGAATTCAATTTTAAAGCAGTTGCTCGAGCAAACGTTATTTCTTTCAAAATTGTTATTACCACATGTATGTATTGGTAAGCTGAATTTTGTACAGTCATAAGAGTGATAAAAAACTTCGGATTCTTCTTGATTGAGTCCCGATTGCTTACAACTCATGATTTTCGTTTTTTCGCTGAGTTTAAGTTTTTGGAGTGCAAACCAAGATCTAAGTAATTGCAAGTCCTCATTTATTTTAAGTATACCTATACAGTTAAAAGATGTTAGCTCAGTGTAGGTGAATGCTACATCATCAGCAAAAGCTTTGTGCTTACCATGGAAGTTCTGGTAGAATAGAGAGTTTATATATATATAAGAAACAGTATTGATCCTAGCACAGATCCTTGCTTACTTACTTACTTAGTTGGCGCTACAGCTCGAGGTGAACCATTTGTGTGTGCGTGTTATATTTTTGCACGAATGGAAGAGACCTACAGTTTTTTGCCGACTCCGAACGGCGAATTGAGAAGCTTAATCGTGACAACTGAAGCTCTTTGATGCTTGTCAGGCATTCGAAAGAGGTGGGCACTGTGAAAAACTTTTAGGTGTTTGCGGCGGGATTCGAACCCAAGACCGCTGGCTCAGTAGTCCGACGCACTAACCACTTGCGCTACGGTGCCCACAGCACAGATCCTTGAGTAACTCCATTTTTTAACGTAAGTGAAGTACTAAAACTTCCATTTACTAACACTTTTTCCTCTCTATCCATCAGATACGACTGGAACCAGGTATAGATTGACCCTCTGAATCCTGCTTTGTAAAGCTTGCTTAGCAGTAATTCATGGTTGACCATGTCGAATGCTTTTGTCATATCGATAAAAAGGGCCATAGAAGATTTATTTTTTTCAACTCCATCATATAGATCACAGCACACTTTTAGGATAGCATCTTCTGTGGACTTACCCGATCTAAATCCAAATTGATCTATAGAGAAAAAATTTATGTTTCTCTAAGAAGCACAACATTCGTGATTTAACCAATTTTTCGAAGATCTTTGAAAAGGTTGGAAGTAGCGATATAGGTCTATAATCACTAGTGTTATATTTATTTCCTTTTTTAAAAAGAGGAATAACTTCAGCACATTTTAATTGTTTTGGAAATATTCCGCTATTAATGCTTAAATTAAAAATTAAACTCAAAACATCTATGATCTCCCATGCAATTTTTTTTTGAAAAGTGTTCCAGAAATGCCATCACTGGTAGAAGAATTTTTGTTTTTCAAACCCATAATCATTTGGAAAATTTCCCTAGGCAATATCGGTTGAAAGCAAAAACTATTTACTTGAATTTTCTCTTCTGCTAGACTCAATGACAGGTTGCAATTGCAACAGCTGTTAATTTGAGTTGAAGGTTTTAAGGTATCCGAAATGTTATTCACCCCCATCGTGGAATCCGTCGGATCGGAAATTCCCTTCACTTTTTCGATTCACTTTCACTTTAGCTTGGTATCGTAGAATCTGGCGGGGAAGTTTACTTACCGACGCACGTCAATGTCGAAAAGGAAGTGTCTCTGTTAAGCAGAATTTATAACAGGTAAGAGAATTTTCGTTTTGGAATTTTTCTTTGGTTCCTGCAATATAGAAAAGAATTATATAAAAAATATAGTAAAATTAATAGCATAGCTCTATTTCTAGTAGCACCACTTTTTTTATAGTTAGATCCTGCGTGATCTATTGTATGTATCATCGGATTTTGTTTAGTCCAAGAGGCAAATCATCACCTTCTAATAAAGGCGAGTATGTCCTTGATTGACGCATTTTTTGGTTCATAATGTCTAAGGAGTTCTTTGTGTAGGGTATGCCGTATGACCCCGAAAAGTGCCGGTCAATCACAAAAGAACAGAGTCGACAATCGGTCTCGCTAGCCAGGCCTAACTTGTATAGGTGGTATCTTAACTGGCAATGACCGGAGAAGAAATTTGTTAGATACCTAATATCCTTCCTTTAGAATTTTCCTGTGATGTGTATATGGCTCAGTTAACAGTTTGGCTTGCCTAAGCCCTGGGATATTTCTCCAATGAGAGAGTCGAAGTTAATGTTCTTATTTGTTAATTAAGGCAGAGATAGTTGCCCAGTTTATGCCGCAATAAGTTTGACCTTATTGTGAGTAGCTAGGGATTGGAGAGCATTGAAGCAGCACTCTACCAGTCTGTAACGGATGCTGGTCCCAACAAACACAACTTCTACGATCCCATCAATTTTCAGGATCACAGGAAATCCTGCAGAAATCGATGGGTGTTCAGTCGACGGAGTGTGGGTAGGCATGCTGGCTTCAAGCCCGAATCTAGCTCGTCGAAATAGGTGGGTTCTTGCACCAGCCGCTGAACTACCGTACATTTTTACATGCCCAGGAGAAGTAACATTAAAAAAAAAATATCAAAAGAGCCGCGAAAAATGTCTAGAATTGAAATCCAAAAACAAATTGGTAAACCTAGAGATGAGTTTGGTTTACCTGAGTGTGACCCTCCCACTGTCCACTATCCTGTGATAGGAGAGGACTACCTAGGCCACCGCTCCACTCTGAAAATATTCGCGATAGCCCCTATATTGAGTGTGAATGACCTGTAAAATACATCACATTTTCGTTGCTACACATTTCACCATAACGTTCACTTCCCCACTGACAGAACAAGATTTAAACTCTAAACATACTGAAATTCATTCAGCCTAATCCAAGAACCAAATAAAAACATATGAATTTAACAATAATATAAAAAATGAAAACAAATTATTTATTGAAAATTAAAAAGTTCAATACATATGTAGATACTATAATGAAGAAGGAAACAATTAAATCTAACAAAAGAATACTAGTGAAGTTTCACAAGGCTCAGAAACCATAGCAAAATTCATTCTTAATCAATTAAAATTCAATAAAAACTGAAATAATGAGTAACCGAGATTGAATTCTTAAAATTAATTTTAATTTTACTTCAAATCGTTATCAAAACAGAAAAACATTGACCGTGCTGTTTTAACCTATGTATTTACGTTGGCACTCTGATAACAAAAAAAAAAATTGCGTACCTATATAAAAAAAAAAATTAATCATGAAAATATGCACACAATGACAATGGTTTGAGAAAGGTCTTTTTTTTCAACGCACGCGATATACAGCAAAAAGGAAAACAAAGAAATAGATACTCGCGGAAAAAAAATTCACATATGAAAAAAAATAGTTCAATTGCTTAATATAAAAAAATTTGGACTCACCGCATCTATGGTAGGTATTTTTTGTTTATGTGGTAATTCGAAAATTGTTGTTGTCGATGCTCCAAGATGTTGTGCACAGCATATTGGGAGATCTTTTCGTTTCTAAATATTATGATAATTGGAATGAAATTAAACAAAATTTAAACAATTGAACCTTCTTATTATAATCACAAAATATAATACTTAGCTTTTCTATTTTTTTGTTAACCCTCTACCGCATGAATTATGACCCACTTGAAAAAACTATATACTATTTACGAATGAACTTCTCAGAGTGTTTAAAAAAAGTACAGTCTTTGCTTATGCAGACGACATAGCAATCGTTGTCAAGCATGAATGCCGCATTAACGCCACGACCATAATGCAACAGGAGTTCGACAAGCTAGCTAGATGGTGCCATGATAACGGTTTGGTAATTAATGCTGACAAAACCAAACTTATGCATATCCGTACACCTTTCCAACGTGATGTAGGCACCATAAATATACTTCTACGAAATGATGGATGTTCAGCAGCAGGAAGAGGACAAGTTATTGAGGTTGTCAAAACAATAAAATACTTAGGCATCATAATTGACGACCGATTCATATGGCAAGACCACATCAATAAACTTAGGTCAAACATCAGAAGTGCTATGTTTGCAATAGTTTATTTAAAAAGATACACCTCTATCGAAGCACTGAAGCAGGTGTATTACTCGCTAGTGGAATCCCGACTAAGATATGGGGTTTTAGCATGGGGTAACGCATCAGAATCCCATTTAAATAAAATAAAAAATATTCAAAGGCGACTGGTAAGAACAATTAATGTCAACAACGATTATTTTAAGGTTTTAGATGTTAAAGGTATCTACAAGATGACTGCAAGCCTAGAATACTACGATGATCTTCGATTCCAACAACCACTACAACACAACTTCAACACACGAAGACGAGCACAAGGGCTTCTTGAAATACCACATACGTTTAATGTATACGGCAGAAGACAACTTAGCTGTATAATACCAACAATATTAAATGAAATTCCAGCTAATTTGAAAAGTATCCTTAATTTTAAAAAACGTAAAAAAGAGCTTAAATCATATTTTGTCAACTTGTATTATGTACCTAATTAATGTCTTTTTTAATGCAATTTTTCTTTCTCAAACTAGAACAAAAAAAAAAAAAAAAAAAAAAAAAAATGTAAACTAAATTGAAACTAATAATCGTAAACTTCTAAATTCTGTATAAAGTAAGATCAAAATTTATGTACTAACCACCTGCAGACAAGCAATAAGCTTCGCAGGTAACATATAATTATAATTATAACGTACTAATAAAGAATAAAGAATAAAGAACATACTAAACCAAAAAAAAAAAAAACAAAAAAAAAAAAAAAAAAAAAAAAAAAATATAATCGTGGACAAAGGATAATGAATTTGTGAAAAAAGGAAGAGAAATGCATACAATTTTCGAATTTATTGGATATTCAAAGAATATTCTCCGTTTTTTCTCCTCAAAAAATCTTCGAAAAAACTTAAGAAATGGGGTCATACCATATATACCGTATTTTCCATCAGAAATTTTCTAAGCTTTTGAAGGGAATCAAATTGTTAGGGTGTCTCGAATATATGTTCGGGTGTCATTTTGCCCCGAACCACTTGTTGGCAATATGAATTCCTTAAGAAAAAAGTGTTTAATTTCCATTTTACCAACTACATATGTACATATGTATGTACCTATTCTTTGGGTGGGTGTTCAAATTAATTTTGGAATGCATTGTTTAAAAATGATCGAATGAATTCAATTTTGTGATTGCATTCATCGACTGCATTTCGAGACTTCAATAACAAGAATGCAATCACCATTTAATTGAATGCAATAATTAATGAATGCATTTGCATACTTTGCATTCATTTGCATTTTGTTGCATTATAATTTTGCTTTATTTTACTCAATTTACCTACATTTACTTACATTTTGTACCAAATAAATTAAAATTAACTCAATAAATGCACAATACTCCAAAATAAAACCAAATAAAACAAAATATGGCAAAATAATGCAAAATATGTATTACAACTCTGATCTGTGGGAATACTACTTGCACGCACAAAACTACTCTCCACTCAATCAATTTTCGCTGTTTCTACTTTGTTGCCTATTCCCCACACCAGTGATATCCATTCTATACATACCACGCAATCAACCGAATTCGAGTAAGAAGCTTCTTTAGATAGCGGGGACCACAACTAAAGAAGCTTCTTACTCGACTAAGCACTTTGTTATCTATTCCTCATACCACTGATATCCATACATACCACGCAATCAACCGAAGTCGAGTAAGAAGCTTCTTTAGTTAGGCGGGACCAAAATTAAAGAAGCTTCTTACTCGACTAAGCACTAACCGCTCGACGCTGCTTGATTTTGGTGATCGAATCGGACGAGACGGGTTGCAGCAAAAGAAAATACGAAAAAAGCTGTGTCACAACCCACTGAAGGATGGTTGACTCGCACGACCATATAGCTAAAAATGGTTTGAAAGCAATCTATTGGATCGATGCAGCAATTTTTCGGTTGCAATTAATATTTGTCATTTAAAAGGTGGTCATTTTGTTTACTCTGCATGCGGTGTCTATGTAAATTATCTATGGTGAAATGTTTAATGCTACCATAACGCGACCATTTAACGCGACCGTTTAACGCAACCTTCCGAAGTCGAGTAAGAAGTTTCACTTCAAAAATAAAATTTGTCGAATTTACTTTTTATACACTGTTCTAAAGTTATTTGTAAAAAAACATTTCTGAAAAATAGGCTAGTTTCCAAACAAAAATTGCCATATATGGAGTTTTATGCAGTCCGTATTTTTTCAATTTAAAAAATCCTTGCCCTTATATGGCGTCTTATGCAATAACGATTTTCGTTTTTATATTTTTATTTAAATACTTACCGGTTTGTTTATGTTGTCCTGCCTTTCGGTTTAATTCATCTGCAATCCTTTGAATCAAATCTTCGGGTAAAAAAAAGCGTGAGTACCAGGTACTCGCGAAATTGAATGTGAAAACATTGTTATATTTATTTTTGATGTGCTATTGTTTGTTGTTTTATATTTAATTGTTGATATTGATATTTGGTAAGTACTTGTAAAAAGGATCTACCTATTTAGATCAACACACTCGATATTATTACAATGGTAATTGAAGTATTATATAAACACTCATTAGTGTTCCGTCCGTACCAAAACGGAACACTAATGGAATCAGTTCGGTGTCTGTCTGTCTGTCTGTCTGTCCGTCTGTCACATGCCTTTTTCTCAGAGACCATTTGACGTAGACTATTGAAATTTGGAACAGTTATAGCAATTAGTGGCCCAAACACTGACATGAACTTAAAAAGTTGAATTTCGACTTAGTTTTGGGGGGATAAGTGAAATGTTAAAAAAAAACTTTTTTAATTTAATGTTTAGGTCATCGTGTGTGATGTAAAATGAAAGCTACTTAAAGCACGAATTCAAAAATGTATAAAATATTTTTTTGTGTTACTTGTTTCTTAACACTTTTTCAAAAAAACGTTAAAAAATCGCTGTCCGAGGCTGTATCTCCAAAAATATCGATCAGAAAAATCTGAATAAAATCACAAACATCGAGAATAAAATGTAGATGGAAACCCAATTATCAGAACTGCATTACCTTCGACAGTTTTTTTTCTATTAATTTTTTTGTAATTTCACCTTCCCGACTGTTTGCATATACTGAAGTGACGTAACCATATCACAATCATATAAAAGTGAATACGTGAAGGGAAATTTGTATGTGTGAGAGTAAAAATTGAATGGTTGCGCCATTCGCTACAAAAAATTCACTTCCGGTCATTGTATATGAAATATATACAATGCTTCCGGTATAACCATTGAGCTTAGACTTAAACCACATAAAGGAATCTTGATGTTTTCGTATACATTGTAATGTAGGTGTCTCTTCTTTTGCTATGAAGATATGAAAATTGAATTTGCGTACAGACACGAGAGGGAGACAAATCGCCAAATTCCACGTATTTAATACAATTCAACGAATAACGAGACGAAAATATATGTATGGATACATACTCATACATACTTTTTTTTTTTTTTGTGGATGTACCATGTAGATATGTATAATTATTATTCTTTCGAGAAGATGAGACTTATCAAGTTGTTTACATTTGTGTAGATATGTACATACATATATGTACATACACATTTAAATTTGTTTTTGGCAAATCGTGCTGAATTTTTATTGAAATATATGCATACATACATATGTACCTATTCGTATCTACAGGTATATAAGTGCATATGTACATACATACATAAGTATGTACATTAGAGGTGGGTCGTTTTCGCGGTTAGAAAAACGAAAAACGAACAAAGGGTTAAAAAAAAAACGAAAAAACGATAACGAACGGGTGAAGTAGTTGGAGTATCCCTACATACATACATCAAGGGTGGAATCATGTTATGTAGGTAGGTACTATTTTTTTTTTCTTCTTTATTCGTTTTCATGTGTGCGTAACAGAATTATTCATTCGCACACCTGTGTTGAATTGTATATTCTTTGGTTTGTTATTTTTTTAGTTTGCTGGGTTCGTTTGCCTTTGGTTTCTTTTTCAATGAATTTTCAATGTGCAAACGCAAAGTAGATAAATGTAGTTACTTTTTAAACTGTTTTTTTTATTATAAAAAAACGGTTACGTCGTTACGGGATGAAAAACGGTTTTTTAAACCAGTTTGTACCCACTCCTAGTATGTAGGTACTTACTTTATGTATTTGTTGTTTTTCTCTCTTTTTTTTTGTGTAGGGGAACCTGGGGACACCTGATCCCCCCTTTTTAATTTGTCAAATATCTTAAAAAGTAAAACATTAATTGCCTTTTTATTTTAACGATATTATAAACAATTTAATTGTTCATCATATTGTACAGTTTAATTAAGAAAGTATGTAAGATAAAATATATTTTTTGCCGTTTTTCTAAAACTATCCAAAATAACCAAGTGTCCCCCATTCAGGGAGACTTGATCCGGACTTAGGGCAGACCTAATTATGGTAGGATACAGCATGCGGCCCTGCAAATTTTTATGTAGGAAGATCATAAAGGGGGAAGATAGTTCCTCATTGCGTTCAGGTATAGCACAGCATGCAGTTTCCAGTTCACCGCGCTCACCTGACGTCATTTTGTTTACTTGTTTTTTCCCCTTGGTAGCAACCATTCTTTGGTTTATGGACTGCAGTTAGCCTAGTCTCGTCAATGTTCCATATAGATTCTGCCCGCAAATTTAAACTTTTTCATCATAAGCGTATATTTTCGAAAAACTGCGAAATATTGTGCTTATTGAAGCACAATATCTTGGGAACAAGTCTCCCCTACATTATAGGGATCAAATCTACCCTGGGGTCATAATTTTCTTTTGAAAATTTTTCTAATACGTATCGATATTTTTTTTAAAAACAAACCTTCGAAGACCTATCTAAATAAACCCGTTTTCGATTATTTTCAGAGATAACTCGTATTAATTATCAACACCTATGTTAAAAAAACAGTAAAAATACTTATAAAAAAACAATTGGACAACTAAAAAAGAAAAACACGTCACCACAATACTGCTATCTGCGCGCGAGTTGTAAATTAATATTTGTCGCTTCTAACCAACGGTAAATAGTGTGTTGCCAGTGAGCAGTAAAAACAAAAACATTCCCACATCGATATAATAGCCAGTGATCAAGTCTCCCAAGGGATCAAGTGTCCCCAGGTTCCCCTAGAGATTTTGCGTGTGTGAGTGCAAAATTTGAATAGTTGTACTTAGAACTATTCAATTTGGTGTTTGTTTTTGATAATGTTTTGAGAGTGTTATATAGTTGAACATTTTTAAAACGTGAGAGCTAGACTGTGCTCAGCCTTGAAGTGTTTTACTTTCAGAAACCTGCGACGGAGTGCTAAGAATATTTATTGTATCGGATAGAGAAAGAACATATTTTTCGCATTTTGTGTACTTTTTGCACTTAAATTTGAATGTGATTGAACCTTTACGGAACACTTATTGCGCAAGTATAACTTGCACTTGACCGGATTTTTTTTGTTTTAATATTTGTTTCTTCTATATACAGTGGTGGTCCAATATAACGAATGGTATAATGTCCAGTCGCATTCGCTATATCGAAAAATTCGTAATATCAAACACATTTTCCCTGTACGAAACATTAAATAAAGGTACAAATACTGTTTCTTATTCATAATGTCAACAAACCAAGTTAAAAAGTAGGAAAAGAAGTAAAAGAAACTAAAACAAAATTAATTACTTTCCTTACCAAAAATGCTTCTGCAAAGGCAAACGTTCAACGCAGAAATTTGTAGCTATTTCTCGTAGACTTATCAGAACAAGTTTTTCACAACTTCCAACGTTGTTCTATCTGGCTCAGCTAATACGGGTTGGGTACGATATCCCGCTTTTTTTTAATCCCGACCTTAAAATCGCGACTTTAAAATCCCGTTTTTTTATAATCCTGCTTCTTATAATCCCGCTTCTTATAATCTCGTTTTTGCAATCACAATTATTTGTTTCATTTTACAAAATGCCTTGCAATTGCATGTTAAACAAATTTCGCGCGAAATTCGGTTTATTTACCGTTTATTTTTTCGTTTAAAGGAACTTTTCTTATTTCTTTCCTGGAAAATGGAACAAGCAATATTAAGTTTTGAAAGATGAATTTGTTGAAATACAAAATTGGGATGCTGAGAAACGGGCAAAGCGGGATTAAACGGGATTTTAAAAAGCGGGATTTTAAGACGCGGTATTTTAAGAATACGGGATTTTAGAAGACGGTATTTTAAAACTTTTTTTTCGGAATTTTCAAAAAACGGGATTTTAAAAAGCGGGATTCCGATACGCTCCCGTTAATGCACTCTCAACGGCCTCGAGTGGGCTGATACGCGCATCTTCATGAAGAAACATTTCAGTATTGTTCCAAGATCTCAAATCCTCTGCTTAGCTTAACTAAGCGAATGATTGGATCAAGGAGCTACCTTCCGTTCATATACATATGTTATAACACCCAAATTTTTCCATCGACCGTTTCCTAAACATTATTGTATTTCCTAAGTAAATTTGTTTCTTTTTATTTTTTAAAGCATGTACACAGATATTGAAGCAACATTCGTTAAATCGAATATAATTTTTTTGTTCGTTCGTTATATAGAGCCGATAATGGATTTTAAAAAAGTGTACGTTATATCGATCATTCGTTATATCGGCATTCGTTATATTGGACCACCACTGTATTTTAAATTATCACTTTTTTAATAATTATTATTATTGTATGTATCTATATTTTTGTTAAATGATCAATTGTACATACGTCTGTACTATTTCACGTCTCGACAAGAGCTTAATAAACAATATTTATTTAATAGTTCCGCGTCGTAGGAACCACCTCTTTTTTAAAAACAATATTTATTTATGTATTTGTTTAACCCTTTCGACCCGGAATGCATTCTGCACTTACATCAATAATTTTATGCTGATCTGTTCAAATGACACATATTTCTAGCAAAAAAATTTACAAAATTGTCCGTAGAAAATAAACCATTAGAAATTGTTAAAATACGGTATGGGATATTATTCACCCATTTTGGAAGTAAATTTGCACGTTCGTACACCGCCGCGTCTTAGGAAAAACCTCTTGTTGTCTGCTCTAGCTCAGAATACGTGAACATTTATTTTTGGATGTGTCATTATCTGGAAGAGATATAATATGACACTTTTGGGATCGCTGGTAATGATAATAAACTACCGAAATTCGAATCCTAGCATGTGCAAGGATATTAAAAGAAATATCTGTACTCAAATATAGAAATTTGAGTACCCACATGTGCAATAATCTTAAAAAGACAAATGCGAGTGCACTTGTTGTGAAATACCATATGGCAATTGAAATTCAATAATGAAGTGAAGGTATGCATACTTTTGAATGCAAAAACGTGGGTACTTACGTTTGGGTATGATGACGGATATACAGAGAATGCACTAATACTAAGAGAATCATATACAGAGAACGCACTAATACTAAGTTTGGTTACGCGTGACGGACGACGGCGAAAAATTTGCCCATACCGAGAGCTAAGATGTTAACACACCAATTAACCACTGCTTCGTCATCCGACTCCGGTATTTCTTCTTCACTTTCCAAGCGAATAAAAGCTTTTTTCTGGGATACATGTCCTTGCTGATGCCATTATAAGGCCGCCTATTTGCATTCAAAAAAATAAAATATGGTCAAAACAATTTCGTTACTGCATAAGAAGCCAAATATGGCAAGACGAATTTCGAACGATATTTTCGTAAATGCATAGACAGCCATATATGGCTGGCTGTTTGATAAAATGCACATTTGGTAAGCTGTGCATGTACCTTATTTGCACTGATCATTTACAAAGGGATATTCGTTTCTAATACACTCAGAAAAAAAAGTTGTAATTACAACAATTTTATACTTTGTCACAAGAATAAACGTTGGTTAAAATGTGCTCAACAACTAAAATTGTTAATTCAAGAACTCTCGGTGCTAATTACTACATAAGAATAAAAGTTCTTACATCAAGAAACAAAGTTCTTAGATCAAGAAAAAAAAGTTCTTAAATTTAAGAACTTATATTGTTGTGCCAAATGAGATCTTGTTAAAAAGAATTAACAATAAAATACTTGCACCAAGAATAAAGAATAGTTAAGAATTTAAAAACGCGAATTGTTGTCCTAAGAAATTAATTTTTGGCAGAAATTGAGAATAAGGTACTTATGCTGAATATGCAAATGCTTAAACAGAATCAAAAATTTAAATTGTTGCTTCAAGGAAACCAATGTTAACCTGGAATCAAAAATATTTACCTGCCCTGGTTTGGAATTTTAAATTAAAATAAATTATTCCTTGCTAAGACTGAAAATCAAGAGTTTATAATTAAAAAATTAAAAAGTGACCATATTCGTTTTTATAATTTTATTTTAAGAATACGCAAATATGTATTAATGATAGAATTATAATTAATGATATAAACATTTTAAAATCAAAGGACTTTGTCCATATTATTTAAAATAATGGATGTTACAGACTTTAAGAAAACTTAAATTTTCTTAAAATATAGAAGCAATTCAATTTTTCAAGAATTTGAAATGATTGAAACTTTTCTGAAAACAAGAACTCATTGGCATATTAAATAACAATTTTCTTCAGAATCAAAATAGATGTGAAGTGTATTCATTACTGGCTCACACTTTAAAAATTAAATTTGTCTAAAGGCATTTCCTCTATAAAACAAGTGTAATTATTGTTATTATTTTATATTTTCACTTATTTACTGATCCTCACTCACGAAAGAAAAGAACGCAATAATGTAAGAAAACGCAATGAAAAGTAGTTATAATTTCGAACGACAAGAATAATTCGTTCTTAACTCAACAATAAATTGTTGCGCGAAGATATGATTTGTTGGGAAATCATGAGAAATCAAGAATTTATTTTGTTGCCTGAAGAATTAATTTTTGATTTGATAATATAATTCTTAAACGCCAATGTGAAGAGACATTCTTTTTCACCAAGAATTTTTTTTTTGGATGCAACTATTTTCATTGTTGATAAGTCAACAGTTTAAAATATTTGGATGGAGAACAATTTGTTAGGCTAAACATTTTCCACAGTTATTGTCAAACAACAATGTATTTCTTTTGCCTTAAGTATGATATTGTTATGAAAAGAATTTTAATTCTTGAAAATTTAAAAATGTTGATTGTTGTTTCAAAAAAAAAACATCCAGTATCCAGTATCCAGTCTCAAATAGAAATATTTAATAATAAAATACTTTTCTTTTTAATTTAACAATTTTTCGCTTTCAATTATATGTTAACACTTACAAATATTTGTCCTGAGTATGAGATTTTTGATACAACAACTTCAAACCAAATAGTCTAAAACTACATTTGTTACCACAAGAACTTATATTTACTCGCAAGAATTTTCAGCTTACAATTTTTTAACAATTGAAAATTCTTGCTTCAACAATGTTTTTTTTTCTGAGTGTAAGAAACAAGGAAACAAAACAACACGCTTTTCGCAGCTACAACTATGCATCGAATGCAACAGAAAACCGTTGGTTCTAAGAATTGTTTATTTCTGCCGTAAATCTTAAAGCAAACATTAAAAGCCATATAATTATGGCTGTGACAAACTAACTTCGATGTTTTTATTATTTCGCTGGCAACACCTCGAAAACCTACTTTGCTAAAACTACGCCACCTAGCCTATTATATTTGTAACAAAGCCCGGTTTGCATTTGCTTCCATCTGTCACTTTGCCATCATTTTATACTTTCTTTTTGTTTCTGGAATCCGAAGTACAAGGAAGTGCAAACCGCGGTAAGTTTTTGCCTATAATATGATTGTTAACTTTTGTACTTTAACTTATTCTTTATAGAAAAAAATTGCTTTATGTTTTCTTCATGTAAACTATTAATATCGACTTTCTCTGGATTCCGGAACAATGGCGTTGTATGCGGTAGAGGGTTAGTTAATAGTTTTCGACAGTGTGCTGAAAGAGATAATTTGTGCGATTGGTGTAGGGCGGTGTAATCATTTGTGTGATCGATTTGGTCAGATGCGTGTGGGAAGAGCAATAAAGCTCGATCTCCGGCAATTGATCAGGTGTGATCATGATCAATTACACAGTCAGGTGGGTGACTCCTGGTTGCTGGTGTCGTTGCTGATGGAGTGTAATTTTGCTTGAAGATTGGGTTGACCGCTTCTGAGTGCTGATGTTGTTGTTTTTGTTGGTTCTGCTTGCTGCTGGTGTTGCTGGTGTTGTACTGCTGGTGATCTACTTGGATGGCGTCACATGATCTTGGTGGCTTTGAAATGTCGATCGGTTTTCGTATACTCGATCGGAAACAATACGCGCTGAACGCCGGCATGGAAGTGGACTAAAGGTGAAATGGTTTCTAATGCCGTGGATGGTGATGATCGTGTTGAGTTATGCGATCGATTGGTCGCCGATATTTTCAATGCGGCTGTTCTTTGATTGAGGTTAGACTCGATCAATGCGATTTCTTGCCGCTAATTCAGGCGGTGTCAGGCTAATGTTTAGCCAATATTGTGCCAAAAATAAGGCGGTATTTCTAAGCCAAATTTCGGCAAAAACCAAGATGGTAATGGTGGGCTTTAGGATTGAATGAAAATTAGTTAGGGCTTAGGAAAATTAAGCTTTGCCTACCGATGGTGGTTATGTTAAACTCGTGGGATTGTTGTTCACTCATGGGATTATTGTTCACTCGTGGGATTATTATTGGAAAATTGGTACTATGTACATTTGCTCGGAATGTTTGATAAACGCGTGTATAATTGTATCCATTTGAACACTTTTAACCACTATTTAAATGCAAACACCTATTTAAGGATATATAGTATATCACCTTTTATTCAGTACAAAAGTTAAAAGTACATACCGTGTCTGTTTAAACTAAGCTTATGTTGCTTAGAGTGTACCACCATCGCCGAGAACCAAAGTTGAAAAGAAAAATGGTTTTGTGTAGGCGGAGTTACATATGCTGCCGGGTACTGGTTTCCGCTAGTATGAAGTTGTCAGCATATTACGCACTTGGGCTCAAATTCGAAACAATGTTTCTTCCGGTTTTTGTACTTGATGCACTTGCATGTTTGGGTTGCGTTCAAGAATGACGTTAGAATTTTTATATTTTTTTGTTCATACAAATCCAATTAATGTCTATTATAGATAGTCCCCTACAAGTCTTGAGTCGAAAGAGTAGGAAGTCAAAGCTTTGAGTGCGGCTGTCTGATTTTTGATCCATCAGTGTACTATACGAGACTTTTTGGGTCTAGGGTTGGTCCGCCGTTTGACCACGTGATACGTTCCCCAATATAAACTTCGAATTTTTTGCCAAAGCAGTATTCACTTATTAAAAAATCAAATATGCAATCACAGCTGATTTTGACAAAACTGTTCTACCTCAAGAGTAGGTGCAGAAAGTCTGTTCAGAGCAGAGTCATTGAACACAAAGCAGAACAGTCTCAGTCTCAGACAGACATTTTTCTCATTGACGAATGGATAAGTATATTTACGCCCTCTTCAGGAACAAAAAAGAATACGTCTAGCGATACAAATCAGTTATCAGTCAACGAATACATACATATATGAATTTTCATAGAGGAACCAGTTAACGAATTTATAAATAAAGATAATAATAGATATAACATAGAGTTTTTTTTTACAATCTACACACGCTCAAAAAAAAAAAAAAAAACACACGCTACTTTATTCCTGAATATACATATGTATATAATTTGTTCTGTTTGACTTTTTGTATACACATGTTTATTAAGTTTTTGTATGCATTGGATTTGGTTCTTGTTTTAACAGTAGGCGTGTTTTTTTTGTAACCTATATAGGCTTCGAAAAAGCTTTCAGTGCAAAAATAAGACTCGATAATTATCCAGACTAAGGTTTTGTTGTATTTTACATAGGTAAATATGCTGCTGAAACATATGCAATAAAGACGAAATTCACAAACTGTTTTTTTTTATTGCTTGTTTTTGTTGTTGTTTTTTTCAAAAGACATTGGAAGGCCCTTAAGCTTTGCTCTCTTGTTTATCAATTATCAAACACATTGATTTCAGCTAATTACTCCAAAGTATCGGCAAAGTACAGCTTACCAGTTATTTCACTTATCTCGAATAAAATAGCTAGATCCGCAGAATAACCATATGCCTTGAGCTTGTATATTCTAAGAAGGAATCTTATTGACATGCAGTTTTTGATTTGTTCATATCTTTTTATGTACACGTCTGAACCAACATATTAAATATGATAATATCTAATATCCCAGGTCATTGTTCTAAGCTTTTTGTCCGTATAATCGCATTGCAGTAAAACCGATGAAAGGGTAACTGGTCTTATAGGACTTCCGTCTTCGATCAATTTTGAATTGGAAATTCACCTTTCACCAGCATTATCCTACATCTTATCTCCTTTCACAGAGCAGCTATTGGGATTTCCCTTCGCGTGAAATTATTTTTCTCTGTAATTATCGGATACAGTAAGTAGGTAATAAAACCACAATTATTTATTGCATTCATATTAAATGTATGAAGAGATAGTTTTCCGGATGCAAATTTCATTTTAAACCACAGGTATGTATATATTTCCTTTGGATAATTTGTAGTAACAATGTTTTTATTCCCTAATTTAAAAATCTATTTCCTTGTTTTCCATACAATTGTATAATGTGCTCTCAAAACTTTCTATATCTCTACCACTTCTATATTTCTCCGCTAGGGTTTTGCAGTTTTACAGTTTTACAGTTGTCAATTACACACGAAAAATTGATTTTGTTTGGAACTGATTCATTGAACAAAGCTAATGTTTCAAGTTTGACATCTAGATTCTTGATGACACTTAACCGTCAAACTGAGATCGGTTTGTTTAATTTTCTCTATCAGCACATGCACACACTCGGTCTGCTTTCTTGTAAAATCGAAATAATTCTATTATTATCAAAATGGTATACTTGGGTAAAATTACTTTATGTATTTACTAGCTGTTGCCTGCCCGGCATTGTCCGTGCTTTAAATCAGTCGCGTTGTTTGATTCTAGCATGATATAAAGGAAGTAGTAGGAAGCGATATTATTAAAATTAAGATTCTAAAGAATTCTGAAGCCAATACATTATAATCTGAACTTAGTGGTTGTTCCCTATAGATGAAACGATTGCATAAAAAATTGATGGAAATGTAGTATACCTGTGCACAAATACATCTACACACATATGTCCATAATATGTATTATATGAGCATCAAATAATGGTACTTTCTGGTTTCTCATATCTAAGAGTTCTACTTGATGTTCATAGTTAAAGTAACATTATGTAAACGTCGAAAATATTAGGCTTTGATGTAAGCATTAATCGTGGAGTAACTGGTAAGGTTTGTCTGAAATCACCAACTATTTACTGATTTTAAAACTCAACAACGCCTACCTACCCCTACTACAATATATATATTTGTGAATTGAAATAAAAGGTGAAACTTTATTCTAAGGTAACCACTGACTTTACCTTAAGGTACCCAAATACCGCTGTAAACTGACAAAAAAAAAAGAAAGTAAAAAAAAATCGTGCATTTCCCCCTTTCCGTCAATCTAAATCCGCACGCTGATGAAGCAGAAACACAACTGAATACTGAACTAACTAAAGTCGGTAGCAAATATCAGCAAAATCACCCCTCCTCTACTTTGTCCCACACAATCCCACAAAGCATTATTATTTACACGAACAACCCTCTCTCAACAGAATGACGATCAATGGCAATGGTTTACTCATCATTCAATGCGCGTATGGGTAGAAAGAAAATCCTATCCTATCCTACTTCCTACTTAATATATAAATGTGAAAGTTTGGATGTTTGGATGTTTGGATGTTTGGATGTTTGTTGCTCTATAACACCTTAACGGCTTAACAGACTTGAATGAAACTTTCGGGAATAGATAGTCTACTTCCTGGATTAGAGATTAGGCTACTTTTTAAACAAAACATACAATTCCTTGATTCCATAATTCGAGTTAATCCAATTTCCGCTTTTATTATTTGGTCATTATTTTTGGGTAAACCATTGTCATTGATCGTCATTCTGTTGGGAGAGGGTTGTTTTTGTAGATGTTATGCTCTTCTCTTCGCCACAAATCCATCGCTATCGCTTATTCTTTAGTTTTCTTTCTACCCATACGCGCATTGAATGATGAGTAAACCATTGCCATTGATCGTCATTCTGTTGGGAGAGGGTTGTTTCTGTAGATCAGAGTATATCTAATAATGAGTAGGGACACTCTCTACACATATGCAACTGCTACTAGTACTAAAAGGCTAGGCTACTAAGCCTGAAAAAAATTGTTCAATAAGTAAAAGCAGCTAAGAAGGATTGATTTCAACCCTTACCTGCGATTGTATATAATGAAAAGAGTTGGCAATACTTTTCAGCAGCATCACCACACGCGGCTACCTATGTAAGATAAATTGCGTGTGGTTTTCTCATAATGCCTTTTTAAACGCGTCCCGAGTTGAACGCCCGTGTGTGAGTAAGGCAGAGCATGTCATCAAAGATATGGTGTGGCCGAATTTGCTGCTGTGAATTTGGTTTCATTTATGATTTTGTTCATTTGTTTTTTATTAAATAGGATTAGATATGGATGTCTCAAATATATATTTCAATGTCAAATATGAAAATTAACATTCGTACATTGCAATAAATTCTCTAAAGCTCCTATTAGTCTTATATTCAACACTTTTCAGAAGCTACATTTAGCATAGCACAGCATAGCATCTTGTCACACTACTTGTGCAGTCACATTGGGGTGGGTTTTGTTTACATTTTTTATACACGTATTTTAAACGCGTCCTGACTTGGGTTTTTATCAGTTGAGCGAAAAGGCAGCGAACAGCATTGAGTAGGAGGGTAGTACGGATTACTACATGCATGCGGCAAACAAGTAAAAGGTTTTATGGTCACGTGTAAAAAAATAAAATCGCGATCTTTGTTTTCGGGATTTCCTATTAAGATGAATGAAAATGCACAGCTGCGAAATTAGATAGCCATTAGCGTAAGATATTGACTAGGAAATTACAAAATAGAAATTTTTTATTGAGAGTATGCTTATGACGTTCGCATAAACTATTGTCGTTTTCTATTGGCTCTTCAGGTTTTGCTCGCAGATTTCAGATTTTTCGTGCTGAATTGAAATCAAACGAGATTGATCTGTTTTTCTGCATTTGCATTCTTGTGTCATTTTTGATTTTACGAACAAAATGTCAAATGTCAAAAAAAGGAAAAAATAATAAATAAAATTTTAAATACACTTTCTTTATATTTTCTAAACTTTGTATGGAGTTTCTAATAATATTTGTGTTGATTGATAACATTTTTATGTGCTGAGTTTCAATTTCGTATGAAATGTTTTGGTGTAAGTAGGTTTGAATCTGGAGTTGAAATAGAGAAAATTCACGAAAATTGATCTCGAGCAAAAAAAGCTTTTTATAATAATAATAATATATAATTTAATAATTTTTATAAGTGCTTGGCGGTAGAAAAACTGAAATTCAAGCATAAAATATTTTACCGTACCGAAAAATTGTGAGATTTAAGCAAAATTACAAAAAATTAAATAATTGTGATTGTAATGTATGCATACTAAAATTTTATTGTACTTTTCCATTTTGTAGATAAGTGAAAGGTGTTTCACTTTTTTAACAAACCCCACTTATTACATAAACAAATTTCGAAAGATTGAAAAGCATTTCTAAAAAAAAAATACATGTATTTCAAGTGTTGGAATTATTCGGGTACACCTGATTTGGTCATTTAAAAAAAATAGCTAATATAACAGAGAAACGAAGATCGAAAGGCAAAAATGTATACAAATATTTTTTAACAATAATGTATCACAAATTAATTTATTCGTATTTCGAAATTAGCACCCTGTGGCAAATTCTGAAATAATTTTTCTTCACTTCTATCTCTCTTTCATGACAACACTTCTTATTACCGTCTATTTCTTCGTGTCTGTGTGACTGAAAATCGAACTGATAAGAAACACGTGGAGAGTCTCCCTACTCATTATTAGATATACTCTGCTGTAGATGTTATGCTCTTCTCTTCGCCACAAATCCATCGCTATCGCTTATTCTTTCATTTTTTTTCTACCCATACGCGCATTGAATGAGGGGTAAACCATAATTGCCATTGATTTGATCGCCATTCTGTTGAGGGAGGGTTGTTCGTGATAATAATTAATGCTCCTTTTTGGGATTGTGACACAAAGTAGAGGAGGGATGATTTTGCTGATATTTGCTACCGACTTTAGTTAGTTGTGTTTCTGCTTCATCAGCGTGCGGATCTAGATCTATAGAAAGGGGGAAATGCACGATTTTTTTTACTTTCTTTTTTTTGTCACTTTACAGCGGTATTTGGTTACCTTAAGGTTAAGTCAGTGGATACCTTAGAATAAAGTTTTTGCTTTTATTTCAATTTACAAATATATAGATTCTAGTAGGGGTAGGTAGGTGAGTCTTAAAATTGAGTCTTAAAATTAGTAAATAGTTGGTGATTTCAGACAAACCTTACCAGTTACTCCACGATTAATGCTTACATCAAAGCCTAATATTTTCGACGTTTACATAATGTTACTTTAACTATGAACATCAAGTAGAACTCTTAGATATGAGAAACCAGAAAGTACCATTATTTGATGCTCATATAATACATATTATGGACATATGTGTGTAGATGTATTTGTGCACAGGTATACTACATTTCCATCAATTTTTTATGCAATCGTTTCATCTATAGGGGACAACCACTTAGTTCAGATAATAATGTATTGGCTTCAGAATTATTTAGAATCTTAATTTAAATAATATCGCTTGCTACTACTTCCTTTCAATCATACTACAATCAAATGACGCGACTGATTTTTAGCACGGGCAACGCCGGGCAGGCAACAGCTAGTTAAAGAATAAGCGATAGCGATGGATTTGTGGCCAAGAGAAGAGCATATTATCTGCACGAACAACCCTCTCCCAACAGACTGGCGATCAATGACAATGTAGAGGTGGAGAACTATCGATTGCACTATCGATTATAATCGATAGTTTCTACTATCGAAAACAATCGATACTTTTTGATCACTATCGATTGTTTTCGATAGCCATTTAAATATAGAATTTAAAATTCTTTTTTAAATTGTCGATACCTAAACAACGGAGTACCGTAAAATGGGGTGACAAGCAACATTTTTTTTTTTCATTTCGACTGTATTTTCTTAAGTTTTTATCGTGCTCTCAATGTGAGTATACCAAAACATGAGTCACGGCTCCTATTTTCATTGGCAGTCATATTTTCATTTT
Organism: Brachyopa scutellaris; assembly: GCA_949775065.1. NCBI lineage: Eukaryota > Metazoa > Arthropoda > Insecta > Diptera > Syrphidae > Brachyopa > Brachyopa scutellaris. Next base: position 175,066,699 of record OX459112.1, on the reverse strand, counting down.
GGGCAAAATATGCCTTGTTGCGAGTCACCCGGCCGTTGGGGTGAATAGCGACGCGAAGGGGGTGACTAGCGACGGTAAAGGGGTGACAAGCAACGCGTTTTTTTCAAACCTACATATATAGATTTCGAAAAAGATTTCCATACAAAAATAAGACTGGATAATTATCCAGGCTAAGGTTTTGTTGTATCTTACATTGAAAACTTGTTGCAGAAACATGTTTAGCCTATATAGATTTGAAAAAAAAACACGCTTAATATAGAAGATAATTATTCATAAAAACTATAAATGATTCTTCGCGCGTATGTAAAAAAGACATGTCCTCGAAAATTAGGACGCCTGGCAACCGTAACTTATGGCAACACAATATGGCGACGATTCAAATATATCAAATATATATATGCAACCCTAATTATGTTATCCAACTCTATACTTTACCGATTTACTGCTTTGTCCGTGGGATCTAAGAAGAAACCACTAAAGACACTTGCCAGGCCAATGCCACCTGCCTGAAATTCGGCTCCACGCACCATAACAATAACTATTATCCTTCCAGTTGCTTCTATCGTACACAAAGAAGTTGGAGGAGACTACTCGTATAACAGTCACTTTCATTGCCATTCATTCTGCCCGATTGCACACCTACGAGTGTATCCCGTTTAAAAGGAGTATTCCTTGTTACATAATCCTTTTTACAAACACTAACCCAACTTTATCGGCATACATGGGCTCAAGGAGAACACCTAACATAACACCTAATGAGCTGATATCCTTTGGGGTCAAAAGGATTATGTTGTATGTGTGTGTTTGTGTTTCTGTTATCTTGAGAATTTAATCACACATTTTTGTTAACTGAGGCATTGTTGGGTGTGCAGTTATTTGGATGTGTGTATCCTTATTGTAGTGATGTAGTCCTAGGGATGATCCTACGGGTATTGTTGTGTATCCGGTCTATCTCTTGGTACGCGTAATGCCGGTACCTAAACCAAATGTCATTCTATCAAACTTGTTAATCTTGACTTGTTGTACACACGACCAGCCAATTCTGTTCGCACTAACCTTATTTTTTACGCGCCAAAAAAAAAAACGAGAACAACAATACCAGGGCACAAAGGTGGTCTTCCGAGGTGCGCCGATAGTAAATTTTCAAGTAAAAGAACCACAAAAAGGATAATCAGACATGGGTTCGCCTTCATCGGGAGTTTATTATGTTTACGTGCAAGTATGTATGTGTGCGTGTTTGTGTTTGAGGATAGTGTGCACAGAGTAGCGAAGTGATTTGAATTTATTGCAGATGGTTTTGTTATCCTCCCGATAAAGGTGAACTCGCTGGTTGGTTGTGGTTTTATGCATTGGGTGGTTGGCGAATGCGATGATAAACTTCTAACTGAGGCGGGGGCATGTGGAATACCAATTGAGAGTGATAGAACTTGCATACTGTTGCTTTGCAAGGAGCGAGTTTAGTCCTCAAACTTTGGAATTTAAAATAGTCCTTTAAGTTGCAGTGCTCCTAAAGGCTCCATCATATCGCAAACCTTTCAGTGGGCTAACGATTAAATGCCTATAAAAATATTGCCATAGAATAGAGGGTATTATTATTATTGGTAAGATGCATCGCGATTGATCTATTGTGCCCCCTACAAGTCCTAGATGAAGGAACATCCCTCACGCCATTATTCATTTGGAATCGGTTAGAGAGAGCTTGGCTCATACCTAGCCCAGGTGAGAATTCCATAGGTCATAGCACCTCCTTCAGACCAATTTCCCTGAGTAATCATAGTAGGAGATTGGGTGCTATGAGTTGTAGATCCTAAGCTGTAATTTGGTATTTACCTGTAATAAAATAAACGAAATTACTTACGAAAAGGAAACCTCGGCCAAACTATCTGCGAACAAAGTCAAAACTAATTAATCGTTTGAGTTCCTTATTTCAACTGGTTTATTCAATGTAATGTAACAATTCAAGTATTCAAGAAATAAAGTATTCAAGTATATTAAAGAATGCAAGTGTGTGTGTGGGTAAATTTACATTAGAATGAGAGCACACTTGTGTTTAGAAAATTCGTACATGTTGTATATTTTTTAACATTACCCAAGCACTTGAATCTTTTCTGGGTTAATGCCCCACATTCGATCAGCATGTTTTCTGGTGTTTCACGGGACTCATTGTAAAATCTGCATGAGTATTCATCTGATAGACCTAGCTTCCTGAGATTTGCCCTGAGTTTACAATGCTCCGTTAGAAACCCAGTCAGGATGCTGAGTTTTCTTTTGTTCAAGGCTGATGCAAGCATTGAATCTCTTCAAGTTGTAATTACCCAAAAGTTTCTTCACCTGTCTTAGACCCTGAGTTTCTGTCCTGCTTTTCTTCTCCAGTGATCGGAGCTTCTCTTTGTATTATCCTATGCCGCAGAAGAGCTTATGACCAATAAAGGATGTGGCAACCCCTTTCCTGGCAAGTTTGTCCGCCTCTTCATTACGTTCCATTCCCAGGTGTCTTGGTACCCAGTAGATGGTGACTTTGTTTCGTTCGCCGAGTCTATTTAGTTTATCTAGGCATTCCCAGACAATTCTAGATTTGATGATCTGAGCCCCTATTAACTTGATAGCTGTTTGGCTACCTGACATTATTGCTATGTCGCGCTTATCAAGATTGAGTTGAGCACATCTGTCAATAGCACAAATTTCAGACTGAAAAATGCTGGTGTAGCTGCCCATGGGTTCAAATAGTTCTTGAACCAATTTGCCATAGAGGGTATCTTAAGACTTCAGACTTCATGGCATTCGTAAATCGTAAGGGCGACCGCTAAGCATTGTCAACGAAAGATTCTTTGTTAAATAAATCATTACTGTTTTCAGCACTCCCAAAACTTAAGAATCAACATCGATCTAAATCGCACAATTCTAGGAGCGTAATGTAACTTCAGTGCGACAAAACTGACAGAACTTGTTTGTTTAACAAATTATACCCCAAGAGCAGGTTTTCCGCTATCCCTAAGCCCACATTGTCATTCCAAGCCTCACCCAGCCATTTACCCCTACCACCCACGTGCAGCACACCCCAGCTAACCAAGTCCCTGAAATCTGAGCAGAGCACATGTTTCCTACCCAATGCCAGTCATACACACACTAACACAAATATAGGGGCGAATTTCTTTCGGCAACACTGCCGGTGTCAAGAATCGAGAGTTCGACAGGAGAACATGAATTCTATGTGACAGCGTACTGCGGATTATAGAAGGAAGCGTTGCACTACGGAAGACAAGAATACGAAGGATTCAATTTAAAATCCTTGGAACATTGAATGATTTCTTATTTGAGCGCGCCAGTGGGACCGATGTTGCACAATGTTTGTTTCTTCCCTGAGGTGTGTGCTGTAAGGGTGGGGGTGGTGTTTTGAAAGGTGCGAATCAACAGACGTACACGTTAGAAAACGAGCATTTGCTAGCTTCGCTTAGTGGGTGATTAATGCATTTTTAGCTTCTAGCACTTTTCTTAATTTAATTCCTGAACGTACGGTGCTAAGCGAAGAGAGACGCACACACCTACACATATACAGCAGAAGTTACCTTAAGTTACCACCGTTTTTATATCTTTTTCCTTTTTTTTAGTTTTTCAGTCGGAAGGAGACTTTAATTAAGGAATATTGATGGGAATCCGTAGGACTTGCATTTGATTGTTCGATATAAATAATCCAATGGATTTTAGGTTAATTGGGTTTCGAGTGAGACACCCCCTCACCACCCACCCCTGTCAGAAAATAAAAAAAAACGGATGAAAGGAAGCAAAAGTTGAGTAGCGTCATGACGTCTTTGGAGATTGTATGGTTTTTCTCTTAAATTAAAACGTTTAAACTTTCCTTTCGCCCTTTGTTTGTTGGTTTTTATCTGCTTGATATCACATTGGTGGAGAAATCCCATTCACTTGGCTATTAGAGCAATTGATTCGGCGGTAGTTGACAAAAATCCCTAAAATAGTGTTTATTTAAAAGGATTTTGGAAAAAGTTAAAGCCTGCAGGGCAGGAATGATCTTATTTTCAGTGTTTGGTCCGTACCAAAACGGAACACTAATGGAATCAGTTCGGTGTCTGTCTGTCTCTCTGTCTGTCTGTCCGTCCGTCTGTCACAGTCCTTTTTCTCAGAGAATATTTGACGTAGACAATTGAAATTTGGAACATTTGTAGCAATTAGAGGCCCGCACACTGACCTGAACTTAAAAAGTTGAATTTCGACTTTGGGGGGCATGAGTACCTACCTACCTATTGCCCGATCAGAAAACGTTAGTTCAGGCGTGTGTACATAAAAAGAAACAATTAAAAACTGTGCATGTTAAAAAGACTTCTACGAATGTACAAACTCAAGGTATGGTTTTTCTGCGGATCTAGCTATTTAATTCGAGATCAGTGTGAAATAACTGGTGAACTGTACTTCGCCGATACTTTGGAGTAGGTAATTAGCTGAAATCACTGTGTTTGGTAAACTGATAAACAAGAGAGCAAATCCTAAGGAGTCTTCGAACGTGTTTGGAGGAAAACAACAAAAATCTAGCAGAAAAAAAAACTGCTTTTGAATTCCTTCTTTATTGCATACATATACATATTTTGTAAGATCCTTAATTCATGAAAACAAAAACAAACCACACCCAAATCAAATTAATAGCTTAAAAATGCGCACTAAGAATAAAAGTAAGTATGTATTTAAAAATGCACTATAACTGTTAAAACAAGAATCAAATCAAATGCATACAGAAACTTAATAAACATGTGTATACAAAAAGTCAAACAGAACAAATCATTTAACTATATTCAGGTATAAAATAAGCTTCATATTATATCTATTATATCTTTATTTATAAATTTGTTAACTGGTTCCTCTATGAAAATTCATATACATATGTACATATTCGTTGACTGATAACTGATTGTTGTATCGCTAGACGTATTCTTTTTTGTTCCTGCAAGGCCCTCTAAAATCCACATTACAATTCGTCAAGAGAAGCTCATAGATATAGAGCTTTAACCACTTCAACTCTTCAACAGCGAAAGAAAAAAATAAAAGAGAACTGTTAAGGTACGAATACAGAAATTATGAAAGAGTCGTGACTCAAAAGTCAACGCGTGATTGCAAGCGCCTCAGCGAATGGAAGTTGAAAACAGAAACTACAAATGAGTCGCGACCAGTGTTCCCAGATTTTCTAAATGACTTTTCCCCTTTTTATCAGTCTATTTTCCCCGCAATATTCCCCTTTTTTAAACAAAGAAAAAACATGTATTTTTGAAAAGAAACACAAATCAATCGTTCTAAAAAACCTTGCTTTAATAACAAAACTTAATTCACGGCATCAACAAGAACAGGAAACGAAAACTTAATTCAAAACATAAAATAATGTGTACTCCGAAATTTTTGGGTGGCTCTTTTGCGCTGATAACTGAATATTGCGAATATGCTTTCGTGTCCTAGCATGATTTTGCAGCCCCGACTTTTTAGCGATTTGCGGAATTGCATACAATTTGTAATAAGCACGAGGTGTTTATGTGGATGTTCATGCTTTATTAGGACTGTTTCTTTACTGCTATTAACCTTTCCATTCCCCCCTTCATTAACACAAACCCCAACCCTTAAGGCTTCGTCCCATAGAATCCGTCGACTTCGTTCCGTTGTACTTTGATGTTGAAGTTGAAGTATTGCCGGATGGAGCAGTCCCATAGAATCCGTCATAATTATCTACGTAGAAATGTCAACGATTCTCTTCATTCTCTATATGCTTCCACCAATGAAAATGCATACTCTCAATTTGTGAATGCGTGAACTTCAGTATATGAATGTGTGAACTTAAATGCGTGATTGTTTGTACTGACAACGGATCGACGGATGCAAAAGTAGAAAGTAGACCTACTTTATCCGTCGAAGTTCATATATCTGTTGCTTATGCGCCATCTCCCACAAGAATGTGTGTATTCTATCGAGCCGTCATGTCAGTTCAAAATGATAGACCAACGGATCGACGGATTCTATGGGTCGGAACCTTTACGCTGTTTGGTAAAACAGATCATTCGCTGACAACGAAGATCTATGCATGTTGGTGACTTATTATTAAAAGATTTTGTGATTTCGAAAATAATATTTGAAATACGCGTTTTCTTCTTTTTTGAGGCAGTTTTCCCGTTTCCTCTTTCTTGCTCAAAAAGTGCCAAAAATGGCGCTTCTCCCCGCAATCTGGGAGCACTGGTCGTGACTCATGAGTCAATGTTTGGATTGCGACATTAGGCATGCTTTTTTTTAAATCTATATAATAGGTATATAACATGTTTCAGCAACATGTTTTCCATGTAAAATACAACAAAACCTTAACCCATTAAACGCGAAAGCGAACCACGAAAGCTATGTGGACAAAATTTGTTTTCGAAAGCATTGAGGTGGATAGGAAGCTAAGCCCTAAAAAAAAATGTTAAATTTCTTTCAGCAACTTACCATTTGGTCTGTGACATATATGTAACGCTCGTTGTTTTCGGGACAAAAAAACGTCGAACAAATTTTTTTTTATATTTATATTTTTTCATTTATTTTGTTTTGAGTGAACATTTAAATATGAAAAGAACACATGTGTATATAAACTACATTTAAAAAGCTTCTTGTACCAAGTACCAAGAGAAAAAAAATTGGGGCAAATATCTAAAGCAGCTTGAAATGAAAACAATCCCACATCACATTTAACACATTTTATGTTAACAGACTGCGTGCAGCGGTTGCCAGCACATCGTCTTCATGTTTGATTCCCCACAATGAAGTTGTCCAACTAAATCGTATCTCGAATTTATCTCGGTTGTTGATTCGGGGCGTCTATAGGCCCAAGGAGCACGAACTTCTCCATATGTCCGACAAAAATAATTGGCAATACTCCTTAGAAATTATAGCTGGGTTGTTCCATGGCCACCTTTACGATATAAAAGCCATGCGTTTAGAATGGAGACATCAACCAACCAAGTAAAAATGGAAAACCACCATTTCTTACCTCTAGCCCCTATCCTATAGGCAGCAACATTTTGGTCCATTCGATCTGTTCCACCCATTTTCTTGTTATACATCATTACCGCATGTGGTCTTTGTACTTGAATTCCAGCCCGTTCCACTCTTGAATATCTTCCAACTTTTCCGATTGGTAGTCCCCCGAATGAAGTAGATGCAATGTATACCACAGCATTGTCCACCTATTTATTGATTCTGATATCCGATTCTGAAATCCGAGCACTAATCATAAAACCACGTTCCTTTTTCCTCAATTTCTCCTTTAGCGGTAATGGGCACGACTTTGGTATAACATTTTGACGAATTGTACCTGCATTTGGTGCTTCTACATAAACAGATTCTCCTTCTTCATTGTAACTTAGCTCTTCCCAAACCGCACAAACTTGTTCAAGTGTCAAATATTCAATACAAGTCATAAAGATTACCTTATTAGGTACTAAAGCAATGAGTAGAAAAACAATAATTGAAGTTCATCCAGAATGTTCGAAAAAAGTACCTACAAATATTGAAAAAAGATACATAACGAACTCGCGAGCGTTACAAATATGTCACACTAAGACAAAACCTAACCAAAAATAAGCCAAAAGGTTTTTTTTTTAGATAAATTTGTAAGCTAACTATTTAGCTTGAAATTAACAATAGGCTGCCGTAAAAATGCTTCAATAGAACCTACTAGAAATAATAAAAAATATATATTACCGTTGACGTGATCCCATTTTTTCCGATTTTAGTGAATTAATTAACTATGATTATTTGAAAAACTAACATACCAACATTTAAAAAAGCACCATAAAAATAAATTTGAACTTAAATTGTTTCTAACAATACCTACTTTGTTTTTCAAAAGTTTTATTATGCGTCGGGTATAAATTTAAATCCAAACGTGGGATTAACTGTTGGTATCACTTGTGTGACATATATGTAACGCTAGCGTTTAATGGGTTAACATAGACTGGATAATTATCCAGGCTAAGGTTTTGTTTTATACAAGAGTAGGCGTGTTTTTTTTGTAACCTGAATAGGCTAAACATGTTTCAGCAGCATGTTTACCCATGTAAAATACAACAAAACCTTAGCCTGGATAACTATCGAGTCTTATTTTTACTCTGAAAGCTTTTTCGAAGTCTATATACAGTGGAAGTCGCTTATAACGACGGTGAAGGGACCGAACAAATGTGGTCGTTATAACCGGCGGTCGTTATATCCGACTGCCCTCCATAAGTATTCAGAGAAAACATGAAAACATTCATAGACAAAATGAATTTATTTTATTTTTAAATTATGATTACAGAGTTCATAAATAAATTAATTTTTTTTTATTTTATTTTTTTATTGAAGTTTAATAAAATAAATCACTCTAAACTCGTGTCCTATTACGCTATTTTTTTACCTGACTCCAAACGGAAGAAAATCGCTGCCTTTTCCTCTACAGAAAAGTTCCTACGTTGTCTAGAACTCATAATTGCACAAGAAAATAAAATCAGTAAACTGCTAATAAACTAATATCCTACTTTTTAATGGCAATGCTTTAACTCAAATAACTTCACAAAACACTAGAACTAAGATTAGCTATCCTGGCGATAATAATAATAGGCAACAGATACACAGCTGCACAATGTAGAACGACCATCATCGGCGGCGCAAAAAAACACTAAAAAATCGTGCAAAATCACTAGAATGAATAAGAAATATTCAGATTAACAAACATACATACATACATACATATGCATATGCTTGAGCGGGTATGTAATTTTTTGTACATTTTCTCTCACTTCGTCGTTATAAGCGACGAAATCGATTCTTTCTTCTCGAAAATTGGTCGTTATATCCGAACCGTCGTTATACACGACGACGTTATTTCCGACGTTTTAGAATGGCTTAAAATATAAAGAAACCAACCAACTGAAAGGAAAATGGTCGCTATAAGCGACTAGTCGTTATAAGCGAGGTCGTTATAAGCGACTTCCACTGTAGGTTACAAAAAAAAAACAAACCCAAGAAGTCTCATCTGTCACCAAAAAATTATTATCGAAAATGAAAAAGCTCTTTCGCAACGTAAGAGAACCAAAGAAAAATAACAATCCAATTGAGATTGAATTGAGACGAGAGGCAAGACAAGAAAGTTTTTCGCTTTGTAAGAAGGGGTATTCCTATTAGCAAATAGCAAATTTAATGTCTTCACAAGCAATGGTCCGAGTAGCCGTACGCAAAGCTATGAGATTATTTCGTAGTAAAGTAGAAACTTTAAGAGCAATGGTCCGAGGAACCGTACACAAAACCTTTTAGTTTTCTGAAACTCAGCCGCACACTTAAGAGCAATGGTCCAGTATTCTGTACGCAAATCCTTATTGTTCTTGAACTGTTGTGTGAGAATAAGAAATCTTCAGATGCAATGCAATGGTCCGCTATTCCGTACACAAAACCTCGTACTATTCAAACAATCAAAAGTACAAAAAAGAACAAACAGTGTTTTTATATTACTTCATTAGAAGTCTTTTTTGCTTCCTTTCTTATTTTTCATTACATGTCTTATGGAAATTTTTGTTAAAAGTGGATGTGAATTTTAAGTGAAAGAAATTTTATATAAGAATTTTAGTTTTTCTTTTGAAATTACATTTTCTTTATATAACATGTGGGTGTTGTTGTTGTTCTCAACTCTCATTAATTGATTTACAGTCTGTGCGGCAGGTTTAGCACACTATGGTCAGCAAGTCACTCTGTTACATCTTGACATTTTGTAGGCTTGGCGGCGATCATAGTATATGTACCACACCACACAATACATATACAGCGCATAGTCACATGTATGATGTATTGAAAGCAAAGCAAACCAATTCAAATCAGTTTTTCAGTTTTTCATATTCCAGAAAAATTATAGCCGAAAACCGAAATGTTATAGAGCTTCTCTTATAACACATAAAATTGAGTCGAATACTTAAATATGTTTTTTGGTTATCTCAAAGAACTTTTCGGATGGGGCATTCAAATTACAAAAATCAGTACTTCGGTTATAGTTTTTCTGGAATATGAAAAACTGAAAAAATGAAATGAAATGGTTTGGTTTGCTTTCAATACATGTGAATATGCGCTGTATATGTAGGTATTGTGTGGAGTGGTACATATATGTACTATGATCGCCCCCGAGCCTACAAAATATCAAGAGAACAACTTTTTTGTCTTGCCTCTCAGGCTCAATCTCAATTGAATTTTTATTTTTCCAACTACTGCACGAGCACGTTACTGATGCTCTCCGAGACATGGGTCAATGATAACGAGATCATGAATATTCCCAACATTGATTGCTGGATCCAATACAAGCGAGTAGGGACGCGTTCTCATGTGATTACTTCGAATATGGTAATTAACTATCGCCGAACAGTCGAATTGGGTATTGTGATTCGAGATATCGGAGATTCATGTGCAGCTGAATGTGCTCTTCCCAATTGCCAGAGTATAGTTTCTCTTGTTGTCTACATCTCTCCCAATCAGTACGCGCAGAAAAACATTGAGTTCATTCACTTCGTACATATACGATTCACAGAATGAGGTGCAACTCCACTTCGACAGGACCCATGATCCTGAGCGGTGGTAGCAATAGAGCTGAAGCTGATTTTAAGGAAATTCAGCCGCAATTAAGCGAAATTGGCATCAAAAGGATGACTATTTGTAGGAAGAGCCGACGCGGGCATTTGGCAGATATTTTATTCTATTATTAACGTCGGTTTGTACGGGAAGGGGTCATGACAAGGAGAGGAGTCTTCAACTAACACTTAGGACGAAGAGCTGTAGAGAGAATTTCTAAGGGAGAATATACTGGAACGATGGTCAAGGGTGCTCTGTGCGTTGTTGGCCAGACGTAACATTCTGGAGATTGGTTCGAAATGGCCGCAGTTGGTGCGGTGGTGAGAAAGACGAAGAGCGGCACAGACATTAAGTTACTTGGGTTGGTGTAAAGGGTGATAATTTCTAGGAGTGCAGGGGAATCGATCGTACCTATTAATATTGGTACACGAACAGTATGTCAGCTACTTCGTGACGACAAGGTTTATCAATTTTAGCCGATCTTCGTAGGGGGGGGGGGGTAAGATATAGTTGCCGGTCCAAGGGAGGCCGCGAAAGGCAAAACGCATAAACCTGCTCTGTACAGTCTCGATTCTAAGGGAGTGAGTGACGTGAAATGGTAGCCAAACTTGGCAGCCGTATTCAAGTAGGGGTCTGACAAAGGTTATGTAAAAGGATTTTGTAACGTAAAGGCACCTGTCCATTTGGGAGTACTTTCGCTAGTTACGCTCGGCTGGCTGTCTATTTGAAAGTAATATTTTCGAGATTTTAATTTCGCGAGATATCTGGTAGAGTTCTGAGAGTTTTTTTTCTGAAAGTATTCTCATTACCGTGTCCACTTGATATATTCATTCTGCAAGTTATCTGTTGGAAGTAGTGAAAGCGGCATGCATTCTAACAAGCGAAAGGTTGCAGCTACATTAATTATTAGTACCGTTCTTAAAAAAGAAAAAAAAAAGCTGGGTTAAGCCATGGGTAGATCGTTTTCGTTATCGCCAATTTGATGCGGGGTCTACTCTTAAAAAAGAGCTTCAAATTGAAAATGCTCATCAATTCAAAAATGTTTGCCGTTTGATAACTAGTGGAATAGAATATGTAATGCAATCCGTTGGGCTCACTATTTCAAAAACAATACTTAATTAAGGAAAGCTATACCAGCACGTGAGCGTGTATTGATAAAAACGGGTACACACCATCGAACAAGAGTGTCACCCAAAACTGATATCATTTTTGCGCGATGAAGCGAGTGTACACCAGGGATGGAAAATGACATTTTTGAGTTGTACTTAAAACAGTTTTAGGATTGTACTGAAATGGAGCCAGTTGTATTGAAAACTAACTTGCGCATGAAAAAAGCCTTAAAGCGAGGTACACACCATCAAGAGTGTCACTCAAAATATCTGATATCATTTTTGCATTATAATACTCAAATCATCGTCGTTGTTGTTGTTTTTCGACCCTGTCTACTTGTGTTTGCTTTTTGGATGACGAAATTTGTATACACACAATCGAAGAAATACAAAGATGGCCGCTGAGTGTCACTCAGTACCCAAACTTTTCATGAGCATCATATTTGAGTGTCACCCCGAATTTCGAGCATACACATTATCAGTTTTGCGTGTTATCAGTCAAAACTGACATTCTTGTATGATGGTGTGTACCTCGCTTAAGCTATCGAAACTGTAGAACCGAAAAAGCAGCTTCTAACCCCGTGAACCTTTAAAGAGTTTGTATTTGTAAAGCTTCTTCAAGTGCAAAAGTTCTCTTGGAAAAGTAAAGCAAGCGTAGTTTTGACAATAGGACAAACTGCTTTAAAGTGGTAGACGTCTTCCACTGCATTCAGGTTACAAAGGCTTACTAGTGCCCTGAGAATGTTTAAGAGAGCTATAAATATGTCTGGACGTGGATGACTGAGCCCTTCATTGATTTCATACACATGTTTAGTTCATAGTTTAGTCTCTGAGATCTTCATCTTCAGGAATTTTGCATATTTGTGTTCAAAATTTTGCGTCTTTCGTTCAGAGAGGTGGATCGTAAAAAAGTTAGAATCCAGTCAACGCTGTGTGTAAAACTTAAAACAAATGGATGTGTCGTTCGTTAATTGATATTATTTGCTCGTGTTTGAAAAATACAGATCGCAAAATAATTTGAAATAGGTATGCATATTGATAATAATTGTATCGAAATAAGGCAAATTGTACTTTTGTACTCAAACAAACTCATTTGTATCGAATTCGATACAATTGTATCGACTTTTCCATCCCTGGTGTACACAATATATGTTTCGTATGGCACTCAAATCATCGTTGTTTTTGTTGTTTTTCGACCCTCTCTACCTGTATTTGCTCTTTAGATGGCGAAAATTGTATACACACAATCGGCAAAAACAAAGCTGGCCGCTGAGTGTCACGCAGTAGCAAACATTTTTGTGAGCATCATTTTTGAGTGTCACCCTAAATTTCGAATATACCTACACATTTATCAGTTTTGCATTTTTGTTGATTTTTTTTGGAAATTTAAGGCCGGCATTCACCGACCGCTCATAAATCGCTCTTAAAGTTAAGAGGCTCATAAGTTAAAATTTCTCATATCAGGGAGATTTGTCCACTCTTCTGTTGCTTAATTCGAGCAATCAACGCGGCTGATTGTGGTTGGCTCATTGAAAGCCTTGGTTGACAATAATAATTGTCTCTGATATTATTGCTCGTAACTTAAGAGTGGTTGGGACCACTCATAAGTCTTATGAGCGCTCATAAATACGCACTAATAGCGGTTGGTGAATAGGCTTATGAGGCTCTTAACTTATGAGCTGTGCGCATTTATTTCGATAAGCAACTAGCATTAATTCAGCAACGAGCATTAATTCAGCAAAGCGATCAGAAATTGGGTACCGTTGCCATTCCGCTTCGCGACATCTTGTTATCAGATTATTATCTAGGTCAATAAAAGTTATTGTAATGTAATATATTGTTATATTAATTGGCATAACTACCGCTACTATCATCATGATAGTGTATTACAATATGTGCACTTCAATAGAAATAGATTACAGTCATTAAATGTCAATTTTGACGTTAATCGTTTTAACCGAAGCTAAAATATAAAAAAATGTAATTGCTGATATCGATATGATATGAAATATGATATGAATAAGTAGTGTCTAGTACACGACTTGTAGTTAGTAATAAAATAATATTTTTAATCTTTATGATTGGGCGTTACCGGTTTTTCCGTCATATTGTTTATGAACTGCTGACGATTACATGTGATTTGTGTTTATAAACTTTTGCACAATAGAGTATATACTCGGGTACTTACTACTTAAGCTGAAACAAATTATATGAATTTATAGCTTAAGATATGCATCGCACACGTTTGTAGTGTGCTTGCCTCCAGCTATCGACTTGCGGACAAAATCAGATTAGAAATAAAATCAAAAAATTTTATACTTTTTCTATATTATTACTAGCGGACCCGGCGAACTTCGTCTCGCCCCAATTTAACGCCTTCAGACAAACTCCAGAGTGATAATAAAACACAGATAGTTCAAATTTCAATGTGATTTATTTGAATGGAATTAAAATCAGTAGAAAGCGATATGGTAAACAAACAACGAAGACGCGAACAGGCAACGTATAGCTGACCGTGCGAAAAACAAGGGAAATTCGAGATTAATCCCACAGACTTCCAACGATTGGCCTTACGATTTATTGATTGTCATCGCAAAAGCCAATGGACCGGGAACTGAATCCGCTTCAATTGGAATGGAAAATCAGTTGGAATAATCGGAATTCGTGGGATAAGGATTTCCTCTCCTTTGAATTGGCCCTTGATGATCGTCGCTTGAATCACATTGTTCATCAGTTTCTTGACGGACAACCGCGTACCGTTGCACAATTTCGGATGATTCAGATTCCGCAATATGATTACGATCACGTAAAGTATGCAGCGGAGTTCCTGGCATATCAAGCGAGTTCAAAAATTCTGTCGGATAGTTGGTCGCTTCATCCTCGTCGGTCACGCTGTCAACGGATTAGTACGAATGCAGTTCTCCAGTGATTTGACTTTGAATAGTAAAATTCAAACTATCGACGTCCTTATTCTTCGCTGCTAGTATTGCCCGTTCACTAATCCAATAGAGATTTTTATAAGTTTGTGCAATTCCGGAGAATACTTTGGTGATGAGTTCCTTCTTCGACGATATGAACTCGCAAGCATTTGCCGGGAATGATATCAATCCAGTCGAAACATCAACAGGAATTTATCGGGTTATTAATTATTATTTATCTCGTTAGCTTCGCATTGAATTTCCATTGATCGTAATGTTTGTACCGTTTGCGGATGTAATGCGCGATATACGATCAACTTGCAAGTTTTGAAAGGGTATCACTGTACATAATACCGCCAGATTCCGTCAGCGTTGACTATTTAAATAGAATTCGAATCGGAATATACCACCAAATATTTGTTAACTGTGATAGCGAACAATAAAAATACATAACCCACAGAATAGGAAGCGAAATAAATTTGGTTACCTTCTTGTCGATCTTGTAGAAGACGAATTACAAAATTTTTGATATCCATCAAGTCACCGAAATACTTTGTATTTGCCACCGGTTTTCAATTTCTAACTCCTTGCATGAACTTTAACCTTTAACCTTTCACTGATTCAATCTTTCCTTTTATAGGGATCATCACATCCCATTTATTCTCTAACCAATTTCAACAATAAGACCCGTCATATTATCAAATAACATCTTGACGTTGTAAATGCTATACTAAAACATCCTTAAATTCCCACGAAGAGCTGCTCATTCACATCAGCGCGAACTCACACAACTTTAGGACTTACTCCTAAATGCGAGGTAAACACAAAGCCCACAGCAAAAAATCAATTTTATACGGCATCCTCGGCTCTCCGCTAACTAACCCTGGACTCCTGCTCCAAAGGATCCTATTTGCCCTGGTACAAAAATGTATCCCATGTATCCCAGAGGAGTACTAGGCTATCAGGTAGACATCCCTTTTCGGCTACCGAAAAGAAGGGGATATCTACACTCACACAACGGCAAAGGAAATCTAAAATCTACCCGTCAAATAATACACACGAACACAAGCAGTCAGTCAGACACCTAAAAAAAGGATGAACGAATTTGTGTGTGTCTCTATCTATATTTAGAGGACCTGAGCGTATACTCCCCAATTTGTGGTACCCATGATTTGCGGCAGAGATTAAACACGGATACATTTGCATTTCTATTTACTCTACACGCTGCCTTGTGATAGTCAGCCTGTCAGCCAGTATAGTCCTGTCACACTTGGGTAGCGCGAAGCATCAGCAGCGAGCCTATTAAGGCTGGGAATTTTCATCGTCTTTTTGTTTTTTAATACATGACCCTAAGTCAAGGAGTTTGCCTTCTTCAAAAGGACACATCATCGTGCTCGCTCGCGTATTTTTCGGGGGAGCTGCAGAAGAATCAACAAAACGGGAGAGAGCCCAAAAATGTAACAAAGCGAAGAAGAAGAGGGAGGGGACGCCGAAAAAACAAACAAAAAATCTCAAATGAGAAGACTTGTTGATATCCTGTCGCATGTAATAAAGCTCGTTCGTTAGTATCTAAGCTTGCATGTTCTACCACCACACCCCTAGAGCATACAAGCCATTTGATGCTCGGTTCATTCAATCGAACAGCATGAGTACCGCATATTGGGTAGTGGTACACGGGCGGGATATTAAACAGCGATATTTTCGTCCCCGGAAACCCCTTTTCGATTGTTGTAAATTCAAATGAATGTAATTAGCAGACAAGACATATTCCATGGAGATAATACGGCCGCAGTGGGTGAGGAAAGCATCCAAATATGGAACTTTTGAAAAAGACGCGCAACAATCGGCCGGAAAATGCGAAAAAAGAGAAAAGCTTCAGCGTCACTTGGGAGAATGATTTACACTATGCTTCGCTCACTGGAAAAGAATGAGGGGAAAACTCAGTGAAAATACCTTAGCGCATGATCTTCATTTGGAGCAGTTGTTCTCAAAGTGTGTCAGTCGAATTTTCTTGGCGGGTAAAAGTCCTGACGTTTACGATATGAACAGTGCGGCCGGGGAGGGGATGAATGCTTGGAAACCGGTTCATTTTCAAAATACTCTTGTGTGCATACAATTCTTGAATACAAGTCCAAACCTTGTTTTATGTCATCAATTGCACTTAAAGGGTGGATATTGCCTTTGTACAGACATTTTACCATACTTTATAACATATGGCAGTTTGCTAAATTAGATCAAATCTTATTTGTCTAAAGGACCAAAGTTTGTCAGCTTTTGTGATGTTATTTTTGTTTCCTCTGGAGTGTCAGCCTGGGCCGCTCTTATTTTTAATATTTATTTGACATTTCTTTATTGCTCACAGGGTGCTGATATCTTCTTAATGCCGAAGATTTTATTAGTGTTCAGTACCCAAAAAGAGAACACTAATGGAATTAGTTCCGTGTCTGTCTGTCTGGCACAGGCCTTTTTCTCAGAGACTATTTGACGCAGACTATTGAAGCAATTGTAGCAATTGAAGACCTTGCATCAAAAGGAGGGCAAATCCATATTTTTAGCCTATCGGCTTTTTTCACTTACAATCTGAACAAAAAAAAGAAGCAATCTTTTGGTGCATAATCGAGGTAGTTGCGACTAAAAATAAGCGCGTTATAGCAAAATATGTATGTGCCACTCTAGTGCGTTTGGTGCAAAAAGGCGGCAGGTCCAGAAATGCCCTATAATTTTCTCAATGAATGATTTGTCTTTCTTTTTTTTTAGTTTATTGTTTAAATATCCAAGTATTGATTGAAAGTTCGAAATATACTAAATAAATAACTTTTGTGTGTTTTATTATTTATAAATCAAAATCTGGGAGCAAATTTATTACTTTTTAGTGCAAATGAGGGGCAGATCCAAACTTTAAAAAATCGCAGTAATTACAAATATTGTTAACTAGCTGTTGCCTGCCCGTGCTTTAAATCAGTCGCGTCATTTGATTGTAGTATGATAGAAAGGTAGTAGAAGGAAGTGATATTATTTAAATTAAGATTCTAAAGAATTCTGAAGCCAATACATTATTATCTGAACTAAGGGGTTGTTCCCTATAGATGAAACGATTGCATAAAAAATTGATGGAAATGTAATATACCTGTCTACAAACACGTCTACACACATATGTACATAATATGTATTTTATGAGCATCAAATAATGGTACTTTCTGGTTTCTTGTCTGTAATAGTTGTACTTAATGTTCATATTTAAAGTACAATAGAATTATGTAAACGCCAAAGATATTAGGCTTTGTTGTAAGCATTGATCGTGGAGTAACTGGTGAGGTTTGTCTGAAATCACCAACTATTTACTAATTTTAAGACTAAACATCGCCTGCCTACCCCTACTACAATATATGTATTTGTGAATTGAATTAAGGTAACCAAATACCGCTGTAAAGTGACAAAAAAAGAATGTAAAAAAAATCGTGCATTTCCCCCTTTCTGTGGATCTAAATCCGCACGCTGATGAGACAGAAACACAACTAACTAAAGTCGGTAGCAAATATCAGCAAAATCATCCCTCCTCTACTTTCAGTCACAATCAGCGTTGCCGCTTAACTTTGGATAAATGTAGCCCGAAAAACTGTGAAAAGTAGCAAAAGTAGCAAAATCTCTCATTTTGAAAAGTAGCCTAAGGTAGCAAAAGCAAAAGAAGAACGTTTGTAGGAGCAATCAATTTATTTTGCAAAAACTGATTGCTAATAACACTTGTCATTTTCGTTCTAACAAAAGTTATATGCTGTGCTACCTTGGAGTCAAGAAAATACTTCCTTAAAACTTTTGAAATAGAATACATGTTGGACAGTGGAATATGATGAACGTTCCAAAACATGACCAGGCAATGCTCTTCGAAACTTCCATACTATCCATTTTTTTTTTTATTCTCCTCCTCCTTTTCATTTCGCTGTCTTATAACGAATCTGAAACAATTACATAAAGTTGTTGAGCGATCTTGTTATAGCAATTTATAAGTATGTACAATTTACCATCTTTCTGATCCAGTTTAAACTTAACAGAAGAAATGCAACAATTATCCTGTTTGCTTCAGTCAACACAATTGGCAGTTTACCGCAGTTTTTGAATTCTGACAGAATAAATAAACGACGGAAGGGAACGCATGTTTTGGATACACAAAACAGAAAACTCAGCAAACAAAACTCACCCTCAAACGAAGTAGCTTTGTTCAATGAGAAAAAAGGCAGATCAGAACAGCACAGATTTGTGAAAAATGTCAGATCAAGTCAGCATAGAAAATTACATATGTACATCCATATGTTTGCTGTCAAAAATTACAACTGCATTGATGATTATTTTACTTAATGTTTTCCAAATTACTTATACCATTTTACAATAACTGATTGCCCTTCTTGCGATTGAACTTCAATTTCCCCCATTTGGTAAATTTAATCTCGTCAAAACACTTTTCACTTCAAATAAAAGAATCAAATGTGCAACACAGCTGACTTTAATATTTTTTACAAATGTGTTCTACCTCAAGAGCAGTTGCAGAAAAGTTTTCCAGAACAGAGTCGTTGAACATAAAGCAGATCAGTCCCGGACAGAAACTTTTCTCATTGAACACAAAAACTTTGTATTTTTCTGTTCTTCTCTGTCCAGCACAGCTTAATTGAACAGACCTTTTGTTGGGATTGAAAGCAACAGAATGCATTACCAAACAGAAACAAAACATTTTGCAGGGAACTTCGAGAAAAAAAAAAGTAGCAAAATGGGACCAATTTTAAAATTAAAGTAGCAAAGTAGCAAATTGAAAAAACTGAAAAATAATGTAGCACTTTTGCTACGAAAGTAGCATTGTGGCAACGCTGGTCACAATCCCAAAAAGGAGAATTAATTATTAACACGAACAACCCTCTCTCAACAGAATGACGATCAATGGCAATGGTTTACCCTTCATTCAATGCGCGTATGGGTAGAAATAAAATTAAAGAATAAGCGATAGCGATAGATTTGTGGCGAAGAGAAGAGCATAACATCTACAGAAACAACCCTCTCCCAACAGAATGACGATCAATGGCAATGGTTTACCCATCATTCAATGCGCGTATGGGTAGAAAGAAAATAAAAAATAAGCGATAGCGATGGATTTGTGGCGAAGAGAAGAGCATAACATCTACGAAAACAACCCTCTCCCAACAGAGTGACGATCAATGGCAATGGTTTACCCATCATTCAATGCGCGTATGGGTAGAAAGAAAATAAAAAATAAGGGATAGCGATGGATTTGTGGCGAAGAGAAGAGCATAACATCTACGAAAACAATCCTCTCCCAACAGAGTGACGATCAATGGCAATGGTTTACCCATCATTCAATGCGCGTATGGGTAGAAAGAAAATAAAAAATAAGGGATAGCGATGGATTTGTGGCGAAGAGAAGAGCATAACATCTACAAAAACAACCCTCTCCCAACAGAGTGACGATCAATGACAATGGTTTACCCATCATTCAATGCGCGTATGGGTAGAAAGAAAATAAAAAATAAGGGATAGCGATGGATTTGTGGCGAAGAGAAGAGCATAACATCTACGAAAACAATCCTCTCCCAACAGAGTGACGATCAATGGCAATGGTTTACCCATCATTCAATGCGCGTATGGGTAGAAAGAAAATAAAAAATAAGGGATAGCGATGGATTTGTGGCGAAGAGAAGAGCATAACATCTACAAAAACAACCCTCTCCCAACAGAGTGACGATCAATGACAATGGTGTACCCAAAAATAATGACCAAATAATAAAAGCGGAAATTGAAATAACTCGAATTATGGAATCAAGGAATTGTATGTTTTGTTTAAAAAGTAGCCTAATCTCTAATCCAGGAAGTAGACTATCTGTTCACGAAAGTTTCATTCAAGTCTGTTAAACCGTTAAAGTGTTATAGAGCAACAAACATCCAAACATCCAAACATCCAAACATCCAAACATCCAAACTTTCACATTTGTATATTAGTAGGATAGGATAGGAAGATAGGATAGGATAGGATAGGATAGGATAGGATAGGATAGGATTTAACTTGTTTAAAAAAATGTGAAAATATGCAAATTTTTTAATAGCATATCATTTTAAAACATTCGTGTAATAAATAATTTCTCAAAGAGTTCTTTTTGATTTCTCACGAAAAGTTAAATTTGGACTTGCCCCCCTTTTGATGCAAGGTCTTCAATTAGTGGTCCAAACACTGAGCTGAACTTAAAACATTGAATTTCGACTTTGGGGGGCTAGTTTTGGGGGGATAAATGGGATGTTAAAAAAAAAGTGTGTGTGTCAGTCACACGCGGAAGAAGTGAATCTTTTTTTAGAAATGGTGTATATATTATTTGTATTGGTCATATAATTTTACGAATGAGATAAATACAGATAGATAGAGATTGCAAGAGAACGAAGAGCGAAATTGACGGACAGACAGAAGAAAGATATCATAATCATACATATACCTACATACATCAACATCTTTCAACACGGACAACTGAATTTAACAACTTATTTATTTTGATTCACAAAAATTACCAAAAGTTTGAATATCTATAACCTGCGCAATGTTGTTTTGGCTTATTCACTGTATCTCATATGGTTTCATTCAAATTCCTACCAAAGAAAGAAATAAATCCGTCATACTCGTAAGTCGTAAGCTCG
This sequence comes from Brachyopa scutellaris, assembly GCA_949775065.1. Taxonomy (NCBI): domain Eukaryota; kingdom Metazoa; phylum Arthropoda; class Insecta; order Diptera; family Syrphidae; genus Brachyopa; species Brachyopa scutellaris. The sequence continues at coordinate 175,045,383 of OX459112.1, read as the reverse complement.
TAAGTAGTAAAAGTCAAATCCCATATTTTAGTACTCAACTCGATCTCATTCATTATTTTCATTCCTCACGCTCTCAATATTTCAATTCGAAAAGAGCTTGATGAGAGTGGTTTCACATACAAGATACAATGCTTTCATGTATGAGCGTGCTAGCACTGTATACCACCCGAAACCCCACCAAGTAGCACACACATGCACTTACACTGCGTGAGCGGCCGTCCGACTGAGCTGGACTGTGAACAAAGCTGAGACTGAGTGTAGAGTGTATCTCATTCTAATGCGTGCTAATATGTTGGGTTCTGAAAGAGATGCAATGTTTTTCGTGACGAATTTTCGTTACATGATTTTGGATTCACACCGCGAGCTAAGAAGTTTCACTTCAAAAAACTTTTATTTATTTAATTTTGAGGTCATCGTACGTGCTCGTTAAAGCACGAATTCAAAAATGTATAAAATATTTTTTGTGTTACTTATTTCTTAACACATTTTCAAAAAAACGTTAAAATTGCTGTCCCTGTACCTCATCTCAAAAAACAACGCTCAGAAAAATCTGAATAAAATCACAAGCATTGAGAATAAAGTGTAGATTGAACTAAAATTATCAGGACTGCCCTACTACGTTCGACAGTTTTTTTTTAAATTTTTTTTTTTTAATTTTAACTACCCAACTGCTTACACATCCAGAAATGATGTACGCTTATCACAATCGCCTAAAAACAGATTATGTATAGGAATATTTGTATGTGCGAGAGTAAAAATTTAATGATTGATCCTAGAAATATGCCCCAAAATAGCATGATTACCGACGACTTCAGCGATTACGTTGGTAAGGCAGAGAGCCAGTAATACATGGAATTAATCTAAAGGTGAATAAGTGCAGTATTGCTTCCTGTTAAAGGTAAAAAAGTGCAATTAATTTTGGTTATTTCATTGACGGACCAAAGGTTGTTCGAAGAGAGGTAAATATAGACATGAGCATTATACTTGACACCGGGCACCGTAGCGCAAGTGGTTAGTGCGTCGGACTACTGAGCCAGCGGTCTTGGGTTCGAATCTCGCCGCAAACACCTAAAAGTTTTTCACAGTGCCCACCTCTTTCGAATGTCTGACAAGCATCAAAGAGTATCATTTGTCACGATTGAGCTTCTCAATTCGCCGTTCGGAGTCGGCAAAAAACTGTAGGTCCCTTCCATTCGTGCAAAAATATACATGCACACACAAATGGTTGCAAAAAGCAGGCCCAGGTTCACCTCGAGCTGTAGCGCCAACTAAGTAAGTAAGTTATACTTGACAAGAAACTGACTTTTAAACACAAAGTACACTCTAAAATTATGTGTACGCTATTAGGTTTCGTTAAAAACGAAGATCAAAAGAATTGAAAGATCCTTATATCACAAAGTCGATCTATTGCTCCTTGGTCCGTCCTTTGTTGGAATATTGTAGTGTTATTTGGTATCCGTTGTTTGATGTTGGAATTAAGAATCTTGAATCAGTGCAAAAGCAATTTCTGTTGTTCGCGTTGAGAGTCTTAGTTGGAGCTCTGCCTTTTTTGTGTTGCCAAATTATTCTCATCGTTTAAAGTTTATTGATACAAGATGGTACTTGTTAATCGTAGAGAATTGTCTGAAGCATTATTTGCATTCGATCGTTTGAATGGATACATTGACTTTTTAGCTTTTTGTGTTCCGAAGTATCTGTAAATTCAAATCTTCGTACTTTAAAGGCATACCAGATAATCAGAGGAGATGATCTCAAAGACTAATTATGCGTTTCATGAACCATTCAATTAGTGTTTCAAGATGTTATCTGACAACATTAGCAGAGTGAGTTTCAAGAATAAAATAGTTGTTTGAATGATGGCTGAAATATCTTCTTGTAGTTTTTTATTAATTTATCATCCCTTTAATTGATTCACTTACCTACTTACATTTCTATTAATTTATTGTAATCTTAAATAATATTAACTTTTTCTTTTTTTTTTTAGGTGGCGCTACAGCTCGGGGTAAACCAGGGCCTACTTCTCACAACCATTAGTGAGCGAGTTATATTTTTGCACAAATGGAAGGGACTAACTCTTTAAAAGAGGTGGCACGGGCACCGTGAAAAAGCTTTAAGGTGTTTTGCTGGGATCGAACCCGGACAGCATTGCGTAGTCGTCCAAAGCACTTACCAGTACACCACGTTGCTCACAAATAATATAAGCTATTTATTATTAATTTATTATTAATATTGTTAGATATGTTGTCTTATTTTGGCAAAATAAATAAATAAATAAAAAAAATTTAAAGGCTCTAAACTAAATTCCTTATTAAGTTTTCTGCATAGAGCTGTCCAGAATCGTTGGAAATTTTCGTCTACGAATTTTCGATTCTCATATGAAATTAAGGAAATCCTTCACAAGATAGATAGATCAAGATTTATTGTTTTCTTAACATACAATTCATAATACAGCAGAAATTAGCTTTTGACTATTTTAGCTGTGAAAATAGTTCCATTCACAATAGATTGTGCTGCAGATGACTGTAAATTACTCTATGCACTGAAGATTTAGCTGTGTTAATGCAGTCTAGTATATACTTCTCTTCTACTTCTCTGGTATCCCGCTTCTCTAGTATCCCGTCCATTACTCTCCTGTAAGTTTAAGTCAAAATTTAGGCCACAATAGTCTGTCAGCTCCTTTAATTTCATAAACCATAAATTCTTCTTCACTATAGTATACGTTCGTCGTCATCAAGAATTGCTTAAAAATCATTGACAAAACTCATATCTATTTCATATCATAATGTAAATAATTGTATTGTATTTAAAGTCATAATACACATAAAAATAACGAGTAAATTCAAATCTGGCGCTTCTTTTATACCATTCGCCATATTAAAAGTCTTTGAATTCGCCTTAAAATTGAATAATGTAAAATAACGTAACATCTCTCTCTAAATTGCATAGTCATGTTTTTGTATAAATAGTCTCACACAAATAAATGAAGTCTTCTTTTTGTATTCAAAACCCTTAGGGGAAAAAACTGCTCTTTTATTTCGTCGCTTTTCGCTTGTTAATAGTCGGTCAACTCATAACTCGTCCAATCGTTTTAAGTCGTTGAAGTTGATTTACCATTCGCTGTTTTCGCAACCGTTGAAAGACATAGTTCAACGCATCAACGAGGATTAATCTATCCTTATCGTAGGAATTAATAGAAATCCCACGGTTGACGGTCGTATAGTCGGACCGTACAGTATATATTGCTAGAGTCTTCGGCAATCTTTCGCTTTTTAATCAAGAGTGGACGTTGTTGTCATTTTAAATCAATATACTATAATTTTTTTTAATTGATTTCCATGTTTACCGCGTTTCAATTATGATCATGTAATTGGGAGCAGTTCTAGGTAGCTGAAAATATATTTTAACATAATGAGTTAACAGTTTTTCTACAGTTCCATACTTTTCGTATCCCCATGCTTGTGCTGCGTACACTATCACAGATTCAGCCACTGATGCAAAACTTTATATATATTTTATCTCGTTTGATATAAGTTTGTTTGTGAAGCATCTTTTCCAAGTTGTACTTATCGCACATTTGGTTTTCAAAGGTTTTTCCTTTAGGTGGCTTACCATATTCATATTACAGGTTATTGTAACACCGAGATACTTATATGTAAGCCCTCACTATCTCGATCGGTTCTCTGAAGTACCATTTCTCATTTGTAGACATTCTGCCAGACCCCTTTTTTATGATCATAATTTTTGACTTGCTCAGATTCACCGTCCAATTCCCTCCATCCTCTCGAGTCGATTAATCACAAGTTGCAATGTTTCGGGTGAGAATACAAGAAGAATAACATAGCCGGCAAAAGGAGAGCTTTAATCAAGATTCCGGCAAATTCTATTCCACTTGGTAGATAGCTAGTCCAAATCATCAATGAATAACGCAAAAAGATATGGACTTAAGGGGCATCCTTGTCGTACTCCCATTTTTGTCTCGAACCATTCTGAGATTTCCACTCCATTCCATATGGCAGATTGATTGCCCTCATAAATACTCTCCAAAGTCTTTCCAAATATAGATGTCATTTCAGCGTTGTACCTACAGCTTGTAGAATAATGCTCTTCTGCCAACTGAATCAAAAACTGCCTTGACGTCGACGAAAAATGCATACAATTTCTTTTGCTGGTCAAGGAATGTTCCCGCGATACTTTGTAGTGCAAAAGTCCTTCACTGTAGAGTGGGTGGTGATGCAATGTAGTTCTATATGCCTCGACTAGAACAGCTTCTACTTTCCTTGACCCCGGGTAACGTTCATTGTAATTTTTGAACAACATTTCTCAACCAAATCCATCGGTAACCCTGCAAATATCCATCACCACAATTGAAAAGGAAACAATCCCATTGCTAAAAAGTAACCCTGATTGCCACCACACTGGTGCTTAAAAAAATTCAGTCATAATTGTAACAACAAAGCTATGTATGTACCCACTCGTTACATACGATGGAAAGTTCATCTTGAAGTTTGTTCACAAGAATTGATTTGCCATTCAATAACTCTTTGACTGATGTACGGCAACGGCATCACCTCAACCCGCATATTCTCATCCCCCAAACAAACGCATTAAACAAACAAAACCAACCGAGCGTTAAGAGAAAAGTTCCCTCAGCAATAACATGTAGTAGTACACATTGAGATACACAGAGCGCGGCGGCAGAATTACGGTGCGAATGAGTAACTTTTTTTTTTACTGACGTCATTGAGTCCTATGACCTCTATTTTCTTCATACCTCGACATGAGCAGACGAGGTGAAGTACATTTGTACCGCACAAATGCAAATCGAATGAAAATCTCACCTTTCTTTCGTCCTTTTCCGTGGCGAGTGTGTTTGTGTTAAGCCTTGGATTCATGTTCCATTTGAATTGGATAACGTGAATCGACGTCATTTGTTTTTTCTTGTTGTTGTTGTAATGATTCCCTTTATTGGTGTACCAACGAGGTATTTCGTCATGCTTAGCATCAAGGAGAAAAGTTTCTCCCAGATTTCTGTGTATGTACGTATGTGTGTGTGTGTGTGTGTTGAATTTTGATGAAGAATCCTTATTTTTCAAAGCCTTAACACCCACCCCCCATGATTACCTACTCTGCGGGTCTTTGGTTCGTAACTGATCTGACGTAATGCCTTCTCAGTGGTATTATTTGTGGAAATGAAAACGGACGAACGGATTATGGGGGCGGCGGAGGGAGTAAGTTTGTTGTTCTCTTCCGTTTGCCTTTCGTTTATTTATTTCTTTGAATTCATTATTTGGGTTTGTATTTCCATTGTTTACATGGCCGCCAGGATTTTCACAATCACTAAGTCTGGCTAAAGGATTTTCAGGCCGATTGGTGAAAGAGTTGGGCAATAACCCACCCACGTCGCCAGTAAAGTTTTAATGGTCAGTAATAACAAAAGCACGAGGGCCACGTTACACGAACAAGTGCATTGTTGGAAAATAAAAAATGAAGCGGTTCTGTAATCCTAGTTTCTGCTCACATACAAGGGCAAGTAGTCCAACGGTATAATTAGGACCGGATGTTTATTAAAATTCAAATTCAATAAGAATTCATCAGAAACAATTGCGATCCATCGGATAATAACGAGCATGTACATAGGCAATAGGATGTGATAGTTTCATGCCAGGATAATGCATTTCGTTTTCAAAAGGATTTCTGAATAGCACAGACGTCTTAACGAGCAGTGTGAGTGAATGGTAGTGTAATGCAATTGAATTAGCATATCATAGGTGGAATGAAGTAGGAAGCCAAAGGAATAGTATACGAATATTATTGTGTGGACGTGTATATAAATTAGTTCTATAATTTCTAGGATAAGCAAAGCTGCATCCTTTGAGCTGGGACGGATAATCTATTGTGGGTGGATGAACGCATTCCACTATATTAAGTAGTAAGTATTCAGGTAGTATACAGTCCTAAAATAATATGAGAACTGTCCACATACCACTAGAGTTGCATCGTTACCAAACACAAAAAAAAATCTCCAACGTCAATCTCATCTTAACCCTTCAACAATATAAATTAAATCAGAAAAACAAACTCAGCGAAATACTCCTTACCAAACGTCAGAATTACAGAGTTCGCTCCCACCCCCTCAAAAATCCCAACTGATAACGCTTTCCACGCCGAAAATTCATCGGCAGCCACAAATGTGTGCAAGATTCGGAAACATCCATCGAGAGCGAGCGAAAATTCCCACCGAGCGAAAGAGACCCCGCGCTTTCTGACTTTCGCAAATCGCAAAACCCTCTCCACCACCCACCGAATGCGTAACCAACTGATTTTCCTCTTCTCGTAGTGCTGCTGATTTCCCATTTGAGCTGATTTTCCACCCCTAAAAAACTATCCAACGTCTGGGGGCTTTCTGCAAAACACATCAGATGTAAGCTTTCAGTCCCGGATTGTCTGTTGCTGGGTAATGTCTGCCCCAGAGAAAGCATACTAACAACGCGAACGGTTTGCGGTACACAGTGGTTTTTCTTTTCTCAATTTGTTTGACAAAAATAGAAAATTAATTTTTTTCCCCGAATTTTCCACCCCGAAAATAGTTATCCAAGTGCTGTGAAAAAGAAAAGAGAAAAAAATTCAAAGAAAAAAAAATAAAAGTATCTCACAGATACAAGAAAAGAGTATCTTTTTGGTGAAAATCTAAAAAAAAAAATTAAAAATCATAACTTCTCGTGGTGAGGGTGTTCTTTTCCTAGATTTTGTTCTTGTTTTTTCCATACGAAAAGAAAAGCCATTACGAGAAAATTGGTCATAAGCAGGAAAGGGGAGAAAATTTCCAAAATTCAGAGCCCTTCGGTCTGTGTGCCAGTGAAATAAAAGTGAAACCAAAGATAGGAGAGCGGGAGCAATAAGAAAACGAGTGGCAGAGCAAGAGAGGGGCAGAGGCAAGTAGTGAAAGTGTATAACTTGTGATGAAGTGAATATTCGCCAACCACCCACATCCAGCGACCGTACCTTTACCCATTCTATTCCTTAAGAATCCCTTCGGCGCTGCTCCAATGATATTTGTCTTCTCCCATTGAGTTGCTAAGGTGTGGATATTTCCGTAAGCTCTATCCCGCTGTGGGATCTCTGTACGAATCATCGACTGTTGCTGGTATGCAGTGTTGCAAGTGACAGTGCATGCGGTCACCACAAGGATTACAAGGACTTCCTCGTGTTGTTATTGCTTCAATTTTCTTTTCTCCTGAACCCTGCCTCAATACAAATAATTGAATGCTGTAAGTAAAATTGGTTTTGTTTCCCATTTTTTTTTTTTTTTTTTTTTTTGCTTTCTGTGTATCCTCATTCGGTCCGATAAAATTGAGAAAGCAAAACCAAAGTAAATCCTATGTCGGGGGATAAGCAGAGCTGGATTTTTATTCGCTTGTGCGTGCACATGGCAATCCTATTGGAGATACAGAAGTTACCCGTATCCCCATTCAATTGTGGGTTGGGGCCGAGATGAATGAAAGAATTTCGAATGGGAACGGTGAAATTACCATTTCGAACGAGTATCTATACATGTGTACACGCGACGAGGAGCATTGACTTGGGATAATGGACAAGGATTTCTATTTCCATTAACTTGCTGTGCACCGGTATTGGTATCTACAGGGACTAAAGAGGGAGGGCGGAAAATTAGCTTTTCTTATTTGTTTAACCACGGATCCCAGATTCTCGGGTGTGTTTCTGAAATTTGACTATTTTAACCCTTTTTATGGACTTATTAAATGGATCTTATACCCAATGGATCTTAAACCTCGGGTTTCAGCTCGGTGGAAACGTGGTATTAGTTAAAGCGTAGGATACACAAAAATTCAGTTCGGGGAATCCCCAACAATTTTGGGCGCCAAGGTTTAAAAACGTCATTTTATAGATCTCGGTGAAATAAACACAAAATATACAGTAACAAATATTGATTAATCGCTTAGTTTAGGAGATTTCGAAGTTTAAAAATTAATTTTTTCCTATGGAAATTCCATTGAAATTATGTAATTATTTTCGCTTCGGTACAAAAAAAGTGTTGCATACATCTAGGCATACAACTAAAGAAAACGCTTTTTAAGAATAGAAATTTTATAAACTCTTAGTTTTTGAGCATCAGACTTGGAAAAAATAAAACTTAAAAAGTCGCCCGATTTAAGTTTATAAATTTCTTCGCTCCAATTTGTAAACCTCGATATCTCCTAAACCAAGCGATTAATCAATTTTTTTTACTTCACATTTTGTGTTTATTTCATCGAGATCTATAAAATGGCGTTTTCAAATCTTGGCGTCACGGAAACCGTAGAATGCCCCAATTTTTCGGGGAGGTGTACGCTTGTTTTATACTTTGTCTTGAAATACTACAAGTCATCGGATTAACGGTTTCGAACAAATTTAAAAAATGCTGCCTTTTGAGTAGTTTCCATTAATTAGAGTAGTATAATTTTTAGTAAAATTGGAATCTTCTGCAGAAAAAAAACCCATGGATATCAAATAAGCAAATACAATTTCAATTGACATTGAAGCCTAGTACTGAATTTGATGAAAGCGGTTTTCGATCTGACAAACTGCCAACTGAAATATGATTTGGCTAAAATTTCATCGAAAGTTCAGTTTGATTCGGTGGAAAGCTGGAAATGGGATACCGAAAAAATATCATTGAGACTCTTTAAAAGAGGAAGTCCGCAAAACGTGTCTGTCTGTATGAATGAGCTAATCTCCAGATCCACTGAACGGATTTGGATGCGGTTTCCACCTGCGTTACCGTTTTTTTCAAAACCCCAAATTTGGAAAATTTCAACGAAACATGGAGGCTTTTCATAGTTTTTTGAGACTTTTTTGGTGAAATGCATTTATTTTCACTAAAATTTCTTGAGCACAGTTTCTATAACAATACATTCACGTAACCAAATACATGCAAGCATATGGTAACCATATCAATGAATCCTTCGCATTGCATTGCGAAATGTTTATAAATATAAACATAATATAGTGTGATTGTGATCTATGGAGATTTGATTCCTTTTTCCCATTTGTTGTGCTAAAGTTATAAACTTTGGAAATTTGCAGGGTAGGGGCAGGGTTTTAACAGCTAAAAAATAAAGGGTTCCCATGAAAATTAAGGGTCGCTTGAAAGAGAAAAATATTCATCTTTTCCAAAGCAAACGATGTGTTTACTTCTGTTTTGAATTGATCGTCAGTGGAAAAAATTCTGGTCCACGAAATGGAGAGATTTGTAACTTTGTTTTTTGTTTGTATTTTTGGTATTCATATTCACACGCAAGAGATATAGTGCCAGTTGTTTTTTTAGATATGCATTTATGTTTTTGAGAAGTTTGTGTATTATGTTACCGGCCAAACCCGATTTTAGGCAAAACTAGTTTGGCCTAGGGCAAATAAATTAATATTTTTTAGTAAAAAAAACTCATGATACAAGTTTTCATTATTTTTGTTTCAATATACCAGCTTACGGCAGCTATCAGTTTATTTGTTTGTAACTATTTCGCCATAAAAATTCTGCATTCATTTTTTCGCTTTATTTTATTTGGCTTAATATTATTTTGTATTTTTAATTTGTTTGGCTTTCATTTTATCACATGTAAAACATTTCGCGCGAAATGACGAGTTCCTAACACGCCTAGGCCAAACTAGTTTTGCCTGAAATCGAGTTTGGCCGGTAAGATATACATAGGTATGTGAGGTTTGTGTGAATCGGTTTTTTTTTTTTATAGTGATCTTTGTGTTAAACTTCACGGCGGGGCTAGTTGCAACATTTTTGCGGTGTAAGTTCTAAGATGTTAAAATTCATCACCTTATCAAAACTGGTTGACTAATGCCAAGAAAAACTCAATCAATTGTGCAATCACGCTAGAGTCACTCTTCTCTGGGTTCCAGGATAAAGAGAGTCGCCGAACTAGCCAGGCGACGCGACTCGACGTTCACCCCCTAACAGCTCACTAGAGGAAAATGTTCATATTCCTATGGGTGCTGTTAAGGGCAATATACTCTCACACATCTTAAAACTAGCTGGTCTCAGGTGTACCAGTCTTACAAACTGTGTCATATCCAAAAGAATATGGCCAAATTACAATTGGTCAAAAACAAATGAGCGAGAGCCAGGTACAGCATACCGGCAAACCCTTCTTCGATGACCTTACTGATCCTCTTCCTAAACTCCACAGGGTGGATATAAATTTAATATCTTACACTACATCTAAATACGTTTATTTGGATATATGTACATAGTTGAACACCTGAGGTTGTGCTATTCACACTGCACCCTCTTTGCGCGATTTGGTTCTTTCCACCGAAACCAACACCTCTACCTATGTATGTATTTACCTTAGTTTATTTATTTTTTAGTTTTCTTACTAAGTGAATTGTAATTTTATATATTTTGAGAGCTTTTTTAATAATTTTCCGAAATAAATTAATATTTTTTATTAAAAAAAAACTCATGATACAAGTTTTCAATATTTTTGTTAAAACTTACCCCGGCCTATCTTACAGCAACCCCACTTATTTTATATTGTTCTTTGATTTGAAATAGGGTTGGCTATTAAATTTGAAAAATCTTAGGAGCACCTTCTAACCCCACTCTCCGCTACTTAATATTGCATTGCATTCCAGTTCTGAGCTACATATACATATGTTTAAAGTTAGTGCAAAATCAACTGCAACCTAAATCTATTTAAACGAATTTAAATTTGTCTGTTTGATGTACATAATGTATGTACGTAAATATAATTTTGAATCAATTTTCCTGACATTAAAAATAGTAATGACTCTGGTGGAGAATTAAATGCCGGCAACACCGGCAGTCAGTTCTTCTGACAACCACTTGATTTCCAACCTTGTTGCTTATTAAATTGCTTTATTCCTCGTTATTTATTCATTATTTATTATTAATTTATTGTTTTTTGTTTATTGTTTAATATCTATTATTTATTATTTGTCATTTATTATGTATTATTTATTTTTTATTTTTTATCATTTATTATTTATTATTTATTATTTATTATTTATTATTTATTATTTATTATTTCTTATTTCTTATTTCTTATTTCTTATTTATTATTTATTATTTATTATTTATTATTTCTTATTTCTTATTTCTTATTTATTATTTATTATTTATTATTTATTATTTATTATTTATTATTTATTATTTATTATTTATTATTTATTATTTATTATTTATTATTTATTATTTATTATTTATTATTTATTATTTATTATTTATTATTTATTATTTATTATTTATTATTTATTATTTATTATTTATTATTTATTATTTATTATTTATTATTTATTATTTATTATTTATTATTTATTATTTATTATTTATTATTTATTATTTATTATTTATTATTTATTATTTATTATTTATTATTTATTATTTATTATTTATTATTTATTATCTATTATTTATTATTTATTTTTTATTATTTATTATTTATTATTTATTATTTATTATTTATTATTTATTATTTATTATTTATTATTTATTATCTATTATTTATTATTTATTTTGTATTATTTATTATTTATTATTTATTATTTATTATTTATTATTTATTATTTATTATTTATTATTTACTATCTATTATTTATTATTTATTATTTATTATTTGTTATTTGTTATTTATCATTTATTTGTAATTGTTAATTTATTTACCTACTATCTGTTATTTATAAGATATTTAAAATTTGTAGTTATATACTTACTACCATCGCATTGATAAACTGTAAAAGTTTGAAATCAAGTTTGGCCTTCTCTTCTCTCTTCCTGGGTATCTGAGCTAGCTTCTAGTTTTAATGGAAGGTTTTTAAGTAGCTTTTCCTTCTAAAATTTAATTGTAATATCTTCTTTCCCACAATTGTTATTAATTTCTCTGTCGTAAGGTAGCTTATACCATATCTCTGTAAATTGTGCAATATAGTTTTAAGAACAATGTATTATTTCTCTGCTACAATAAAAATCTATCTATCTAAATGTCGGCAACACTATTTGGATTTAAGAAAACCGTCCAAACAATAATATCCAACATTTTCGACGGAGTTTAACTCAAACATTAATTTTTAAGTTCTGTGCATTATTTGTAGTAAAATATTACATTAATTTAATTTTTTAACCATTTCAAAAAAAAATAAAAAAAATTGTACGGATATAGGAACTTTTCGGTTAGATATAGGAACTGGCCCAACAATCATTAGTTCATATCATAAAAATAACCTGTTTGATTAAGTGCTAAAAACTCAATAACTTACCATCCGATTGAGCTGAAACTGACACATTATTTTTGTTATGAAGCGGGAAGTGTACGTAAATCAAGAGCTAGCTGATAGCTGTCACCGTGCATTGCTGCGTAGTAATATCTTTGAGATTTTGGTTTTCAGCGCCATCTATCGGGAAACTTGAAAACTTTTGATTTACTCACTGCATAACAAATATATTGTGTAAGTTTCAGCTCAATCGGATTACAAATATATTGTGCAAGTTTCAGCTTAATCGTGCGGTGGGTTTAAATTTTTTTGAGTTCCAGTGCCATCTACCAGAAAACTTGAAATTGTTTGATGTACAAACACTTCGAACTTCATAAAAAGTATATAATGTAAGTTTCAGCTCAATCGGATGGTTAGTTTATGAGTTCTGAGGTATTAAACGAACAGCTCATTTTTTTATATATAAAGATGCGGGATCCGTAAAAAAAAATTGTTGGTTGAACAATTTACGTCAACGCACCACTTTACGCAGATCCAGTGACTATTGATATTTATTTTCATTCAAGTAAATAAAGGCTTTTGGCACGTTTTTACTCAAGCGTGATTACATTTGTTGTGTCCTCAACCCCAGTTTTTATCGCAAATGACCGATAACAGCATGTTAAGTTCAAGTTCAATTATACATATTTGTTAGTCCTCAATCAAACAAATAGGTAATCGATGTTAAGCTACCTCAAAGATAAACTGGTATCTACCGTTCAAACGGTAGTAAACAAACAATCACCTTAACGCTTATCCTTTCAGAGTGATTTTGTAGGTCAACGACTCATTTATTTATGTTTTGGTTGATGTATTTATTTATTTATTACCTGTCTTTAATCTTCTTATATAGGGGGTTTTGAATAAGTTTTTGTTAAATGTTTGCATTAGATTAGATAATACTTCAGTAGAATGTTTTAATAGATAAAATTATTACTTGGAAGGCACATGCAGCTGATTGAAGAAAATATACGATGTCCGTAATCCGCAGTATGTTTATGCTAAAACCGGGAGTCGGACAGAATCCCGAAAACCAAAATCCCGAAAGTCCAAAATCCCGAAAATCCATAATCCCGAAATTCCAAAATCCCGAAAATCCAAAATCCCGAAAGCAAAAATAAAAATTTGTTTGTAGAAAAAAAAAATTAGAAGAAAACTTATTTAACATATTAAATAAAACTAGTATGACCTGTGGTCGAAATTCGACCGAATGTGAGAGAATATCTATTATTTTACTACATTTTTTCCTGGGTTATGTACAACATTCTTGAAAAAAATTACATACTGCACTTCACAACCTTTCCAACAAAAAAAAATTAAGCGAATGTGTTGTGTTTAAGGCAGTTAAAAACGGGTTGAACTGTTTTGCCTTCGCCTATTTATATAATGATAAGGATAACAAACTTCAAATAAATAAAACATAGCAAAATAGCTCAAGTTAACGTTTTCTTATTCTATGGTTTTCTTTTTTTTATCTAAAAGAGCGATCAGTATATACGCCAAAGTGTGAAACTAATATCTAATCTATCAGCTATCAAACTAAATGAGATCAACACAACTGAATGCACATTGGGAATTGTAAAATATTACAACACCAACGCCAACGGGAATGGACAAATATTTGTCTAATATCCTTTTAAAAAAATCCCGAAAACGGATTTTTCTTTCGGGATTTTGGCTTTTCGGGATTTTGGATTTTCGGGATTTTGGATTTTCGGGTTTGTGGATTTTCGGGATTTCGAATTTTCGGGATTTTGGATATTCGGGATTTTGGTTTTCGGGATTGTCACCTCAACCCGCTAAAACCATATTGCTCCACAAAGCTCCTACTTACAGTACATATACGATGTAAATTCGAGGCTACAATATGGCTTATCAAGCTGGGAAAATACCTAATCTAATACTACTGAGCCTCTAATTGTAGCGCAAACCGCCTTCGTGTTTTGTCTTTAAAACATATTTATGTTTATAAAATCTCCTTAAAGTGTTCTTTTACGAGGCGGTTATAGCTCGACACTCAGAAGCTCAGTCACATGTAATTTAAGGGTAAATGCTAGAAATCTTGTAAATGTGCCATCTGTAAATAAAACTCACTATACGAAATTGTTCACTGTCTCAGTACCGAAACTATACAATTTATTAGAGTATTAACCCTTAAACTCTTCCCATCCGTGGAACAACACTATTACTACCCTGGGGTCCGGAGGACCCCAACATATTTATGTTCTTATTTCAAAAATTAAAAAAACATTTTAATTAAAATTATTTTTCAATAAGACTACACACTTAGGCTAATGATTAAAATAACTTAAAGTTCAGGATCGATTCACTCTTGGCACACAGTTCGGCTATGTTCGCCGCCTGCCACAGCTGCTTTTCGTCCTCCGGTCATCATCCCTTGGACTCAACTAACGGCCGTTTCTTTTTTGAAATATCTCTTAAGGCAACCTGGAGATTTGCAGGTAAAGTTGGCAAAGTAAATCGTTCTTCAATTTGTGGCATAATGAGGTCCTGTGCAATGTTAAAGCGATTTTTTGGGTTGATTTGATGCCATTTTTACGAGTTCATATGAGTTAATACCTACTATGTTAAGAATACTATAAAACATAGCCAACAGCCATCATTTGGTCCGCCTGGATACACTGTAATTTCTGATTTTTGGATTTTGGCGGACAGCAGTTTTGATTATTATCTTTAAACACTTATTAAACAAATAAAATTTATTTAATTTATCCGCTTACCAATCAAACGTATTCAACAAAACACAAAATACGTAAACTGGAAAATATTACAGTATTCCTACTCTGGGGTCCAGCGGACCCGGACATTGTTATACAAACGACTGTACCGCACATGCAAATATGAATAACTGATTACTGGCTGCCTACTAACGTTGTTTGAGATTACCTTGAATGACGCCATCGTAAGTTTTGTAGTTTTAGAAATATTCTAAGACTAAGACCCCAGGATAGCTTAAACCCTATCCGGTTGAATAAATATACTAAAACTAGCTGAAACCGGTGTGCTTCGCTCCACCTATCTTTTCAAAATTTGCCCGCGCACCTAGTTATTCGGGTAAGAAAGAAAGCAAGTACATAGTAGGAAGCAATCACTGCTGTTCTATTTTTCAACTTCAATTTCCATTTTTTGATGTGTAAACATCTAAGCGCGCGTTAGCAAAATTTCTAGTGGAGTAATTCCGTGATTTCGGGGAGCAATTCCGCGTTTTCGGGGACGGAATTCCGAACGGTTACGAAATTTGGAACTCAAATTTCATAGCAGCGCGATGAAATATGGACATTGTGATTGCTTATGTCCCTGGTCAACTTTTATATATTACTTTTTATCCCGGAAAATGGCATGGTTTTCAGAAAATAGTGAAAATACTGCATATTGGGATGGAAAATTATAGTTATACAGCCCTAACTCAATAATGGCTTGTCGAATTCAAAAACAAAAAAATAGGTGAAATTAGTAAATTTGTCCCTGATTCATTTGAGATATAAAACATCCTTCTGCGTTGTCCTGAAGCTGAGCAATGTTCGAAACAATTATTCCAAGCATCGCCAACAATTTTCTTTCAGTGGTGACCACTGCCAGCAGTCGGGCAGCAGTGGGAATCGTTGCAATAGTGTGTGTGTGAGTATACGTGCGCGCTCTAACATGATCATAATGCTTTGCATTTCAATGTTCTGCAATCATTATCACCAATTGTGGCTCACCCATTCAACTAATCTTAACAAGTGAGGTGTTTCTAGAACAGTGATTTGCATTTTTAGTTTATAAATATTATTGTTTATTAACAATCTCGCATGTAGAAAACCTACAACCTATTTACGAATAAAATGGCTACCTACTAGTGCTCTAGTGGCATCTTATTCCAAAAAATAAGAGCTACTTTTCATGATAGAGATCCTGATAAATATTTAGATTAAGTGTAAACAAATTGTTTATATTTATAAAATCAGAGTGCATTTCGTCATTGCTCCAAGACATTATTTTCTTTGGACACCTCATTTGTGAATATTACGTTAAAATAATGTTTTTCCGTAATAACTATATTCATATGCTTTTTTTCAAAATTATTTATACTGATGAAGTGTTAGAATCATTGAAATCGGTGCGGCAATAAACTCTCAGGAGCAATGGAGTGGATTCGATGAGTATAATATATGCGATTGGCTTAAATTTTATCGAACATAGACTAGTTATATTTTACTTTCTTTCCAATGAAGTGGAGCTACACATCCCATCCGCGTGATGTTTACACATAGCTCGGGACTGTTGGATACAGTCGCATCATTTTTTTTTCTATCTTTCTGTCTGTCTGTCTGTCTGTACGTCCGTCTGTCTGTCTGTTTGTCTGTCTTTCTATATAAATTGACCGAAATAATTCACATTCACATTTCACCTGAAATTACGAAATTTTGTATCACAGGTACCAAACCACTGGTTGTTGAGGAACTGCACTGATGCTATGTTGTATTCTGTATTAAGAAAAACGTACTCTGAAAATTGTACCAAAATCGGTTGCTTAGCTTCTGAGTCTATAAAAGACGAACATACATACATACATACATGCATTCATTTTTATATATATATAGATCTCATAGCTTTACTCCAGCTAGGTGACCTATCGGGTGTAGATTTTATTATATAATTTTCTCTTTTGGCACTGAACCGACATTTGTGAATATGAGCTTTTTTGATTCATAAATATAGAAGTTGTTAATAACTTGACTCCAGCATCACCTATCGGGTCCAGATTTTATAATTTTATCTTTTGGCACTGAACTAACATATGTTTTGAATATGAGCATTTTGTGTCCATATATATAGAAGTTGTTAATAACTTGACTCCAGCGCCACCTAGCGGGGTGAAATATACTTAACAAAGAATTCAAGCCTACCAAATATACACAAAATATTTCTTAAAAATCGGTCGAGCCGTTTCGGAGGAGTTCGACTGGTGAGAATGTTTCAGTAAGGTATGTGTGTTTTACATACATATTGCCCACTAGCTGACCCGTGCTCGCCTTGCTTCGCCTTCCAGCAACTTTGAATAGAAAACAAAATATTTTCTTCTAATATATTGCTATATGTATACAGTGTACTCTCTCCTTACGGACACCTCTCATAACCGGACACCTCTTATAACCGGACAGACTTCAAAGAACGGAAATAAATACACGATTTTCCATATAAAAAATTCTCCCATAACCGGACTCTCTCATAACCGTACACGGACACCAATTTTCGTAACCGCAATAGAATGTCGCTAGTGGGCACCGTAGCGCAAGTGGTTAGTGCGTCGGACTACTGAGCCAGCGGTCTTGGGTTCGAATCCCGCCGCAAACACCTAAAAAGTCACGATTGAGCTTCTCAACTCGCCGTTCGGAGTCGGCAAAAAAAACTGTAGGTCCCTTCCATTCGTGCAAAAATATAACACGCACACACAAATGGTTGCGAGAAGCAGGCCTAGGTTCACCTCGAGCTGTAGCGCCAACTACGTACGTAATAGAATGTCGCTCTCTCTCTTAAATGGACAAATTGACAAATAATTTATTTTGTTTTTGTTTCGTTCTCCTCTTCTTTACACTGTGCAAAGAAACGAAACAAAAATGTAATGTATGGAGTGTGCCTTTGCTTTACTATCACGTTCGTGGACACTTGATGTTCTGTTGGGAACGCTAGAATTACACACGCATGTTTCCGACATTTTGAGAGATATCTTATATTATATTGTGCGAATTTTGTATAAAGATTAAAATGATTCCGCTGGTCACAGTGAAGTGAAAATTTGTCTCTGATAGGACAAATAATGCCGGAATATGGAAGCATCCTGTATTTCTCGTCAGGGTATCCCGTCTTGTCCTAACATACCTAAAATTGTCATGGCCCCGCTAATTTCCTCAACCATTGACGGCATATGCTGTCTTGTCCGCAAACGTGTTATTCAACAACTATGTATGTGCATTTATAAATCCTATTGCATTTTTTAAATAGGTTTGTATTTTAAATGTATGTGCCAGAAATAAGTATTTTTCGGTAATTTGTGTTTATCACATAAAAATGAATAAAATGAATGTCTATTGTGTTACTTTTTTTAAAAAATGTCAATTTATTTTTTTCTCCCATAACCGGATAACTCTTCTAACCGGACAAATTGCTCGGTACCGTCAGTGTCCGGTTATGAGACAGTTCACTGTATATATATAAAGGGTGTCCCAAAGTTCGCGCAGGAAATAATTTTGATAGAAAACACCGGTTATTATTTTTTTATCGATTCATAAAGTAAGTAAAGAAACCCTCTTGTTGATACCACATGTCATCCATATCCATATCTTGCAATTTAGGCACAAAAAACTGGATTATCATGTCGCGATAGCTAGCACCATTCAGATGATTTTGTTTGAAAAATCTGTCAAACGTTAATTATTTTAAATATGTTGCGTTGACCTAAACCCCCGGCCACTCTCCGTCATATCCACGCACGGCTCGCGTTTGGTAGTGTGATGAATGACCTTTAATTCTATGAATTATGTATTTTCATTTGTCATTATCTTCTTAAAAAAGTACATACACAGAAGTGACCTTAAAACTCTCACGGGACTGGTCACAGGGATTACAATCAATATCACATTGGCTTCCAAATGCAGGTCAATAGCGGAGTGGTACTGATGTAGGTTAAGCATAATTTTTCAAAAGGAGTTGTTGTACGCACGCCGGCCGGGGTAGGTTTCTGAAATAAGAGGTGAAATTTGTATGTAAGGGGTAATCTCTGAAACTATCTACTGAACCGATTCCAGAATTTTTCCGAACGTGGTTCATATAATAACTTGCCAAAGTTTCATGGCAATCAGATGAACGATGCGCGAACGGAGAAAAGACGAACAATAAAACTTTAATTTGTACATATTAGATTGTCTCAAAAAGTTTTTTTTTTGTCCTTAATATAAATTTGTTCACCTACCGTAAAGTAATTGTATTATGTGCTTAGTCTTTCTCTCTTCAAAACGTACCTTATGTCCAAGTCAGAGCTAAATCGGCAAAGTAGTTCGGAAATCGGAATTTATCGAAAAAACACAATCAAACAGAAATTCATTTTTATATGCACATGTATGAATAAAGATTATGTATAACCTTCACCAGTATGCACACCCACACAGCAGCTCCCCAAAGTTTCATCAGCCATCATTATCACCATCGGATGAGCGATGAAAATGATCGTCAGACCGACCACACAAAAACAAAACACGATTCACTGCCCGAACAAAATGGCGAAGCTGTAGTGGAAGTAGGCAGCGCTGTCAAAGTTAAAATACACGTAAACCCTATAGCGCGAACACAATGCGAAGCTGATGCTGTAGTATGAATTGTATGGTGAAGCGCAAAGTTCAGCCAACTTCAACTTTCTACTTCCACTACAGCTTCACCATTGTGTTCGGTCAGTTACCCAGCATACTGCAAGAGCAAAAGCGAAGAGAAAAGCTTACATACTCGTAATGCCACAACGTATCCTCTCCCAGCAGGTTGACGGACAATTTCAATGGTTTTCTGTGCTTTTTAATTAAAACCATTAACAATCACATTATTTATGTCTATTTCGCAGCTTCTAGGTAACGTAGGAAGATGATTTATACCTTATAATCTTTGGCAAGAAATGCTGAAATCAACCAAATTAATTTCATTGAAATAGGTGCACACGTTATCACATGGAAGTGTTTATATTGTAAGCACACAAATAAAAAAAATAATTTTTATGCATAACTAAAAGTATAAAACACGATAATATATATGCAATCCATTACAGAGGAACTCAACAAATATTTTAGCGAAGGTTTTATCGAAATCCGTTCAGTAGTTCCCGAGATTAGCCAGAACATGCATAAAAGTAGTTACGTCTTTATAAATAGTATAGATGAACTGTTATGAGAATAGATTTTATTTAATAGGATTTACATTTTTTACACGCCAATGAGAACCGTTTTCGTATTAATTCTGACATGTTAATTATGCTAAAAATTGCGTATGAGTGTACATAAATAATTGCGTAATGTTAAACTGAATTGCAATTTAATAAACACATTCATTTTGTAATCTTCTGGCACTGCTGGGGAAGTCAAAGAAAAAATTAAAATAATCAGGAGCACACAGAAAAAGTGTTTATGACAAGGCTGGATTTATCAACTCTACAAAAAAATTGTATGTGGCATTTATCCTCGCTTTCCATGTGAATTTTTGGACACTGGCGTTACTTCAGTTCGTCAGTTTGAGTCAGCGCTCGTTTTTGTACAAATTAAAATAAGGTTTTATGTTAATTTTATATTAGGGTAGGGTGGGGCACTTTCGACGGGGGGGCACATTTGACTTTTACAATGGTAAAAGGACAGTTGGTTTTTAAATAAAAATTTCGATGACATTGTTGGTCATACTGTTCTCTCCTATCACGTACGAATCTTCGCAGTTATCTTTCAACAGTTGTGGTATCTAGACCGGTTGTTTTATATTTGAGTGATTTTGTGTAACTTTACTTGGGCACGAGGTAAGCGTTTTGTATTCATCGTTTCTTTTAACTAAAAACTTTCAATGCCTTTTTCTTTATTTTACTTTGTTATTTCATATTATATTCGTAAGAAAAATTGAATGTGATTTTTAGTTTAATTTTACTAATGAATTTTTTTTATGTTTTTTAGACATAAGATTGATTTATCCAAATAAATAAAACAGTGCGCTATAAGTTTGCTCTTCCTTTTACGTCATTTGAATTCGTGTCAAAAGTGCCCCACTAGAAAGACGAATGTACCCCGCCCATGGGGCACTTTCGACTTTTTGAAGTAGTTTTTATAAGTATTTTTTATAAACAATTAGGGTTGAGTAATAAGAGCCATTTCACACATACCCGGCAGCCGGCTAACCGGTACCGGCTACCTGGTCGTTGGGAATACATTCTTATGGGCACGTTCACACCTGAAAACCGAAACCGGCCCCGGTTAACCGGTAGCCGGCTGCCGGAATGTCGCCGGCTTTGCTCACTGCCACAGCCGGCTGCCGAAATCGGGTAAACGGTTCTCAAGTCAGTAGTGGATACATAAAATCAAATTGCGCCTTCACACATGGCCGGTTGCCGTAGCCGGTTTTCGTTTTTCGACTCAACGATATGAAAACTGAAAACATACAGTAGATCGCCACGAATGGAACAAAATTCAAATTTCATAGCTTGCTGTGTGCCGGCTGCCGGATGTGTGTGCAAACGTACTTATTTTTTAAGAAAACCGACTAACCGGCTGCCGGATATGTGTGAAATACCTCCATCTTTACTGGACACTGATGTAGTTCGATACCCATCAAATCTTGCATCGCCCCTTACCCCAGCTATTGAGATATCATCTAACATTGCTACTTCTGATGTTAACCTAGTTGTAGTTCAACGAACTCCTCGCAAATCAATTTTTATCTCGAGGCTTGACGCTGCAACCACTGTGGATGACATATTGAATTATATCAGAAGCAAAATTTCTGCCCCGTCATCGTTTATCAAATGCTTCAAATATTCATTTAATGAGCCTCGTGAAATAGCATCCTTTAAATTGATAGTTCCTGATGAAAAATTTTACCAACTAATAGCCAAAAGCTTTTGGCCTGACGGTACTTTGGTACATGAATACGTTCATCGGGCTAGAGGTAGAGCAGTTGCACCAGGTGCTTCAGTGCTTGAACCCGGGAGAGCACCAAATAACAGAACTCATCCAAAAAACGATTAACTACTCATTGTAACTTGAGGCCTAATCGAAATCCACCGTCAAGAACTAATCCTGTTACTACTGCTGCTATTGCTGCCCATGCTACTATTGTTAACGATACTCTCTTGGTGTATTATCAGAATGTGAGTTGAATGCGATCAAAACTAATGGACTTTTATTCCTCTGTCGCTGACTGTCCATACGCCATCGTCACTCTCACGGAGACTTGGTTGAGCGACAACATTTCCAATACTGAAGTTTTCAACGAAGATTTCAATGTGTTCAGGAAGGATCGAAGTATGAGTTGCACTGGACTTACTAGAGGAGGTGGAGTGCTGATTGCAGTGAAATCAAACTTTATGAGTAGGCAAGTAACTCTGAAGGATTCATCAGGTCTTATTGAGCAAGTTTGTGTTCATGTTGTTTTTCCACATGTAAATTCTAGTCACCATGTTGATATTAATATTTATTTTGTTGTTTCATATATACCTCCAAATTCTCATATTGATATTTATAACTC
Organism: Brachyopa scutellaris; assembly: GCA_949775065.1. Classification (NCBI taxonomy): domain Eukaryota; kingdom Metazoa; phylum Arthropoda; class Insecta; order Diptera; family Syrphidae; genus Brachyopa; species Brachyopa scutellaris. Next base: position 175,022,841 of record OX459112.1, on the reverse strand, counting down.
TCATATAAGTAACATTCAAACATTAGTAAGCGAATTAGATTGTAATTCATATGTTATAGTCTTAGGTGATTTCAATCTTAGTACTGTAAAATGGATATTTTCAGAGGAGGATAAAGCTTTCTTACCTTATAATGTAATTAATGATAGAGAAATATTAGTACTAGATACTATGTCTGCTTTAAACTTTGCGCAAAAAAATAATGTAGTTAACTCTATTGGTAGAATTTTAGATCTTGTCTTTGTACATGAAGACCTTGATGTAACTTTGTCTGAGGATGACTTTCCTCTTCTAAATAACAGTGTGCATCATAAGGCACTGTGTATTTCTATTAATTGTACAATTTTTGACGCAGTTCTTCATACAATCCCAGAAATTATCTATAAGTACGATTTCTTGAAAGCTGATTACAACAACATCAACAATTATTTTTCTGATATTGATTGGAATTCTTGTTTGTGTCATCAGGAATTAGATAGTAATTTTAATGTATTTAAAAACTTAATAGATTTTGTGATATCTAGATTTGTTCCAATGAGGCGCTTGAGAAGAAGTAATAAGCCAGTCTGGTACAATAAAAGCTTATCTCGTCTAAAAAATATTGTCACCAAAATGTATAAAAAAAGCAGAGTCGACCTTGGTTCTCGAAGTGAATATATTCGCCTACGTAGGGAATATGAATTTTTAAAAAAATTTACGCATAGACAATATGTATGGTCCCTGGAAACAAAAATCAAACAGGATTCGAGCTGTTTCTGGCGTCATGTCAATGTTAAAAGGAATTCCTTTGGTATTCCTGCTAACATGTGCTATCATGGGGAAGTAAGCAGTGATCTTTCTAAGATTTGTAACTTATTTGCTGCATTTTTTCAATCGAATTTCGATGAAGCCTCATGTGATAGAGAAACTGAACTTGATCTTCCAACCGTAAATACTTCAGTTTGTATGTCTCTGTCAGAGAATGAAGTTTTGAGTGCACTATCACATCTCGATAATAGTTTAAGTATGCCTCCTGATAATATTCCGGCAGTGTTCCTAAAGAATTGTAGATCCTACTTGTCCAAGCCTCTACAATTAAATTTTAATCAATCTCTAAGCGAAGGTGATTTTCTTAATTGTTGGAAAAGTTCATTCATAACTCCTATACACAAAGCAGGTTCTAAGCAATGAAAGTATTCGAATCACTTGTTAAAAAAAAAGTCTATGAAACTGTTGAAAGTAGTATCTCCATCTTTCAGCATGGATTTGTCAGTGGTAAATCAACTGCAACCAATCTAACAATATTTACGAATTTCTGTGTCAATAGTGTGGAGAGAGGATACCAAGTAGACGCCGTGTATACTGACTTCTCCAAAGCATTTGACAAAGTCAACCACACAGTATTGTTGAAGAAATTAAGAGCTACCGGTATGCATTCAAGTTTCCTTAGCTGGATAAAAAGTTATCTAACAAATCGTATCCAGTATGTGAAAATTGGTTCCAATATATCTGATAAAATTTTCAATCACTCTGGAGTGCCCCAAGGCAGCTACCTGGGCCCACTCTTATTTCTATTATTTATAAATGACTTACCGCCAAAAATCCAACATTCATCATGTCTCCTATATGCTGACGATTTAAAAATATATAAATCAATTAAAACATTGACCGACTGTCATCGAACTTCAAAAAGATTTGGACAGTTTATTAAACTGGTGCTCTCTAAACCGTCTTCATCTGAATATAAATAAATGCTGTGTCCTATCGTTTTCGAGGTCCCTCTGTCCAGTTCTCTTTGAATATACTGCTTCGAGCACTACGCTTCAAAGAGTATACAGCTAGAAAGACTTAGGCGTCATATTCGATTCAAATCTAAATTTCAGGATGCACATAGATTATGTAATCTCTAGGGGTAATAGTTTGCTTGGTTTTTTGTTCAGGAATTCTAAGGATTTCCGATGTCCGTACACACTGAAATCGCTTTTTGTAACCATCGTTCATCCCATCCTTGAATACTGCTGCATAGTCTGGTCCCCATTTTACAAAAATGCTTCGAACCGTATCAAAAGAATACAGAAAAGGTTTACGAAATATTCACTTCGCAAGCTAAATTGGACATTGCCTCTACCACCTTATGAAACACGATGCAATCTTATATCACTCAAACCTCTTCAAACTAGAAGAATCTATTTTCTTGTCTCATTTGCGAGAGATGTTGTATAATTGGACAAATTAATTGTGCTCCCTTATCATCTTTGTTTAAGCTTTATTCACCAGCTCGATCCTTAAGACCGAGAGCTTTTTACTTCTTTTCAATACCTTTTCACTCAACAAACTATGGCTGTAATGAGCCAGTCACTAAAGCCTGTTATTACTTTAATAAATATGCCGATATAATTGATCTAAATTGTCCTAAAGAAATATTTAAAAATATTATCATGAACGGAATTGTGTATGATTGAAGGCATTTATACTTATGTACATATATGTATATCTATATTATACTAGGAACATTAGCTCTAAGAAAGTAAATTATACCAATAATTGTACTTATAGACTATAAATAAATAAAAATATAATATAAAAAAAAATGGCTCTAAGGTCTTTTTGATTTACGAATTTCTTAAGTACGATTATTAAAACTTCAAATTAAATAAAAACGTAAATAAAATATTAATTTTAAAAAAAGTTGTAGAGAATCCACAGAAAATGTGTCGAATCTGCCCCACCCTACCCAACAATGCCAAACAAGGGGCTTTTGGATAGTCAAAAAAGGGTGCATGGGTGCATATTGAGGCCTAAGTTCTAAGGCCATGGCAGCTATCGAACTCAGATATTAATACCGTACAAACTCCTAACTTCTTGTAGTTCAGAGTTAAAACGATGTTCATTCGCAATCCAGCAATGTTACATAATATAAATCGCGACCTGCAAATCTATGGAAGAAAAAGCAAATGATTGCAAATTTCACTTGAAGTTGTGGTTTATTCATTACAATCTAACCATACAGGATCCTTCACCTTGGTTCGCCCATTTGTTGCTGACGAAAGCAGCACTCTCGGTTGCTTCCCTATTAGTGTCCAATGGTAAACCCTACCCCACCCACATATGAGCTTTCGAATGCCAAATTCAATACGCACAGAAATGCTCCAACGATGCTTGAGCTAGGATTCTAAATTAACATTGTGCATCCTGCCTGGCACTTCTTTTATATCCCAGCAGGAAAGTACGGTATATATTCCTTGGAGAATCGAATACATAATTAGTTATTATAGATGAGAAATAAAATGTATCCAAAAGAATCGACGTGGTAATGTCATATAATAACAAAGCAAATTGTTTACCACGTAGATTCCCACATCTGCAGACAATGTAATGTAGTGTTTTTGAATTTAACGATTTTTCGGTTACAGTGTTGTCTGTCGGCGCCTTCATGTCGCCTACAAATTTCGCGTTTTATATTTAAAAACGCATGAAAAACTTATTTTGTGTTGCAACGCGTGACAGCGAGGAGTGAAAAAAGTTAGAAATGTATACTAAACGGATTGGCGAAGACAATTAACAAAAAAAAACTTTGTGCTTTATTTTATTAATATTTTTTTTTTTTGTATTTAAATTCCTTTTTAATTTTATCGTAGAATTTTTTGTAATAAAATATTTTAAAACGAAACAGTGTACTTTTCATTTAAAGCTGAATACATTTCTTTAATTTATGTCGGAGAAATGCATTATGTAACTAATTATAAATGCCTGAATTATATAATACATTACAAAGAATGAATTCTATGATGCATTCTTAAAACACTTTCAGGTAATCGATTATTTTCCTAGGACATAGTCTGTGTTAAGAATAATGAATTCTGGAATCAATATTCTATACTAGCGATTGATTCCCTGTTCGATTCCAATAGATTACCTTTTCCTGCTGGGATTTTTCTATTTTCTCTCTCTCTCTCTCTCTCTCTCTCTATCTTTGTATCTATATCTATCTATTCATTATAAACCACCATTGTCCTGTTCCTGTATGCCTGAATGCGTTAGCTTTTTCATTACATTTTCGTTTCGCCTTTTGTTTTACTCCGAACAAAAATAGGATCCGCGGCAGAATATGAGTACCTCGACATGCTCGAGTGTACACACACGAGGGGGTAAAAAAAGAAGAATGACAACAAAAATGTGTGTGTGTCTGTGTACTCAAACGCATGGGAGCGCACTTTGCTATACCGTCAGGTTGTTGGTTTTTCTTTTCTTCATTTCTTGGTCCTTGTTGTTTTCTTCATCTAGCGAGGACATAAAAGGATGTTTAATGGAATTCCATTCTTGTGCTGCCAAAACCAGAGACCAGCCTAGCACACTCAGCAATGTTAACTATTATCCTTTTCCTATTGGGTGGTATATGGGTGGATGAAGGATATGCTCGCTAGATTTGTCTAAGTAAATATTAAAATGCTTGAAATTTTAATCCCCGTTACTGGTATCCTTGCGGCCGGGCCGACGACGGCATGGCGGCGCGGCTATGCCTATTAGGAGGCTGAGTTGATGCCACTATCTAGAGTTATTGCGACTCTGTCACTGCTTTTGTCCTTCTTCTCAATTTCATCCTCGACCTCTTGTTATTTTGTTCGGTTTAGTGTACTCGTATAGTATGTCGTTTGTCTCTCGTACGTCGTCCTTTGTCGTTACGGATGCGAATTTGTAACCAGAGACGAGGGAACGAGGGAAAAAGGCACAAAAGCTTTGATAGGAATTTAAATGACAATTTTATGTGTGCCCAACTCCGGTTAACTGGATAATTTGTTGTTGTTGTTCTGGGATTTGTTTCTGTTTTTTTTTCGTTTGTTGTGTCGATGGGTAGCACCCAAGTTTTTGAGTTTTTAGGACATTTTCGTGTCCTCTTGTTGGTGTTGTTTCACTTGTAAAGGTCGTGCGTATGAATTTATTACCCGAGCTCATTGGTACTATTGTTGGTTAGATGAGTGGGAGTGGGAGTGGGAGGAGCCCAGAACTAATGAGACTGGCAACGGGTGCAAATTAATTTACACAAAGGAAATTGTTTTTACGTGTTACTTTTGTTTTAATGTGTATTTTTAATAATTATTTTACCCAATCCACCCAACCGTTATTTTCTGACGTGCTTTATACATCGTGTAGATAAGTCGTGGCTTATCTCGGTTGTTTTGCGATAGTTAGTGTAGATAAAAGGAATTTGGAGAAGGAGAGATTAAGAGTATCCATTAAACAAATTCACATTAGGAACACTTTTTTGATTACAAAATGAAGTCATTAAAAAAGTGTCACTACCGAGCATATAAAAGGATTTTATAGGGATAGAGTTGGGAACATTCTGCATAAATTACTGACGGGGATCTGTAGGATATAGCGTAGGACGAATCTATCCATCATAGTGGATAGCTGTTAAATTTTATTTAAGTATTTTTCACTTTCTTTTTATTGTTTTCGTAGGCAAACAAATGTTCCCTATTTTGGGCACCTAAAACGGAAAGATTTTAAACATTCCAAATAAAAGAACGGAACTAAACAACTGCAGTGCCCGCTCTAACGGTTACGTCGCCCCGGACAAAAAGACAAATTCGCGGCATATTTTTTAAATAAACGTGGTTAATATTTTTTATTTCAATTAAATGTTTTTCCTATTTAAATTCTATTAAAAATGTGTATTATTGAACAGCCGATCAAAATGCCCTTATTTTGAAAACAAAACAATGTAACATTAACTATGCTAAAATCACAAAAAGCCACAAGTTGAAGCCGCGCTCTGCTAGCATGCTATTTTGATCAGAGAAGTAAAGGGTTTTTCAATAAGGACATAAGGCGAAGCAGATGTAAAATTTTTAATAGACAATTTGATTCTAAAAAAATCTGGTGGGCTGGACAGCGTAAGAAATATTTATTTAAAACATCTACCTAAAATTGGTACTAAATTTATTACTTATGTAATAAATGCATGCCTAAAAATGCAATATTTCCCAACTGCATGGAAGGAAGCCAAAATAGTGCCTATACCGAAAGCAGGAAAACCCGCTCATAGACCGGAAAGTTATAGGCCTATTAGTTTGTTAAGTAGCTTAAGTAAAATTTATGAAAAAATAATAAAGGACAAATTGTTAAAAATTATTAATGACCAAAATCTCTTCCCCAACGAACAATTTGGTTTTAGGCGTTACCATAGCACTTGCCACCAAATTCTCAGAATTTGCAATTCTATAAAGACAAATCGTGCCGTAGGAAAATCAACGGGATTGATACTTCTCGATATTGAAAAGGCATTTGACACTGTTTGGCACAATGGTCTTTTATTCAAAATGCTTAGTTTCAGTTTCCCCATATTTCTATGTAAAATTGTTCAAAGTTTTTTGTCAAGTCGTTGTTGCAGAGTATACGTCAATCATAGTCCGTCCCATTTAGTCAACGTTCCCGCAGGCGTTCCTCAAGGCTCAGTTCTTGCACCGATATTATATAATTTATACACATCAGACATCCCAAACTTACCGGAATGCGAAATTGCCGTGTATGCCGATGATACTGCAATATACTCGTCGCATGAATTCGGTCTCAATATTGAGACGAATCTGCAAAATGCGGCAGAAATATTAATATTATATTATAGTAAGTGGAAAATAAAAGTGAATACGGAAAAAATTCAAGCTATCTTTTTCACTAGAAAAAGAAAGTCTTGTTTCTTACCGTCTACCAATTTATCAATAAATGGCAATTCCATACAGTGGGAGGCGGTTGTTAGATACCTAGGCGTTTATCTTGATAAAAAGCTTACATTCAGGGAACAAATTGCGAGGACAGTACATAAAACAGGTATTGCTATTAAGATGCTATATCCATTTATAAATAGGAATTCTTCACTGACAAACGAAAATAAAATATTAATCCATAAAGTGATCTTCCAGGCAATTTTACTGTATGGCTGTCAAGTGTGGGGCAAATGCTCCGATTGCCATATCAAAAAATTGCAAACACAGCAAAATAAAATTTTGAAAATGATGCTCAACCTTCCTTGGCATCACTCCACATCCAATCTACATAATAGAGCCAATGTTGAATTGATATCTGATAGAATTCGCAAACTTATCGATACGTTCTTGATCAGATGTGACTACTCTGATAATCCATTAATTAATGAACTGAAAACTACCTATCAAAGACTATAATGATTTCCACATGTTTGAAGATATATTGATTCTAGTCTATTTAATTGTTAATTTATTTATTTATTTATTTATTTTTTTTGTTTTTAAATTTATTTGTTTTTAATAATTTATTTTTCTGTTAATTCAATTATTTGTTTATTTATTCATTTGTTACATTGTTACATAATTTTTCTAATTACTTATGTATTTGTCAATCTATTTATTTGCTAATTTAATTATTTATTTATTTATCTATCAATTTTTAATCTATTTATCTATTTGTTTATTTATCTATTTGTTATATTACTTTTTTGTTAATCTAATTATTTGTTAATTAATTTATATGTTTATTTCTCCATATGTGATATTATTTTTAAGTATTTATTTATTTATTTATTTGTTTATTTATCTATTTCTTATATTTATTACTTTTTTGTTAATCTATTTATTTGTTAAATAATTTATATGTTTATTTCTCCATATGTGATATTATTTTTAAGTATTTATTTATTTATTTTTTTATTTATTTATTTATTTATTTATATATTTATATTTATTGATTTATTTATTTATTTATTTATTTGTTATATTACTGTATATTTCTTTGTTAATTTATTTGTAGTAGCTATATGCTATATTGGCTTTCTTTTGCTTAATTTAATTTTCATTTTAATAATAATTTTTTTTTTTTTTTTTTTCTTGAATTGAGGGGTTTTCTCGTTGTTTCCCTTCAAAATAAATAATCCATTGTAAAGTATATATGTCAATATTTTTTTAAGAATATTTCAGTTGAAAGATATAGGTACATATCATATCTCTGTATTGTAAATTGTGTGGTGACTTGCCTTTGTAATTTTATAACGAAATAAAAATATCTATCTATCTAAAATATAGAATAATTAAGATATCAGACTGAAATTCACTCGGTGTAGTACACATATTAAATTCAAGTATGGAATTCTTCATATTACCACCGCGATCACGTTTTCAGCGATCGGTTCTTTGGAGCCAATTTTCCACACATATCGGCCAGAACGTTGGCAATTTCGCGCTCGATATTGTTCCTGAGCTCCTCTAATGTTTTTGGCAAAAGCCAACGACCATAAACCATGCGTTAAATTGCATGAGTTAGCTGGCCATTCGACCGGACCGTCTCTCGAGATTACACGAACTTCTCCTGTGGCACTATCTTGTTGGAACCATATTGTATATCATTTATATCAAGTCCATCCAATTTTCTTGAAGCACATGTGGGCTTGCTGTTGTTTAATAACCCCACTAAGCCAAAAATGAGCTACATTGCTGTAGAAGATTTTTCGATGAAATTCAGTATTTTCTTAAAATTTTTGCAGAGCCCAATCGGACAAGTTTTGAACCTCAGTTTTTGAGTTAATTTGATCTTGTAAGGCCAAGATATTTACGCAAAATTCGTCACAATGTCGACTGAGAGATTCCCAATTCGTGTGAATGGTGTGGAATCGACTGATTTAGCTGAAGCATTTAAGGCTGCGATATTTTCAGTTCTTCAACCGGTTCGTTATCTATTTACATTCCATAGTGAATATGTTGAATCAAATTTATCCACTATAGCATGTACAGCCTGTCTGGTGGGACGAGTATGACGACCGAAAATTGGAGTATGCGCTCTTAAAGCTGTGACCACCGGCTCAGAATTTTGATAGTATTTTTTAATAATTTCCAAACATTGCTCGTTCGGTAACTTCACCTTGACTTTGTGCGACCCTATTGAAAAACCCTTTGTATGCGATATGGTCGAGGATATGGTGATGTATTTCGCTATATAAAAAAAACTAAACTAGCAGTGAATTTGAATTTATTTGGTTTTTTAAAGCTTTCTGTATTTGAAAGTTTCAATAGAGATATTTTGGTTTTGTTCTACTCTCAAAAGCAAATTATTCCAAACCGAAAGTTCAAAAAAGCATCTATTCCAAACGTGTGACTTTCAAATTTAACTAAACATACCTCTTTTATGATTGTTTCCTTTTAAATCTAGAATTGTACATAAGTAGCACTGTAAATTTTTGGTAAACGAAAACATCGATATGTGAAATTATCAATCAATTGGGTATTGAACATATCAATATTTTCTCTCACTTATAGCCGAAATGCCGCCCATAAATCTTGGCTCCTCGGATAAATGTCCGTGTCGTCCTCTCCTAGAGCGGGCCCTGACAGCTGACAGCTAAAAATACGATTGGTAAAGTTAATTCATCTCGTGTGTCAGACACAGTAAAAGAGTTAGAACTATAGCTGTCAGCCTACCATACGAAGAGTGTGTTGTTTGTTGTTCAGGTAATATTATATTAGGTCGTTACAATATGTAAATGCCGATTTTATATAGAAAGTTAAACAACGCTATGTAAAAATAGTCTCCATTTACATCTATGGTTGTTTTTCAACGTTCAACTAAAGCAAGTATGCATCTATTCGAAAGTCCTTATCCTTTTGGGCCAATAAGTCCTCAAAGCCCTGTTTTATGGCACCTGGGCTTATGAACTGTCTCTTTTGCATGCCTAAACTTTGGAAAAGGTGATAATTGTTCGAAGATAAGTCTGGGGAGTAAGGCCGATGAGCCAAAACTACACAACCGAACTGCGCTAGCTTCACCAACGTTTATTGTGCTCTATGTGGTCTTATGTAGGACCAATCGTATTTATTAATGTCGGCTGTTTTAGGCGCAGTTTGTTATGTACTATTGCTGAAAGGGGACTACTTATGGTGGTAGTTGAGACTTTGAATCTTGCAGCGTGGCTAAGAACAGTCGTAGCTGGATTTTTTTCAGCAGTTGTTGCTGCAAGTTCTTCATTATTACCACTTGGCATATTTTCAAGCAAAATTATTTTTTAAAGCTTTTTTTTAATTTAATTTCTTCACAAACAAACCTGATTTCGGTGTCTTAAATACTTTTCTTGAAATATACTCCTCGATCGTAAAATCCGCCCGGGAAACTTCCCTTCAATTTAAGCATCGGTATCGTTCACCCCTATTCTAGAATCCGTCAGATCTGAGATTGACTTCACTAGTTCGATCTATGTGAACTTTATGTACATATAACTGAATCTGCCGGACGCACTGCTTTACCGACACGTCGGTTTATTCATTCAAAACATTATTAGGCGTGTTTTTTTTGTAACCTGTATAGACTTCGAAAAAGCTTTCAGTGCAAAAATAAGACTTGATAAATATTTGTTATTTGTAAAAAAATAAGTTAAATTAACGAAAATGGGTCTAGTGGCGCTATTTTTTGGACAAGATGAGACATTGACACTGACATTTCTCAACCGCAGTTTAATCGTTGCGGATGACGTTTTTCTGGTGGTTCTTTTTACTTTATCCTAATCCAAATGTATGCAGTTAAATCTAAAACAGAAATTTCTTAGGACAAAGCAACAATTATTCAAAGAAGGTATTTCCGGACATTGCAACGCAAACAACCAGCAGAGTTTGTGAGGGAATATTGGAATACTCTTCAAGAAAAACTAAATAATCTGCAGGATTAAACTTCTTTAAAATTAATTTAAAAAAAAGTGTATTCGAATACTATGTACATTTATCTGGTAGTTCCATCTTCCATCATATCGTCTACTGCTCCTCTAAGGCATGCGCGTGTTTTTCTTTCTGAAGATACATAATTATATTATTTTCTTCATCTGACGAAATAGTGCTATGTTATCCATTTTTTTATTTTTTTCTTTATAAATAACTAAACAGTAAGTACAATTCCAAAGCAAATTGTCATTGCTGTCATATATTTTGTATGACAGCGACACCTTCTTTTCGACACTCACGTCGGTAAGGAAACTTCGCTGGCGCTAAAGTCAAGTTATTAACAAATTCTATATTTATTGACCAAATTGACTGATACTCAGAACATATGTATGTTGGTTTGGTGCTAAGAGAGAAAACCACAAAATCTGGGCCCGATAGGTAGCGCTGTAGTCCAGTAACAGAAGAAAATGTGAATAAAACATACATTGTGATTTTAAATTTGATGGAAGAAAATAAATTATTCAGTTGTCATTTTTCTGACAGATAGACAGACCGACGGACAGATAGACAGACAGACAGACAGACAGATAGATAGGCAGATAGACAGACATATAGATAGACAGATAGATAGACAGATAGATAGACAGACAGACACACAGATAGACAGACAGACAGACAGACAGACAGGCGGACAGATAGATAGACAGACAGACAGACAAGACAGACAGACAGACAGACAAACAGACAGACAGACAGACAGACAGACAGACAGATAGATAGACATACAGAAAAAAAAGTTGAAAAATAGAACAGCAGTGATTGCTTCCTACAATGTACTTCCTTTCTGTCATACCCAAATAACTAAGTGCGCGGGCAAATTTTGAAAAGATAGGTGGAGCGAAGAGCATCGGGTTCGGCTAGTTGTTGATAGTTTACGTTGATTCTCATCTAATTCTAAGTTCGTTGAAGTACATGCCAGAGGTGCAGTCTATTTTTTATTTTGGAAATAACAAGTAATAACAAGTCAGCAGCAAATTACCTGCCTTTTAAATTTCATCTTCTACGACTGCATTCAACTGAATGAATTTCCACCGAAATAAAATAATAAATTCGCTATCATTACTTTCCTTTTATAAATAATCACCGCGTATTAATCTTTAAACATCGTCCTTGTACTCATCTTTCATTCGGTGTCGCCCTATCGACAAATAAAAAGCCAAACACTTTATCAGTAGTAATACGAGTATCTTTCCCAGCATTATTATTAATATGATCCATTTTGGTGGCATGTTGGCGTTGAACCACCATTCGCCAACTGCTAAGTACCCTGTATCCATCAATTTTTAAAGCTTATCAACATGACAGTGGCGCGTCGTATTTACTGCAATTTGTCTTATTTCACACAGGACCTAGGTACTATTGTGACCTTTTTACACTACATTAGGCATAAGCCCCGTTACTCATTCCTATTCACGAAAATTGATTTCCCTTTATCGGTTCACTTGTCACCGCTAGAAATAAAGTTTCAGAGGATATTCAAATTCGAAACTAAGGGGAAAATAAAAATCACACGATGAATTTGGGACAAATTGTCGCCGTGAAAAATCAAAGGACTCTAACCGGGTCGCCGCGGTTTGCTGGAAAGCTATCTTTTCAATGAATTGTATTTTTTCCCACTTCGTTGCACGGGTTTAATCGAATTGGAATTTGTAAAGTGAAAATCAACCGATACTTGTACGTTTGTTTTTTTCTTTTGAAAAACGTCCTTGTCCAGGATATCACAGGGACAACACATTGAATTTCCTACCAAATGCTATGGCGCCCTTGATTCATCGTTTTAGTTGCTATGTAGCGCTATGTGGGCATGCTAACGACGCTATGTACATAATACTGAATTTGCAATTGCATGCGATTCAATTCGAGGACCAATTAGTGAAAATATTGATTTTGGAATGTCAATCGGAAGCTGTGAATAGAAAAATTCCGTCGACTAATGGGAAAAATTCGGAACAAGTGGAATTAACATTCAGAGTGTTGCGGGCGGAAACGTTTTTATGGGCAAAGTGGATTATAACGATGTAATCCGGTGATTCCAGTGAAATTGTTTGAAATCGGTTTTGTTTTGTTTTGCTTTGGTTTTTTTTTTCTATTTTTTGCTTTTCAACAGTTTTATTGAGTTTCAAAAATATCTAAAGCAGTGATAGAGAGGGCATTATAATCCAATTAAGTCAACATTCCCGCAGGCGTTCCTCGAGGCTCAGTTCTTGGGCCGATATTACATAGTTTTTTTATACATCAGATAATCCAAACGAAATTGCTCTGTATTGAGATGAATGTGCGAAATGTGGCAGAAATATATTATATTATAGTACCTAAGTGAAAAATAAAAGTGAATATGGAAAAGATTCAAGCTATCTCTTTTACTATCCGCAGGCATTTTCGCGCGAATGCCATTCGTCAAACTTTGTATGGAGTGCGAATCGACTGCGTTTTCGGTAATAGCAATTTTTTTTACCGACAACCGCTCACTTTCCTTCCGACGCTTTCAGTAATACGAAAAACTAAAAATTGAAGATATCTAAAACATTTATTTTTAATCTATTTATTGGTGAATTTATTTTGATATTTTTAAATTAAGTTATTTATCTGTTAATTTATTCATCTGTTAATTCAATTATTTGTTTATTTATTTATTTGATCCATTATTTTTCTAATAATTTATGTATTTGTTAGTCTATTTATTTGCTAATTTATTTTTTATATATTTACTTTTCATTTATTTATTTATTTGTTTATTAATCTATTTGTTTTATTACTTTTCGCGCGAAATTTTTTACATGTGATAAAATGAAAACCAAACAAATTAAAAATACAAAATAATATTCTCCCAAATAAAATAAAGCGAAATAGTGAATGCAGAATATTTTATGGCGAAATAGTTACAAACAAATAAACTGATAGCTGCCATAAATTCATTGTACTAGTTCTCCTTTATTGAAAAAAAATTGAAAATTTCCCTCAATAATATTTTTTATAATTAAGTAGAATTTATTTGAATAAATATTGCTCATCTAATTGATTTGCCTTTTAATTTTACCCAATAGATTACTTGAATAATAATTCAAAACTAGTTTGGCCTAAGCGTCTTTTGCCTGAAATCGGGTTTGGCCGGTAACATATATAAAAATGAGCTGTTCGTTTGATACCTCAGAACTCATAAATTAACCATCGGATTGAGCTGAAACTTACACTATATACTTTTTTTAATGTTTGAAGTGTTCGTACATCAACAAATTTCGAATTTTCCGGTAGATGGCGCTGGAACTCAAAAATTTCAAAACCATCCGATTTAGCTGAAAATTACACAATATATTTGTTATGAAGTGAGAAATGTTTGTAAATCAAAAGTTTTCAAGTTTTCCGATAGATGGCGCTGAAAACAAAATCTCAAAATTATTACTACAGCAATGCACGGTGACAGCTAACAGCTAACTTTTGATTTACGTGCACTTCTCGCTTCATAACAAAAACATATACATACATATTGTGTAAGTTTCAGCTCAATGGGATGGTTTTGAGTTTTTAGCAGTAAAAGGAACAGGTTATTTTTATGATATGAACGAATGACTGTTGGGCCAGTTCCCAGATCTAACCGAAAGATTCATATATCCGTTTAAATTTGTTTTTTTTTTTGAAATGTTTAAAAAAGGAAATAAAAGTAGTTATTTACTGCATGTCATGCACAGAACTTAAGAAATACCCACCATTATGAATTAAAAAATGTTTGAATTAAACTCGGTCGAAAATGTTGGATATTTTTGTTTGGACAGTTTTCTTAAATCCAAGTAGTGTTGTTGGCATTTAATTCTCCACTAGAGTCATTATTATTTTTAAATGCCAGGAAAATTGATTCAGAATTATATTTACGTACAATGTGTAAATATGTATTCAATTACAAGCACTTCTTGAACAACATTTGCCGAGATGGCATCGTTCGGCGCACCAAAAGTCACTCGAAAGAATTTCAGCACATTTCATGACATAAACACTGTTTTCAATGGGTGTAACCACTAGTTATAAATATATATGTATTGCATTTAATGTCACAAGATTGGAATAACTTATTACATAATTTTTACAGTCAGTGTGTTAAACTGGATACTCTATGCATGGAGATAAAACTAGCAGTTGGGAATACTTGCTAAATCCACATATTTAAATGGCATGTTCTTCTGTTATCAATCCTTTACCCATTTACCATATGTGCTTCCTCCTTCGTCAACAATGAAAGTCCCATCAGAAGTTGAACTGCGCATCGTCTGCGCATCGTTTTACATAGCCCCAGTGGGTTTAAACTAATTGCAAGCAACAGCATCCCCAATTTACCAGAACATATTATCTTTGCAGATTCTTCCCATCCTCCCTCCAAAACGCGCTCCAATACGAATACAACTTTGTGTTATTTTACAAAGTTAAAACGTAACATTGCCAACTTTAACCATAAAAAAAGTATCACACACCACAAAGATGTATCTTCTCGTACCTCCATTCTGAGATACACAGAGGTACCCTTATATTGGATCGCTTGGAAAATTCAAATGAAAATTTCTTCGCTTTGACTTTCACCTCTAAGTTGTGCCGCTGCTGCTAGTGGAAAACTTTCCTTTGTACTATAAGGCTCTCTGTTTCGGGACGCGTCTCATGAGTTTGGAAGAAAAAAAATGAAAACAAAAAAGATTCCTCATGTCCGGAGGCCGATGAAAGAATTAATAAAATTTTCAAGAAAACGACGGATTAGTGGGCTGCTTAATAGGCACCCTCCAAGTGCTTCACGTCCACACACATAAAGCACTGTATACACATCTTCAAACTCTTCAGCTTTAACAAAGGCCAAGGCAGTCTTTAGCAACGGCAGCATAGCATATCACGTGCTCTGTAGTCCTTGGTATTATTTGCAAATATGGAAAATAGAAATAGAAGGTCCTTTGCCAGTAACGGTCTCTCTATCCAATCTACAATTTGCTCGAATGCACATTCAAGTTCCAGTTGAATAGTTTAAACCTTATAATGGATGTAATCCGTTCGTGTAACAAATTACAAGGATGTAAATATCTGTGTGGGCGGCAAGTAGGGGCTGAATCCTTTCACGTTTCCGGTTGCGTTATGAGTGAGTCAGAGTTCTAAGGAGTGGAATGTTGAGGGATTATTGTAGCAGGCCGTATACACCTTCTATTACTTGAGGGTAGTGTTTTTGGGCTGATTAAGGAAAAGATTAAGCGCTTAAGGACTTCCAAGTATGCGTTGATAAGAGGACCTGCGTTTCCTAATGCGTTCCCTCTTGAGCATGGGTTTGCTTAGAAAGGTAACATCTGGATTACAATCCTTAAGCTTGCGTATATTAAATCTGAATGGAAGAGATGTAGGTAAAGATATTTTCTATGGAATTGTTATGGTGGTGTCACGTGTATCTATTACGAGTGGGTTTCACTTACCACTTGGAATGATATGGATTCGTATGTTATTTGTTGTTATTTCTTTTTTGCGGTACTTCTAACTAAAGTCTACTCCTCTAGAGGGTGATTTCAGGTAGAAAAAAGGCGCTTTACTTGAAGAAATAAAATACGTGAACCGTATCTATACTAATTGGATTCTTGGTGATATCCTGTAATAAACATGAAATGAGGTTTAAAAGGTAGGGTCATCCAAAGGTATGAAGTCTCTGGGCTTTAAAGGTTTAGTTGGTAGTCCGATGATCTTATTAAAAACACTGGAGCTGCCTTCACCCTGGTCAAAGTATTTAGTTTGAAATTTGCTCTACCACTACTTAATTTTGTGGGTGAAATATTAATAACCTCAGCCATGAATGGCTAAGTCATAACTGCCCTTTATTTTCGTCAATTCCGGCTTGCTGTTTTCAGGTCTTCAGACAAAGTTCACTGGCATCCGCGTTTGCTTGGTCCTTAAAAAGGATATGTTCAGTGTTTTTTTTTTTTTTTGTTTCCATCACAGAGCACACAGAACGCTACGTTCTCTACTATATACTCTCAGTACCGCTTAACATAAATGTTGTTTGTTGCGCGACTAAGGATCATCTACCGATTTTCAATCTTATAGACCACTTCAAATAAACAATATTAAGTTAATCAAAAACCAATGAAAAAACGCGTTTTCTAAACTCTGCTCGTGATAAGCAAAAATCATCTTCATTGCACAGCTCATTGTAAGTGCTTATGTACTTTGTGATAGGCTCATTAGAACCATAATTGGTTCTATGCCTTTCTGGAAAAAACAAGCTTCTAACCCGCAGAGACCTTTGGGGAGCATATATATTTAATAGAAAAACCAATTCTGGTGACATAATATGAAAGTTAATAATATCGCGAATAAACATGATGGAAGTTGCGTTGAGTCTGAAACTTAAGGTTTGCAAACCAATTAATTGGCACCTTCTATCATAATTAGGAAGCACATCAAACATATTTAATTTACGAACCGCATATCTCGTGAAGTTTTATTGAACTCTTTCCAATCTGAGTTCGTGAATAGCATATGGTGAATTCCAAATGATGGATGAATATTCTAAATAAGTTCTGACTAACGAGCAGTAGATAACTTTAAGGCTATGTACATCTCGAAAGTATTTACTATTACGCTTTAGAAAGCCCAACAAAGAGTTAGACTTGGCAATGGCATAATCATAATGCAAGATAAAGTTTAGTTTATTATCAAACATGACCCCTAGATCCTTCACTTCATCCAATCGTTGAAGTAGAAGATCGTTTATACAATAATTATGAAAAAGTGGAATAGCAATTCGATAAGCCGAAAAAATTTTACATTTTGAAATATTAAGTTCCAGGGCATTATGATTACACGATTCCGATAATCTATTAATGTCTGACTGCAAGCGAATACAATCAGTAACATTATTTACACGAGAAAATAATTTTAAATCATCCGCGAATGTCAAAACCTTCCAAAATTTAAATATTTCGTGAACATCATTGATAAATAAAATAAATAGCAACGGACCCAAATGACTACCTTGTGGAACGCCCGATGTTACTTCAATTACACGAGAAGTCCAACCATCGACCTTTACCATTTGCCTTCTATTAGTAAAGTAATTAAGGAACCATTTTAGCATTGAGGAATGAAAACCCAATGATTCAAGTTTGGCTAAAAGTAGGGTATGATGTACTCTATCAAAGGCTTTGGTGAAGTCTGTGTAGAGTACATCAACTTGTAAACGTTGCTCAAAACTATCAAAAATATAATTACATAACAAAGCTAAGTTAGTGGTACATGATCTACCACGAACGAAGCCATGTTGATTATTTGAAATAATCTCTTTTACCGCGAAAAAGAGTTTTTCCTTAACAATACTCTCAAATAATTTGGGTATTGCCGAAAGCAATAGTAGGTCGATAGTTTTCCACTTTTTGCCTTACACCACCTTTGAAAATAGGAATTATAAAAGAATATTTCCAATCATTAAGGAAATCACCAGATAAAAGTGACTGGTTGAAAATAATTTTAAGAGGATGAAAAACGGATAATAAACATTTTTTTAATATTACCACGGGTATACCATCAGGGCCTGGGTTGCTATTAAAATTTAATTTTCTAAGCGCGATAATTACATCATCATCCGAGAATTGCAATACACCAATATCCAAAACATCAGGAATCATAGCGTAATGATCGTTGTCATCTGTTGATTGTGCTTCGTAGATCATTTTAGCAGCGGTCTTCTTAGATATGTAAGTCTTCGTCTCTACTAGGGTGTAATTCATGGAGTTGATGTTAACACCGAGGTAGGTGAAGTTCTCAACTACTTCGGAGTACCTGCTGTCAAACAGTGACGTTATGCTATCATATGCGAAATTAAAGTCGATTGAAATATGACATGAAGTTGATTCTTTTTTTGCCTTATCACTCTCTCCAGCTGATGGCCATGAAGTAGATGCCAGAAATAAAGCAAAATATATTTAACAGTACTCCCGCCTAACATCCTGGTACTTTTTCAACGGGGAATTCGCTTTACACAACATGCTTTAGTTATGAGTGGGCGGCGATTAAGTTGTCCTGATCTTCAATTCATTGAGTACAAGCAAAGATTTTCTATACGTCTAGCTTCTATCTAATGGCACAAAGATTGTTACGTGAATAAACCCATCGCCGTCGGTCGATTTTTTAGGTTCCAGAATTATATATTTTTCATTTAACATACTTTGACAATGAAGATCCTTAAATACTATGTGGGCTGAAAAGTCCCGGAATTTTTTGATAGGTGGCGCCACTAGAAAATGATCATGGCTCATAGGGAGTCTGCAGTGTGGCTGGAAAGCCACGAAAGCCGACCAAAAGACCAAAGCTCATCCGGGAAGATTTTGACCTCCATTTTTTTTTTATGCACATAGCATAATCTTTATCAATAAAGAAGAAACGGCCTCATATGGCGAAGAAAAAAGCACACACGTCTTTGAAAGCGATGGCCAAATTGCACCAGTTACGATTCGAATTTGTTGCTCATCCACCGTATTCTCCAGACTTGGCTCCCAGCGACTATTATCTGTTCCCAAACCTCAAATGGTGGCTCCAGAGAAAGAGATTCAGATGAGGAAGTCATCGCGGAATCCGAGACGTATTTCGACGGCTTGGACGTTTCGTTCTACAGAAATGACATCGAAATGTTGGAAACTCGGTTTACCAAGTGAATTGCTCTCGAAGGCAACTATGTTGAGGAATAAAATATAACGTTGCCTAAAAAACGTTTTTTTTCATTAAAAATCCCGGAACTTTTCAGTCCACGTAGTACATCAAATATTTCGTGGGTTCACAAGCAGAGGGCACTAAGTCAAAAAATGTTGTTTTGTGTAAATTGAAATTTAAAAAGTGTTTGCGCGTAAGAATTCGATAAATATTGTTTTTAGTTATTCGTTGCCAGAAAACATACTATTGGCACTATGATATACATAAGTCTGCAATCGAATATTTTATTATTTGACAAACCAATATGAAAATATTGGACTTTAACTCTGAAATTCGCTGACTTAGTGCATTTTAGCAGAATTGATTTTGCAATTATGTATGAAGTAAAAAATAAATCTGAAAACAAGCATTAACAAGGAACAACATTATACATGTCCTATTGTAAGTATTATGCCTGACTAAATTTATATTGTTACTAATCAGTATTCGGCGAAGTATTTTCATCTGCAGTGATAGTCAGGCTGCACTTAAGGGCTTGCTCAACCGTAGAAATAAACAATTCTAAAATAGTCTTGCAAAAGTGCAAAACCGAATTGTATTTGACCGAAAGCCTGAACTCGTTGAAACTTACTCTTAGTACTATAAGCTTGTACTCTTAGTACTGTAAAAGACTATTCGTCTTACTGTGCAAACTTGTTTTTGCAAATAAGTGGAAATTTAATATTGAATTGAAACTTTTTGGGTCCCAGGACACAACTGAATACGTGACAAGCTATAAAAGGCTCAGAAGAAGATTTCTCTGGACCTGAACCCAAGTTGAGTTTGTTAGGTCCATTGGCTTTAAGGTGAAGATGAGGTAAACTTTCCTGGATGCAAGCTGTCAAATGGTCCCCTTCATCTGGGCCATTACGGAACATTTATCCTCCGCTAAACTCCACTGCGGATCATTTCTGGCTGTCTTATTAACCTAAACTTCTACTGAGAGCCCTACTCTTTTTCCAATAAACTAAAAAAACAACATTAAAATTTAGTTTTTTACTGGAAGTATAATGGTCGTCGAGTCTGAGTGCTACAAACAATATTAAGCAATTCTGAGATTACTTACTCCAGGACCATTTTTTGCAGCTAATAACCAAATATAAACTGACTGATAAATATAAATGGCATGTACGAGTTATTAGGTTTGTTCGGTGTGCGCACTAGGGCGTTCTAGAGCGCAGTGGATTGGCACTCATGTATTGGATGTCTACCAGTGCTATGTGCTACACTGAAATCGCACAGATTTTGCTTCATGCTCATTATAGGCACAGGTTCAGAACTGGTTATTTATTCAGTGCAAGAAAATAATGCTGTTAAAACATTAAATCAGCCGATTTGTCGTTTGGTTATTTCACTGTATTTGTTTTGCTATTATGCTCATAGTTTTTGTATTCAAATTGATTTCTAAACATAAAAACGATATTAACCCATTAACGCTCAGCGTCCTATTTATAGGACAGTTGCGGACGAAAAATTCTAGTGACTAAGAAAATAATTAAAAGACAAGATCTGCATTTCTAACGTTTAGTTTAATCAATTGTCTATGTAATTGAAGGGTAAAATAAAAAAAAATATTATTTAAAATTATTTTTTTTTAATTTTAAAAATAATTAGTTTTTGGTTAAATAATACACTTTTTGGGGAAAAAAAATTTAAAAATATAAGGTTTCAATATAAATGGATGAAACCTCAGATTTAAATAACTTATTGATTATATATTAGAATGGGAAGTCAGATTAAAAAAATATAAAAATCAGGACGAAACTGGAAAGGATTGCAATCAGGTGTCCTAAAAATATGACGCTGGGCAGATATGATAGCTTTCCAAAAAAAAAAAAAATTTTGCAGGTTGAATGTTCATTTTGATACGTTTTTTTTTTAAGTTTCGTTGCATTATAATTGTTAAATATTCGCTAAACTTACTATATAGCATACATTATATTCAATTTTAAATTTTGAGGGTGAATTTTCTGTGACGTAATATAGCATTAGACACATATGAAATACATTAAAAGCCATTCAGATTCACAACCCTTCCTTTTGGCTTTGCCATAGTCAGGTAAAAAGAATACAATTTAGCTTTAGCAATCAAAATGTGATGCGAAGGACTCTGAACTGAATAGTTAAATGGAGTAGTTCTTACTTTTTCCTTTATTGATTCATTTTGCAATTTAATTTTCAAAAAAAAAATCGTTTGTTTAACTGTCGACCAAATTGCCGATATGCTCGAGCAACTTTAACGTAATTCAAAAGTCGAAGATGCAAGTATTGCAGTTTTACCTACGCCTTAAGACTATGTTACTGACGAGAATTCCAGGTTTAGAAGAGAACTACATAATTTGTTCTCTAGCATATATTCTAAGAAATGACCTATGTATGAAAACGATAACGGAAAATCTCTAGGCTAAGATCCTGTCCAGTTATTATGAATTGTTGAAATGAAGAAAATGGTCGTGGTTTCTTCGACCGCGCATGTTTGACGTTGCAGAGGAGATTTTCATAGTTCAATTAGTCACAACTGCTTCAAATTTTGATCGTATTGAACCTGCAAGCCACTGCTCGCACTATTCGAAATTGAATTGATTACCTCAACATCAGTTGGTAAAGCAGTACAACCTTTACAAGTGTGAAGTTGATAAATAATATTGACTTGCCTCCAAATACAATACTGCAATAAGCGGGGATAAATGGTACTGGTGCACTTCACCCGAGTTTAGGGATATGGCTATGGTGAATGTTTGGGTCATACACAAGCTTTTGGTGCCTGAGAAATGAAAATAATCATCGCTGCTGCAGTTGGGAGAAATAAGTTTTGTCTCTTGTACTCAACTCCGATTTATATTTTGTTCACTGTGTTTTATTTATTTAAACTTTAACCTAATTATCAATTAATTAATACTTCGCCTGGCATTTATTTCATTTTTTGGTCAACAGGCATTTATAAATTCCTTAAATAAAATAAAAAAAGTATCAAATTTTAGACCTCATATCTGCCCAGCGTCCTATTTATAAGACACACAGTTTTGGAACTTCTGTTGCAATATTTTTTTTTTGTAATATTTTTTCTTAAATTGTCTATCGGTAAGTAACAAAGTACTAAAAAATTAACAAAATTGGGACCAAAATATTACTCTGAGCGCTAATGGGTTAACAAGCGAAAGATGCACAAAAAATTAACAAAATTTGCTCAAGGAATGACCGTTATTATCAAGGCGAATTATTTGTATTCGATGTATCGGGTCGGGGTTGCACTGGTTTCGTTTTTTGGCAATTATGTATATAAGTACACTAATACTAATCAGTACGCCTTAGGGCTAGGGATACCAAAGAAACCTATTTAGTCACCTTAATGCTTTCTTGTTGTACTATCAAAGTACCTATAGCAATTTTTTTTTGGTATAACAGACAAAATGCACTAAGTCAACTTAGAGCGTTCTTACAGTATTGAACATTATTTAACCCTTTGATGCCCGATTTAATTTGGGGGGTGTTAACATTGTTTTGATGACATTACATTGTTGGTCCAGCCTCTTATATGAACTGGTATCAAATTCAAGGTTCTATGTTTTTTGGTTTGACCGCTAGGGGGTGTTGACTCTAATCAATAATTATTTTACTGAGCTCAAACTTAAAAAATTTTCTAAATTTTTTTTTTCTCAACTTATTGCCTGACATATTTTGAAGATAAAATTCACTTGTTATTAGAAATTTACTTTGTTTTGCGTCATTTGATTTGATTTGTAGTTACAACGGAAAAATAGCTAGAATCCGATCACTCGCAATGCTAATGTCATGGAATTCACTTATAATGTACTCACAACATACCAACCTGTCTTGTGAAAAAAACAGTAAGCAAAGAATTAAAAAAATACGGGACTTAGAAGCTAAAACGTCAATGTTGCCATATGGCAACAGTGGGCATCAAAGGGTTAACTGACTAAGTGCAAAGTAGAACCTCAAATAATTGAGTAATGGGCTTTGCTACGACTTCGGGCATTTTTGCAGTACATAGATATCATCATTCTGAACCATTTTGCATCAAAATGTGAAATTCCTAAAAAATGCACTTAGTTCCATCTGCTTGTAAGCCCACGATTTATTAAATCTCCTATGGGAATATATTATTCCTACCAAACACACTCCTATCATATCTTCACTTTCACATCTATGCACAACAATTATTGCTATTCCATTTTATTTACTTTTAAAACAACAGCGATTACCAGGTCTTTAAATGCTAATGACAACATTATCATCGCCAATTACCCACAAGTAATTACATTGAACATCACGCTGCTGATGTGATAATCTACTTCAAAGCGAAGCGCCAAGCATTAATCATCTCGCCCCCTTCTTCTCATTTGTATCTACACATCTACAATAGCGTATCCGTTGATGTATCTACTGCACCCATATCCACTTTAATTTGGCATATTTTTCCTCCATCATCCCGAGGAGCGTTTCGTGTTTAAATAAACTCACAAAAAACAATAAAATTATGTTAGCCAACACAAAGCTAAACAAAACAAAAGCACGATCTCTTGGTTGAGTTTTATTTATAAACACGTTTCATGAGTTCCGTAACACGCCGTAAATTAGATGTGTATTTTTTTTTTAGCTTCCTTAGCAAAGTGTTTATAGTTCGTATAAATGATAAAAAAAAGAAATTACATATATTTCTATATTAATTATAAACACATCAATATCGGAATATTTTCGCGTGCAACAACATTTTAGAGAAGGGCGACCAACTACATTTAAACACTTTGGCTTTTTATGGCGACACGGAATGTACTTTAGCTGGAGAAAGTAAACAATAAAGGTAAAAATAAACTCGTGAATAGTTTGTCTGAAGTTGATTTAGCCAAAGACGAACGTGTTGGCAGCTTAAATAAGTGCTGCTTAGCTTTGGTTGGCACGGGAATGGGTGGCCGTCATTCAGGGTTTTTGAAATCTTTGGAAAGTTGCCCAAAAAAAGTATAATTAACATACTCTGGAATTTCATTCACATTCACATTTTTGCTGTATAAATAAATGCATATCTTTGCTATTTATCAGAATCATGTTATTTGTTATCGTGCGGTTAATTTTTATCCGTCATCGGGGCTACAAACGTCATGTTTTGAAAATATCGAGAATAGCATCTTTCCAGTGGCTGTTATCGGGAACGTTGTTTCTCAAACCATAAGGACTCACCTTCCTTAAATTAAAATTACTTTTTGTTTCAATCAACGCCATTTTGAACAGTTACAGCAGCGCCATTTTGGATAATTACAGAAGTGCACGGTTTCAATATCAATTACAGCAGTGTTGCAGAAATGTTTTAATCGTTTCCTTAAAAAATATAAAAAAGTCGCTGGAAATCCGCAGTAGATACATTTTGGCGGGACTTTGGGATTTTGGTTATTCGTAAGTCTGCTTTTTCTTGATGGTTTCAAATATGTAGACGTTACGGCAAAAAATGCAAAATGCAAATTTTTTGCAGGAATGGTTCCTCTAATGGTCCCGATTCTATGATCTATTTTTATCCTTACGAATTTTCTTAAAACTACTGCACGAAATTGACTCCGGTTTTCACAGTTACATTGCAAAATGTCACGGTTAGGTTAGATTAGGTTTTCGGGCTGATGAGAATGTTTGCATCCTCATCACACTTAGGTCCACGTGGACCCATTGTGATACCCATAGCGTGATCCTACCCGTGGTATCAATGTCTAGCCTTAGCAAACTCAAGTAGGTTAGATGGTGATCCATCAAATAACTCGTCGATATGATCGAAATAGAATTTGCTCAGGGTTTTATTCTGTTTCAGTGACAGAGGAAATGGGTTGTATCCTCATCCTCATGTGCCTCTTCGTCACCACATCCTCTGCATATGTCATCATCGTTCAGTCGTAATTTCTTCATGTGGTATCTTAGAGTATTGTGCCCAGTTAACACTCCTATTATAATTGACAACGACTTTCTGTCTTTTTGTAGGAGTTTCCTATTTCCTGTTTTGTCGTGTTTTGGCCATAGTCCTCTTGACATCACTCAGGTGACTAGCGATCTCCACCTGTTATTCGCTTCAATTACTGATTTTTGTTCAATTTTGGCTTTTTCTCTATCTAGGGCTGAGCGCTTTCTGGTCAGTTGATCTGCGGCTTCGTTGCCTGGTATCCCACTGTGACCAGGGACCCAGCAGAGTTTTACATTGTGCTGCGTGCCGAGAACCATCAGCTCTTCGCGGCAATACTTTACAAGCTTCGATGTTATTTGGGTAGCAGCTATTGCTTTTATGGCCGCTTGGCTGCCAATGTAAATATTGATATTCTCACGTGATATTGTCATCATTGACACCAATTGAGCAGCCTTTGTCACTGCTAGAACCTCAGCTTGAAAAACACTGCTGTGATCTGGCAGTCCTATGGAGCTGCTTATTCCTAGTTCGTCCGAGAAGCAACCCGCTCCAATACCTATGTCCATTTTTGACCCATCGGTATAGATGGACCTAGTGCTCTGTGGTATTTCATTTTTCTCTCAGTGCTCTCTGCTGGGAAGATCCCACATATGGGACAGTGTAGTCTGAACTTATATTAACATTAAGGTAATTGGCAAGTATTTTGGCGTGTCCGTATGCATTCGACCTCCTACCACAGAGCACTAGTTCCATCTATACCGATGGGTCAAAAATGGACACTTGTAGGTATTGGAGCAGGTTGCTTTTGACTGGCTTAGCCTGAGGACGTTTTTTGCTGCGGTCTCCTACATATTGAGCCATTTTTGAATCAAATCATAAGTGTAAGCTTGCTCCAGGAATATAATATCTGTGATAAAGAAAAAATAATAAAATGATCTTTCGATTGGAACCTCCTCTTAACTGAATCATTTAGTTCTACGAAAGGTCGTCTTTATATCCGCGTCACCCATCAAAATCTTACGTAAAACAGGTAAGTGTCATAATATATTTTAAAGGACATGACTTTTGATAGTCGTGAGGATAATATTCTCCAATGAGAACATGGAATAACAAATAATAAAATACTAAGAAAACAGTTATGTATTTTTGTTTGCATAAAATTTATATAAAGAACCCTTTTTTGTTTTATAATTCTTGGCTACCGGCAGGTAACCATAAATCTCAACAAATGCCAAACTTAAAAATGAATGAAGCTATTTTTTTCTGTAAAGGTACTCGTGGTTGTAGCTACCGTTGGTCAAGCTGAGGTAGATACTAATCCAACCGACCCACCTTCGTCCTTTTTTCTACTTTATTTTCGAAATTGCGCGCCCGCAGTGATTTATATATTTTCTCCACTGCTCTTTCTGCATTTTGTGCAAACATTTGCAAGTGGATTGCGTGAGACCTAGTTGCACATCATTTTACTAAAACCGAATGGGAACGTTGCAACCGGTGAAGGCTTAGAATGGAACGAGTATGTATTCCAATCTAATGGATGCATTATTTCATTTAATCCTTCGGTGTACTCGTATTTTGTATTTTTAGCCAAGAATGCGAAGCATTCATTTCTATTCCACCTTCGAGTTATCGGAAAGTGAAATCGCTGCGCGGGTGCTTCGGTTGGTTCGTGGCAAACTTTATTAGCAATCGCGTAATAATTTACCTTTCACTGTGAATAGTTTTGAATTTAAATTCACTAGACTTATGCAAGCATTTGGTCCTGCCATAAAAATTGATTACCATACGAGAAATGGCTTCGTGTTGGTTGCAGGTGGAGAACAAGGATCGAGGTTCGGGGGACCGAGGAGCGCTCTCTGGGGAGTAATTATAAAAGTTTGTTACTTTTAATGGTCGCGTTAGAGATAAAGATGTGAAATGTTAAGCAAAACAGAACGCGACTGGAGGGGTATGAATAAGAAGCAGTCAAAGTGAAAGTGCATGCATTTGAATTTCGCTGTGGAGAAGGTTAGTGATTTCGGATTTCCGGAAGGATGTACGAGCACTTGTAGTTCTGTTATTTCATTATAACTTTTTTTTTTCTTCTTTAAACCGTTGCGTTGTGGAAGAATTTATTGAATAAGTTTCACCGCTTTGCCTCTACATCTCTATGAAAGTTTTTAACTCTAACATGGGCTGCCTTATAATGGAAGATATTGCTTTTATCCAAGGCCTTAGTAGTGTTTCTTTTTAAAAGTTTTATAATAACTTCAACTACTGTGAGGGATGAATGTGGCAGTCCATTTTACACCCACTTCCAGATATCTGATGATGCTAAAATTTTGCACACGTATAAGTCCAGTGACAGAACAACATTTGATGACGTTGTAAATCTAGTTTGAATTGTTTTGAAAAACAGTGAGCCGAAAAAGTATTCGTCTGCTTCACCTTATTGCAACAACGATGCTTTTTTTCTTATTTCAATAAATACAAAACATTTATTTTGCATATATTTTTCTCTTCAATTAAAATGGTTTAAATTTAAACTGAGAATTAAAGAAATCTTAACTGGTAGAAAAAGAAAATAGGATAAAAGAAAATTCAGATAACATTTGAATTCAGTACCGAAAAAGTATTCGTCTCTTAAGGCGCCTAGTGACAAACAACAGAAAAGGGAACAGAAGCAGAATCCCATACATTTGCAACTGAAACAGAATTAGCAACAGAATATTTTTTTTTGTAACAACAGAATTAAGCGACAGAAAAATGCCGTCTGGCGACAGAACAGAAACAAGTCAAGATGATTCTGTTTCTGCCAGCAACAGAAATGCCAATATTATCGTAGTAGCCATGATTTTTGTTTCTGAATTTGAATTTGTTCCGAAATTGGCTATATGCTTTCATTTGCGTTGACAAGAGGGAGAAATGAAAAAAAAAAGTTTTCAGTCGACGAAGAGGAAAAAATTATAGATAAACTGAGGTAGCCAGTTTTTTCTCGTCAGCCTGAAGATCTGTTCCAGGTTTTTGTAGATGAGCGAGCAACGCAAACAGAAACAGAATTTACGACAAAACAAAAGTTCTGTTTCTTTTTCTGTTCCTGTTTCTGTTGTTTGTCACTAGGCGCCTTTAGGTGTAGTCAATAAAAACTAACTAAACAAATAATAATGAAGTGAAACTAATGCTTTGTGGATCCTCTATTACATTTAATAATTGCTTGCAATCTTCTTAGAGTTGAACCAACCAAGTTTGTTGTGACAGTTCTAAAGTCCTTTCTATTGGAAATACGCGTGGTTCTGATATTTTTTCAAAGATTTTCCAAAGATGTTCATGTTCAATAGGTTTAACATCTAGTGACTGCGGAGGAGTTTGCATGAAGGTGTATTGTACATATAAAAGCCATATTTTTGTACTCCACGCAGTGTGTTTTGGATCATTGTCCGGGATAAATATGTATATAGGAACTACTGATACCCGTTTTGTCAACACTTTTTTTGAAGATGATTCTTCAAAATAATAATATAGTGTTTTTACTCTATAGTCCCTTCGAAAACGCACAACTCACGCACTCCATTAGAGCACATGCAGCCCAGTGACGTTTATTCTAAGGTGCGCAGGTGTTCTCCGCACACCCCAACGAAATCCATCTTTATGAAAAATGTACATGCGCTAACAATATCGTTGAGTTGTAATTCAAAAATGTTCAATTAAAAATTCTGCTTTAACATCCACTTCTGTTCACTCTGTTGTGCCGCACCGTCGCGTCATAGCCAAATCAACCAAACCAAACACCGCAGTCACCCAATACCAAAATGTATATAAACCATTCAATACAAATTGACGTCGAACAAAATATTCTCCTCTTTTCGTAAGTAAATCGAACGGCGCGCGCCGTCATACATACTTTCAAAGCTTTATCAACCTATCCAAACCAACAAAACAAATTCAGTTTGACGTCGACTCGCCCGGTTGTTCTCCATTTACTAGCGCACCAACCCAACGGAAATATCCATATAAAAAAAAATTCTACCACATTCAAAGTCCCAACAGACGATTGTACAACAACATGAATTTGGGTTCTCCAGAGAACTGCGCACCCAGGATCGATGCAACACATTTCTACCCTTTTCTTTAGCGATGGAGATGTTAGCTGTGGGTATGATGTTGCTTTTCATATTCTGTTTTATTTCGCATCAATTTGAGTTCTCCAGCAAACTGCGCACCCATAGGCTCGATACAACACCTTTTCTATCATTTTCTTTAGTGATGAAGATGTTAGCTGTGGCTGTGGGTATTATGTTGCTTTTCATACTCTGTTTTATTTCGCATGCTAACGTTTGTTTGGTTGAATTTTGCTCGATTCTCTTCTCTTGAGTATTGATGTTAGTTTTTGTTCGATTTCGATGTGAAATATATTTGTAGAACTCCATTCTCCATATTGACTGAAGCGAAAGCAAAAAGCAATGCAACACTAGTCGTTTTTTTTTTTTTGCAAGCCTATATAGGCTAAACATGTTTCAGCAGCATCTTTACCATGTTAAATAAGGAATTATCCAGTCTTATTTTCACTCTGAAATCTTTTTCGAAGTCTATACGGGTTACAAAAAAAAAAACACGCCTACTAATCATTGTTCATTCGCATTTTGGCAGTAGTAAGATGTGCATGTCGTTCTTTTAAGCCAAAGTATATAAGAGAAAAATATGACCTGTCGATGCGCTATTGAAAAATGATTGGAGAAACCATATTCGTAATTAAATTTGGAAGAAAAACTGGAAATAATTAGTTCTGGAAGGCCAACACTGTCTCTTCCGGATTTGATTTGTAAGGTGGAAATTAAAAGTAAATCTTTTAGTAGACATTTTCAGTTTTTTAACTATGAAGGAAAATTTTGGTTGTGTGGTTTGTTTGGTTGGCCTTGTTTACTTCACGTCCTCGTCGTGGTCCTGGAGAAAACTGAGAATAGACGTTATTATCTAACAAAAAAAAAAAAGGAGAACACCCTGATTAGAACATCACGGCACGTCCCTGATGCAGCCCCATATCATAGGAGACCCTTCGTAGTGTATCACCGTCGCTTTTTCGTCCATTTCAGTCATTGGTTTTCTCTTCACAAAAACTTTGCGATCCGATTGAAAAATCTTGAACTTGCTTTCGTCCATAAAAAAACACTCTTTTCCAGAACTGCTCATCATAGTTCTTATACGTTTTAGTATGGTGGAGGACATTTCGCACTCTATCATAAGAATCGATTTCCCCACCTCAACTTCTATCTCAGCAGCAATCTTTGGAGCACTTAGTCTAGGGTTTTTTTTTTTTTAGTTTTACGGACAATTTAGCTTTTTCCCTCTCCGTCAAATTTTTTGATCGCCCAGATCTTGGAGCATTTTCATATTTCTTTATTTTTTTTTATATATAAATGATACCTTTAATCGTATTTGGTCTATATATACTTTCACCTATTTCCTTGTACGTTTGACCTTCATTTAATAGATTAGTTGTAATTTTTCGTTCTTTTCTTGTAGTTTCATGATTTTTGCGACCCATGTCTTTTAATTTTATTTTTCTGAAAAAGATATGCACTACGAGCACTTCCGAAACCAACTTCCAACTACTCGTGTCCTGATCGGAGCAATTTTATTCATATACTCATTTTAAATGCGTGAAGTCGAATACTTTTTCGGCGGGAAAACTTAGGGATTTTGAATGTATGTGCTTTTATGAATAAAAACAACAAAAATGAGACATTTGAGTTTTCACTGCTTTCGTAGAGATAACTCAATGGTAATAAAAAGAAAATAAACATAATATTGTTAACTATTGATTTTAATGACAAATTAACGCTTTTTATTCAGAAGTGGGTAGAGACGAATACTTTTTCGGCTCACTGTATCTTTGAGGTCGGAATGCGGTGTATCATATAAAAACTCATTTAAGTATACCTAGGTACCAAATTTATCAGTTTATTTCCACCTCTTCAGTAGAGCAGTGGCAACGGTTCAAATTTTAAGATCGAATCGTTCAAGTATTGGTTTCAAAAATGATTCGGTTTTTTTAATCAATCGTTCAATGATAGAGATATCGTCGGCTGGATGCCACCTTGTTCTAAAGGCCATTTTTTATGAAATTGAGTTAGGTATGCAGTCTTCACGTTTTTCCGTTTGGCGTAAGCCATTTTGTTTTACCTCTTTTTTATTTTATCTCTTTTAGTTTTCAAGTTTCAGAGCACTGTTTTTTTTGTAATAGGATACTTTTTTAACGATTTTTGTTCTATATAACACAATTTTTGTTTCCTCTCTTTTTATGTTTTTTTCTATGTTCTTCAATATTGAAGTATTGTTGTCACTCCATATAACTTTGTTCAGTATCCAAAATGACTTCCTCGTTGATTTTAATTCATTTCTAATTCAAAATAAAAGAAAAACAATTTCTGTGACTTGTTTTATAAACAAAATTGTTAAGGCTTTCAGAAAAAAATCAATACCAATAAAAATTTTCTGATATAAACAAAAATTTTCAATCTGAACTTTTAAAATCGATTTCCTAACATTTTGAAAAATTGACATTGAACAAGATAGCATCCAGCCGACGATACATACATATATTGTATTAGTCCACTTCATTTCGGTATAACCAAAAATCCCAATCAGAATGCATTCGTTTGTTTAAGCATTCGATAGAGATAGATAGTTAGTTTTAATTGAATTGAGTGAATATAGTCAAATACCGCAATAGTCGGTTCATTCAGACCTTCTTGCTGTTCTTAATTTTCATTCGATTTTTCGGTTGATTTGGTTTAACAATTTTGTACTTTTTTCTTTCATTCTCTTTTAACCGAAAGAACCGAACCGGTCAGATGAGCGACAGAAGTATTGACAATCATCAATAATTTACCACGATCGGGTCATTATTGTTGCCTGTTCGTCGCGTTCTTTGTAAAAAAAAAAAAACTGCAACTTGATATCTGCCATCAGCGTTCTTGACCGGCCCGTTTTACTTTCCGGCATTCTGATTGAACAAAATTATTAAATGTACTGCGACCGTGGCGGTAGAATCACTTATGCATGCCGTTAGCCCACATTCTGTTTGGCGGAGCCTTTAGTGCAGCTAGGACCGTTACGAGAAAGTAGCTCGATAGGGTGATGGCACTAGTAGTCGGCCGTTTAACTTTTTTTTTGCGTTTGACTGGTCTTTAAAATTCCGTTATTCAAATAATGAATTGAGTATTTAGTTTATCTTAATATTTGGAATGTGTAGATTGGAGAATGCTAAGCAATTTTAGTGGATTTCCTACACAAAAAAAAAACTATTTACAAAAATTCAAATCAAAGTCTGTTTCTTTAGTAGTCGGCCCCCTGAGCTCCAGAAGTCGGCCACTTGAGTATTCAGTAGTCGGCCCCTTATTTTAAGTCCTATGTTTTCGTTCTCTTGATCAAAATTAAGAAACTTTTCGAAAAAAAAAATAACGAAAAAAAACAAAGCAACTTCAATAACTCCCTATAAGTTTCAACATAGTACGAATATGATCTATATTAAATTTAACTTCGTAACAGCCTAACTTGCGTTAACGGTGTTCTAATA
This sequence comes from Brachyopa scutellaris, assembly GCA_949775065.1. NCBI lineage: Eukaryota > Metazoa > Arthropoda > Insecta > Diptera > Syrphidae > Brachyopa > Brachyopa scutellaris. The sequence goes on along the minus strand of OX459112.1, from coordinate 174,989,983 downwards.
TTCTGTTTTGGGCCTTTTAAATAACACCATCATCGGCTCGTTGGGTGATGTGAGTCGTATTTAGCAAAATTTCATATAAAACTATCATTATTTCTGAAAAAGTCGCTCAGTGTCATAATTATATGCGACTTATGACCATCGACCAGAAACAATACTGGCCGTTTAATGTTATTTTCAGTTAGCCAGTCATTGGAACGTTTGGCCACGTACTTGAAAAACGTATTGAAACGCATCCAGCCACTCTTTGGCATTTCTAAAATCCAGTTGCCTGGGGTGCTTTTGACCACAGCTTAACTCAAGGGCACATATGGAAGAACGACTAATGAAGATGACGTTTTACGTTGGGCACTGAAAACAAACAAAACGGTAATCGTCTCCTTGTCTTTTCCAGGACTGATCCTAGATGTATTTCCAGCCCTTAGGAGCCGTTGGATCGTTTATTGGTATCTACTATCCTTTTTCCATCTAAAACATAAACGGCCGACATAAAAAACGACAGTCTCCTTATTCGGCCACCATTCATTCATGAGGCCGACTACCGGAAAACTCGAAATGGAGTAGTCGGCCGTGGGGCCGAGCTTAGAAGAATCGTACAAAAAATGTCTCCTAATGTCGGCCCCCTCTGTATTTATTAAAAAAAAGTTTTTCATCATATTTTTGTGCAAGAAACAAGAACAATAAACTATAAAAAACTCAAAACCAATCAAATTATGTAGGTACTTTACCCTTAGTACTTTACTGATTATAACAGTTTTCGCAGTTCACTTCCACTATTTTTCCTTAGTAAAATTCACCAAAATTACCACACGTAAGAACTTGAATCAAAGTGACAATTATTGTGCAGAAACCGTTTGTTGTATTGCACCAACCCTTTGCACACAGACAGAAGAAACGTTAGGCTATTGGAAAAAAATGTCTGCGTGTGTGACGCGGCAGCCGACTACTAGAGGGGGCCGACATTACATGCCATCACTCTACTAATATTTCATTACCAAAGACTTTTAGCATCAAATCAGTTTTTGATTGTTATTTGGTATGGCAAAAAGTACAAGTGCATATATGCATATACATACATACATGTGTACGTATTGAGTAAAACAGCACACAAAAAATGTCCCTCGAAGTTAATCTTGAGGCCTCTTCTTGGCGGAGCACATCTATAGATTTTGCACTTATAAAAATTGTGAAATCAGAATTCTGAAGAAAAAAAAACAAATAGTCTTCACATTTTAACCACAAAACCCCATTGAGTGTCATCCGCATCCCCCTACGACAAAAAAAACCAAACAAGCAAGGATAGCTATGTACATAATTGTTAACAAAACTACGCCAACACAAGGTTCCTTCCCCTGAATTTGTGGATGTTTCTACGCAGAAAGAAATTGTACAAACGAAAATGTACACATGCTCATAGTCGCACTGTACGAGTATGTGCCCGGAAAAGACTCTAAAAAGCTATTATTGACGTCACACATGTGTGATTTATATCCTTAAAGCCATACAAATGTTGTTTCACCGTGCCTGCGAATGTGTACTCATCGAGGACGACACTTTTCAATAAACTTCATTAGATTATACTCTAAATTCACACACACACAAGGACACCGAGAAAAAAATCTCATCCCCCCCTAACTTGGTTGTGGTATTTGCAAAAGATTCAAAATACTTACATAATGATTTTCCTCTTAGGAAATCGAGAAAATATTTTGCACAGAAAAAAACAAATAAAATCAATATAATATCCGATTCGGAAATAAAAAGCATTTTCTATAACGATTCAACTTATATTTGTCCATCTGCCTCCGTTAACCAATAACTTGCACTCGATTACGATTAACGGCGCGGCGCTGCGGCTTGTGTGTGTGTATAACTTTAATTTGCAAGTTTAGTTGTCCGAATCATTCACCAATCATTTCAGGAAATCACTCTCAACTCTCGAGATATCAATTTGTTTTGAAAAAATAAAATAAAAACTTTATCACAATAAATGAGTCTGAAGAGAGTATCTATGAGAATGGATGTGTATCTACGTGAAGCTACGAACGATATCGGTAAACTTTTCAATGAAGTTAACATTTATTATCCTTCCTTAGGTCGCGTCGGTCGGTCCGGTTGGTGTAATGTAATAGCAGAGGCTAAGGTTAGTAATTTGAAAAGTTTATGAACCGATTTTCAATCAAATAATCGCTTACGATCAAAATTTCTTTCTAGTGCAGTTTTGTTGCTTGAATTGAGTTCCTTTATCCTTTATCCTTTACTCGATATCGTTCGTCATCTCTTTCCGTTCCCTTCTCGAGAAGGGAGTTTTGCAAAAGGAATATTTGAAATCTCGAGGTCTTTCAATTGAGTGTTCGATGCACTACTGCTGGGGTAACATAACTTTTTCAATTTACGTGAAGCTAAACGGAGAAACGGACTGAGGCTAGAAACGGTAACACAATTGAGTATTTTTTTTTTAAGTTTTAATGCTTTTAATATTCACTATCCGTAGGAAATAAAGTGGAATGATTATTGTATTATAGCTACCCGCTCCCGTACCTCCCTAATGGCTTCAATTTTATTGCATTGTGGAGTTGTTTATGGTGTTTAAAAAGCGACTACAGTGAAACCTCCCTTAAGCAGACAGTGCCGGTGACAAAATGTTGTCCGTCTAAGAGAGTTGTCCGTCTAAGGGATCAACATAATTTTTTTTTAAATAGATTATGACCACCGTGGTGTAGTGTTAAGTGCGTTGGACTACTATGCAATGCTGATCGGGTTCAATCGCAGCCCGGATCCAACACCTCTTTCAAATGTCTGACAAGCAAGTAAAGAGTATCATTTGTCACGAGTAGCTTCTCAACTCGCCGTTCGGAATCGTCAAAAAGCTACGCCATTACTAAAAATGGAACGATACACGCTTCAACAACGCATTGAAATTATTAAAATTCACTACAAAAATGGTGAAAATCTTGCAGTCACAGTTCGCAAAACTAAAGCATTTTTTGGTCGTCGTGAAGCACCTTGTCGGACCGCAATACAGAAATTGGCGGAAAAATTCGAGCTGTTGGGACAAGTTAGTAATGTGAAGAATAAAACCCGTGCACGTCGCTCAAGAACAACTGAGAATATTGCTGCTGTAGCCCAAACTGTTGAAGAAAACCCAGGTTTGTCCATTCCTCGTCGTTCTTTGGTATTGGGCATTCAACAAACGTCATTACACCGTATTTTGCATAAAGACTTGGGTCTTGAGGCTTATAAAGTTCAGTTAACACAAGAACAAGAACTCAAGCCTGCTGATTGGGTCCTTGAAATGCATGAAAATGATCCGGAATTCAATCGAAAAATCATCTTGATTGATGAGGCCCATTTCCAACTCGGTGGCTACGTCAACAAGCAAAATTGTCGCATCTGGGGCTCGGAAAACCCAAGAGGTATTGTTGAGAAGCCTCTCCATCCGCAACGTGTGACTGTTTGGTGCGCTTTATGGTCCGGCGGGGTCATTGGACCTTACTTTTTCGAAAATGAGGTTGGATCAACAGTTACGGTGAATGGATTGCGCTATCGAGAGATGATTAATGATTTTTTATGGTCGGAGTTGGATGGTATTGATCTGGACAACGTTTACTTTCAACAAGACAGCGCTACGTGCCACACAAGCAACGAAACCATTGATCTTTTACGGGAAAAGTTTCCGGACCGTGTTATCTCTCGAAGAGGTGATCACAATTGGCCACCGAGATCTTGTGATTTAACACCTTGCGACTTCTTCCTTTGAGACCACGTGAAAGATAAGGTCTTCGCCAACAGCCCAGCGTCGATTCAAGACCTCAAAGATAAAATTCGTGACGCTATTGAGGACATAGGGCATCCACTTTGCGATTTGGTTATGGAAAATTTCATGAAAAGGATATGGTCCTGTATGCGTGCTCGTGGTGGCCATTTGGCTCATGTTGTTTTTCATTATTAACGGCATACCTTCCTCTTTATTATGAAATAAACATCCGATCATTTATCTCAAAAAATGGCATTTTTCTTTGAATACCAAAATAACACCTCTCATTGGAAAACCATTTATAAAAGCTTTATCAGGAACATTTGTCCGTCTAAAGGGAGCGGTCCGTTATGGGAGATTTTTCTGATTATATTTGTATTTAAATGAAAGGATATAATATAATTAAAGGTAGTCAGACTGGTCATATCCAAGTATCCGCTCAATGTTCATTTGTTAGACATTCGAACATATTCGAATGCACATGAGTATGCTAAGCACTTTAACGCTGACCTGCAAAATTAGTGTCAACGAAAATTTTAGAAAACGCTTAATTAAAAAAAAAAACCATCCTACATTGACGAAGCCATTTACTCGAACGTAACGTCAAGTTTTCGTTCCTTACAAGTGCTTCACAAAAGTCTTGCAGGCAGTAAAACTATTTTCAGTCATTTCTTAAGTACAACTTTGGAATGTTTTCCAAGAATCTTTTCGCAGTTTAAGTGTCATCGCGAAAGTGCATCATCTTGCCTTAAGCACACTTCTTCTACAGGTAGACAAGGAGATAAGCATCGTCGTTTAACTACGAGTACATCTTCTTCATTTGCTGACATGAAAGCTGATGAGCCATGAGACATTTGTCTCTATGAAATGATTGTGTACATATACTTTAATTATAACGATTACGAGGATGGTGACAACTTGTTAGGTAGGATACGCTTTTGGATGTGTGCATTTCTTAAGTGATTCCATTAGCATTTTATCTAAAAGTGAAGACTGGCGATTATACTATGAAGGAAGCATTCGGTAGAGGTATTTAAAATTTTTTAGAGAAACGCCTTCTGCGAGAAGATGTAGTCCTTATTACAAGGATATTCAAACGCGTGAGCGAGGTGCTTATAATGACTTGTCTTATTTGTTTACATATTTTTAAGGAGTCTTTTTAATTTCAGATTTGTTTCCAGTCAGCTGCCGTTTTCTGTAGCTCGCCTTTCTCAGTTACGGTCAAGGTTAGGTTAGGTTAAGTTGGGAAGGGTGTGTTCGAGCAATCATGTCCACTTGGCGAGGGGTTTGGAAGTAAATCCTCTTCTTAACAATTCCTAAACCAGTTTGTGCTTTTGGTGAGTCTTAGAAGATATAGTATCAGCATCACAGTTGCTCGTGGCCGATCATACTGTAGCTAGTTCATCTGCTTTCTTATTCCCTGCGATATTTCTATGTCCTGATACCCAGCACAGTCTAACGTTTTAGTTCATCATGGCATTAAGTGCATTGCGACATTTTTTTACTGAGTTTGGTTTTATTGTGTTTGATCGTTTTAATTTTGAGAGTTGGTTGACTATCCACTAGAATGGCTCTTTCCGCCGGAGAGAGGTAGCATGCTTTTATAAAAATAGCAGCCTTTACAATCGCTAGTCGTTCCACCTGGAAGGCACTGCATACATCCGATAATCTGAAAGATTTCCATTTATTAAGTGTGCCCGAGTAGAATCCTGCTCCAGTACCAAGTCCATTTTTGAGCCGTCAGTGAAGACTGTCATTACTTGGTTTCTGATCACTCTGTTTGACAGCCAGTCTCCGGTACTTGGAAATAGGATCAGTATATTGAGCTTCAAGTCGTACTGAGCAGTAATGTAGTCTGATTGCTTGGTTAGAAATTCAGGAAATGAAATGATGAAGATGAAAGTCAGGAAGTCACCGAGTACCTCTCACGTATTCCAGTTCGTAATGCGATTTAAAACACGACAATTCACCCCATCTAACTTCAAATACTCGTAGTATACCAAACCACAGTTGCATGATCCTTGCGAAGAGTCCTGTACGTAGTACTCGTATATCAATGTCAGATGACGCGTGAATATCGCTCTTCAATAAAAATTCCAAACTGTAAACTCATTGAAATATTATTTACATTCATATGCATTTCATTGCGAACTCACTGCTGTTACTGTCTGCCAAAGTGATAAGAGCGTAAAGTGTATTTCACACGTCAGATATCAAATATACATTGAAACAAACTCAAAACACCAACTGGATTCAATGTCAATCCGGGTGGCGGTGGGTAGGGAAGGTTCTGATAGACGATAGAAGAAGACAATTTTGCATCGATTATTCAAATCATTTTTGTAGACACATATAACGCCACTACACTTGGTATTTTCTATCTTTCTACTTTCTGTGGATGTTTGGGTTCATCTATCATAATTTAGACAGCATCATCATCTATCTACGTTGTCTCAGAGGCTGACAGCAGTCCTCCAATTGGAATTCAGTTGAAGTTCTTTTTATTTATTTATTTTTTTCTTTTCTTTTTCATGATCATAGTTTAGCTTTTTTTCCCGAAATGATTGTGTAAACAGAAAATGATATAGATTGGACCTGGATGGCCAGACAGGAGAAGAAAATTTGGTAGAAAATGAAAGTTCTCATTTAAATGCATGCAGGGACATTTATGTAGGGTAAAGGCACTAGTGGTCGGTCACTCTCTAGTGGTCGGCCACTTTAATCCTTTTCCTCAATATAAATACCGTTAGGAATTTTCTTAATGTGAAGATGCAGATAAAAGCAGATACATGTCCTACACATCTATCCTCAAATTTGAATTTATAACGCAAATACTGTAGCTGGTAGATGCACATAAGTCCGTGCACATTTACGAAAGTGTGCAAATGTGGTGATTGCTTGTTATTTTTTTTAGTTGTGCGTATTTACAAAAGTGTTAATTTATATTATAATTTCTTTGAAAGATAACATTTTAATGAATTTGTATTGTTCTAAAAAGCATAAGGAATGTATTTAGTGGTGCAAAGATTACAAAATATTAATATCAGTGTAAATATTGGGGTGGTCGACCACTAGCATCCCATTTTAATGCGAATTTCAGTCCTCGGCCTAGTATGGCCGAGCACTAAAGAAATGCACTATTGAGCTTAAATTTATCTTTTGGCATACAATATTGAAAGTTTATTAATGAATTGTTCTGATTTCACCGCTAAGCACACAAATGTTTGAGAAATGTTAGTGCTCGGCCAGGTACTAAAGTTGTCGGTGCACTGCCGGCCGACTAATGAAATTACCAAGCTAGTGTTCGGCCACTGAAGCCTATTTCGATTGGTATCGGCCTATTTGTCTAATTTTTAATACACTGTTCAGAAGATAGTTAAAAACAGTAAAAGGAAAACACCCTTGAAAGGGCAGGCCTGGTTATCTTTATTTTTAAAATGAAATCCTGTATTTGCTTCAAGGGAAGCTTAACGAATAAGCTAAGCCAACATTTTTGACGTTCCTTTACTATGTATTTTTTTGTTATTTTGTTGTTAAACCTTGTTAATCTCTTAAGCTATTCAATAACTTTTTTTTAAGATTAATAGCAATTATTTAACTTATGTCTAAATAAGCAAAAAGAAAAATAAGTAAAGGTAGTATGATTTGATACAACAAAACTGATTTCAACAAACTGTTGCCAAACTTAGTGCTTTTTTGTTTATTCTATGCTATTAAAAATAATAAAGTGTTATTTATTAAATGTTTTGCATTCAAATAAATCCTTAAATGATCATTGAATGTGTTCTTTCTTTTCATTGATTTATTTGACCTGGCCGACCACCAGAACTTTTATGGCCGACCACTAAAATTTGGCGCAATATGACTTTTTTCATCAATTTGGTCATTTCTAGAGTACAGTGAGGGTTTAAATAAAAAATTTCTTTTTTATCGATTAATATTTGTTTCGACATTCAATGAAATTGTGTTTGAACGTTTTTCATCAAATACTTTAGTAACTGGAGAAGCGCAAAGTGAAAAAAGAAGTTAGGTGGCCCACCACTAGTGCCTTTACCCTACTCGTCTGGAGTTTGAGAAATGGAAAAGTTAATTACAAAATAAAAAAAATATTGAAAAGATACTCTTTGGAAATAGAACGTATCTACAGTATTTAAACACCCTCTCAGTATTTCTTACTCTATAGCTAGTTTCAACTTGCATTTCATTGGAGGAGATTCGAAATATATTGAGAGGCACAATTAACCGCCCACCCAGTTAGTTTACGAAGAATGTCAAATTCCAACTGAATCACAAAAATGCATGCAATACACAAACTAGTATAGTAACTGTTAAATTCATGTTAAAAATATCCAATTAACAAGTGTTTTTTGACCGTCACTTTTCAAAAATAGACATAGTGAGACCTTACAAAGTGGGCGGTTAATTATGCCTGTCAGTGTAGTTTCTCTTTAACTTGGTTGGTTGCTTTGAGAGGGTGAGGAAAGATCTCTCCTATTCACGTAACCCGCGAGTCGGGCCAGTTGTATTCCCCTCAGGAACTGTGCAGAGTAAGAAAAGGTAGGTTACAGTTGCACTACAGCGGCATTAAAAGTGAGCGATGATGTTCGGATTGGTTTGATGAGGATATGGGAACATTAGTTGTTTTTCTTGATTTCTGAAAGGCTTTTGACTCAGTTAACCACCAAATCCTTTTATCCAAATTGAGGAGTGTAACAACCATCCTAAAAAACGCCCCAAATAATAATTATAATAATCATAAATTTGAATTGCTAAAATGATTTACCAAATCGTCGCCCTAGAATCGGTTTGACGTAAACGCCAAAATGCACTTATTTAGCTGTGAATGCAGTCTTATGTTTTTGCGTGCGCTCTTTTCGAATATGCCATCCATTTTGTCCTATCTGTAGCCAATCCTGAGATATCTAGTATCATTTTTGACGTATATTCACCAAAATAAGCAATTTGTAGTATTGGTTTGACGTAAACGCCATTTTTGTGTATATACGTCAATTTTTTTCGAGAAATAAATGGCGTTTTGATTGCTCGATATGATGAGTGTCCACCATCAACCGCTATTCGCCGGATCATTCTACTTGAGATATTTAAGCTTTTTTTATAAACCTGATGTCTCTGTTATCTTCGCGACTGGTGGTTTTTCGGGGTCTACCGACACTATGAAAGGCTTGAACACGACACTATGAATAGCCCAAACACGAAATCGGCTAATTACTGCGGGAAATCACTGTATGGCTTTTGCCAAATTTGTTGGCAATTAATGCTACTGTATCACCGTTATCAAAATCGGACAGAGTTTATTCTTTTTGCAACGTGGAATACTGATTGGGCGCCATTTTATTACTATCTCAATTCAAATTATACTGACCGATCTACAACGCCGATGATGCACAACGACTATTTATTACCATTTATAAGAACATGCTTACAAAAAACAAACGGTTATATTGTAGCATATAGCAAGCAAACGGTAGTTTTTCTTAATAAAGGGTGCATGTGCTTTAGTTTTGTCCAGGTGGTTTCTTATGAACTCTGATATTATTTGTTGTTATTTCTTTATGTTAAAAGATAATATAATTTTTTTGATGGTGAATTAATAACTAATATATTTTGTATCAAAAACAATTAAAATTAAAAATTCTCACACATTTTATAAATTGTATGCAGTTTTTTCCATTGCAGAATAATTTCGTGCTTTAGTTTTGGCCAACACTGTACGTCAAATTTCCCATACTATTCACATTATTTTTTTGTTAAGTATTGTTTTGCCGTATATCCATGGGCTTCAATCATACGTCATAAAAATTAAAAATTATATTCAGTATTGTTTTACCGTACGTGCATGTACATTACTTAGAAAATAAGTGTATTTAGTCGTATTCACGTACAAATCGGCAAAAAAAAAAAAGATAATTAGTTTTGGTTTGCATATGAGCTTTAACGGGAGAGAAATGAAAATATAATGAAAAAGTCGGTTCAGTCAGAGGAAAACTTTGATTTTTTAAAAATCTAAAAGAGACTAAGCTTTTCTTTGACTCTTATTTGAAAGTAGATATTCTGAACGATAATTAGTAAAAAAAATAATTAGTAAGAAACTTTAAAATACGATTCGATCCAAATCTTCGCTTATTATTGGAATGACGTACGTGCCTTTTTTCTTTGACGTACGTGTATGAGAGCACAAAAACTAAGTGATTTTTGTGGCGTATACGGCAAAGCCATTCTGAGGAAAACTCTGAATTTTTCAAAAACTAAAAGAGACTGAGCTTTCCTTTAACTCTGATTTAAAAGTAGATATTCTGAATAATATTTGTTAAAAAAATAAAAAAAATCTTATCGACTAGTTTTGTTTTTATTGAACCGTGAACTTTAAAATGCGATTTCCCAAAAAAGTGCAAATGGCGTATACGGCAAACCAATTCTGGGGCGACGAAATGTAAAGTAAAGTAAATGATTGATTTTTGATATAAATGAAAACAACTTTTCAAATATAAAATAATTATGTACAATTAAGTAGGCTTTCATACACAATTTTTTGTATAAAAGGCCGAATCAAATTAGAAATAATCGCAGTCTGTTTAATGAAGTAAATACATAGATAAACATACAAGGACTAGTTGGAGTTATTGTTTTTATTTCATATTGCAGCATAAAACAGTGGACAGGCTGAACAATTTCTTGGTCACCGATATTAACGAAAGTTATTTTTGAAACAACAGCTCTACGACCACCACCACAGCAAGCTAAACACTCGCTTTAGGAGTCAATATGCGTTTGAAGAATATGTATGTAAGCTAATGGGATCATATCTTGCTAATTGTTCGCGAGCGGCGTACTACGGAAATAGAATTTCGACGAGTTTGCCAGTGCAATTGGGTGTTCTACAGGGATCTATATTGGGACCTCTGCTTTCCACCCTGTTAATAAAAGACATCTTCAAGTGCATAAGATATTGCAAACACCATATTATATACATGTGTGCAAATGATGTACAAATTTATTTACAGTTTTCAAAATGCGATGAATCAGCAAGTAGGCCGATCGTCGGATTTATTTGTGCTCTACCCATATTTAGTAGGGTAAGGTCGGGAGGATTTGACAGGCAGGAGGAATTGACATCAGCACTTTTCTGAAAAACTAAGACCTTGGCGGAACTTTGAATGATGAAAAAACGAAATTAATAACGATTGGTTTGAGTGACAAATAAACAATCACTAAGGTCTGGGTTCTAGGAGATAAGCGAAGTGGACGTCTTTTTTATTTTTGTGCCCATTTCATCTAACTTTTATTGTAAGGAATTCAACTGTAATATTTTAATTATGTAGCTGACATTGAACATTGAAAGTGCAATGTAGTGCACCTTCATTCGTTTTAAAATTATTAGTAAACAATAGTTTATCCTGAGCAGCATTACAAAAGTTTTTTTTTTGTATTAGTCTCAAAAGTAATCAAAAAGGAGGATTTGACAAAGTGTCAAATCCTCGATTATGAGTCAAAATAAAAATTGTGTGGTAAAACAACTTCTTACTTTTTTAGAATGTAAAAATGCCAAATATTTACAACAACAAAAAAATCCCCACCTCAAAATCGATGAAACAAGTTTTAAATTAAGTTTTTATGAAACGTTTTTACTGTTGGTTAATTTATTTTGTTATTTAAATTCTATATCCTTAAACTTAAATAAAAGTAGACTGAACTAATAAACAAAGATTGATATGCGTTAAAAATAAAAAAAATAATTTATTTTTTCAACAAGAAAGCAATATAAGTTGTTTTATTATCCCTCTGTCAAAACCTCCTTCATGGTAGGAAGAATTGACACTTTGTAAGGTTTTGGAAAAAGCCTTACAACTCTGTTAAAAATATTTATATCGATTAATGCTTTTATATTGCTAAAATAATATTGTAATTTATGTAAATTTTAAAAATTTGAAATTGTTTTTGTATTTTAAGATATTTCCAAATGTTCGTTAACGTGTCAAAACCTCCCGACCTTACCCTACTTTCCTTGCTCGTTGTGGGCTCGAATTTTCTATCATGGCTTTAGCAGTCTTACATATTTGTATTTGACTCCACATACCTAGCGAATGGCTTTTTGCACTGGTTGTATCACCGCGCTATACCTACCGTGGTTACCGTGAAATTTTCCACGTCTTCTGCCCCTGCCTTTGCCAGTTATTTTTCTCTCTCGTACCCCGGTACGTCTTTGTGGTTGTTTACCCAGAGTAGGTTCATTATGCATGATCTCACAAGGGTTTTAATTTTTCCTTTACATTTCTTCACCAGTTTAGAGTTAGTTTTACGTTTTGCAAATGCTTTAAGTGTGACTTGACTATCCGAGCAGATATGTACGCAAGTGTCTCTGGTGTTGGCGTTTACGAGTTCATCAACGCTTCTGAGTATTGCAAACACTTCCGCTTGGAAAACAGTCACTGAGGGCTCTAAATGAATATCGAAGCATATAGGCAGTGTACACCAGCTTCCGATTCTCCGCTAATATGTGATCCGCCGGGTATACTACTATGTCCTCTACTTCACCAATCACTGTGCCTTGTTGCTAGTTCACATGGCTGGTAATTTGACTGTGTAGTCGGTCTGGAATAAGTATTCGTTTTCTATGAGATCACTTGGGTTGCTGACAAGTCCATAGGAATCTGAAATATCTTTCCAGATGGCTCCGTAGTTCGTCTTTGCTTTTACTTTATTGGTGGTTGAGTTTGCCACGTAAGTCGTAATTTCAGACGCCTTAAAGGTTATGTCTACTTTTCCTACAAGACTTTTGACATTCTAATAACTTCATGTGTACGCATACAAATGAGCGCAAACAGACTCAAGAATACTCAGTGAAATTACGAATTATAATCCTTCTTACTGTGGAACGCACATAAATTCATAAATTTCCACGGAACAATTGGATTTGTCAACTTTGTACGAATATATCTGCAAAAGCTTCTTTATCTCTTGGTTCAAAGGATATTCCGAAATATATAAAACGAAAAAATCACAGCCAACGTATTTAATACCTTTTTTCGTATTCCTTTTCATCTGAAGAAGTTGTTCATGAGACTGTGCTTTGACCCACCCCTTAAGTTATCTAAAAAAAAAAAACATGTTCCCAATGAGCGGAGTGTACGCCATTTGTTTTGGACATGCTTATCTGTTCCGAGTTGTTTCTTTGTACCTTAAAGACAAGTAAAGGAAAAACAACACTTTAGCGTTTAGCTTTTTGTTGTTAGTTGGCAGCACTGAACTTTATTTTAGCTCCTTAAGCAGAAAAGAGAATGAGTAAATGAAAAAAGAAAGAAAATAAAAGTTTGTCTAATTAATTGTTTGCAAAATGGGGTGCGGATTTTTTTTGGCTCTACTATCCATTCCCTGTCTGGGACTTAGTATCTGAGAATGCACTAAAAAAAAGTGAAGGGTGGGTGCACTGTGTAACAGCTTAAGTCAGCTTTGGGTTTTTTTGTGAACTATTCATACCATTCGTGAAACTTTCATCTGACAAATTAATTGCAATGATTTTAAGCCAAAAACAGAAAAATCCGTTCAAAGTTGTTAAAGTCTTGCCGCTTCCGTCCGAACCTATCAAATGTCAATTTACGTAGCCACAGAGTGCAAACCACTTCAAATTTATTAGAGAAGCGTCAACATCAACTATTTGATTCGCTTTATTGAAATTGCGTGCGCTCAACATTTTGATAGTCACAATTCTATTTAACTGTACAAACAATGTGTGCGAAATGTCAATGTCAGGCAATTCAATAAATCATCAATCATAGTCAATCTGTTTCCTTACTTTGTGCACGTCAAATGCCAAATTTGAACGAGTGAAGGAAAATCTCTGACAGAGGGAGTGGAAAATTCGAAATAGTAATTTAACTTACTGTTCGACAGCTTATACAGTTCGACTTCTGACCGACAGAAATTAATTAGGTAAAAACTTTAAAGCACATTAAAGTATCAATTTGTGACTCAATTGCAATTACTTACCTACTTACTTAGGTGGCGCTGTAGTCCGGGGGTCAACAAGGCCTCAACCAACAACCTCTTCCAGTTAGGCCGGTCCTTAGCTAACCGCCTCCAGTTGTATACTTCAAGTTGGTTGAGGTCTTGTTCTACTTATGCGCGAGTTACGATCTTGTTCTCGAAACGAAATAAAAAACACATAAAACAAATTTCATATTTCGATTGTCTTTATTTATACATTAAACACTAAATTAAGTTACATTTATGATGAGCGGAAAAAAACAATGATTTTTCAAAGACGGAATTTTGACGACCACACGTTACAATTGCACTCAGACTGATTCCCAACTCTCTACATTTGACTTCGAACATAAATCAAAACAACAAACATAAAACAGTAAAACATAACAGTGCACCTGCACTTCTTTTTGTAAACAAGTCTCCAATTCATTGGGATGTTGCTGCTGGTGAGCTTGTTCTTAACAGAATTTATGTAGGTGCATACATTATGTATGTATGTACTTTATACAAATGTATATATGCTGTGCTTGTTGCTGCAGCATATAACTCACGCCACCTTAAGCGAGGTTGTCCTCTACTGTGCTGACCCTCCGATGGGTGGATGTCGCTGTACAGCTCGTGGTTGAATCTTCTCCTCCAAAACCCGTCAACGCAAACGGCACCGAATATCTTACATATCAATACAATATCTTAAAGTTGTAACTGTCTATTGTTACGTTCTGTCCAATTCGTCGATGTTGGGTGTCCCTTTTTGTTGACAGCATATACTTTGCTTTGCCCTCGTTTACCGCTTAACCTATTTAAGCCGCACCAGTGACAGCTCGCTGTGTTCTACCAATGATGTCAATATCGTCGGCGTATGCAAGTAGTTGAATGGACTTTTGAAAGATCGTTCCTTGCGTGTGCTTGTGAGTTTTGAACAATTCTTTCAAGTATGATGTTGAAGAAGTCGCATGACAGTGCGTCACCTGATCTTAATCCTTTTTTGACATCGAAGTTCTCGGTGAGGTCATTACCGACCTTGATGGAGCAGCGAGCTTTCTCCATCGTCATCCTGCACAGACGGATGAGTTTGGCAACGATGTCAAAACTAGACATGGGTCTATACAGTTCATCTCTTTAGATGCTGTCATAGGCGGCCTTGAAATCGATGAAGAGGTGGTGGTATTGATTTGGACTTCTTGCGTTTTTTCCAGGATCTGCGTAAGTGTCAACATTTGGTCTATGGTGGACTATCCTGGCCTGAAACCGCACTGATAGGGGCCAATCAGGTTGTTCACAAAAAGTTTCAGGCGTTCACATAATATGGCAGATAGGATCTTGTAGGCGATGCTCAGGAGAATGATGCCTCTATAATTGGAGCAGTTGAGGGGGTCTCCTTTCTTGTGGACTAGGCAAATTCATCTCGCATAGTTTCAACTGGCCAAATCTTAGAGATGAGTTGGCTTATGCTCACCACCAAGTCATCTCCAGATGCTTTAAATAGCTCTACGGGTAGACCGTCAGATCCAGCCGCCCTGTTGGACTTAAGCTTGGATATTGCTATCATCATCTAAATTAGATGGATTTTAAGAAACGCATTTTTAATCTGGATGCAATTATTTCAAATGGAACACAGTCCTGAAATGACGAAAAATATTCAAAGTTCAAGTCCAAGTCCAATAACAGGACGAAATTTACTTTCAAACACTTAGGACTCCTACCTTCACCAGCGCAGCGTTCCTTTGAAGTAGGAAAACAAAAAAAAAACTTTTAAAAGGAAAAAAAATCATAATGATGTCCTTCGAAAGTAAATTAAATTTTTTCTCGCCCGTAAAATGCAAATTCTCCTTCATCCGTGTAATGAAAAAGTGCGACATGCAAATTGTCATCAGCTCCCGAAATTAAGTCAATTTCATTATCCGCCTTTTTCGCCTCTCTTTTGTTTTCCAGGAGGTGCAAGGACTAAAGTGTCGTCGACAAAAGTTTCTCTTTATCGAAACGTAGGATCTTTGCTGCTTCAAAATAAAGTTTTCTCCTTTTGTATCTTCATATCATCTCGTGCATAGTAAAACATTCAGCAGGACACGACTAGAAGGATATTAATTCCAATTGATAGTTTTTTTTTTTCCATTGTGAAGGAATGTGCTGCTATCTAGATTTTCGTAAGGAATGACATAGAGAAAACCGCCCCGAGTGTGTAGCAAGGACATTGTCGGTTACTGGATACAGGATACTGCTTAATATGGAATTTAATCAACGTGGCAATAGCCTTGAGTTAATTGCTTTCTGAGTTAAGAGTGTCCTTTTAGTCACGCATAGAGGTGTATTTTTATTTTACAGTTGCATTTACTGTTCGTCTTGTTATAAACGAAGGTGGCTTTAAGAGTAAGTTACATTGCCAATGCAGGAGGAGTACTGGTAAGGAGTGACGACAGAATTTTTTCACTTTCCTCCCAGCTGAAGTCGGAAAGTACCTCTAAGTACTCTGCCGAGAGCCGCAAGTGGGTGTGGGTGAAGTGCATTAAAATTGAGAAACTGTTTGCCAGTCGTTTGGTCTCGAAGAGCGGATGTCCTCTCAGTGCTATTACTCTCTATGTCCTGTCTTCATTTGCATTGCAATTTGAAAGTCTATATCCTAGTCACGTAGATGTGCTGCCGAAGGAGGCGAGGTAGCGGACAAGAACAAACTCATTTTTTCGTGGTGATAATGTGAATTTTATGAAATTCATCCGACGTGATTGGAATTCTCTTTTTTCTTCGTTCCAGGAGCAAGGAGTTTATTATTTTGATGCTTCTTTTTTTTTTTTTTTTTTTTGAGTTATAGAGTAGAGAGAAAACGGAATTCGATTTACTGTTTGTTTGATAAAATTATCAAAATATTTAATTTTATTTTTTTAAAGAAGTTTATTTCTTCCTGTTTCGAGGGAAGGACTAAAGGCAGTTACTTGTTATACTATCTTTTAGGCTGTTAAAAATTTTTAACGTAGAAGGAATATTTTATTCCCATTTTATACCTCAGAATGTAGGAGTAGTATTTTATTTTGCGTAGTTTTATGACTTTGAAAGGACATTAGCAGTCGTAAAAGGATGATGGTATGCACTAAAAAAAAATTTAAATCAATGAATTCGACAAGAAGTTCCTCACCACCTTCTAAAAAAGGCACGTTTCGTAAGAAAATTCAAAGTTCGTATTGGGAACGTACCACGCAATCAAACTGCGGACCCACCCTAGACCCAAAAAGTCTAGTATGGTACACGGGTGGATCCAAAATGGACTGTGGTGTTGGTGGTGGGATTTTTGGACCAATACAAAAATCTCTGTGCCTCTTGAAATATTCCCCAGCATGTTTCAAGCTGAGGTCCATGCTATTCAGACCTGCGCCATGATAAATCTTCAGAGAATCATCAAATGAATTCCTACTCAGGCAGGCAAGTTACACTCAAAGATCTGAGCTCCTACTCTTTGGGCTTCAGACTAAGGTAAGGTGCTGCTTCAATGCTCTTTAATCCCTTGCCACTCACAATAAAGTCAAACTTTGGTTGCGGCCTAGTCACAGAGGCATTGAAGGAAATTTGGATTGCGGATGAGCTGGGTCGTTCAACTGCCCACTTCTCAGGTCCGGAACCCTTTTTTGACATAAACTGGGCAACAATTTCTGCCTTAATTGACAAATGGGAGCATGATCTCGGACTCTCTCATTGGAGAAATGTTCCAGGGCTCAGAAAAGCCAAATTATTAACTAACCCTTATACCCATTACAGGGAATACTGAACTACAATAAGAAGAATATTAAGTATCTAACAAGCATACTCTCCGGTCATTGCCACTTACGTTATGTTCCACCTAAACAAGATAGTCCTGTCTAGAGCGACCGATTGTCGGCTTTGCTAATTAAAGGAGGTCGAAACGACCGGCACTTTTCAAAGTCAGACGGCTTACCCTACACAAAGAATTCCTCACACCTTCTCATTTAAAAAAGTGCACCAGCCACGGACATAATAGCCTTTATCGTAAAGATGGTTTGCTTCTTGGTCTAATAGAATCCGACGGTATAAAAGATCTCTTAGGTCACAGTATCAGCCTTGGTACAGGATATTTACGTTAACTTAAGGTGGCGCTACAGCTCGGGGTACCTGCTTCTCGCAACCATTTGTGTGTGTGTGTGTATTATATTTTTGCCGACTCCGAACGGCGAGTTGAGAAGCTTCTTGACAATTGATACTCTTTGAATGCTTATCAGACATTCGAAAGAGATGGCACCGTGAAAAAACGTTTAGGTGTTTGCTGGGATTGAACCTGGGCAGCATTGCGTAGTAGTCCAACGCACTTACAACATAGTACAGGATAAAAAAAAGTAGAGTCCTGTATTGTCATTTTCTTGGTCAACAACTCTTATACTTTTTCCGGACATAGAGTTAAGGTATCGTCGAATAGATGGTGCTAATACTCAATGCTTTTAATGAAATCTTATATGGGCGAGTTATTAGCCGTGTTTTATTATCACTTATGATCTATATGGATCACGCAATGAAAATAAAACAAACTGGATTACATTGCACACCTTTTTAGCTCAGAAACAGACCTTCTTAGCTCAGACACAGATATTTAGCGCGAAGTTGCCATTTAATTACACAACCTTTAGCCGGAAACAGACAATTACCAGGTTTTTAGTGCAGGTTTCTGCCACGGATACAGATAAGGAAAGTTCACAAGCGGACGTGCATCCTACTGAGAAATAGCCGAACTAATTTTCAGATCACGAAAATTGATCTTGATAAAAAGCTAGATCACGTAGTGTTGTTGTAATGCATACAAACTAGTGATCTATAGTTCTATACTATATGGATCATCGGCGATAGTAAAACATGGCTATTCTGTGCAGTTTGACACTTGACAGTCTTTGCCGATAATTTTTTTGGATGATTCCTTTAATTTTTTTATTTTCTACTGAGACATCACCTTATTGGCATTGCTTTCCACATCTCTGAAAACTAGTTCCAGTCACCAACCAAACAGAACTCAAAATGGAATTAAAGTTATTCCGTGCACAGAATTTCTTAACGTCTCTCTGAAGTGCTGTTTAATTAAATTTATTATAATCTTTTCGCCAATAAATTGTGTGTCCACCAAAAATGGTGAACAAAACGGGATGCAAGCAAGATGGCTGCCACTTGTAGGGGTATACTTATACATACATATGTATGTAGTAGTCTTCTTCTAGCGTGGCATGCAATGTTATTAAAATTTTGTTTCAACTGACACTCGTACTAGCATAGCAGTTGCAAGGAAAATGGAAAATTTTTCCCTTCAGCATTTATCCCAAAGAGTGGTATCCTTAACTTTGGCGCTGTACGGTGCACAGTGTCCTTACGTTGCGTTGTCAACTTCATGGGAATTTAATTTTTATTTATAGACCCACCCTGGTGATTTTAGTAGTAGTAACGGCGTTGTGTGTGTTGTCCACTAGGACCGGGTATGCGATGGTTTAATTTTCGTCATCCTTGTTTTGGGTTTACGTCTACAGTTTTCGGTGGAAGGAAAGCGTTTGTTCAAAATGAATTAAACATTCTTTATAAAAAAACACCCAAGGGAACTGAAGTGTGCACTTTTCTTTTTTATTCAAGTGTATGAGTGCATACTGTGGTTAATTTGGTGGCCACAGCACTTGGTTTCTTAATTTGTTGGTTCCTTCCTTTGTACTCCTTGGACAGAGAGAACTAAAAAAGCGTATGCATCCATGAAGGAGATGGAGGTGGAGCAGGAGCACTAAGACTCACCATAGTGGTCCATGAAATACGTCGGGCCAGGTGTCACGCTATAAATTTGTTTTGTCTTCATTACATTTTTCTTTACTTTTTGATAAGTATGTTACGCTGTCATAATTTTGGAACTTTCCTTGTATCTGTCAACGTGGCAATGTTTACGTTATGTTGCGATACTTTTTCTCCCTCCGTTTCCAACGTGGGTTGCAATCTAAAATAGTCACGTTCAGCCAGCTGTCTTGCCATGAAGGTATTTTAAAAAAAATATTTATAAATAAAATTAACACTCATTTAACAAATTTGCAATAAATTGAAATTTCAGATCCAAAAATGCCACCATGTCGGCGCTGCATGTGTATGTGTAGTTGCGAAAAGTGTGCGGTCGGTTTGCGGTAAATTTGTGTGTGATTGCTGGATTGCACGCTTGGTATTGACAAATTGTTAAACGAAGTTGCAATTTCCGTGAAGCTATTTTGGCAGGCAAAACAGACCACAAACACAAATCTGGAAACCATGTGTGAAGTAGGAATTCGCCTGAAATCGGAAAATTAATGCAATGGATTTGGAAAATTCGATCGCAAATTTTGTGATTAAAAATCCATTGAAGGCGAGAAACTATTTCAGTGAATACTTGTTTGTGGTTAAACTTAATTATGTTGGACATATCAATACATTCCATTTCCATAGCATAGAATGGAAGGACGAATACAAAAATAGATTTACATATTTGAGGTTTAAGTAAAAAAAAACTTAAAATATTTTAAAAACAAAGTGCAAAATTCTTTAAAAATAAAACAAAATAAACAAGGGAGGTGTTTTTTTTATACAACGGGTGATTCATTTAGAAGAGGTTAATCTTCAATTCTATTGGGTAATCTTTATTATCATACAAAAGTTGATCAGATCCAGAAGCTTATGACTAAACCTACTATGAAGGCATAACAGTGGCAGTAGGATGGCATAGCTGAAGAAATTGATCGCACAGAACAATAATAACATTTGGAAAAAACTCCTGTGAATCATAAGCATGGGCAAAACTTTCAATAATAAACAACTCTCCAGTTATCGTGGACACCACCCATAAAGTTGGTTGAAACCTAACATCTGAGTTTCCTTTAACTGCACCGAGCTGTCTGTCTCTCGTTCTTGTTTTTCAAGTGCTCGCGCTGTGTGTAAACATTATAAGGTTATTCATATCCCCTTTAGCGTCGGTGAAATCATTATATAAATAAGCGAAGTCAAAACAGTTTAATCCCTTTTAAACTGCCCTAAGCTCAACATATTCGCTGATTTTTTTTTCGTTGGAAAGTTTGTGAAGAAGGGCAGTGCAGTGTGTAATTTTTGTTTCCAATATATTGTGTTTAAGCCAGGTAAAAATCAGGTGCGTTTCTCTGGCACAATTGGTCGAATTTCGACCACAGGCGATACTAGTTATAAAAAAAAAACTTCTCTTTGCATTTCACGGGCTATGTGGCAAGTAGCGCCGTCATGTTAGAACCAAATGTCATTGACACCACGGGATTCAATTTCACGTAGCAAATAGTCCGTTATCATGAAATCCACAGTTACATTCCGGCCGGTCTCATTTGTGAAGAAATATGGACCGATGATTCCTGTAGTCCATAAACCACACCAAACTGTTGTTTTGTCTGGATGTTATGGCAGCTCTTAAAGCTCTTCGGTTTGCTCTTTAGTATAAATACTGCAATTTTGCATATTGGCATAGGCATTAAGCTAGAACTGGACCCCATCGCTGAACAAAATTTTATTCGAAAACAGTGGATCTTCTCCAGGATTTCCAGGAGACCAAAGACTGAAACGGTGAAGATGAGGTTATGAAATTTGGAGATGCATTCTGAGACAAGCAATTGTGAATCTTTGATTGGAATTTCCTTATTTCTTGTGGAATACCTACATATCCAAATAGCAGACAGTTTTTGTTTCATGTGTTCATTTTGAAGAACACAAATTTGCGATGAATCGAGTACAAGCTCTGCGTATGTTATAGGAATTTCGAAAAAAAAACTGATTCCTGTATACTGAGACTGGAGAAGTTCAGTGTATAGTTTTTCAAATTCATATAGGCTAAATATGTTTCAGCAACATGTTTTAAATGTAAAATATAACAAAACCTTAGCTCTTATTTTTACTTGGAGAGCTTTTTCGAAGTCTACCTGGTCGGCATAAGTATTTTGACAAAATATTTTTGTGACTATTGAACCTAGCTATGCTTAGTATCGGTAAATAACGGTGCGAAAATGATGGGCAAAACAAAGAATCTATTCTTAGCCCTATGCATGTAAATGTTTTTACACTTTTGAGCACGTGAAAACCACGCAACTTTTGTATTTTACTTTAATTGATATTAAACGTTGATAAAAAAATAAAAATTCATTAAAAGTTATTGAAAACCATGGGTAAGACTGACTTAAGATTTGTTATCAGATCTTCAATAATAGCAAATTTTAAGGCTTTTTTAATGTGTCGCGTCAAACTGTGCACTATCAAATTACTAAGTTTAAAAAGCATAATGACATAACAAACTTAACGAGATCAGGTGCTAAGCGCAAAACAACGCCCACTGAAGACCGAGTCCTTCTACGGGAATTAAAAAAAAATATTTTTATCAAGCCTCAATCTGCTGCAAATCAATGGAATTTGACGGCCAAGAATTCCATCAGTGAGCGCACTGTCTGACGACGTTTAAAGGAAGGCGATTTTAAGACAATTAAAGCTAAGGTCGTGCCGTACATATCAAAGGCAAACAAGCTTAAAAGACTGGCCTTCGCAAAGGAACATCTGCACAAGCCAAAGGAGTTCTGGAGAAGCATTCTATGGACAGAATGAAAGCTTCTTTGAGTATAACTCATCAAAAAACAAATTTTTTGTAAGATTGCCAACGGTAGTCAAAAAAAACGGCCCGTTTGTCAAAAAGTGAGCCATGGTGGAGGCTCTGTCTTGTTCTGTGGATGTGTTGCATATAATGGGTTGGGTGACTTAGTTCCTATAACCGGCTCGATGAACTAAGGTCAATATCTTAGTACTCTAAATGATAATGCCTTTCCTTCTGGAGATAGGCTTATTACTTACTTACTTAGTTGGCGCTACAGCTCGAGGTGAACATGGGCCTGCTTCTCGCAACCATTTGTGTGTGCGTGTTATATTTTTGCACGAATGGAAGGGACCTACAGTTTTTTGCCGACTCCGAACGGCGAGTTGAGAAGCTCAATCGTGACAAATGATACTCTTTGATGCTTGTGCACTGTGAAAAACTTTTAGGTGTTTGCGGCGGGATTCGAACCCAAGACCGCTTGCACAGTAGTCCGACGCACTAACCACTTGCGCTACGGTGCCCCAGATAGGCTTATTGGGGAATTATTTATCCTGCAACAGGACAATGCGCCATGCCACAAAGCCGGGATGATAACTAACTTTTTGAAGGATGTTGGTATTACCGCTTTGGACTGGCCACCTCAAAGTCCAGATTTAAATATTATAGAAAACGTCTGGTCTCTTTTGAAACGCAAAAGAACAGTTTCGTTAAATAAAACCAGAGAGTAGACAATTTCTGAGGTCAGTTTCCTTTGGAAAGAGATATCTTCAGAGATTCTTCAAAATTTAGTGGATTCAGTACCGAGATGTCTTCAAAAAATTATTGAAGCCAAAGGAGGCTATACATTTTACTAAATTCTTCTTCATCTCTTTACTTTTGTTTAGTTTAAACGATTTTTATTTCGTCAAAATACTAGTGTGTATAGATTTGAAAAAAAAAAAAAAAAACGCGTCTAATATTATAATTGTATGATATAGGCTCATCCAACAAGAGGTGTTATTTCATCATTTTGTACCATTGTTCAACTGCCAACATTCAATTACCATAGCGATGATATTTGGTAGGAAGGAGGTTATTAAATATTAATCGATACACACTCGTACAATGTGCTAAAATAGTGGAAATCCAAACTGTGAAAATATCACGGAAACGTTCGTACTGCTTTGCGCCGTTTCGCACCGTTATAGTGAACTAAATCAATAAATATGAACTTCTCAGACAGGTTAGTAATCTGAAGACTCCAACTTGTGTTCGTTTGGCAAGATCAGCTGAAAATATCTCCGCAGTAGCTAAGAGTGTGACTGAAAACTCAGATATGTCCATATCGAGACGATCACAGGAATTGGGCTTATCCACAACTACTTTGTACCGTATTTTGCATAAAGATCTTGCTTTGCATGCTAATAAGGTCCAGTTGACATAACAACTGCGCACAACGCCGTACTTTTTCTATTGATTTAAAAAAACACCTCTTCTTGAAAGAGCCATATAAACTCGTATTTGTTCTCTTCTCTGGTGTCGTCTGCTTCCCGATTTTTGCTAAAATAAGGGATCATCCTGTAGTAGCCAGTGAAACACGTCTCTACTGCCTGGTGTCTGTCAATCGAGTGCTTCTAATTATTTATTGAAACATCAATTATTCAAGCTTAAATTATAAAATAGTATTGCCAGATACTACACATCCATCTCTTATTCTTTTTTAACGCGTAAAATTTGTTGTTTTTTTTTTTTTTGCTAAGAAACCACCCCTCATTCTATTTCCGTAAAAGTGTCCTGTGCCAATTATACTCAAAAATATTTTCAAAATCGAAGATATTTTACAACCTTCGACGGCTTTTTAGTTTTTTTATTTCCCCTTTTCTAAAATTAAAAACAAAAAAAGAATTCGTAGAAATATATTTAGCTCATCAAGAACATGTGTTTTTAGTCAATATTGCATGCTTTGAGTTTTTATCCGACTGTTAATAACCAATAAGAAAATATTTTATACATGTATGTAATTTCAATTAAATACATTTTTATGGCACAAGTACCTAAGAGGCCATTATTTATAAATTTTTCAATAACAAACATAAATTTAATTAATCATCAAATTAATATAAACAAATGACCTTCCTGCCTCTCAACATACGAATCATTTTCGAGCTTTTATAGTGAAAATATTTAAAAATAGCAGCAGCATACAACATTGAGTAAATGTGGCCCGAATATCTACACACAAATAATTTTGGATTAAGTATAATGCAAAACAAATAAATCTGTTATAAGAATATCTTCAAAGATGCTCGTACTTTATCAAACATTAAGATATAAGTATTTACGAGCCAATGTGGCAATGACCACGAGGAAATGTAATAAAATGTTAGCCGCCAATTTGTCTGCAAGCGTTTATTTTTCTGCTCAATGCCATGGCATCGTTAAAATTATCCAAGTGGTGGCAAAAGAAAAATAACTGTTTCATCTCTCTAATTAAAATTAAATATTTGTAAAAGAAAAACAGCAGAAGACACAGTTACACTAAAGTTGACACTCGAGTACTAGCAAGGCAAAAAGTGGAAGAAAAATATTACGTATACGCCTGAGGTTACTCGCACGTCACAGCTAGAGCGACAAATGACGTGTGTATTAAATTTGAATATGGTATTTCCTAATTTTTTCGCTTTAGAATAACAGTCAAGTGCGTGACCATTGTTGCAATTTATTTTGTCACAAAAATATTATTATACCGATTCGATCAACCTAAATATAAACAAAAAGTATTTTTAGAAAGAGAAAATTGATTTTCTTTTCGCACTTCTCTGAAGAAAGGGAGAATAATCCTTTTTCGTAGATAGACCCACCCCCACGCGGCTGTTGTTGACATGGAATTCCACTGAATGGAATTGCAATTAAATAACAAGGATGACACTTTTCGCAAACGCATGTCTATACCACTGCCTCAGAGGAGTGTGAGTGAGTGAGTGAGTGTGCGCATGTATATGTGTATTGTTTAAAGTTTAATCTCATAACATCAGTAAATATTTATTGCAAGCGAGCGAGTTGATATAACAAAATGTCTCTCATTAATAATAATTTTTATATGTATTATTTTCCAACGGATTATGAGCAGGAGTATGGCCACGGAATATATAATTAATTTGTGTATGTGTGTATGCATGTGCATGTGTAAATGTGCGTATTTTATTGATAAATGGAGTGAAATAACTTTCTGTGTTTTATTCGTTATCGCAATTGTTGGGACTTGTGTTTAAATGACGTGACTAATGGATGTGCGGAATTAAAATAATGATCGCATTACAAAAGCGATTAATTTTATTTGTTAAATTTCTCCTCACCCATTTGATATGTATGTACATATGTATGTATGAAGGTGTATGTGCACTTGAATAAATTCACTTCTATATGGGTTTTTGGATTACGTAAGAAAAATAATCAATTAGAGCAGGTGCATTGCCAGGATACTTTTTTGACACTTCATATACATATGTATAACATTTTGAGCTCAAGACTTTCAAAGTCGAAGGGAAATGTGAAATGCGGACTTAAAAAAATTAATTTTGAGGTCATCCTGTGGGGTGTCAAATGAAACCTCGTTAAAGCACGAATTCAAAACTGTATAAAATATTTTTTGTGTTACTTTTTTATTAACATTTAAAATAAACGTTAAAAATTGCAATAACCTTATCTCCAAAAACATCGCTCAAAAAAGTCTGAACAAAATCACTAACATCCTTACATGGTATAAAGCAAGGTCCCGATCGGTGTCATATTACCTTTGTAGTAAAGGATCTCAAGAACCGCTGAATAGCTTTCAACGATTCTTTTGGTATTAGATTACTAATTTCTCGGAGAAGGTTTATCAATTAGCTTTGAATTAGATAAATTTTTAGTTTTAGAGTATAAGGGACTTCAAATGAGAAAACCAAAATTTAATTTAAAACAAACAGCTATTACTTCAGAACAGATTCTCCCATGTGATTGATATTCATTCTCAACTTAATTACATTCAATACGCAGATTTAGGCCGGCAATTACCGACAGCTCATAAGTTAAGAGCCTCATAAACCTATTCACCAACCGCTATTAGTGCGTATTTATGAGCGCTCATAAGACTTATGAGTGGTCCCAACCACTCTTAAGTTACGAGCAATAATATCAGAGACAATTACTATTGTCTCTGCTAATGTCTTATACTACGTTTACACCAAACGAAACCCCGAGATTTCGGCAAATTCATCCAAATCTCCGAGGTTTCGCCATATATTTTCAAGCTTTTGAAATCTCGAGATTTCGGCGAAATCTTCTTGAAATCTTTTTGAGTTCATCCATCCGTGAGATGTTGTCAAAGCGAACAAGTCTACAGCGTGAACTTCGGTTTATTTTGGTGTTCATTTATAGATGTCAAAATATTAAATGCCAAAATGATTGTGGCCAATTGACAGGACACAGGTAAGTTTGCAAGAGAATATTTATTTCATATAATTTGTTAATCCTTTCAGGCCATGGGCAACGAAAAAGTACAAAAAAAAAGAAACATTTTGATCGCCAACTGAGGAATGTCAACAAACAATTGTTTGCCTAGAGATGGGCAATTGGGAATAAAAACAATCGAATAATTCGATTGTTCTCCGCTCTCTGTCTCTGTTATATTTTTCATATTTTACCCGTTTCTCTTATATTTTTATACTCTGAATGAGTCAAATAAAAGAAAATCGGATTTATTTTCAATTTCAATAAAATTTTGACAGGCCGTACGCGGTCAACGTAGCTTGCTGCGGTACAAAATTGTAAACCACCTCAGTGTGTGCACCTATATTTACGGCAATAGGACTTCATACCTTTATACCGCTACCGCGTAACGCTCCGATGTGTGAGCTCCTTTAGTTGACAGGAGTCGAATGTTCTAGCGCGATTGTTTTGGGCGATAGTTCGATTGTAAATGAGGTTAATAAACTTAAATTGAAATTGAAGAACATTTTTTTATTTTAAATATCAAATTGCATGCGTTCAGATTTCAGATCCAAATTCAAAAGTCACACTGGTACCATGATGAATAAATTGAGACATGCATTTCTACAATCGACCAATTAGTATACTCGCCTAGTAAAATAAATTTTCTGAATAGTTATTCGATTGCCTTTTTATTCGATTATGAAACTAATTCTCAATCGCCCATCCCTAGTTTTGCCAGCCACTTCAAAATTGACAGCTGGAACCTCTTCAACTCGGTGTAAACGGGTTACTGATGTTTCGGTGAATGTTCATCGAAATCTCGAGATTTCGGCTCGGTGTAAACGTACTATTAGATAACTTCGAAATACTTCGAAATCAGCTGCCATTTCAACTTTAAATTATTTCTGTTGATTTTTAAAGTGGGTAGAAAAGAATGAAATGTGTCTTTATCCGGCGAGGAAAATAACATTATAATGAATTTAGCGAACATGTTCCTTATTCCACTATTTAATTCCTAATAAATTCGCAAAAAAAAAAAAATGAATCCACCAACATCAATTTCACCATCTAAAGCTGTGTTGCATCATCCCCATTATTTACACTGCCAAATGTCACTCACATGCTCGAAAAAGAGCGCCATTGACTCCGAATGTTCGAAAGAGAACGCATTCGGAAATCCGAAAATTGAGATCTCTCAAAGTCGAAGTAGCATAGACAGCATAGACCAAAACCTATTAGTGGTCGGTGAATAGCAACCAGAAATTTTAACTTATGAGCCTCTTAACTTTAAGAGCGATTTATGAGCGGTCGGTGAATGCCGGCCTTAATGTGTATCACATTCACAGCACTCACACTCAGTTCCTCAGTGGCAATCGTGTGGAGTTGATGATGGTTTTTTTTTTGTAAGTCGCACTCCTCCGAAATGGCGCGATCGATTTTTATGAAATTTTTTGTGTATATTTGGTAGGTATGAGAAGAGGTTGTAAAGTATATTTCATCTCGCTAGGTGGAGCTGGAGCTAAGTAATTAATAACTTCTATATTTATTGACCAAAAATGCTCATGTTAACAATATATGTTGGTTCAGTGCCGAAAGAGAAAATTATAAGATCTGGACCCGATAGGTGGCGCTGGAGTCAAATTATTAGATCTACATATATGTATATCCCAACCGATTTTGGTAAAATTTTCAGAATACGTTTTTCTTAATACAGAATACAACATAGCATTAGTGCGGTTACTCAACAACTGGTGATTTTGGTACCTGTCATACAAAATTTCGTAATTTCAGGTGAAATGTGAATATGAGAGATTTTGGTCAATTAATATAGACAGACAGACAGACAGACAGAGCATCCCGGGCGAAGCCGGGCGGGACAGCTATTTGAGAATAAAGTGTAGATTGAAACAAAATTATTAGGACTGTTTTACGTTCGACAGTTTTGTTTTATTAATTTTTTTTTTGTAATTTCACCCTCCCAACTGTTCTATTTACTATCCTGAAGTAACGTAATCCCATGAAAATCATATAATTGCGAAGGAAAGGAAAGGAATATAAACGTGAAGGAAAACTTGTAAGTGTGAGAATAAAAATTGAATAGTTGCTCCTAGGAATATTGAGCCCAGGCTTATAATTTTATAGGGATTTTGTAGGGATTTTATAGGGAAATTTGTATGTGTGAGAGTAAAAATTTAATGGTTGACCCTATAAATATGCCACATCAATCAACATAAAGGAATATTGATGTTTTCACTTACTTATAATATAAGCGTCTATCCTTTTACTTCATTGGGAAAAATTGAATTTGTGTACAAATACAAAGATAGAGACAAATTCTAAAATCCCACGCATTTAATGATGCGCATGCGTAAAGGTCTGGTATTTTTGAAGTGAATACTTCTTTAGCGACGTATTTGTTTTTGAAAACGAGTGACGATAACTGCGTCACGATAGATTTCGATAACTGTATTTCGATAACGTGGAAATGATTCCATACAGGGGAAATATGTATAGAGAAAACATCAGCTGTCTGTATGTCTGTCTGTCCGTGTATCCGTCCGTCTGTCTGTCTGTCTATCTGTCTGTCTGTCCGTCCGTCTGTCTGGCCGTCTGTCTGTCTGTCTGTCTGTCCATCCGTCCGTCTGTCTGTCTGTCTACCTTTTAACATCTAAACCGCTAAACCAATTATAATATAATTTGGCAGATAGATAGTCTGGGACCTAAGGAAAGACTTAGGTGGAAAAACCGCTCGCTAGGGGGCGCTGGAGTCAAGTTATTAACAAAACCTTTTCACGCATAATCCGCTTAACCAATTATAATGTAATTTGGCAGAGAAATAGTCTGTGACCTAAGGAAGGACTTAGGTGAAAAAACCGCCCGCTAAGTGTCGCTGGAGTCAAGTTATTAGCAACATCTTTATTAACTGACCAAAATAATTCATATTGACAATTTATGTTAGTATAGTACCAACAGAGAAAACTACAAAAACTGGACCCGATGGGTGGCGCTGGAGTCGAGTTATTAACAAATTCTATATTTAATGCAATTTTGAATAGCTGTTCCTTTCATAATTTGTATTACAAAAATAAAGTCAAGTTTACATTCATATTTACTAAATTTTATTACACATTTTCCATCTATTGAACAGAGACTGGTTATAATTGACATTTTTTCCAATGAAGTGGAGCTACACAATACACACCCCATCCGCGTAATTTTTACTCATAGCTCGGGAAACACTGAAGTTTTCATTTTTAACAACTAACAATATATGGCTGCAATTTCTTGTGCTAACTTGATTTCACATTTTTCACAAAGTTGTGCTGCTCTGCTCATTAAATAAAGCTACTAAAACATCAAATACACGGATAGGGAAATGGCGCGCACTATACGATTCTTCAATCGAACAACTCTGAGTAAACTATTCATAGTTAGCAAATTTTGCTCTTTGATATTGCAAAAAACCCAATTTTCTGATCTCAATTTACTACTTATTTTTATACATGTTCAAATGTCTGCATTGATCTCTTGAAATTGTATAATTTTTTCCTTCATGTGCTGTTACAGTACACACACGTTCAGTTATGGAAAGTTAAAACAAACAAAGCCTTTAAAATTGCAAATCTATTTGTTTGTTTTCTCTATCTGGTTGACACCATACAGAGATTTCAAATTATTCTTAATATCGACGTCCTTTCAACATCTTACGGAAATATTTCGAAAATCGATTTTGACAAAATAAATAATCATTCCTCCTGCCAGCAAAAATATACAGAGATGTACGAGTACTCGCACTCACTTGCTTTGAGTTTTTTTTTGTAACGGCACAAACGACGACCAGCGGCGTGGCGCTTCACGAATCGTAATTTTGGATTTTTGTAAACTTGAACTATTTTCTGCGAACACATCGGGTTTGGTTTGTTTGCAATGACCGTCGGTCGTCCATAAGTTTTGAAGTTTCTAAAACGAACCGAGGTGCAGAGAGGCGAGAATGGGATTTTAGGTTTTTTTTTTTGGCATTTAGCCTCGACAATGGATTGTTTTTGGATGTCACCACTGATTTTTTTTTTAATTTATTTTTCGCAGAGTGTGTGGTTTATTTTTGAAAGTTTGGCATTGGTCCCGAAACTATTGTTTTCATATTCAAATAATATTCAAATTGGGGTGAATATTTGCCAAGTGAATTGTTTTTCTTCTCTTTTTAGTGTTCCGTCCGTACCAAAACGGAACACTAATGGAATCAGTTCGGTGTCTGTCTGTCTGTCTGTCTGTCTGTCTGTCTGTCACAGGCCTTTTTCTCAGAGACTACTTAACCTAGACTATTGAAATTTGGAACAGTTGTAGCAATTAGTGGCCTAAACACAGACCAGAACTTAAAAAGCTGAATTTCGACTTTGGGGGGGTAGTTTCTTAACAAATTTTCACAAAACGTTACAACTTGCTGTCCCGAGCATTTTCTCCGAAAATATCGCTCAGAAAAATCTGAATAAAATCACAAACATTGAGAATAAAGTGTAGATGGAAACATAATTCTCACGACTGCCCTACTTCAACCGATTTTTTTTAATTAATTTTTTAATTTCAACTACCCTACTGTTTACATACCCAGAAAAATATCACAACGCCTAAAAGTAGATACGAGACTAAAAATTGAATAATTGATGGCAAAAGTGTTATACCCGCAGCGAATTTTCGTGGTATATTCCTACCGGATAACTATTGACCTAAGACTTAAACCAATGATACATAATATAACACATAAAGGAAGCTTGATGGTTTCCTATTATAATGTAGGTGTCTCTACTTTTACTATATTGGAAAAAATTGAATTTGTGTATATACAGCCACAGAGAGGGAGACAAATCGCAAAATACGCAGTTAATGCAATTGAACGAATAACGAGACGAAAAATTATATCTGATGCACAAGTGTACATTTCTTGTAAATACATATCCATATGAACATATTATGTAGGTATATATGTATGTATGTATATACATGCTTTATTTGTTGTTTTTTTTTTCTTTTACTTTGTGTGTGTGTATAACTATTCTTCTGAGCAGATGAGAAAGGACATCAGAGACATATGTACATACATACATGCATATGTAGGTAATTTGTTCAACTTACTTGTTGGTATACATTTATGTAGGTACAAATTTGAATTTATTTTTCGCAAATTGTGCTCAATTTATTTGTATTGAAATGTGCTGTGCACCATAAAACTATGTATGTAGGTACACATGTACTTTCTTGTGTCTGCAGATATACAAGTGCATATGTACATATATGTACCTATATATGTTTTTATGTTTGTACATATATGTGAGTATCGAACAAAGTATCATTGTATCTTTAGTAGAAATCGTATCGTAAAGAAAGGGTTCATATAGATCTATCAACATAAATCTATGACATACATATGTATGTAGTTAAAATAACTGATACAGTACGGAACACTTATTGCGCAAGTATAACTTGCACTTGACCGGATTTTTTTTTTTAGGGAAACAGTGCTTTTACTTTGAGTAGTGTTTTATTTTTGCATAGTTGTTGAAAGAGTGATATAATAATGAACGTGTCATGAGTCAATTGACGTCTGAAAGTGAGGTTGGACACTCGAACCTGCTCAAGTATCTATATTCGAACGCCACAGTGCTAAGTGCCAAAATTACAATACTGCGTTATCGCTGCCGTAACGTGACGTAAAGGTTAACCGAATGAATCCAATCATTCCGCTCTCAGTATTTGTGTGGAACATGGATTTTTCCGTTTACCAGAATTGCCACTTGAAAATTCGGATAACGTTGAATTATGTCCCGTGCTTTGACAGCTGACATGACATCGGATAGTCTGACATATTGGCGACTCCTTACAGACTAGTAATTTTATGGAAGTTTTAAAAAAAGCGGTATTTGAGGCTTTTTATTGATTTTATTTTTCTACATAATCTCCCTTGACTTCAAATTACTTGGTGCAGCGTTTCTCGATCATCACTAATCCTTCCCGGAAGTGAGAGTCTGGAAGGCTGTGAAAATATTCATCTACGGCCTTCTCAACTTCTTCAGCGCTTCACAGAAACAAATTTCTTCAGGTTTGGGAACAGATGGAAATCTGAGGGTGCCAAATCAAGAGAATAGAGGGAATGGCCGCGCAAATCGTACCCCAAATCCCGCAGTTTTCCCATCGCCAACGCACACTTGTTTACAGGATTGTGGACGATGATTTTTTTCTTCTTCAAGTCAGGCCTCTTCCTGTGGATTTTGGCAGCCAGCTGGTTCATCTTTAATTTGTCTGCATTTTTCAAGGTAATCAATTCACAGGATCCCCTTCGCATCCCAAAACACACTGGCCATGACTAATCATCCCATCTATCCTCCTTTGGAGACGACAATCCTTCCTTTTGAGCCCAAATGCCCAAAATCCTCCCAACCTCCTATTTTAGTTAAAATCCTCCTCTTACCCTAGAACCACCCCACCTTTCGTATATGAATCCTCCCACAAATTTTGTACGCGAAACAAATGGAAATTATGCCACAGTGAAACCTGGAATTATACGGCGAATACCAAAAACACCAAGCTGGTTGCTTTATTTTGATGTTTGAGGAACGTGCTCTTCTGTCTTTATCTCTCTCTCTCTCCCTCTTTCTTACTAACGTTGAGCTGGCGTGGTGTGTGCATTGTTATCGATGTCGATCTATCACTGTGCAAAGCATTTTGTCTCGAAGCAACTTAAAATTGAAATCTGACCAGTAAAGCGAATTTAAAAATGTTGTATGTACCTGGAATCAGGGTTACCTCTGAAAATTTCTGGAAAGGGTCCAAAAAGGGGTCCGTGGCGAAAGAAAGGGGTCCCATATAAAATTAAAGTATAAGACGGGGGTAGGATAAGTATTATTTTATTAATTTTTTTTTTTGTATTCTTGTCCAGTTGCTTAAAATTATTATGAAGCTTATGCATAAAAAAGCAATTCATTTAAAAATAAGTACCTAACATAAACAAAAGAAACAAGAAAAGTATTTGAACAAAAAGTTATGATTGGGAAAACCTAATTGTTAGAAATGAAAGCCCTAAACTTCTGAATTTAATTCGAGTTAGGGACCCACTCTTCTAACTGTTCATCTCTATCTTTTATATTAACAATAGTACCAACTATTTGAATGGTCTATTTACAGGGGAAATTTACATTTTGGCGTTGGCAAACACATACATAGAAAGAAATCCGGTTAATGCAAAAGTGTGATTGCTGTCGGTGACTTTGTCTACTAAAAGAAGTGAACGAATTTCGGTTGAATGTGTCAATTGTTTCTCAATGTACAGAAAGGGTCCAAAAAGGGTCCCTTTTTTCAAAAAGGTTCCAATTTCTATGATTTTTAAAAAGGCGAGTCCTGGGGTCCGTGCCATTTGACTCCAAAGGGTCCCAAAGGTAACCCTGCCTGGAATTATATTCGTTCATCCAATCGCAAACGGATATGCTTCGACAAATTTCATCAAAATCCGAATATAACGCGCCTGGCGTCGAATAAATGGATAAAATAAAATTAATTTTTTAACCTTCGTATCAATACGAAATTAATGTACTTTTTATTAACTCCGGATAAGAGTTGAAAAATGAATTTTACAAAATTATCAGATGAAGTATGTAGACCATTTAAAGCTGAATTTAATTTCAAGAAGGTTTTGGAAATTGTTTTGTGGTTATAAGTGGAAATAAGTTTTATATTGGTTCGATAATCAAAATGGTATCCCCCGCTGCCATTGAATTAATACGAAGGTTAAATGATTCTCATTTCGTTTTTATTTTTAGAAAAAATAAAGCTCCTTTATGTTGATATTTTAAAAAAAAAAAAACTGTTTTTTTGTTAAAATGAGATGGGGTGGTTAGCCCATGACCTTTGCGACAGATGCGATTGACTTCGCTTTCTTTGGCGCTGATCTACCTGCTTCCTTCCACGCACTGCTCCGACTGCTGTTTTGTTTCTGCCGTGTAGTTGTGGACCCATGTCTCACCCATGGTGTCCAATCGTCGCACAAAATCGGTCGGATCCCTATTGAATGAGTCTAAAGATTGCTGCGAAAATCGTTTGTGATTTTGCTTTCGATCGGCATTCAGCAAATGCGGCACCCAACTTGCGCAGAGCTTTCGCATTCCTACTGTTTTTTGCAAGATGTTGCATACCCTTTCCTTATCCACACAGCCTCAGCTATCTCACTTACCTTCACTAGCCTATCGTCCAACACGATATCATGCATTTTTTCGATGGTTTCGGATGTGGTTGCGGTTTTTGGCCGTCCTTCATGTAGTTTATCTTTGAGGGAATTTTGATTTTGACCATATTTAAATTCAGCTGCCCACTTTTTAACGGTTGACAAGGAAGGAGCAGAGTCCCCCGTTAACCTTTGTCAACTTTGGATAAATTTCCTTAGAGGTTCATCCATCCAAAACCAATAATTGTATGAACGCACGATGTTCAAGTTTATTAATTTTAATGAAAAATACGCATGACGTCTACTGCAAAAATTCGCCTAAACAAATTACTTTACAGAACAAGTTGAAACTTATAACTTAACATATATTTTGGCTGATTGAAACGCCATCTCTACGTCAGGCCGAGAACTTTTCACCCTAGTATAAGCTAATTCCAGGCAGGACTAAGTTACGGAATACCATATATCCACTTAATGGATTCTCTTTTTCGAAAATTACTAGTAATCGAAACTTCATAGACAAATTTCATATTTCCCAATCCCTTTTAATCGAATTCGATGTTCGGAATCCTAGGAAATTATTGCAAACCCCATCCTCTCTGCAAACTTCAGTGCTTGTGCTTTACTCGATTGTAGATATACGTGTAGCTTATAAAATCCCCTTCTTGAAACAATACACGCTTTCAACGGCAACTCTCACCGCTCCCCAACATCCTTGTTATAAGAAACTTTTAACCATAAATATCCAAATGATTACTCAGAAACTTGAAAATGCGTTCAGTAGTTCCAGAGGGCCGCCTCATTCAAAGTATCTCAACACAAAAAAGTTAAAAGAAAACGAATGAAAAAACATGACCATCCCCACAAACTAAAATGTTAAACTTTAACTTCAAGGATAATTACACTGAAATCCTTCAAAATGAAGTTCATAATCAGACAAGTTGTGGTTACCAGACTAAAAAAAAAGGATTTTAAAAAAGGTTATGTTTTAATTTTGATTTTTTTTTTAATTTCTGTTTTTATCCTTCTACTTCTTACTCTCTTTCTCTTTCGTTACAGGATACACTTTACTGCTGCTGCGGTCATGTTGTATGAACACAGTCGACGGGGGAGATAAATTTTACGTAAAAAATAAAATAATACCGAACATTACCAAGCCCCGCCAGCGATAGGTTGTGCTCCCATCCCTCTGACCAGGGCTGTGTTACCTTGTTTCGCGCGATGTTAATGTGAACGTGCACGTGTTCGTTTATGTCGTCATCGGGTTACTATAACTACTCTCCTCTGCAAGTGATGTTTTTGTATTTTGAGGCTATACTCGTACCTACATAATTTTCGCATTGTGTGCCTGTAACGGAAATTTGTAATTGAATAAAAGTCCTAACAAGTGAAAGAGTGAGAAAAAAAACCTCACTCCCCCTGTGGGTGTAATAATTGAGTGTAAATAAAGTGCAAATATTTTAACTGCGTTACTGTTGCTTCAACGGAGCTTCTGTACAAAAAAAAAGTGGCATAGCACAACGTTCGGTTCTGGTGTGCGTTCGTTTTAAATTCAATTACATAACCGCATTCGAAAGCATCCTGGCCAAGGGGAGGTGAATTGCGCGAGAGCGGATTGTGGACAGTTGACGGCGAGCGCCAACAGAATTGAGTGTTTTCAGTTGACAGGACGTGCGCCTGGGAATTTCATGACTTTCGGCTGTGAGGACTTTTTGTTTTTATGATAAGGTGAGTTTAACCTGCATAACTGTAGTATTTTGTTAATTTTAGTACATAACTCAATTGAAAGAAATTTAATTATCAAACAAATGGCTTTAAAATCAATTAGATGAACGCAATCCAGTGAGTATATTGGAAGTGATAGCATAGTGGAATAACAGTATATACAGGGTGTCCCAGGTTAGAGATTTATGCCCCTATTCCGTAAGACAACTTTTGTTAAGTTGAGTTGAAATTTGGTTGAAATTTGAAATTCGGTATTACTGAACACAACTCTGAGAAAAAGAGTTGCCTGTCAACATAAAACCAAGATGGCGAATCCTCTCTAGAGTTGTGTGGGAAATTTTCTGGTATTATGGTAGACAACGCAGTTATGTTTTGGTTGCTAGAGCTGTCAAAAACTAACAACTGGGTTTAAGCAGTTGTTTGAGAGTAAATGTTGAGATACGAAAGATGGAAAATGGACAAAAGGACGTATATCGGACAAATGAAATAATGCAATATTATTAATAACGTCATTAAACAATGTGTGCAGCTTAAAAGCATATAGTCCACATTAATTCGAGAAAATAGTTTTACATCTTCAGCACTCGGAACTGGTAGTGGTATTGCAATTGCAATCGAGCGTCCATGCAATTTTAACAAATCTTTGGTTTCGATTTGAACGCAGCAAAATGCTTCTGTGTTCAGTACAAAAACACTTGTAAATATTTAAAAATAACAGAAGTAATTTACACATTGCAAATGCATATTCTTTACTTAGCATTATTTCTAGTTGGAATTGGAATATGTCACGGATAGATTTTCATATGCGCACAACAATAACAATATTATCTTCATCATTATTATCATTAAAAAAAACAAATGAAAACTTATTTTCATTCTGTTTTTATTGAATATTGAGTTTCTGTTGGCAAAATTATTTTCTACTTCGACCACCAGAGGTCAGATTTACGTTAAATAGTCAATTTGTAGTTGTTATTCGCATCTAAAAGTATGCAATTTTTTTTACAATCACAACTGAAAAAGGTTGTTTTATGTAATATGAAAAATTCGTTGAGTTGCGCAAAAGTGGAGTTGAATGACAGCCAACTCGAATAAATTGAGTTGTGTTATGGAATAGGGGCATTAATTCGTTAACTGGAAATTCCTGAAGTTCGATAGATCAAAAAATCGTATTGTGGGGGGTTCTTTTTATCATAGTTTTACATGGTTGCATGGTTTATCTCATTTTCGACCGACAAAAAAAGGCGTTTTATTACAACTTCTGTTAATCGTACGTGAAAACGATATTTAACATATAGTCCAGTGCAATTAGTCATTATAAATGAAAAATGACGGAACCCAGTTATAGTGAATGGATTTGAATAATTTTTTTTTGTGGGATTTATTATACCATAAACTAAAAAGTTTACCCATTAGAAATTACCGCAATTCTTAAAATCCGTAAATTTAAGCAAAAAATCAAAAATCAAATTTTTTTTCTTACTATACAGGGTATTTTCTTACTATACAGATATTTTGGGATCAGATTTATTGGTTCATGCTATGAAAAAAATCGTACGGGAGGGGGGGTCTATCTTGAACACCCACTGTGTAAATGGTGTTTAAAAAAGATTATTGAAGTAGGTACCAACAGTTATTCTAGTACAACGTCTAGTGTATTAAACTTAGAGCAACCAGGGTAGGCTTGTTTCATAGACAATTGATTAGTGCTTATTACAGTTAAAAACTATTACCATCCCTAATTTCGTTTTCGAGATATTGGTCTTCAAACACAGATTTTTAAAATTGTTTTTAACCAATTTTAGTGAAAATCGTATTTTTCTCGGAAAAGTGTGCTCACAATTTTTTTTTATTAATATGATTTTCATGTGCCATACTGTCACCTACAAATTCACCATACAAAGTTTTTACCTGGGGCTTATAGTTTTCCTGGTATTAAGTTAATTTAGTCACAAGAACCTGTAAAAGGAATGTACTATACTAAAAGTAGCATCATTTTCTTAGGATAGGTCTTATAAAAAAAAAAAAACATAAGCGGAAGGTTGCAAAAGGTAAACTTTTTACTTTATAGTATAAGAGATTCAAGAAATCGCGAAACATCTAAATCCATTCACTATAGCCGGGTTCCGAGGTATAAACCTCGTCCAGTGTGGACTAATAGTTTTTAGAGAATTTGTCAGAGATAAAAGTTTTATAAAAAAAAAGTTTTTTATTCAGTAAAAATTTTGAGAAAAATGATATTTAAGTAAACAATTATTGGAACAACGATTTTTCATAATATTGAATTGAAGGAGCCATAACTTTTTTGTGGCTGCATAGAATTACATGAAGTCTTCATTTTTTATGCACTTCTGATTGCCTCTACTACGCTTTCTGAGAGCGTCCCACATCGCTGGCAGCTTAACAGTATCAAAGGCGCGCTAAAAATCTATCAACAGCAGGTAAAAAGAAGAACTCCGTTCAACTGATTGTTTGATGCTTATTTCGAGGGTGTTTATATGATCAGCGCACGATCGATTTGGTCTGAAGCCATTTTATTCCCGACGCAGTTTGGAGTCCAGAAATGGACGACTAAGAATGATAATGGGTAAAATCTTTTCAATCGTATTAAGCAGCGTGATACCTCTATCACTTCTTTTTAAAATCATTATGATGACGCCTTCTTCCTATTCAGCTGGAATTCTGCCGGACTCTCAATGCTGGGACATCAATGCCAAATATAAATAATTCGGGAGGTTTACGGTATACCAACAGACCTACTGGCTTCGTGACACTTTAACTTCGTTATATTCCACCATTTAAAAGTAAGAATGGCGACAACGTACTGGCATCTCATGAAGAATAATTGTCTGGCTGGGTGGAGTTCTTTGAGGATCGAAGCGATGATACAGAATACGAGAACGTCAATAGCAATATGGCACACAACGTCGATTCAAGCCAAACCTATTGATTTCTACTGAACCTCCAGGTGTCACTGAAATCAAAGATTCAATAACGAATTATCAATGAGCACCGTGATGGAGTGGTAAGTGCGTTACACTACTACGCTATGCTGCCCGGGTTCAATCCCAGCCCGGGTCCAACACCTAAAAGTTTTTTCACAGTGCCACCTCTTCGGAATGTCTGACAAGCAATCAAAGAGTATCATTTGTCAATGAGCTTCTCAACTCGCCATTCGGAGTCGGCACAAAACTGTAGGTCCCTTCCATTCGTACAAAAATATAACACGTACCACACAAATGATTGCGAGAAGCATACCCAGGTTCACCGCGAGCTGTGGGGCCACCTAAAGTAATAACGAATTACAGTTTACTACGTGCATATTACAGTTAGGCAGTGTGAAGAAGTCAGAGATGATAAAGAAACGAACAGGAAAAGTGAATGAGTTCTAAAAGCCGGAACTTAACATTTAACACAACGGAGTATAACACACGTTAACATTACGTAAACATTTTTGGATCGGAATCAGCATAAGCCAGAAGAATATCTGCAGCTATTGAAAAGTTCAGTTCAGAAAATAAACTAAACTTCGCCTCTGCAACTTAAATTTCAAAATAAGGATGTGAATGTCCTTCGACATGTATTTAGTTCAAAAGTTGGCTTATCACTTTAAGCTTTTTAGGGGACAAAAAAAAACGCTAGCTCCTCGCCACAATCGAGACTAATTCCAAACCACAAACTTATCCAATTAAATTGGCTCCGCTTAATTGGTCGGTCCTTCGTGCTTCACTTTCTAATCCCTCTTCTCTGCCTCTCTTTCCCTCTGTTGGATTGACAATAATTGTCGTAACAGATCCTTGGCGCCGGAATCTAAAATTTTCCCAAACTAATGCTAATTACCCATTCATACGCCCGTCAATAGATTCCAATTATTCGCCCATCCTTAGATCCTTACGTCCTCTGGCTGGAAGTTCAATTAGCAACAAAGCTGCATTTCTAAGAGGATTACATTGGCAAACTGAACATGCAAATGCGTGTGCCTCTGTCTGTCTGCTTGTCTCCATCTCTCTGTGTGTATGTGTGTGTGTTTATTTTGGAATTTGCTGTAATTTTATCCTGATGTCAACCGATACAATAAATGAAAAAAAATACTGTGTCCATGGGGATCTACTGAATCCACAACCACAACTAATGAGTATGCAAAACATTGTTGGCACGGCACGCCCGGCCTATTTAGCTGACAACCCACAGGTGGAGGCACAAAACCTGAATGGACCGATGCGATGTACAAAAAACCACAAAACTATTATCACCTCACAATGGGCGCTTCTTTTCCGAATTGGGAGAGGGGTGGGTGGGGGTAGCTGTGTCCTCGTGTACATCCTGCGGTGGGTCACCTACCGTTTTGAATGGAAATCAGCTTTGATACCCCATTTACATATTTTATCTACGCTTGAATGCAGAAGCTACTGGTAGCAGGCTATCGACCCGGCCTTCTGACTTTATTTGTAGATTGTAACAGCCCAAAGGTGGAGGACATCGAGCTAATAGTAGCAGGTACCTGTTAGTGGTTAGTGTTAGTGGCGAACACAGTCCAGACGTGTTGCACACACACTTGACACTTAAAGTAGGCGTTTCGATGTGTTTCGTATTCATAAGTTAATGCATTTAGGCCACATTGTTCACCTCCGGAACTGTGTGCTTGAGAGTGTGTGTATGCAGTATTCGCAACGTTTGATTAATGACCACGAGGAGTGCAATTGGGCACACGAAGTCTTGTGTCAGGAAGTGAAATATGGGGTTGCGCCAGGCAAGAGATTGGATTTCTCTTGGAAGTTTCACTTTGCAATGGGTCAGTAAATAGGCCACTGAAATAAGGTGAATGCTCTTGTTTGGCGGAAGAGATGAGCAACTGAAAGTCATGCAATGGGTCGATAGTCAGACGATTGTTTTGTTTCCAAGAAAAGGACGAGAAAAGGTTCTTTGCTGTGGCAGTAGAAGTCATCATTTTATTCGTCCACTTTGCTGCAAAGCTGTGGTCTTCAGGACAAATTTTGCACTTCTGCCAACTTGATCCATAAATTATGACCTTAACCTTAAAATTGAGATTTTCCTATACCGCGTTTGATGAATGGGGAAGGTACAACCATTTAAAGTGATGTAAAATATGTTTATAACTTTCCAACAGAGGAACCTTGTAATAGGCCAGTGATTAGGTAAGGTTGAGTTTGCGGGTTGATGAGATCCACATCGTCATCACACTAAGGTCCATGTGGACATTGTGACACCCATAACATGTTCCCTCACGTTGTATATTAGTGTCTTGGTTCCAACCATCCGGACGCCCTGACATATTCAAGTAGGTCCGAAGGCTCGTCGAAGTGTTCAAAGTATAATTTCCCCAGGGTTCTATTTTGCATTTGGCCGAGGTTTGGGCAGGGACAGAGGATATTGCTGTGTCCTCATGAGCCTCTTCGTCACTGCATCCACTGCATGTGTCAATATCGTGCAGGCGTAGTTTTTTTTTTCATGTGATATCTGAACTGTTGTGGCCAGTTAGCACTCTTATCAACATTGAGAGCGATTTCCTGTCTTTTTGTAGGAGTTTTCTAGCAACAGCCTTCCTGAGGTGGTTATTGATTTCCACTTGTTGATTACAGAGTGGAGGCTTACCCTCCCCCTACTGGATACCAGGACATCTGGGGATAGAAGGTAACGAAGAGGCAGACAATCTTGCCAGAAAAGGGGCTGCTATACCCTTTGTGGGTCCTGAACCATTCTGTGAGATAGGGGAGCACACCATAAAAGAGGAGCTCCGATCACTAGAAAAGACAAACAGGACTAAGTCCTGCACAAAAACTCAGGGTCTAAGACAGGCGAAACTACTGCTGGGTAATCACAACCTGAAGAGATTCAAAGTTTTCCTTAGCCTGGACAAAAACCAGCTCCGCTTTCTGACTGCGTTCCCTTCTGGGTATTATAAACTTAAGGGTCATCTCAGTAAGCTGGGTGAAGATGAAGAATCATGTAGATTCTGCAATGAGTCCAGTGAAACCCCATATACCTATATACATATACTGGCGAAATGTATAGGGTATTAACCCAGAAAAGGTTCAAGTGCTTGCGTAAACAGCTACTTACAGGAGAAAATTGGCCACTCATTTCACCCAGTCTCCTTTCCCAGAGAAATTGGCGTGAATGAGGTGGTAGTGCTATAACCTAACCAGTTCCAATACGAATAATGACGAGAGGGATGTTCCTTCGTCGCCCTTCAATAATAATAAGAATAATACCAATTGGGTAGCTTTTGTCACTGCTAGAACCTTCACTTGAAAATTGCTGCTCTGTCGTATGGAGCTGCTTATTCTTAGTCCCTTCAAGAAACAACCCGCTCTTATATCTACATATGTCCATTTTGGACCCAACGGTGTAGATGGACTTGGAGTCCTCAGATACTTAATTTTTCTCCCACTCTTCTCTGCCTGAAAAGGCCCACGAGAAGAGTCTTGCGAAATCCAAGCTTGGGATAGTGTAGTCTGAATTGAACTCACCACTAAGATAATTGCTAAGTATCTTGGTTTCCAATGCATTCGGTCTTCAGTGCTTTAACTAGCTTATTATGAGAGCGCTCCTTGCTGCGGCCTCCTGCACGTAGAGATCTATAGGCAGAAGGTTAAGAATTGCTTCCAATCCCGCTGTTGGCGTTGGCTATTCCAGTGCATACTATTCTCAGACCAGAGCAATCCTACGCATGTTAGTATGGTCTTACTATCGCAGAGTACATTCAAAGTGATATTTAAGCACTGATTACAGACTAACGAATTTGGCAGTACTCATTACGTCTCTATGTTGGATGTCCACTCCAAAAGCTTACTGCTGTTCGCTACTGCCCATTCAATAGTCTGTCTCAAGTCCTTAAATCACAACTCTCTAAGCCCAAGTTTAGGTTAGGTTAGGTTTAGGTGGCTATCCCTATCATCTTGGTTGGATTCACTTAGACACTTAAGTAAGTCCATTGTGTCGATTGTTATCGGTACTCCCCTACTCCTAACCCTATGTCAACAACACGCGGTGTTTCAAAGCGGTCACCCAACTAGGTACTAACCGCGCCCGACGCTGCTTGATTTCGGTGATCTAAAGAGA
This sequence comes from Brachyopa scutellaris, assembly GCA_949775065.1. Classification (NCBI taxonomy): domain Eukaryota; kingdom Metazoa; phylum Arthropoda; class Insecta; order Diptera; family Syrphidae; genus Brachyopa; species Brachyopa scutellaris. The sequence continues at coordinate 174,946,180 of OX459112.1, read as the reverse complement.
ACCGATGATTTCAGTGTGGTATGGTCGTTGACCTCTAAGCCCAAACAAATAAATATCTCAAATCACGTTCTTAATGTCATCCTTGTAACTCACTCCCAGTATCTGTCAACCAATTTACAATGCCTCCTTGACACTCCTCAGATATTTCTGGGTAATTTGATTAAGGCATTGATATTCAATTAGTAAACCGATCCATTCTACATAAATTTTCGACAAAAAAAACATTTTTGTTTTTACACTCAGCCTCAGCACCCTTACAGCTTTCAGACGAAATCAAAACTATGGGCGGTTTGTTTATATTGCATTGTCATATTCAATAATGTAAACAGGACACACATACATACAACGACAATTTGAATATTGAAATTCAAAGTATCTGACATCCAGCAATGCGTCATATCCCATGAATCTCATTTCGAATTCTCCAAGTGGAGCCTTGGTGGCTGTGTGTATCCAGCGACAGAATCGAATTTACATATTTTACCGAGGAGACCTATTCCGGAAGTTTTTGAATTTCTGCGGCCATACTGAAACTCACCCAGCGCCCCCAAACTCCACGGAAAGTCGAAATGGAATTTTATATAAAATCGTTCAGACACATCTGTGTAGTCGTATGTATGCAAATCGAAAATTTTAGAAAGCTAGAACCCGCAGCCTATGGAGTAGCTGCTACTCCTTCGAAAGCAATTCTCGTCTACCCTTTTGCTGCCTTCCGCTGGCTGTACGAAACGCAATCAATCATTATTGGCTGGAGAGCATAAGAAACCTTCACAGCCCGGTGTAGGCAATCTCAATGAAATTGCAATTTTGTATTTTTTCTGGAAAAGGGCTAAACAAACACATAAAATGTGTTTTACATACAAGCTTACAAATATAATGGAGTTTTCATCAGATGCATACAGTCAGTGACGGGAAAGTCGCCTTTCGACAGTGTGACCCAAAAAAAAAACATTTCTATGCGATTTTTGTTCGTCTTGATAACTGAACGAATAGTTCAGCATTTAAAAATATAAACGGACTTAAGAAGAACCATAATAAACATTTTCGTGCATATCCACGCCCACACACAAGCAAATATACGAAAACACAGAAATTGTATACTGTGCCCATAATGGCTGCTAGCTCAGGTTCGTTAAATGTTCGTCAACTTTCGTACACATACTTATATTCAAATACGACAGTTGTTTGTTTCCCTATGCTCATTGTGGTTGAGCCTTTAGTCTTTTCTCTGAAGACTTTTACAAAGCTATTGAAACGTTACAGGCGAAGATGAGCCGAAAACTCGTCATAATTAGCTTTTTAATAGATTTCTTCAATTATCTAAATTCTAGAAGATTACAATTTGTCTCTTTGTGAAGCGCATTGCTCCTGATAAGGTTTTGAATGCTTTGCTGGATTGGCTAACGCTTGACGTACCCATCCAGATGGAAGGTAATCAACGAAGGACTGCCTCTGAGTTCTGGATGCAAAAAAATATTACATAGAAAGTGTATGTATGTAAACAGTGTCGTTAAATTTTCGTTAACTTTTATAGCATTATGAACGTCACTTTGACAGTTAAGTATTTTTTAACCTACGGGTTTTTCAATAGGGACATAACAATTTTATATTTTAATATAGTTGCACCATTACACTTTTTTTATGATCTGTCAATGTCAAAACGTCAGTTTACATTTTTATCATTGTGAAGGTCACGAACGAGCAACATTTGAAAATTATTAAAATTTACCGGAATTCTGAGTCAGTGCTCGCAACTTTAAGGGCGCTTACTTCGATTTTCGGTCGCATTGATTGTCCCACCAGACAGGCTGTGCGTGCTGTAATGGAAAAATCCGAGTCAACATAGTCAATAGTCGCTATTGAATGTTCCTGTGCCAGTGAGATAACGCATCGGTCAAAATACCGAAAATATGTGCTTCAGTTCAAAATGAGCCAAATCAGTCGATTCCATGCCGTTCAGAAGAATTGGGAATATCTCAGTTCAAATTGTGGCGAATTTTGTGCAAAGATCTTGGCCTACATCCAAAACATCAAACTAACTCAAGAACTGAAGCCTCTTGATCATTTGAAGTGCCGAAACTTCTCCGATTGTGCTCTGCGAAAGTTTGAAGACAATCCTGTTTTTCATTGAAAAATCATCTTGAGCGATAAATCTCATTTTTGCCTAAATGGCTTTGTCAATAAGGGATATATGGATTACTGGATAGCAAAAAACCCACATGTGCTTCAAGAGACTCCATTTCATCCACAAAAAGGGATCGCGTGGTGTGGATTTCATGCTACAGGTGAGATTGGACCGTATTTTTTCGTCGATAAAAATGATTGCCATGTTAAGTTTAACGTAGTTCGCTATCGCACCATGTTGGACTATTTTTGGCCAGAATTGGATGGACCTGACATCAGTGATATGTGGTTCCAACAAGATGATGCCACATGCCACACAGCTGTTCGGTAATCGTGTAGTCTCGAGAAATTGTACGATCGAATGAGCTGGCCATTCGGCTGGCTCATGCGATTTAAAGCCATTGGATTTCTTTTTATGCGGTTAGGTTAACTGGCCGAACACAATGCAAAGTTGCAGTTGTAGTATGAATAGATATGCTGAAGCGCAAGTTAAGCCAATTTCAACTTTCGAACGTGCTGCTGTGACTTTCCATTGCGTTCGGGCGAATTTCCGCGCAGAAGTAAACAGTTGGAAAATGTTGACAACGCTAAAAATGATTTTTCGTTCAATACTGACAGCCTTTACGCTTTAGTGTTGCCATTGAGATATTACACATATATGGACTACGAGTACCCAACTTCGCGTTCGTTCCAATATAAGCACTTACCCTCTTTTGGAAACTTACATTGTGTTTGAGTTCGCGTAAACCGTTGGTTTGTGAATAAAGTAATTTTTTTCAATAAATGTGACAAGTTGTACTGCCATATAAGTTAATGTTGAATAAAAACACGACTTATCTTTTCGATTGTTATTCTTACACTGGTTTATTATTGTTTTTGATTTTTACAAATTACGCTTACAAACTATATTATTGGGTGCATGGGGTGAATGAATGAAAAGTGCTGACCGTTATATGGATGTGCTTAAGGTTAATGTGCTTAGCAGGAAATGCTGTGTGAGGTGGAAATGCTGTGTGTGGTAGAAGTGCTGTGTTCAGTGGAAGTGCTTTGTGGAGGAAAAGTGTTGTGTGTGGGAAAAGTGTAGTGTGAACGGTCATTGCCTGTTAACTTATACAGCAAAAAGACAAAATACATATCAATTAATCACACAAAAAATTATTTCGAAATAAATTTACGAAATTTATCAGTTTCTGTGTCAATATAGAAGAATAACGGCTGTTTTAAATTTTTCTATTGAAATTTCGGTAGTAGGTAGCATCTTTTGGTAATAACGCGGCGACACTTTGAAATTTAACGTATTTTCGCAGTAACTAAAGTGCGGTTCACTCAAAATCTGCCCACACATAATCTGTTATAAATGTTTGACAAAAAATCGAATAAATACAAGTAATATCTTAAATGAAAGTTTATTTATTTAGCTTAAAAATAGTTGAAACAATAATTTTAAATTTCTGTATTGTGGATGAAATTTCGAGTGTTTCTTTTGATGGAACCCATTAGCCGTTGAACATCCTTTCGAGTTGATTAACATTGAGTTCATATTTGTAAGAATTCCAGAATTCTTCTTTAATTTGAATTTACTATTTGCCCAATATTTTTCAATTGGCCGAAGTTGGGAGCAATTTGGTGGATTCATGTCTTTTCGTATTATATCCGCGTTTATTTTTCGGTACCACTCCATGACAGTTTTAGAGTAGTGGCAACTGGCTAAATCTGGCCAAAACTTCACCTGAGAACGGTGGTGTCGAATAAAAGGCAGAAGTCGTTTGGAAAGACATTCCTTAATATAAATTGCATATGTCATTGTGGAAGTTGTGACAAATACTCTGCTCTTAAGAACTGCAAATTGCCTGCCAGACCATAGCCTTCTTGGCAAATTTGTCACCCATACTGTATTTATATTTTGCAGCAACATTACCACGCTTTGGCGAAACATAAAACTTTTGACCTGGTAATTGTTTAAGGTCAAATTTTACATATGTTTCGTCATTCATGACAATGCAGCCTTTAAATTTGATAAGCACTTTGTTATACAGAAGTCGGGTCCGCCTTTTTGCCATGAAATTCTGTTTGTCTGACCTATTTGGATGTTTTATAGCCCGATATGATCTTTGGCCTGCATTTAAGCGTATTCGCCTTACTAGGCTTTTGTTACTGTTGAATTTTGCGCGCTCATTATCGGATAGCCCGGGATTTCTTTTAATCGACCGCAATACTTTGATATTTAATTCTGAGTCTCTGGCACCCGTTTTTTTACCGTTTTTTTTCGACACTACGTGTTTCTTTGTAACACTTTATAACACTACTCACAGTTCGTCTAGGTAAATTTAGTTCTTTTGCGATCCTTGAACCTGATAACAATGGGTTTTCAACAAATTTGTTCACAATTAATTTTCGATTCTCCAGTTCCAGGGCACCGTAGCGCAAGTGGTTAGTGCGTCGGACTACTGAGCCAGCGGTCTTGGATTCGAATCCCGCCGCAAACACCTAAAAGTTTTTCACAGTGCCCACCTCTTTCGAATGTCTGACAAGCATTAAAGAGTATCATTTGTCACGATAGAGCTTCTCAACTCGCCGTTCGGAGTCGGCAAAAAACTGTAGGCCCCTTCCATTCGTGCACGCACACACAGATGGTTGCGAGAAGCAGGCCCAGGTTCACCTCGAGCTGTAGCGCCAACTAAGTAAGTAAGTTCCATGGCGCACAGAATTATTGATCCGTAATCAATCTTCACCAAATTGTAAATGAAATATAATTCAATAATGCTTAAAATATATGTGTTAAAATATATCGAAATTTTTTATCAGGGGCGCTTTAATAAACGGAAGTACGTGGACAGATTTTGAGTGAACCGCACTTTAGTCTATAAGACAATAGATGTCGACAGTTTCTATGTAAAATTTGCATAGTGGCGGATAATTCTTTCACTTTGCTCTCCGAAACGAAACACGTGGCACTAGTTATATTGGAACGAAATAGACATTGTACGAAAGTGACATTTCACTGGCAAGCTGGATAACTGTACCTTATTTCATTTTGCTCCTTTCAACTTTGTTAGGGACTAGCGGTTTATCATAGATGACAGCTAGATTTTTACTTGAACGAGGTTTGGAACTTTTACTGTATATCTTAAAATTTGGAAACATATTGTGAATTGTATGAATAAATAAAATGGTAGGAACGCAACTACAAGCCAAATCAACCTAAAAACATTTTACAAAACCAGTGTATCCCACATCCTACATACATATTATGTACGTATGTAGATCTCTCTGTTGCTGCGAATATGTCTACATAAGTATACTTCAAGACATACATACCACTATCTGTTGTTGAGAACCACTTTCTAATATTTCACAGTCACATTTACATCGTTTTGAATAAATTCCCTATTCATCATGTCGATCCTTCGTTCAGTCTCACAACAACTACTCTAGTTGAGCACCATTTATCCCATTTCTTACGAGCAATAAATCAAAGCGACCCCATATCTGTAGCACTCAAGAGGTACCATACTTCAAAATGAATCCCTAAAATGCACGACAACAAAGACCGGTCGTATCGTGCACGCCTCATAAAACTCCTTGGCACTCTCGAAAACAATTGCCAAAGGTGTTGTTTTGGCAACAATAACTTTTCGCAAAATCTGCAAAACAATGAGCGAACACCAGCACACACCAGTGGAGGAATGTGACCAGATACCACCTCCACCCACGGTGGTTAGGTTGAAACAGCCCTTACTGCAAATATAGTGTCCTTTCCCTACGCCCGATATTCATGTTGTTCTGTCAGTGTATTGTTTCTTGTCGCGTAAATATGGCTCAAGAACAGCAATTTGTTCCGATTTCATGTGACATTTGGAATTCTCTGTATTATGGTTGGTGGTTGTTCTAAACAAGTAAAAATTAGTTAGCAAAAGGTCCTTGCTTGCAAAACATCATTTGCATTGTCCCTTTGCCAAAATTGTTAGATACCTATGCCTATTTTGTTAAATTTTATGCCGCAATTTATTCAACCAACCGCATATACTCGTACACAGAAGAGAACATGCCCATTATTATTCAAAGGAAGTGCATAATTCACTTGGCGCCCAACGTAGTTCCACTTACACAACACCAAAGTGCAGGCATACTGGTTGTGGTTGTTCCCCCACGTCCTTGTGCTGTTCGTCTTCTGTGAAAGGCGATACTGGATAAGAAAGTGGTGGACAGCAAACTGCCTCTGGCATGCGATTGAAAATTTCTCCAAATCATGATTTTCAGACACACACACACTCACTCCACCCGGCTAAGGCTATTCCACCGGAAAATACCAGTAGGTGCATTCGAGAGTATGCCTTGTTAAAGGAAATTCGGCAATTTCCATTAAATCAATTAAATACGTATGCACTCATCAGGATTGCCGTTTTGTCGAAGAGTGGGGAATTGTTGATGTTGTGGTGTGGTTTTGAAGTCCTTTGCTCTCAGAAAGCCCAGCCTTTGATGAAATGTCAGTTATCACGTTGAGCTGCTTGTGTTGTGAAACTCATTTTGATTTGCACGGAAAAGGCTTAAGGATATGAGCACATGACGTATGTTGTACGAGTTATACATGAATAAATAAGGATATGCCAGAGAGGTGAAGTGACGATGAAGATACCTGCCAATCAATAAATGATGCTGGAGATGTAGAATCTCTGTACAGTGTTGTTGTATTTCGTATATATTTATGCTGCAGGTCCTAATAATGACATTTTTGAAAATTGCCTAGAACGAATCAAGACAGATAAAGGCTCCAACAACAAATAAGAATAAATGAATATTCGGAATCAGCAGTCTAAGGTAGAACCGAGCATATGTAGCTTCTCGCAATCACTTATGTGTGAGTCTTATATTTCTTGCATGAATGAAAAGGACCCACAGTTATTTACTGTCTCCAAACTAAGAGTTAGGAAGCCCTCAATCTAGATAATACTCTTGAATGCATTGGGAAGAGGTGGCACCATGAAAAACTGTTGGTGTTTTCAGTCATTGAACCCGGGGTAGCATGCGCCCAGTAAGAACGGACGATACCATCTTCATACTTGACTTTAACACACCTTATAAAACTTCGTATCCTGTGCGTGAAGAGTGGACAAAAACACAATCACTTGGCATAGATACTGCAGTCTTCACGGACGGCTGCAAGTGGCACGGGGTCTGTTATCTACTGTATGGAACCAATATCTAAAAGTGTCCTTAAGACTCTTGGGTACCTGCAGCGTTTTTTATGCAAAAGTTCCAGCCATGCTTAGAGCTGCAGATTTTCTGAAAACGAATATCCGGTAAGGATATTGATATTTAGATCGACAGCCAGGCTGAACTTGAGGCGGTAGAATTGTGCACTATCAAATCGGCACTAGTCAGGAGCTGCGCACAATGATCAGGCCATTATTTACGCAGAACCGGGTAGACTATGTTGTATGCCTGGTCACTTTGGGATAGAAGTTTGCCGATGAGTTCATAAGGAATGGGGAGGAGCTGCCACTACCCGAGGCGGTGGAAGTTGCTCCATAGCCATGGTGTATTAAATCAACGGTAAAAGATAGTTTCACGAGAAGGGCGGACCATAGAAGGTTTAACACAGAATGACATAAGGTTTCTAAGGTAGTTTGGCCGGCACTGGACCGAAAAAGAACTAGTGAAAGCCTTAGACTTAGCAAGGCACAAATTAGATTAGCTATAGGAATATTATCCGGACATTGCCTTCTGGGCAAAAACGCCAAACGGATCGGACTCAGAGGCAGGCAGATACTGCAATGATATATACATACATAGGCGCAGCAGAAGATATCGCACATAATCTTTGTGAATGGCAGGCCATAGCACTCAGTTGCAAAAACTTTTTAGGCTCCTACTTCTTTAGTAACCTGAACGAAGGAGTTAGGCTAAATCAACCGTAGACTCGGTCTTAAATTTAACAGAGCAATACATTTTTTTGACAAAATTGTGGCGTTTTAGGTGCCATCCTTCTATGGATTTTTAGGGCAAGTCAATGGGCCCATTTTGGTGCCTAATGTTTTGGGATGACTCAGCCTCTCAACCTTACGGAAACCGCAACTTAACAATAGCGTGATGAAAAATCAATCATCCCGTTTAAACTTAAGCTTAGGCAAAGCTGGTCGAACAAATTGAAAAGTTTTTTTCTCATTTTACAGCATCCAAACTTTATTTTATTTATTCCCGTCAGGCTCTAGCGAGTCTACAAAAGTATCCAAAATATTGACAACCCCAGTGTTGATAAGTGTTTCTTTGTAATGTCAGGTCTAAGTCTATTTCGGTATAAACGAAAACATTTCCTTAAATACTTTTCGATCTAGTTGAAGCTGTTGAAGCCACTAAAAATTTTCGACTTTCACATTCAAATTTCAAATAACCGCATATGCCCCCGGGACCAATTAACAACGTTTTAATAAATAAATGTTTAACAAAAGAAAAAAATAACTACTACACGAATTTATAAATAGATGAAACCTAATGACCCACCTACTCGTGTTTCGTGTACACGTTTATACCTTTGGCAGGCGTTTCCTCGACAGAAATTCCGCATGATCCAACAAAACCTTATGACACGATAATAATGGCGTTTGTGCATTTATTTTCTTTTTTTTTTTTAATAACGTACATAATGCTCTTTGCATGTCAAAAGGAGTGTTCAACATCTCACTATTATCCTTGGCAAAGGCATGCAAATCCGAAATGCTTTTGGCGTCACAACACCTTATTGTGTACGAGTACTTGACTTCTTTGACGTGCTGCATGCAGACATACTCAAACACATCAGTTGATCAAGAAGTGCAGCACCTGGTGCAGTCTGCAAGGACTCTTACCCACCGGATGTTTTATGTGTACCTAGTAATTAGGTTAAAAAATAGCAAATATCTTACATATAACATCTATTTACAGTTGGAAAACCCAAAAAGCGAAGAAAAACAAAACAAACAAATTACTCCCACCACCAACCACCATCACTGTGGCCATCCAAAACTGAAAACCAACGTAAACCCAAAAGTAAACTTCTCAATTATCGTAATGTCATCATTTACACATCCTCTACCACTTTGCCGACACACTGAGTGAGGAAAATTAAATTCACCATATCGCCAACAGAAAAACAAAAAAAAAAACATTTCCATTTATTTTTGTTTGCTTAGCTTCTTCAGGACGACCGTCCTTCTTCCTGCAGTCTCCATCCTGTTTTTTTTGCTGCAAAAAATATTGCTAACATGGCTTGAATGTTGAATGCCCAAAATGTGCTCCCATGTGGCCATATCCCAGAGGAAAAATATAACAGAAAAACAAAAAACGAATGAAAGATAGTGCCAACGAGAAAAAGCTATAAAAAAAGAAATAAGAAAAACAATAAGAATAAGAATAAGAATAAGAAAAGTGAAAAAGGACACGTCACTAAAGTGAAATTTCCCAAATGGAACTAAGGTCTGTCTTACTCATTCAGTAACAACAACAGAATCACAAGTCACGTAGACATGAGGCGGCTCAACGGAGACGCGCACAAAAAAAAAAACTTACAAACCCCCCACCCACCCATGGGGTGTTATAAATTTTCAAGTAAAACAATGGCTACGCTATCCTGACGATATGGGAGGATATTTTTCATCGCTTTGAAGTGACGTTCACGCATCTGAGCGTATGAAAGATTCTGCTGCTGCTGCTTTACTGATGTAGACGATTCCAAACGGATTAACCTTGGAATTGAGATTGATTTTTCATTTTTGTCCTTTTACGGTGCTGGTGTGTGAATGTGTATGTGATCCCGGCTGGGTTTCAGGTTTAATTTTATTTAAGGAATTTATTGCCGCTTTTAATGAAAATCAATTTTTTTCTTGTGGAAAATTTAGTATTTCCTGTTATCCTTATGGAATGATGTCTGTCGTTGGCGCCATTGCAATACGTCATAGATTTCATTTCGGATCATAGATTGTGACTCAGAGAAAATTATGAATAGGTACCAGTCTAAGGACAATAAAATGAGCTGAAGTATATTTGTGTTTAGGTAATAAATAAATGGCACCAAGGCGTCTGATTTCATTAGAAGATAGTAATTTTGCTTTAATTAAGTCTTTCGATTGAAGCCCAACAGTCGTAGATTTTCATTTCAACGACACCTATTAACTACATAGACCGTCTATCAAATAAGGCTCGGTCGCGTACGCTCCTAAAACTGCGAAAATCTACGAAAAGTTACTAAAACCCGTTCGCGTACGCAAAAATTTCTCCATGCTAGGAATTTTCGCACAAGAAATTTCTTTGGGCAGGTATTTGAAAACTGTCGAATCACATAAATTTTTATTTTTTTGTTGCTCAACGCGTTCGTATTGGAGAGCATTTCACCCCCACTCTTCGAAATTCGACAGAAAACAAATATTTGGTGCAAAAAGTACGCGAACGGACCTATATATAGCTTCATTTTGTATACCCAACTGTGAGCAACGTTGTGTAGTTATAAGTGCATTGGAGTACTACGCAATCAGCCCGGGCTCAATCCCAACAAACGACTAAATGTTTTTTCACTGTGCCACCTCTCTCTAATGTCTGACAAGCAATAAAAGAGTATCATTTGTCAATTAGCTTCTTAACTCGCCGTTCGGAGTCGACAAAAAACTGTAGGTCCCTTCACTTGGTAGAAATTATGGTTCCGGTGAAAGAAAACGATTAGCGCAAACGAGGGCGCCGTTTTGATACCACAATCACAAGAGACCCGTAGAGTTTAAAAAAGAATAATTTCTCCAATCAAAGGATATCTCTTAAAGTTCGTCACAGAAAGGTTTGCCCAGTATGCGTGGCCTGTTTTTGACCAATTATAAATTGGCCATATCATTCTGGATAAGACACAGTTTGAAAGACCCTTGGATATTTTTAAGAACTGTGACAGTATGAACATTTTTTGCTCTCTCGCTTCCTTCTATAGCACCATGTTCAATCAGTTTTGATGAGGTCGTTGCCAAATTTATGGCTTTAACTGCGATTTAGCTATCTGTCAAATAGCGATGATATGTTTGGGTGTCGGTTCCTTTATTAAATTTTAACAAGCCCCGAGAATCACTAGTAGCTCTTCGTGGAAAACGCTATCAAAATTCGGTAGGGACAGCTTTATGCTAGCTACTGCAACACGACTGAGAAGCAAACGTCCTATCTTCCCTGTGCTGATAATTTGTGTGCAATAGAGTATATTGGAGTTGGTATGTAAAGGGTGTCCCAAAGTTCACGCAAGACTTGAATTTTTCGCCATTTGTGTTGCCAATGATAAAAAGATAGCGTAACAGCTAACAGCTCAGGGTTATTAAAAATTGAGTGCTACATAAAAGAACAACGCGTTTACATTGTTGAACGATATTTTAAAAATAAAAGGTTCATTGAAAATCATCTTCAGCAATGAGGCTCATTTAAGTCGTCAAAATTGTCGAAGTTGGTGTTCAGAAAATCCACGAGTGATTGTTGAGAAACAAATGCATCCACAACATCGAGACATCATCGGACCATTTTTTTTTTAAATGCGGCTGGTCAGGCAATAACAGTTAATGGTTATCGCGATATGGATGTGGTCGACATGTGGCTTAAACAAAAGGGCGCCATATGACATACATCTCCAGAAACAATTCAATTACTGCATGAGTCATTGGCTGGTCGTGTAATTTCCCTTTTGGTGATCAGAATTGGCCGCCGAGGCCAGTAATTTACCGCCGTTGGACTGTTTTCTTTGTTTTTTTTTTTTTTTTTAAGTTCATGCCAACAAGCCCACGACCACTCACACCTTGAAGGAACAAATTGAGCCCTATATCAACAAGATTCTGAATGGTCATCGAAAATTTTTATGAAAGATTGCGTACGTGCCAGCAAAGCCGTGGAGGCTTTGTACCAACAGAGAAGATTGTTGCGAATTGGAATTCTTTTGACTTAATAGGAGAAAACTTTATTCGCAGGTAGAATGAAAAGTTTTAATCTCTGCATCTCATGATTAAAGTATTTTCAATTCCAAAGCTTTAGCTCCGTCTGTTCAAGAAGGCTTTGGTGCAACGTAGTGTCTGCATCTGTTTAAAAGAGGTGTCCGTTTGAGGCGCACTAGCGACTGAATATACGTAAGTACTAATGTGCGTTCAACGGTGGCGTCCGTTCATGAGAGGTGCCCGTAAGGAGAGGTTACATCGTACTAGAAACCTAAATCTTTCGCTGATTCAAAGATATACTGTTTTCGAAAAATCCAACGTTTCCAATTAGCCAGTATATTGACTGCCCTTTTCATGGGACTTGATGACACGTTAGTAAAAGATTTTCATTCTTTAATTTTTCCTCTACAGCCCACATTCCCCCTTTCCAAATGGTAATTTTAAATTTGTCACGCGTCGCCCTCACTTGTTCAATTGTTGACTTCAAAACTCAAAACGTTCCTGAGAAATGTCTGAATCCTGTTCTAAGCATCATCTCCACTATCATCATCGCCTTTCCTATTGCTGCTGATCATTGAAAATGCACAAATTCATCTTTGCACATAAATTCGATTTTGTGTGTCATCAATTGAATGCCAGCATTCAGAATGATATTACAATAGATTTTCATAGAACACATCCTGGCGTCCTGGCACCGTCTGGCAGCTATTCAAATACTTCGTGGTCCTGGCGGCGCGGCGGGTGTTGGGTGGTAGATGGTGCGAGGGACACATACCACCCTTCGAATGACCGAATTGAGAAATCACGCAACAATTCCCGCATTCATGCAAATCCAAGCCCGAGCACGAACGCCGAACGCCGAACGGAATATATCCCAAACGAATCCACACAAAAAGGATCGTAATCTCTCGCTCGATGCGCTTTTCATTTTGGCATCCTTAATCTTCCATCGAACAGTGGTGGTGGATGCTGCCGCATGGATGCATTCATGTGGATTCACTCGATTTGCTGTTTTCGAAATGCAATATTCGAATGAGTGATTTCTGCTGCTGCTCCTTGTGGGTGAACGCGGGCTTGGTTTTTTTTTTTTTTTTTGAGTAATAGGTATAGCCATGCAGATGCATACATGCATAGCATATGGAGAAAGCAGAGTAGGATGGCTGTTACATGTGATATTACATGCAGATACATCGTGTACCGCAGCTTTTGTTACCAAGTGCATGCTGTGATGGAAATTGCAACGTTTAATTGAAATTAATGATTATGTGCCCACGTTATGGTCGGTCCTCTGAATGGGGATAATCTTCATAAATCAACACTGTGCTGTCGGAGCGAGGTAGACTTGGTCTGCATTGTTGGCTTTTGAAAGAATGTTAATGGAAAATGCTTCTTTTCAGATTCTACATATACATAAGTTACACTGGGAATCAATGGCCTGTTTGGATCAATGCGGTTCATCGAAGTTCGCATCAGATATGCCAATCAAATTTCTGCATAAATTAAGCGGAAATATGTTTAGTTTGCGACTAATTGGTTGCCTTTATTATACGTACATTCTCTTTTTAATAATCTTGGGCCGAGTCAACGCTTGAGAATTTTTTCCTGACAATTTTAATCAGTTTATTTAACGAGCACAACCCATAATTTGCACATGCAAAACAGATAGAAAACTGAATGTCCTAGAGATGTGTTGCACATCGATAGAGTTTCGACTCTCGATAACACCGATAACTTTTGAAGAAAGTGATAATAACCAAACAAATGGCGTGGATGTTGATTGTCATTATCTGACATTCGTCAAATAACATAATTTTAGTTTGGAAAATAACCCCATTTGCTGGAAAAATTGAATATTTAGCTACGCACTTGTTCACTTGACCGCACCCCCATACACGGACTTCAACCATTCTCCCCGCGGGACTGCCATTAGGTGCTATTTCGCGGGGCTCGTTAGAAACTCATGCTGTACGTCATGTATTAGCTTCTGGTGCTTTTCTTAGATTGTCTATTCTCCGCAGCTTCTGTTGGAGTACTGTTTTACAGCTGCAGATGGCCGCCCAATTCCCTTCTGACCGCAAAATATAGTCGAGGAGCGAGGGGAGATTTGACAGACTGGTACTCCAAGTTACGAAGCGTTTGTAGTAGAAGACTGCGTGCTCCGTGTCTTCTTCCTCATATGGTGAGCTGTCGTGTCCAAATCTGTGTAGGTATTTCCTGTAACCGCCGTGGCCAGACAGGAACTGAGTAAGATAGTAGTTGCAATCCCGTGTTTCCGACCTATCCAATCCCTGATTATCGGGATCAGCTTGTAGGTCCACCTGCCTTTTTGTATGTTGTCCCACCGGGGTTGCCACATAGCTGCGGATGCTGAGTTTTCTTCTTATTTTATCATCTTGATTTCGTTCGCGTCATTCTGGCCCAAGGCTCTCCTGTTATATATTCTCCTCGTTTCGTCTGGGAGGATGTCGATGGGAACCATCCCAGCAATAACAAAGGCGGCTTCGCCTGAGAGTCTGTATATTGACCACATCTTCCTTTTTGTCTCCGTCTTCTTTAATACATGCGCTCAAACGGAAGCGGCATATAATAAGACTAATATTGTTATTATACTTTGGAGAGTAAGACCCTTCTGCTTTATCTAGGCCCATCGGCGTTTGGTAGGATATCAGAGAGGGCTTCTTATAGTTGTGATGCGCTTTGAACTGCAGTTTATTATCAATTATAACTCGAAGATATTTGATTGCTTCCTTTGATCAGATGGTTTGGTTGTCTACCTGAAATTTTGTAAACTCTACAGTTTTTCGGCTGGCTATTAATACCGTTTGTGTTTTTTGATCGGCTAGTTCAAAGCCAGAAGATAAGGCCAGTCTTGTTGCTGATTCTACTTCACGGATCTGTTTGGGAATGGTCAGAATTGCAATGTCGTCAGCGAATCCAATTAGTCGTAGAATTCCATCGTACACTACATTCCATAATAGGGGCCCAACAACCGATCCCTGCGGAACTTTTGCAGAAATGTCGTAGTACTTCACCCCTTCGTTTCTGTTGTACATCAGCTTTCTGCTGTTGAAGTAGTTCATAATAATGCGCAACAGGATTTTTTCATCCCGTCGAGTGATCTTCTTGTCGACAACCAGTTTGCGGAGTTAAATATGTTTTTAACGTCCAGAGGGACAACTGCATAGTACTCCTTTGCGCCGTTCAGCCATCTTTCTCCTTCAATGACAGCTTCTGCGATATCGACTACCGCTCTTATGGCATCGAAGGTGGATCGCGCTTTCCTGAATTCAAATTTGCTATCTGATAGAGCTCCTTTCTCTTCTGTTACCGCGAGTAGTCTATCATAGATGATCTTTTCGAGAATCTTATACCCATCGACCGACACAATAGGATGAAGGTTCTTCGGAGGGCTTCCTTCCTTTTGGTAGCAGGTCACTTGACATCTGTCAGACGGATATTGGGAATTTAATACCAAAACAACACCCGTTAAAGTAAATCATTTATTCATCTTCAACAATTTTTCGATTATTATCTGCACTCTAGCAGTCCGTTGATTTTTCCCATTCAAAGTTGATCGAAATAATTTGTTTTTCGATGAAATGTAAAATATCGAAAAATAGAAAACAGGACGAACAACTTTAATCGATATATCTGCATATGAAGGATACACATCATACAGGACTATGTACTACCACCCGCAAATCCAATAATACAAAAGCCAATTCATATGCTGATGCTGGGTCGTCGACGAGGCTGTTAACGCTCTCAGCCTGCCATCGAGTGTGTGTGCCTTTGCCTTTATTTGAATACATATTATATTTTTTCCAAAGCTCCCCAGCGGCAATACTAAAGCAATCACCCATCGACTACCCACCCCACCCACCCATAACCGTATGTTTTATATTTTATTGGCTTACGCAAGGGAACAAGGAAAGCAAAAAAAAAAGGATAACACCAACTTGAAGTAGGAAAGCGATTCCTAAAAATGGCAAGGACCTCATAAGATCCACCGTCAACAAATAACCCTCTCTGCCATCGCCGTGGCCCCAAATCCATGGGATAAACATCTTACACAATACAATAAAACGACATCCTCATGGGAAGGAAGTATATCAAAGGGACGACGAGACTGTTGTTTGGCCTAGTTTAAGGGTTGTCTTTGCGTCTTGTCGATTCCGCGATATCGTTTCTGCGGAGTTTTTATGCAATGTGTGTAATGTGATGACGTTGATTTTAATAGAAACGCCTTAACGTTAGGCACGCTAAGGCTTAGACAAAATCGAGTGATACGCGGCGTTATTGTGGAACATAATTCGAGTCCTTGATTCCAAAAAAAAAAATGAATCGTTTATTTGCGTAAAAGTTAATGGAACGGCGACATGTGTTCTACCAGCCAAAAAAAAAATAAAAAAAATATTGAATCAGAATGGTGGAGTATCCTTGTGGGAAAAGGACTTGCTGCCGTGCGTGAAACTTCTATATAATAATCTCTATAGAACTATAGAAAGAGTTGCGCAATTACTACAATTCTGTAAATGTGTCTGTACGAGTACATTATGCGCATTGTACTCTATGACAACAACTTTATTAATTGAATACGCTTACAAAATGGCGGCGTTGTTGGCGCCAATTTGACAGGAATTAAGCCTCCGGTTGCCGCGCCATCCCATATTTAATCAGCATGTGTGCACATTTAAGGATCTCACTCAGGAGTGTCCTTGTATTTTGGGTGCGACATGGTTGACAGTGTTGTTGCGTTGTGTTTTGTTTGTGAAGCCCTTTTGCTTAATTGGGCTTAACTCGCTCTGCTAAGAGAATCAATGAGTTTTCATTTATTCTGCATTAAATTATCTCACTTCACTGCCAGATGAGCGGAAGAGTACCACGCAGTGAGGGAGGAAATTTTGCCATTTTTCAATTAAAACCATGTGATGACGGTGGGATTACCTGCTTGGCAGTGGATGGCTTAGCAGGATTTTTGGGTATTACGACGAGTATACAAGTTGGAGAGGGAAGAAGCAAGGGATTTGGTGTTTTTTATGAAGCTCAACTGTTGGCTTGTTGCCATGTGTAAATATACTTTTGGATGCATGGCATCTAAGAAGATACCAAAGCCAAACAAAGCAGAGATAAGGAGTTAAGCTGGTTATCTAGTGGGGCCTTCTTTGATCATATAAGATGATATAAAAAATTTACATAAGTACATGCATATACATATGTATGAAGGTGGTCGACTGCGATGTTTCAAGCAGATACTCTCGATGAGAGTAGTAGTATGTTCTAGTTAAAAAAAATATATAAACATAAGTAGACATATGTTAAAATAATTTCTCAGTCCTTTTGGTTTGGCTTAAGGCCGTCTACCAGATTAACATTTGGAATTTTATACAGTAAATATTGTTATATACAATTTCATGTATTGTATATTGTATTTGTTTTGTTTTTATTTGTTACTGGCTGACCCGTGCTCGCCTTGCTTCGCCCCCCCTGCCAATGTAAAAAACGAATTGTATTGGAGATGAGTGCCGAATTATTTTTCCGAATTCAGCCACTAAGTGGATGTTTATGTTATTATAGCAATGTACTGTCCAAATTGAAGCCCTTTAGGTCCATCGGTTTGGTCTGTGTGTTGTCTGTCAGCCAGTCAGTTAACTGTTTTATACATAGAGATAGCTGACCCGTGCTTCGCCCACCTGCAACTTTTAAGAGAAAACAAATTGTTTTCTTCTAATACATTTCTATAGTATACATAAGTACAGCTGTTGCCCGCCTGCCATTGCCCGTGCACTTTTTTAAAATTTGAATTTGCTTTTACAATCATATTTATCGTAGTAGGCCGGGCACAAAGCATCAATAGAATGCTATTTCAGTAAATACGTAGAAATTCAAATAATGCCACATTAACACACTATGACGTCACCCACTGCTGCATGGCTGTTGGTTTCGGTCTCCACTGATGGAAAATTATTGAAAATGATTTCATGAATTGTTTTATGTTTTTAAAATAGTTATTTATTTATTTCTCAGCATGTACGTAGAGTAAAGAATAGATTAAGGTCTTAAAATTTGCGTATATAAGTATATTGGCTTTATGCAAACATTTTTGTTTTGCCAATTCGTTTAACTTCTTTAAAGTAAGGAGTTAATATGTGGGTCCTCAAAAAAATAGGTATAAAAATATAAAAAAAATACATTTTCTTAAGTACTAACAACATTCAAACAAAAAAACATAGCCTAACTGGTTTTAACGAAAATAACGATTATTATAGAATTTATTTCACATTAATCGGTGCAGTATTTTCGGAGATCGTCGGTAACAAAGTTTTTTGAAGTTAAGTCTTTATATAATAGTAATGATGTTTGTTTTCTTTTATCGAAAGAATTTAACCGATCTCACGAAGAGAATATGATGTTCGTAACGGATACTCCACGATATAACAAATCTTCGAGATTATCAAATAGATTTATATTTACTTCTAAAAAACAGGAAAAGCTAACACTAACTATCGGTTTAGTAATCTTTATTTAACTTTATGTAGTTTTTTGAATACGTCTGTACACCACCGCGTCTTAAACAAAACTCTCTTTTTTTAAATCACCATATTTGTTTGTTTAAACAAAATATTAATTTTTATAAAGTTTGCAGTGGTGCACGTCTGTACACCACCGCGTCTTGTTTTTCAACTCTTTTATTTTCTCTTATCCTTCTTGTTGTCTGCTCTACCTCCGAACATACATACAGTTAATCACAAAAGTAAGTATACAGTACGGTATACGAAGTTTATTGAACGAAAACAATCACTTAAATAAATTTAAACCAAATAAGTGATATGTATTTTTTTAGTAACTATTATAGGCACTTTATATAAAAAGTAAAATTAACAAAAAAACAAAACAAAGGTACAAAGATATTAAAATTAAGCAAAATTCATAAGGAAACACAACACAAAAGTAAGTATACACCTCAAAGAAAAAAAAAAAAGGACATGATATTGAAGTAAAAAGTTAAATTTAATACCCAGCAGGATATCCTTTAGAGTTAATAACAGCGTTTATTTTGGATGACATTGAATTGACGAGCTTTTGGGTCACGTCGGGGCCTATTTTGGCCTATTATTCTTGAATAATGGTTTCAAGCTGATTTTTCGTTCGAATATCATGTTTTCGTATTTGGCGTTTGCGGTGATCTCACAAACGCTTAATAGCATTTAAATCTGGTGATTGGGTTGGTGTCTTAAGTTGGTTGCGTACATGGTATAGCAGACATTCTCTAACTATTTGAGAACTATCCTTAGGGTCATTATCGTGTTGAAAGACGAATGACCCTTCCAATGCCAATTTCTGCGAACTCTGATAGAGATAGTTTTTGGGGATATTTAAATATTCAAAATGATTTGGTATTTGGTGTTTGTAGAAGGTAACTACAAACACCAAATAACCCACGCCAGAAGCCGCCATACACCCCTAAAAACATTACGGGATCACCACCATGTTTTATGGTTCTAGCCACATTCTCCGGATTCAACTTTGTATTCGATTTTCTCCTTTCGTTGGTGCGCCCTTCCGAACCATAAATGTTGAATTTGCTTTCGTCTGTAAATATAACTGTGTTCCAAAAGGTAAAATTAGACGTTTGATGGTTTCTGGAAAATTCAAATCGCTTTTTACGATTCACATCACTGAAAATAGGTGTTTCCTGATAGATCGACCGTTATACACAGCATCGTGCAAGACACGGCGCATAGTTTGGAACTTGCACTGCTTTCCTGCTTCTTTGGTGATCTCTGCTTGTAGTTTTGGGGTACTTTTTTTTAGGATCATTCCTTACTTTTTGGACAATAATTCGCTTTTCTCCTTTAGTAAAGGTACTGCGGCGCCCACTTCTAGTTCTAAATTTTTTTTACCGTTGCAAGGCTTTTGTCGACTAGTTTCGCTACTTCTCGAATGGATCTCTCTTCCTTAGAAAATGTTATCACCAGCTCTTTCCACGCGGTGCAATTTCTGATAGACGCGTAGAAATTCGTTAACGAAATTATGTAAACTCAATAATTTCTACTCACCCTATATATTTCTTAATTAATTCAATTGAAAAAGAGCAGATTTATAACATCAAGTGTGTATGAATGTATACTTACTTTTGTGATGTTGTTTTGGTATTTCATCAGACAAAAGTTATTCTCTTCTAGAACATAGGCAAGTTATACCGTTATTTTTGCTTTAAAGCAACTATACAAATGTCAAACAACAGACATAAGGTCAGACGGATAATGGTTCAAACGAAATAAACTGTTTTCTTAAGACTTTTGTTACACTCACATAGGTGTATACTTACTTTTGTGATTAACTGTATGTGTCTTTATTTTTGCGTGTGTCATTACCTGCAAGTTAATATATGACCCTTTTGGGATAATTACCGAATTCGTGGAAAAGGAATACCCGAACGAAATTGCGGAATTCGAGTCCTAGCATGTGCCAGGAAATTCAGAGAAATATCCGAACTCAAATATAGAAATTTGAGTAGCATGTACTAGGAACAATTGGAAAAAACATATGGTATTCAAAATTGTATTTTGAAATGAAAGTATGCATACTTATGAATGCAACAATATTTATACCAATAAATAAAGTTTAGATTTGTTTTTAAAAAAATTAGTCGATTATGCAGCTTCTATATCGTAGGGCATTGGATGTTTAATTATATAATTCATCCCAGCCTTTGTCGCCATTGATTATGCATATCGCTTCATCCAACTCGAGTATAGGTACTACAAATATACCTAAACGCAGCTCCTTAAGGATGGGGCATGCTGCTTTGAAGTGGTTTACATCCTCGCGCTCTTTCCGGTTGCATAGATACCACACGATGGGATGTTCTGGGCGATGCGGGATATAATTAAGGGGTAAGCGTTCCCCTCATATTCTAAAGAGTATGCTTATCTTATCGGTTGATTTACCGATAATGTTCTATCTCGTAAATAGTCGTCCAGTCTGCTATAGTATAGTCTATATTGTGATGCCTGGGCTTCACATACGAATTTGTCATATAATCGTTGACCTAATTTTTCCAGTAGGGTTGTAGACTTTTTCTTAATAGATACTTACTGTTCGTTGATGGTAACCGAAAGATTGAACTCGCAGTTTGACGCTAACTTTTCCCACTCCCCTGATCAATAATACATGCGATAAGATGTTTTTCGGTAGTCTGTCTTTGTCCATTGCCAGTAATCGTACCACACAGTCCAAATAGAGCTAAAGGAACAAGGAAGCTATACCGGTTTCTAAGTAGAGCATATATATGGGGGAACTATTCGGCAGCCTAAGTACTCTTCTTATTATCGATGAGAGTAGACTTCAATTCTGCCTTTTATTTAGGGCCGTCATTATATTTGTAATATTGGCTATATTTGTAGAAAAATAAAAAAAACGTCTAACGCTTATTTAAATGCAAATGCAACCAAAACACATTTTCATGTCCTACAAAAAGAATAAGGATGCCCCATATGGCATTTTCAGCTCGAGAAAACAAACAATATCGTTCTCGCAAGCAATAAATTGATTGCATCAGTTTAATCAACCACGAAGTCTATATTGCAAAACAAAGCCTCACCTCACCGCGCTTCGTTTTCCATTACAAGGATATGCATGCTGCACTCAGGTGTCATACTGAAAAAGTGGCCCCCCAAAAAAAAACACTTTTGCCATGCTACGTACGAGTAATTTTTTAAAGTGGTATCCATTGAACCATTTGGTGTTCTGTTGAGTGAGTTATAGTTGTATTTTATAACCATCAACAGAATAGTTTCAAAAAGTTTTTAGTATACAAAAAAAGTCCTGTTTCGGGACTGTGGTATAAAATATACACATTGAAAGTTCACAATTTTAAGGTATAGCCATAGTTCATTTGTAATTGCTTGCATCACAAACTGACTGTGCAGTTATTATATTTTCGATCATTTTGTTCGACATTTGCAAACAAATTTGGAAGAAAATAAAATATTTTTTTTTTTCAATAACAATTTTAGTTTAAATGAAACACATGCACGTTTGCAGCGATCGATTTTCGAGACAATTCTTCAACACTCTTCCACACATAGCGACCGAACGTTGGCAATTTAGCGTTCGATATTATTCCTGAGCTCCTCTACCGTTGATGGCTTATTGGCATAGAGGAACGAATAACTTAACCCCATAAAAAGAAATCCAATGGCGTCAAATGGCATGATCGAGCTGGCCATTCGACCAGACCATTTCTCGGGATGACACTATTACCGAACTTCCCCTTCAATAGATCAATTGTTTGATCAGCTGTGGCATGTGGCACCATCTAACCATATAACACTGATGTCAAGTCCATCCAATTTTGGCCAAAAATAGTCTTCCAACAAAGCACGATAGCGAACTCCATTGACGATGGAGATCATTTTCATCCACGAAAAAATTCGGTCCAATCGCAACCTTCGGCCTGAAATTCACCCCACACGGTCGCTTTTTGTGGATACAATGGAGTTACTTGAAGCACATGTGGGTTTGTTGCTGTCCAGTGACGCATATTTTGCTTATTGACGAAGCCATTAAGCCAACATTGAGCCTCACTGCTGAAGATAATTTTTCGATGAATTTGAGGATTGTCCTCCAACATTTACAGAGCCCAATTGGCGCTTTAAATGATCAAGAGGCTTCAGTTATTGAGTTAATTTGATCTTGTTTCTTTATTCAAAATACACAACAATGTGGACTGAGAGATTCCCAATTCCTCTGAACGGTGTGGAATCGGTTGCGATATTTTCGGTACTTCAACCATTGAGTTGTCTCACTGGCACAGGAATATTCAATAGTGAATATGTTGACTCAAATTTAACCACTTTGTGCGTGCTAAAGTCTGTTTGTTGGGACGATTACATATTTCGACCGCAAATTGGAATAAGCGCTCTTTAAGTTGTGACTACCGACTCAGAACTTCGGTAGTAATCTATATCTATATACATATATAAAAATGGTGTGAAGAATGTATAGTAATTCATCAATTGACAACGGCTGGGCGGATTTCAGTTGTTCGTAACTGCCAGGAGAAGGTTTTTACGAAAGAAAATTTTGGGAAAACCCTCCGGAAAAGTCGGGAAATTGGAAAAATCGAAATGTATGGAATTTTGTGTGCAATTGTTCCGGAATGGCTTTTCGAATGGAAAAATATAAAATTCTTAGTGAAAAACTCGGAGAATTCCGGAATTTTTTTTTCGACGAAATTTTGCATTTTATCGCCTGATTTGATGTACAGGTGGAAAATTCTTAGAAAATTTCGAATAATTGTGAAATTCATTGTGATAAAAGACATTTTGCATGCATTTTGGGTGGAGAAGTTAACGAGATAAATAATAGATGGCGCTGTGCTGCGATAAATGCCACAACCCGATAGATGGCGTTATACGTTGACTTAGGCTGTGCGCAATTTGACAGGTATCCTTTTCGCATTGTCATTTTCTATTGAGCAACTGTGCTATTTTTCTTGCTGCAATTGATTCAAGTTTTGCGTATTATTACATTGATTCCGAATAGTCGTATATCGCGCATCACATCCGCAAACGGTACAAACATTACGATCAATTGAAATTCAATGCGTTATTAGTATCAATTCGATAATTTTTTCAGAAAATAATTTTTCTTTTGAATAAGATTAGTCAAAAACGACTTTATTGTTTTTTAGGCAGAGTTATTTCCTTGACTAATGCCTCCTATTAGACGATCAAGCCTTGGACGACATACACGAGATGATTTGGTGGGGCTGTGATATTGCTCTTCGAAGATTTTCGTCAAAGGCTTCCCGTCATCCCGAAATCTACTTCTTCCAATGAACTTAATGCATGCCTGAAATCATCGTCTTTGTGGCGGCATGGCAAGAAGTTGAAATTGACCACGAACATGAGAGTCGCATTGCAGAACGACCCATCGGCTGCTGAATTCACGAGACAACTGCTGGCGCGAGTTCACATCGTCGAAGGAGGAACTCATCTCGAAAGTTTTCTCCGGCATTGCATAAAATTATAAAAATCTCGATTGGATTAGTGAACGAACAGATAGACAGACAGACAGGTAGATAGATAGACAGATAGGCAGATAGATATCTAAACAGACAGACAGGCAGACAGACATACAATCAGACGAACAGACAGATATACGGACAGACAGATAGATAGACAAACAGACAGATATGTATATAGATGCATAGATAGACAAACAGACAGACAGAGAGACAGACAGACAGAAAGACAGACAGATATACAGACAGACATAGAGACAGACAGGTGGATAGATAGACAGAAAGACAGATAGATAGATAGACAGGCAGGCAGACAGACATACAGACAGACGAACAGACAGATATACGGACAGACAGATAGATAGACAAACAGACAGATATGTATGTAGATACATAGATAGACAAACAGACAGACAGACATACAGACAGAGACTTCATTTTGAGTATTTATTTTACCTAAATAAAAAACTGCATTTAATTCAGATTATAAGTTGACACAACATTTATTAATTTTGAGGCGGTACGAAGTTTGCCGGGTCAGCTAGTTTTTAATAATTTTCGAATGTTGCTCCTTCGTAAACTTCACCACGATAGAAATGTAAGCCTTGGCTGACGTTTTGACAGTGACAGATCATAAGGATGCGTCTGTATTAAAATACAAAATTGTTACGTCCCTATTGAAAACCCCTCTATTGTGTTGATCAAAGTCCATAGAATTCGAAAGGGATAAAAGAAGAAGGCCTTCATTTGGGGAGATTTTTCATATGGATGTTTATACACACGTTATTTTTTTTTATTTTCTATTTCTAATTTCATTCAACCGAAAAGAAAAATTAGATTTTAATCCCCCAAATCCGGCCTCGAAATATTTTCCTGGCTACGGCTTTGAAAGGAGGCTTTCTTTAGGCGTCTTAATCGTTTCTCTATCTACTTACTCACACTAAGGCCGATTCACGATCACAACACAAGTCGCTTATATTTACGAATATTTCAATATCTAGCCCTTGAAATGTAGTCACGTGAACGGCACGCCATAAAACATTTCATTACAACATTCCTTAACGACAATTTTTGCTTAGCGAATTGGAAAACACACTTACATGCACAGCACATACCTACATATGCATGTGTAGTACACTTTCGTTGTTTTGACAGTCGGAAAACACTCCACCTAACTAATAAAGAAATGATTTATTGCGGCACTTGCTGCCACCATATTTTATCATTTTGTTCCACCTAAAAACAGCAAACATTCCCTAAGTGTTTGTTTTTATGGCCCAAACCACACGACCAATTGATTTCGTCCAGATTTTATGGTTATTTAGACATTTACGACCAACAGAACAGTATTTTAGGTGTGGCTTGCGGCGGTATAACTTCGCTATTGCCAAAAATTCTAGCCTCAGTCCCGTAAAATTCGATTACTTGCATCGAAGTGCCAATAGAATTATTATACTTTTATAGGCACCTGTTGAATTTGATAGTTTGACCAAACTTGCCAACACACACAGAGGATCTGTTGTCACTATAAACTGGGCAACAAGTTTACGTGTCCAGTGCAGTGAGGCTGTCTAAAAATTGAAAGAGCAACACAAATCAGACAGCAACCGGCTGAATAATTGATGGCATTTGGAACTCGGATATCTGTTTGCTTTAT
The DNA here is from genome assembly GCA_949775065.1 of Brachyopa scutellaris. Lineage (NCBI taxonomy): Eukaryota > Metazoa > Arthropoda > Insecta > Diptera > Syrphidae > Brachyopa > Brachyopa scutellaris. The sequence continues at coordinate 174,920,445 of OX459112.1, read as the reverse complement.
TGCCCCTTTGCAGGAACTTGTTCATCCGTCTAAACGCTGATTTTGGGAGTGTGTGGTGAAATATTTTCCTTAGTCCTTTAGTGCCGAAAAATGCAATAAAAATAAAGAGAAAATATGTCAGTAAAAAAATCAATGTAGAAGTCCTTTAAAAAAAGTGATGCAAGGATACGTTAGCTAAACAAACAAATTACTCCCAACTAACACACATCCATCTTTAATGACAGCCTCGAGATTCGGACAACTAACAGAGTGATATATATTTTATTTATTTTTTGACAAAGCGAAGCAGTTAGCAGCAGCACAGAGCACCAGCAGGCGGTAATGGCAATGGCGACATTCAGGTTATCGCACATAGTCTCCCATTAAAAGTTGTGAATTTCTGAACGGGAGCAAGAAAACATGGCAAAACTTCAAAAAGGACACAATGGTAGGTAGGTAAGGGTGGGTTGTTCTTAAGAATTCTTTGGTGGGGCATGGATGGAACTGCAAAATATTATTTTCATGAGTAAAGAAAAGTTGTTCAAGACTAGAGAAGCCGCAAGAGAGAAGAGAAACTTTTCCAGCACGCATTTGCAATAAAATTTTGTTTTTTTTTCCCCCCTTTGCTTTGGGGAGTTATGTATGTAGCCAAGAAAGTATGAAAGTATCGCAAGGCAAGTTAATATTTTTACGAAGGTGACAACGATGGGTTATGTGATAGAAATGGGTGAAGATATACCACTTGATTGACGTTGGGAAAATACAATTTTCTTATCTAAAAATGTAGCGTACGACAGTTTCAAACACGCAATCTGATGCATTCAAACTTAACGACTTACAACTGTCATTTCGCGGTACATATAAAAGATGCACACAAAATACTCACGCACTGAAAAAAATATCGGTTGTCATATTGACAATTGCGAGTTGTCAACTGAAAATTGTCAATGTGATGAAAAAAATTGTCAATATGATGAAAATTATCCCCGACTAGCTTCGTATTTGAAAACCGGATCGTCAATATGAAAATTTGCGATTTTCAATTTTCGATATTCAATACGATGAAAGAAGTTGTCAATATGACAACTCCAGTAGTCAATGTGAATATTACGGTTGTCACTAAGATGATCGTAATTGAATTCTATCACATTAAGGACCACATTCAAAAAATTGATAATAATTAATTATTATCTTACTAAAAGTTGTGTTTCTATAAAACAAGCTTAAATATGAGATTATATTGGTGGTCTCCGTTGCCGTGGTGGTTAGTACGCATGCAGCTCGGGTTCAATTCCCGGGTTCAAGACCTAAAAAAAAAGTTGTTCACGGTTGCCACCTGTTTCGAATGTCTGACAAGCAAGTTTCATTTGTCATTTGATTGAGCGCCCCAAGCTTTAATTTATAGTCACACATTGGTGACTCGGAAAAAAATTATTTTTTTACTTTTAAGTTCCTTAAAGCAGAGACAATTATACAAGCAGAGACAATTATATAATTGTCTCTGCTTAAAGCTTGTTTTAAAAAAAAAAAAAATTTTTATCTTCATATTTTTTACTTTTTTTTCCTCAAATTCTATAGAATGTTATTTTTTTTGAAAGCAAGAAGTAGCGTTTTCTTTTTTTTCCCGGTGGGTGTAATATACCGCAAGGTTAAAAATATTCAGAAATTCCTACTTGTGAATTTTGGAAAGAACAGTGTGTAGAAATAAGCAAAAGTCCTTCGAAAAATACCGAGATATCTTGCCCTGACCACCACCAACTCGACTTCAACACATTCATCCAAATCTTATTGCCAACAGGAATAAGAATGCTTTACCATACACGATTTTTCACTCTCATCATGATTTACAAACATTCAAGACGAATGCGCATCGGTATCATCTCTTTCACCCTCCTTAATTTTTCTCTATGGCCCGCGCTGTGCAAATTATTTTAAGGATATTCGTAACCCGTTAGCGCGCATAGTTATAAAAATAAGAAGATTAGTAGAACAGTACAATGAAGAACTGACCTGTGCAAGCAATCGGTTTGAAATCACTATGCTCTGGGTTTCCGGTCATAGTAGGTTAGATTAGGTTAGGAAGAGTGGGTGCGTGTTCGAGCAATCATTTCCACTCGGAGACCCGAATATCCATTGTGATACCCATCATAGCTTGGGAGTAGATCCTCTTCTTACCAACTCGTAAATAATTGAGTCATATCCAGGAAAACATGGTCCACTTACAATAAAAAAAAAACATATGACCTTATCAACAGATAGAGAGCTGAGGCCGCCAGAATTGTAGCAATCAATACCAGGACTGCCGAAGTGGTTACTAAAGGAGTATTCTTACTACCCTCTTAAACACTGTACTGAGTTTGAATTCATACATATGTATATGTAATGTATATATATGCCTTGCCTACCTAGTTCCATCAGTCATATTGTTTTAACAGCTTGATATGTATTGTCTTTTTGTACTCCTCTCAGACTCAAAATACTCCACTGTAAACGTCTAAATTACTCCCTTTTGAAATTTTCAAAACGGCAGCCTTGATTAAGTACAGGTCACTTGGCAATCGGCACTCACGCTCCAAGGTTAGATATATCTCTTTTAACTCCTACTACCGCAATTGCAGGAGCAAAGCCTTTTACTCTTCCTGTGTGAATGCTCGGCGCTAACTAGAATCAGACAGCGCACGCTAAGCAACTATTTCCTTGAAAGTTTCCGAAATTTCTGCCATATATGCTAATTCTGTAAGTTTCCGAACTCCACAGGATAGATTTGAACAGTGCCTCCTCTAATCACAGGTAATCAGATTACTTTGAGCTTTTGCATCAAAAAGACGCACGCATTGTGTAATTGTCTTGTCATACAGCCACCATGCCGACCTATATATTTATATTCTGAGTGATTCAGTGGTTATGCTCGTATTTATGTCACGCAACCATGGTACCGGAACTCTTTAACCAACGAAAAAAACCGTTACCCTCGGATTTTAAAACTTAACCGCCATTTAAATTATAAATTGCAGTCAATATTTGATGACGAGTGCCATCCAAACATATTTACAATTTCAAATTAAAAATTAATTCCTTCTGTTGATGCACTAGGCCACCCTTACCACTCATTTAACTGCATTTAATTAAAATAAAATAATTGAACCATGTTTTGTATGTGATTTACTTCATGTGGCCTACGGTGGCAGACATCATCGAGTTGTTTGTAAAAAAATAAAAATAAAAACAAAATAAAGGACCTCAAGTGTTAAGTTAAAATTAATTTTTCATCTGTCACGCGATGGTCGGAGCTTCTGAAGTACATGACATGAGTACGAGTAGTATACTCGTGAAGGATCTCGCGTGTATATCCATATCAATGGAATTTTAAATGGCAATCACAGCAAACATGTTAATTTTGTCAAAATGCATGAGTGATTACACTTCGTCCTTAGAAATGCAACATTGTGTAATACACACACACACATACACAAATAGTGAATAGAAAATATATACATAGTTTTTGGTTATACTATTACATACCAAGACCGTTGAGATAGCGTGGAGAAAACGTGTCCTTGCCGATTGAAAAATGAATATTTCATTGCGAAATATTGGATCAACGACGGATTGCCATATATCTCGTATCTTTTTATCTATAACCAGAGTTATACGAATGTCTGGGAATATTGAATTCATCGATAAAAAGAAACTTATTCATAGCAGTGGGGCAAAAAAGCTGAGGAGAAGAAGGACCCGAATCTACGATGCCCATTCGTATATGTTTTGTTATTATTTATTTGTTATGGCTTTTGAGAGAAGTTATGAATAAATTTTACGACGATTGGAAAATTTTATCGAAGAAAAGTTGGGAAATACACATTTCGGGAGATTTAGTTTTTATGCGGTGCCATTTGTTGGAAGCCATCCGTAGTCTTACATATGTTCGATGGGAGAGGTCCGTGCCTCGTAAAGCGTATGGACACCAAGAGCTTGGAAGCAATTTAAGTAAGTTCAATTAAATGTTGGTTTATAGACCAACATTTAATTGAACTTTTGGTTTTATTTTGTGCGTGTGAACTTTAGTCTTAAAACATGCTGGACCGCAGATATTTGTAACATATGTAAGTCGACAAGGGATTTTTACACATTTAGCGGGATGTTGAACAATGGTTTTTATTAAATCAGCGGCATCAGTGATCTGAAAATTGCATAAAAGTTGCTATGTATATGGACTCCACATACCCCGATTGGTCCTTAACATGACACGTAAGTCCGCTACAGACCAAATATGCCCCAAGGCAGATATTGGAAAAAAGTCGAAATCGATAACCATCGTCTCTATCGATTGGTGCCTCCTATGGCAGCATTGAGATATAATGAGTTATGTTTGGTTTTTAACGTCTCTACCATACCTTAACGACTGTTCAGGTTGACGATGACGATGGCGAACGCCCGGTGCTCTATACAAGTCGCTAATACCCTCACTAAAATGTATCAAAAAAGAATTCAGAGAAGGTAAAGTAAGGTAAATAGGACATACCTGTGACTTTTTTGTTCAAACCGCACAAAATTTCAGAAATCCGTGGAGAACCCAATATAATGATAATAATCTATTGCAGAGCGACCGATGTCTGTGCTACTATAGATTATGGCAATACGCTGCCCGGGTACCCAGTGCAGTCTAACCTTGTGGTGCCTTATGGCATTAAGTGCATTGTGACATTTTTGGACTGCCTTTGATTTTATTGTGTTTGATCCTATTGCTTTTAGAGCTGGCTGACTAGCTATCTCGGTCGAAGGGAGGTCGCTTCCTTTTATGAATATTGCAGACTTTTCAATCGCTATTAGTTTTGCTTGGAAAATACTTCATGTATCCGGTAGTCTGAAAGATACTCGTTTATTTATAGTTTCTGAGTAGAACCCAGTACCTAAGTCCATTTTTGAGCCTTCGTCGGTGAAGAGTGCTATTACCCGGTCATTTGTCACCTAATTTGACAGCCAGTCTTCCCTACTGGGAGATAAGATTGGTAAATTTAAGTTGAAATCATTTCAGGGTTTCATCTCCTCAGTTACCATAATTCTCCTAGAATTGCTGCATGTCCATACGTGGTTTGTTTTCTCGGATTCTCTTAGTCTGAGGGCTCCCTTTGTTGCTGCGCATTTGATGGGCATGTCAAGGGGAAGGTAAGGAATAGTTATAATGGGTAAGTTTGGGCATCTGTCAACAACTACTCATCATTAAATTTGTGAATTTTAATCGCCATAATACATTTTTTTGCGTGAATATGTCGACTTTCGAGTCAAATAAATATTATTTCCGGAAAGGGTCATTGAAACCAACCTGGAAACACTGAAATTGGAAGTCCTACCCCACCCGCCGTATTCTCCAGACATCGCCCTTTCCGACTACCACCTGTTCCGATCGATGACTCATGGCCTGGCTGCTGCTCAGTTTTTCTAATGTCGAATCCGCCTGCTGCCAGAAAGATGTGCCAAAGCTTCCTGGCACACCTCCACTATCTGCGTAAGATTAAATGTTCCTGTCGAGTAGCTTCTTCAAAATTGTTAATTATACATTTTCCTACTCGATTGCATCAACCCACAAATATGAAATATTCAGGAAGATGGGAGATACTCTCATCTCTATTAACACTGTCTGATGAGGTCAAGCTCCTGTACGAGTATGTACATACAAATATGAACTCTGGATAGAGCTACTCTGATATAGTCCCTGCTGCATCAGAGATTAGTAACGACGTACGAGGAGCAATAGACATTTCAAAACTTAATCCACCTGCAACAAAAGGGTGTTTCAGAGACTTCCATCTGCTCTACTACATTATTCCCTTAAGATAATAAACAGCAAATTGTTCCACTTAAACACTTTCATAAACACATAATATCCTTTAGTCTGATGAACACAAGTATAACATGTACATATAGATGTATGTGTGTATGTTTTTTTTTTTAAATTTTCAAAGGAAAGTACCTATGTACATACTCGTAGCAATAATAGTGCTCCAAGGAAAATGCCTAAACATTTTCTTTTTCCTAAGCGCATCTGTTTTGCTGTGCTCTTTAAATTCATGCCAACAACGGTATTATTACCCGGCCACAATAAACCCATTTTCCACATTGGAACGGGCACGAAACGGAACAGAGGAGCTAACAAATTTTTCATCGTGTATACAATTTTTCCCCCCAACAGCAGCTAGTTTCACACACAGAAGTTGGGCGGGTGGGTGTACCGACCATTAAAGGGGTAGCAGCATGAGCATCCTGCAATTAGTTTAAAGTTTGCTCTTATTAAATTCATTGCAAGTGCACATCCTAGGATGTGGTCTCGGTTGGCGAGAGCTGCTGACAATGATGGTCGTTTGCTATCGTCGTCATTTGAGTGGTGTCGGCGCGGGAGGAGTATCTCGGTTATGAGGTTATATCCGTTTCTTTGTGGATGCAGCTTTAACAATTGATTCATCGTTCCGGTCAGTGCAGAGTGCATAAAGACAGCAAAGACTTCATAGTTCTTCTCTTCGCAGCACTTCATAAATATTTATAGATTCTTGCAGACAGGACCAAATTGACAACCAAACCGATGATGCGATGAACTGACGCTCGCTACGACGTAGTTTGTCACAGCCGCCCGCATGTCAACATGATGTTACTATGATTTACAACTGATATTCTATTCAAACGAGTGTGTATGTAGGTACGAGCGTCACTTGCGTGTACGTTCGCTATTAAATATTCATGTGCTATTTCTGGCAGTGGAATCGGCAAGGATGTTGAATTGCACGCGTTTTTAGGGCTGGCGTTGTATAGTGTAGGGAAGTACCTGAGAATAGGCCATTCACCTGGCACATACAGGATGACTATGGCTATGGCACCGGAAAACAACGAAATCCGTAGGAGTGAATGACATCACTGGTATTGTACATAGAGGAGAGCATCATCGTGGTGATTTATTTCGTCCTTTTTTCGCATTCATTAAAACGGGATGAAATGGAATTTGTTTTTTTGTTATCGAAGATTTTTGTTGCCTTTTGTTCTACATTCGGTTTAAGGTTTTTGTTAACCGAATCGAGTTAACTTTTATTCATGGAAATTATCTTGTTGGAGATTGTATCTCTTCATCGAGCACGATTTTACGTGATAAATGAAGCTTGTCTAACTCGTCATCGCTTTCAGTTATCCTGAGCTAAGTTCTCAAATTCCAGTATCACTGTCTACAGAATTTTAACCAATGCGCCGCCACTTCATGACGAATGATTACTAAAAAAGATGAAAAGCAGGGGTCCTACCACTGGCTTTTGAGGTAGTCCGTTTATAAAATGTCTCCGTCTTCTATGTTTTTTGTTTAGAAAATTTTTCTAGTGCTGAGTCTAACCGTAGAGAGTGCAGAAATGCCACGCCGATTTTGATTAAACTTTTTGAATGAAGCTAACGGTCTCCGGGAAGTAATTTTACATATTTGAAGTATATTTTTATATCTTCTGCATAATTATCCGATTTACAAAAAAGCATTATTTTACTTATTTAAATTTTTCCGTACCCAAAAATGCAACACGAATGGAATCATTCTGTCTGTCAAAGTCCTTTTTCTCCTATTTGACGTAGACTATTGCAATTCGGAACAGTTGTAGCATTTGGCACAGACAGCAGACGCATACATGAACTTAAAAAATTGAATTTCGACTTCGGGGACTGGTTTTGGAGGGTTAAATGGGAAGTTAAAAAAACACTTATTTTGAGGTAATCCTGTGGGATGTCGAATGAAAGTTCGTTAAAGCACGAATTCGAAAATGTATGAAATAAGTTTTTATGTTACTTTTTTTCTTAACACATTTTCAAAAAAACATTAAAAAATTGCTCTTCCCCCACCTCATCTTCAAAAATATTGCTCAGAAAAATCTGAATAAAATCACAAACATTGAGTATAAAGTGTAGATTGAACCAAAATTATAAGGACTGCATTACGATCAACAGTTTTTATTTTAATTTTTTTAATTTTTTTAATTTTTTTTTTTTTTTGTACTTTCACGTTCCCAACTATTTACATAATATACTGAAATGACGTTACCCTATAACAATCATATAATCATAAGCGAAAACGTGAAGGGAAATTTGTATGTGTGAGAATAAAAATTGAATAGTTGCCCCTACAAATATACCCCAAAAATTAGCATTGAACTTATACTTAAACCATTGATTTTAATCAACAAAAGGAATCTTGATGGTTTCCTATACTTATAATATAGGAGTCTCTTCTTTTTACTACATTGGGGAAAAAAAAAATTGAATTTGTGTACAGACAGAGAGAGAGAGAGAGACAAATTCAAAAATTACACGCATTCAATACATTTCAACGAATAACGAGATGCACATGCGTAAATTTCTTGTATTCTTCATTTGTTGTTCTGTGTGGATGTATAATTATTCTTCTGAGCAGATCGTAATTTTATCAAGTTGCTTAGAGTCCATAAATCTATCAACATACTCGTAAATCTGTTATATGTACATATCCAAAAATAACTGATAGTACATACGAAACACTTATTACGCAAGTACCTACGACTTGCAATTTGACTGGATTTTTTTAAGAAATGCGATGCAATATTTTTTGTAAATATATCTTGTCATACATACTGTTCCTCTTTTTCTCTCTCTCGAGTATTTGCTTCTTTAATCTTGATGATGATAGTTGTCATATAGCAAACAATTCAAGAACTGAGTAAACATAAACAAAATACAGTGATCAATTTTCCATCGCATTAAACATCAATTGAGATGGTGGCAAAAGGATATACCAAGGAGGCTCCTCTTAAGAGGAGGGGATTCAACAAAGACACCGAATCTGTTTGTCAATTGAAGAACTACGACGGATTGTGTAACTGCATTCGTGATTTAAATTCTCACTACATACCGAGTCTGGTCTCTAGGGAATATTTTTCTTCTCTAATCCTTCCAAATTGTTATCCTATTTTTTTATGCAAAGAATTGTCTCCTTGGATGTGTATGTTTACGACATCATTTAAGTTGTTGCTATAAAAGTAAAAAAAAAATCATTTTGGTGAAAAGGAGACACAATCCCAAGTGTAAACAGATAGGTAGCTTAAGGAGAGTGGGGAAATCCCTCCTACTCTCAGGATAATAGATAGAGATAGGTAGTTAGGCTGCAACTGCAGCTCGGTGGATGGGTTGGGCGCATTGAGTTAAGATCACTTTGCGCATCCAAGCCGGAAGGGCGTCCGTCCGAGTTCGCCTTGTAATGTTGCGAACGACAAGATAGTTTTTTTGTACAAAATGTGTAGGTAGTGTTACATTTCAGAAGTGGGATACAAATATCCATGTGCGTAAACAAAAAACAAAGGCAATCGGCAGCCTGAAAAAAACAAAAAAAAAATATTTTGTGGTGATTAGTGATCATAAGTGTGTGCCAGGAAAAAAAACAAAACCATAAATCAATACCCTTTTTCTACTGCGTACGTAGGCGCAGATCGGTGGCTGAATATTTACAAAAGATAAGATCCCGTACTATCTGAATATAGGAATGTTGAGTGGTCATAAAAAAAAGGATAAGTCCGTAAGCAAAAGAGGTCATAAAATACGTCAACCCTTTTTTCCACTGCGGATACAGGCACACGATCAGTGTGCTGGGTGAGTATGTACACAGGGTAAGATCATATATTTGCACCCTACGAGCTACTGCGCCACTCATGTTGTATGTATATAAGTGTGTAGTGCGTATCGACTTGTTGTTTTCGTAGATCGGCCGGCCGTTTTAGCTAGCACGTACATCGGTTCGGGATAATGCGTTGCTAGGAATATCCGGTTGTTTGTTTAGGTCGGAGGATATCAATTTAGGATCTACAAATGAGTGATGGGTCGTAAAAAAGTATTGCGTTGGTTCGCGAGTAGTGAATAAAGGACCCCAGCTGGCGTATGCGTAAAAAAAAAAAACATTACTGTTTCTCATTTCAACCGAGTCGGATGTTCTTACGCGTAGTTATCCAGATAAAAGTAAAGTGCGAGTAATTGTCGAGATAAAAGTGTGTATATGAAAAGTTACTGTGAAATAGGATTCCAAATTTGTAAAGTGATATAAAAATAATCCTACTAATACTAAAAAAAAAAAAAGTAAAATACTAACGCTCGAGTAAAATATACAGTGGTTAAAAAAATAGTGATTTTAACAAAACGAGCAAAGTGAAATAAAATACTATTGCTCGAGTAAGATATATAAAAGTGATTTAAAAAAAAAACGAGCAGTGTGAAATTAAAAAAAAATATTTAGATAAATAAACAGTGCATCGACACAAAGACAGAAAAACACATATGATGGAAGGAGTGACCAAAAGGAAGCGAGTGCCACCAAAATCCAAAGACCAGAGCAAGGGTGAGTTAGATTCAATAAAATCTGAATTAAAAAAATTAAGTGAAAGGAATAGTGAACTAGAGAGACAGCTTGCACTAGTACGTCGCTCCAGCAGCGTAGACACCCATGCAGTAGGCACCACATCGAGCAGTTTTGGTTCGCATTCCTTCAGAATGGGTCCAGAGGAAGTTAGAAGAATTGTTCCTCCGTTTAATCCCTCCGATAAAAAGGCATTAACAGCATGTCAATGGGTTGAAACGGTAGACAACATTCGTCGGCTTTATGAATGGGATGATCGAGCCACCCTTTTTTATGCCTCACTTCGTTTAGAAGAAGCTGCGTCGCATTGGTTTATTGGGCACCGTGGTCACATTAGTAAATGGGAGGATCTGAAGACTAGGGTAGTTGTTGATTTTCCTAGTTTCGAGGACAACGACGATGTATACGCACAAATAATGAAAAGGCAAAAACAGGAAAATGAATCATTTGAAAATTACGCGTACGAAGTTGAGTCCATAGGAAAGAGAGGATAGTTAGGAATGAAGACAATTATTAAATATATTATATCCGGCCTAAACGATAGAACGTTGATGAATAACTTAATAACTGCCAATTGCTCAACTATTCCTGAGCTTTTATCTACGCTTAATGCGCTTAATGCCATTCAAGAACAGGCAAACACGCGCGGTAAATTTATTACTCGACGGACATATAATTTCTCGGTGGATCCGAAATCAAAATATGGCGAATACGGTTTTCCTAAAAGAAATCCACAAGGAGATCGATTTATAAGAAAAAACAATTTTCCTCCAAACCCACCTAATGGACGGTGTTGTTTTGTTTGTTCCAGACCCGGACATTTTGCTCGTGAGTGTAAAATGCGCCCTCAGCCATATTTTAAATCGCGTTCCGACGCATCAAATCGGAAAGTTCTGCGATTACTTAATACTGATGACGACAGTGGATTGTTTCAAACTATTGAGGTGGGAGGCAAACGCATTGATGCTTTCATTGACTTAGGAAGCGATTGCTTCACACTTAAATTGTCTGAATTAAGAAAATTCAATTGGGACATGCAGGCGTGTAGGTCAAAGTTGCAAGGATTTGGTAGGGGCTCTGCCCAAGCTTTTGGAAAAATTAACAAAAATGTTAAAGTTGGAGAAGTGAGCATGATGACCGAAATACTTGTCATAGAAAATCATGTTCAAGATGTTCCCATGATTCTTGGTCGCAATTTCCTTGATTCACCAATGGTTTGCGTTATTAAGAAATATCGTAGTCTAGAAATCAAAAAGGTGGATGATTCTATAAATAAATCATCCTGACTGAAGGAGTGTAAATCCGTAGAAGCACATAATCGCCGACAAGCAAACAAATCTACGATTGTTGAAGATGACATTTTACTTGGTGACTTTGTATGTGAAAATGCGGATAAAGAAAAGCTGTTGTTCGTTCATTGGTTGAGTTATCCCAATTTTTTGGATCTCCGTTGCATATTGTGAGTGATCGCGGTACGGCATTTACATCCAAACAGTTTAAGAAATATTGTACTGAGAATGGAATACGTCATATACTTAATGCAGTCAAGACACCGCGTGCGAATGGACAGATCGAACGTTATTTTCGAACTGTCGGAACATCACTTTCGTCAATGACAACACGCCAAGATGGACGAGATTGGGAAGACCATATTCTTGCGATCCAATGGGGTATGAATAGATTAAAACATCGGATAACTAACCAAACACCGCAAAAGTTGCTTTTTGCATTTGAACCAAGAAACATTTTATCCAGTCAACTCAGCAATATTATACATGGAGAAGACACTGATGATGAGGAAAACATACCACTGTCCGAACTAGAGCCGAGATAGAGCCAGTTACCGAGTTCACAATCTGCAGACCATACAAGCAGCTAAGTTCAATGATGCTCATCGCAAGCCACAAACTTATGCCGTGGGAGACATGGTGCTTATCCGGGCTGAACATGGTGCCACAGGAGCTTCGAGGAAATTACTACCGAGATACAAAGGACCATATGAGGTGAAACAGATAGTAGGTAACGATCGTTATGTCGTCGGAGATTCAACAGCGCTCCAGATCTCGCAGAAGCCGTATTCATCAACTCATTCGGCTGATCATATGAAACCATTTGGGAGACTTGAAGACTTCGCTTGGGACGAGTTAAGTGCCGATGAAGACTCAGATGGCGAAATATAAAGTTTAGAATAAAGTTAATTTTTTTTACGTAATAAAATAAAATAAAGGCAAAATAAAATAAATATTCAAATAATCGTAAAAAAAAAAAAAACATGAATAATTATATGCATTACAAACCCTGATTTAACATTAATATTAATAATATTGGTATATCAAACATACATAACATACATATACATAGATATTTGAAGTTGATAAAAATGTAGTTGGTAGAAATGCTCTAATTAAATATATTTACAAAATACGTACATAAAAATATACAGTAAATTAAAAATGAATTCTGCATACTTTAATTAAAAGAAGAGAAAAGTTTTCTTTATTTCACAGTTTAAGTGAAGGCGGTGCTGGCCAGTACGAGTGATGCAGACACGAGTGGAAGAATTCGAACGTCGAAGGTACGACTGATGAATTGTAAAAGCAAAGGCGACTGAGTTGTATCTCAGTGTGATAGTAAGAAACTATCGGTAAGACAATTATAGGCCTTGACCCTGAAGCTACCGTTAAATGGTACGGCCTTTTAGGGCCAACCCATTTTCTGAGTAATTCGGAGGATCAAGTAACCCAAGGTAAAAAGACAACCGAAGGCCCTTACCCTGAATCTACCGTTAAATGGCGCGGCTTTTTAGGGCCAACCCGTTTATGAGTAATTCTGGGGATAACGTAACCTAATAATCGGTTAAAGCGTGTGTCACTGAATCTACCGTTGACTGGCATGGACTTTTTGGTCCTATCCTCTCACTGAGTGGTTCTGGGACCGCGTGTCTTATGTGAGAAATGTAGGACCGAAAGTCCGAGGAAACACAAAGAATGTGTGTGAAAGTGTAGGACCGAAAGTCCGAGGAAACACAAAGAATGTGTGTGAGAAATGTAGGACCGAATGTCCGAGAAAAGAGAATGAAATTGAAGTAGTTACTTCAAAGGGACCCACACTGAGGACAGTGTGAAGTCGGATGGCCGAATGTAAACAGATAGGTAGCTTAAGGAGAGTGGGGAAATCCCTCCTACTCTCAGGATAATAGATAGAGATAGGTAGTTAGGCTGCAACTGCAGCTCGGTGGATGGGTTGGGCGCATTGAGTTAAGATCACTTTGCGCATCCAAGCCGGAAGGGCGTCCGTCCGAGTTCGCCTTGTAATGTTGCGAACGACAAGATAGTTTTTTTGTACAAAATGTGTAGGTAGTGTTACACAAGGATGCTTACATGAAAACCCATCGCGGCAAAGATGAAGTCGGTTGGTTGGTTACGTTCGCCTTTGGTGGTGTGCGAGAGGGTGTTTTCTTATTTTTGACGGATAAACAACGAATGGATTTAAATAATGCGATTTATGTCTTTTTTTTAATGATGCAAATAAAACGCAGCTATAAAGGGAATAGCCCTTTATCTACACCGGACACTGTGGCGTATGCTTTGCCTTGTATCGTCCTTATTTCACTTTGTTTTTACGTAGATTTATCGTACAATGGCTGTGAGTAATTTTATTCTTTGTGTGTATCTATCTAGCTATTGAGTGTAAATTTACTGTTTGGTAATGAATTTTCTTTTGTTTTTTTCTTGTAGTCGATAAAGGTTAGTCATTTGTTTGCAAAAGGACATTTACGCTTTGTTATAAAAAAGGAAACAATTATGTATAGTTGTTCTTGGAAATAGGAAAAAACCATAACAGTTTAATTTTTGGAACTACATTGTGATATTTAAACTGCGAAAAGTTTATAGTGTTAGGGTTAATCACTTTATTCTATCAAATGTTGCTAATTATGTCTTGATGTGTAGAGACAAGATAAATAGAATTGATTTGATAATAGAATAGAACGTTGTTGGAACCCGAAATTGTGTTTCATGGAAAACAGCAACGAATTTGTTAACGACGGCTTTTTTATAATAGTCATCACAGGTGCAGTGAGGTCATGCCAAATTGATGCTCTAACTGTGCTATTGCACCTTGACCTCCATACCATAAAGTATAGCGCTGTGCACTGCAAGGAATCAGAGAGCTGGACTATTAAGAAGACAGTAAAATCATGGACACACTACCAAGTGGCCTGGTTATGTCTTCAACTGTCCTCATACTATCTCCAAGCTTAATTTCGAGAAATTCCAGCTAGCTTTTTAAGAATAGAGGAATGGAAGCGACGAAAAGTGGGGACAGATTTCGACACAACGGTATTTACTGATGGCTCGAAAATAGACTGCGGAGTAGGCGCGGGCATTTTCTCGCAGAAATTCGACATATTGGAGTTCTAACCCCTACCAAACTTCTCACCACCTTTCAGGCTGAGAGCTGCTTGCGACCATTGAGATTTGTCGAAACGTAACCCTTAATTCACAAGGTGAAGAAAAGTCGCTTCAATACATTTATGAGTCCGAGGGAGTCACATTCATTAGGCGTGTTTTTTGAAACGTAGCTAGCCAGTCGTTCATTAAAACGATTCCCAGCCAGCCGAACCTAGCTGACTTACCTCCAAGTTGGTGTGTGTGATTTCAGTCATATGTGTGTGATTTCGATCAGCTGTTAAGTGTGAACTGTCAAAGTATTCGGCATTCAACCAAATCGATTTTTTGTTATTTGTTGTGAAAACAATTAATTTCGGTAATTTATTCAATGGATAATTTACATAAAGTGATATGAAATCATAATATAGTGGATTATTTCTGTGAAACATCATTTAGTAATTGAAATTATATAGTTTTCGTACACGGCAGTCTGTCAAATGTTCTACAAATCGCTTTAAGCGCCACCTTGCCATGAGATATCGCAACATTCCTAGCCAGCTGCTTTTGGCTGCGGATAAAATCAAGAGTTGTAGCCAGCTGGTTGTTGTATTTGTTTGTTTGTTTGTGAAATTTGACTTTGCTAGCAACTACTGGCTAGCTACGTTTCAAAAAAACACGGCTATTGTAAAATCTTGTTTTCTTAATACCTAGAAAAAAACTTTTCTGTCTGAAGGATTCCCGTTTATTTAGTGTTTCTGAGTAGAACACTGCTCCAGTACATAAATCCATTTTTGAGCCGTCGTCGGTGAAGAGCGCTATTTCCCGGTATCTGATCACCTTGTTTGACAGCCAGTCTTCCCTACTGGGGAATAGGATTGGTACGTTCAAGTTAAAGTCATAGTCAGGAGTGATGTAGTCTGAGGTCTTGGTTAGAATTTCAGGATTGCATCTCCTCAGTTCCTGTTACGCCGCATGTCCATACATGGTTTGTTTTAGCAAATCAGATTCTTTTAGTCTGAGGGCTCCTTTTGCGGCTGCGCCTTTGATGAACATGTCAATGGGAAGGTAATGAAGAATCATATCTAAACCCGCCTGTGGCGCACTTCTTATTGCTCCTGTCACGCCGAGTGCTGCTAATCTTTGCACTTTGGCGAGTTTGTTTATGCACCTTTTTACTTTTGTAGCAAAGCAGTCCACCATACAGTGGACCCATAGGTTAAATGGGTTAAACACCCACTTTCAGATTTCAGATTGAGATAGTTTCGGTACGTTATTTAAATTTTGACAATTGATAGTTTATTTTGCGATAGAACGCCACGAAAATCCTACATACATATGTACCCGTACATCTTTATGCAGGTACTTTGCTAGGTACCCAAGGCCATAATTGTAATTGATTTATTTTATAATTAAATTTAAAATGGTATAAGAACAAATGCTTTATTTTTCCATTAAACTTAGTCATGGCAGTTGAGTCTGCCTATGCAAGCATCAGGCGCTGACAATGGTATTCGCTGGCATTCTTCGGGAAGTTATCTTTTCCATAATAAGAGCAATGCAAACATAACGAGTTCAAACTTCCAGATTATTAATTTAATAAATCTTTGTTGGGTTATAATAGTGCAAGTGATTTTTCCACCAACTCTCTTAGTCTAATTAAAATCTCCAAATTTAAGCATTAAACTCTAAGTCCGCTGTGATTAATTTCAACCGCTGAGGCATGAATTATGTTCTAGAGTAAATTACATTTCCCGGTGGAATAATTCACAGACTGACGCTGCCTTTGAATGAGCTACTGCACTGCCAACAAATAAAGCACACCCGACACCGACGACCGACGACCGACACCCGACACCATAACACATTTCGACTTTGAAAACTACTCCAGCACACTGTATGACCCCCAAGTTGGTGCCCGTTCAGAAAAGTTGCATACATTTTCTCCATTTTCCTTTGCCTTCAATGTAAAATGTAGAAAATGTCCACACATACGCAGAACGAATGGGGGTGCATAGTGCATGGCGACACATTCATGAACCCTCAGAGATATTTGAATGCTTTATTATTTTAAATACGAATCTGGGGGCAACCAAGGAAACCGCCATGGAGGACGACCGGATTCGCCTCTTAACTGGGGGAATAGCTTAAGAAAATGTCCTGAAATTTGAAAGGATGCCATATGACACAATTTTTTTAATTAATTAAATTTTGATTCAACCATTTTCGAATCCTACCGATATAAAGTCCTTGTGTCCGTTTAAGTGGATAGAATTGTCGATTTGGTATCCATTACAAGGAAGATGCCAAATTGCTGATATGTCATTTTTCGAAACAAAATTGCATTCTTCAAGTAAATATGTATTTTCCCTTACGCGTGCATTTCGATACAAATTCAAAGTTCACAATTAAGCACAAAAAGACAACTTAAGTGACCCATTACATCCCTTTTAGCTTAAGTAACATAATCTGCAATACCCGATCGGATAAACAAATTGTTACACACTGGAGCTGTCCACCCACGAACTTTTCAATACCCCCATTACCATGTTGAACTTTATTTTCGTTGTTTCGTTTCGGTATCTGGGAACTGAGATACTCATCGTTGTGTTTATTTAATGTCCGATTGTGTATTTGGTGGTGGTAGTGGATGTAACTTTATTTGTTTTTTTCCGGTTCCGGTTGCACGTTTCTCTCTAGTCAACGCAGGAGATTATGGGAAAACATGCTCATATTAAAGCTTCTTTAATTTATGTTGACATTGGAATCCTGACGTAATCCTTGGCTCGTTTTAGTCCTATCTGGAAATCAAATTTCCGTTTTTTTTTTTCGGTTCCTGGTAAGTGCGTTTTCACCAACTTCCGCACGAGCTGTTTTGGTCAAAGTGTTTAACATATTGGGTTCTCGAATTTAAGGTTAAATCGAGCCGTAACGATGTTTGAAGTGTTGGCTACGATTGAAGGGGTTGATAATAAGTTCTGTATACTAGGTGATTCGGATTTTTTAGCAGATACATACAATACATACATACTCGTACATTACATATGTGTTTTTGTTTTGGAACACATTATTGTACCAGGAATAGATTTAAAGTAGCAGTCTTTAAGGTCATAGAAGGTTATTTTTCTGAAGAAATAATTTTATGATTAAATGCTTTCGATATGGATTTGAATTCGTGGTTGCCGAATCAGAAGCTTGGTCAATTGTACCGATTCCTCTCAAACTGATTTGGAAGACACCGCTTAGGAAGATATTACCATAATATGCGGTTCAATAGCTCCATATCTTTCGATTTTTATATTTAAAACATGACTCCTTAAAATCATCTAGTGTAGTTGGCGGCTATTCCAGCTGTACATATATGCTTTTGGATAAATGAACAATGATTTCATATTGGATTGGGGTAGGTAGGTAGAAGTGGTCGTTTCGGTGCTTTCGGTGGAGAGAAACCCCAAATAGCGCAAAAGGACGCCGTCCACCCTGTGGAGTTTAAGATAGGGATCAGATCTCTTTAAGATCGTCGAAGAAGGGTTTACCCAGTATGCGTTGCCTGGCTTCTGCATCTTCAGCATAAATTGTTGAGATGTTTTCTCTTAGTGAGCTGCTAAGCGCTGACTCTCGCCTGTCTAGTTCATCGGCTCTCGTTTCCCCATTTCCTTCTATGGCACTATGACCGCAAAGTCAAACTTTGGTGGGTGCATGGACAGTAGGGTATTGATGGAAAGGAAAAATCTGACGAACTGGCTAGGAAAGGTTCGGCTGAATCCCTTATCGGCCCTGAGCCGTTTTGTAACATTCCAAATTCAGTTATAAACTTCAAAATCAAAAGTTGGGAAAACAATATGTGTGTCTCCTATCGGGAAAATACCCAATGTCTTCGTCAGGTTAAAAGAGCCATTAATCCCTTACACAATAAATTCCTAAAAAAACCTACTACTTAGTAGAAATTATATCAGGAGATTAGTGGGATTTCTAACAAGGTATCTTCGATATCACCTGTATAAAATAGGTCTTACTCAGGGAACTCAATTCTTCTCTCCATGGTAGAAGACGAAACTGCGGAACATATTTTATGTGACTGCATGGCACTATGTGCCCTCAGGAGACAACATTTCCACAGAGAAATTCTAGCATCCATGGAAATTCGATAAGTCTCCACCAGTGAGATCCTCAACTTCATGAAAAGAGCTGAGCCTCTTTTGGTTCCCTTAACTGACTTTGCGGTTCAATAGATCTTTTAGATCGCTGTGCCCTCCGCAATTGGCGAGTAAGAAGTCAGAATCTTTAAAAAAAATATCCTGGAACCCAAAGAAGATTGACTCTATCCTGATTACACTTAAGTTATTTCTTCGATCTACCAGTTTCGATGAGGTGATTGACGAATTTATGCCTTTAACTGCGGCTTTGCTATTTATAATAATAGCCATGTTATGTTTGGGTGTTGGATCGTTTTTTAACCCTCAATTCACTACCTGCGTCCCTGGGACTCACGTATAATTTTTCGAGCCACACAAACAATTTAAAAGACTGAAAGTTTCTTGAATAAAAAAAAAGGTAGCGTAACCGATACAGTTATTGACACCCATAAGAATTTTTTTTCTTTAAATCGCCGTAAAAAATTATTGACGGGAGTACTTTGAAAACTCTTGGGATTTGGAAATATGTTATATTATTAGAATACATTTAGTTTTTATATAAATTATGGAAAATTGACAAATATTTCAAAAGGCAATATTTCAAAAGGCCTATAAAATAGTATATTATTTGACACCCATGTACAATTGTAAAAGTACAATGGTTGACATTAATTTATGCATAGCTATTTACAAAATGTAATGATATATGTACATAGTTACTGACATATCTTTAAAAGTTTCAGACGGCAGGAAAAAAGAACAAAATTGATTACCTTGATTTGTTTATATAAGAGCAAATATGTATACATTTTGAATGCAGCGATTTAAAATTAAAAAGCTTAGCTAGCTATAAACATTTTTGTTATATTTCAAGTTTATTAAAGTGATATTCATTTGGGTTGACAATTATTATTATTATTTGGGTTTAGGACACAGTAAGAAGTTGGTTTCATCACCGTTAAAAATCCTGCTACCGTCTTCTAGAATGTCCCGCCAATCCTGCTCCTTCACGAAATGTTCAATCTTAACAATCCATGATTTTACGTCCGAATATACCACTGTTAAACTTGCCAGTGTAACCGGGCCTGGTGTTCTTAGTGAAATTGAAGGGTGTCGGCTTAAAAACGCCTTAAACCAACCATTCTGGCATATTTTCGGGCCAAATGGATGGTCCCGTTTGTCTCCATGGAGAAACTCTTTAACGGCATGGAGCACGTCCTCTTTTCTTTAAGGAAAACCTTTTCGCTGGGATGTGGTTATCCATTCTTCCAAGACTTCTTCTTCGATGGCAGTTAAAGCGGTCCTAGGACCTGGTCTTGTTTTAACAAATTTTTCGCTTAATCGAAATAGAAACGTTTGACCGCTGCCTTTGTAGACACAGCTTGCGCCCTGACACTTTCAAGAGCTTTTTTGATGAAATATTCACGGTATTTGTGGCTGCATTAAGGCATTTTTTTCAGCTAAATAACCTATTTGTTTAGAGAAAACAACTATAATTAACACCCTCCAACAGCATAGTTATAGACACGGTGTCAACTTTTGTATTCCCATAGAAGGCAATTATTGATACCATAATATCAATAAAAGGAATTGAGCAAATACTAATGCAATAGTTGAAACCCCATTTATTTAATTAAATATCAGTAGAAAAAAAATTAAACATTGTTTCTGCGCACGATTTAAGAGCCCCGAACCACTGATATTCACTCACTGAAATTTTGCACTACACAGATAGTCTCTCACAGCGAATTAACGCACGAGTGTAGAGAGAAAAAGAATAAACTATTTAAAAAGCCGTTACTACAACTGCTCCGCATTTAAACCAGTGAGACCTTGTGTTTGAAGAGGATGTCAATAATTGTATTGAAATAAAAACAAGCCTTTTGTTAGTTTTTTATGAATGTCATTGAATTATTTAGTCAACAAATAGTTAAAGCTTTAAGAACAAAATTTGATTTTTTGGAAAGCATTTTCCCAAGTATGTATAAAAAAAACAAGATTTTACAATGTGAGTCCCTGAGACTTAAGCGACCTTGTGAATTTAGGGTTAATATTTTTGTAATAAATAGTACATAGTTTTGTGCTCTTTTCTGGATCCGATTTTGTCCGGGAAAGTCCAGGGGCCCTACTCTGTATTTCGTTTCGAAAGTAAAATTTTCCGAAAACGAATATTTTGTACTCTCTATTTCGATAACGGAATAAAATCTACTACTTTCGGATTTACAATTCCGAAAGTGGAATTTCGGTACCAAGTAACTCGTTTCCTAATGTAAAAAGCATTGAAAAACGGAAAATTTCTTTCTACAACTAATTCGTTAACGGAAGGATTTAAAAGTACCTGCAAATGCAAATTTTAAAAGAAAATTTTAGTGATGATAACAATTTAAAAAAGCAAGCCATTCATGTGTGCCTTATTTTTTGTGTTTATTGATTAAATAAATTATTTTTAATTTGCTCCCGTATTCTCTTAGAAATGTTCTCCATGTTGCTGTTCAATGCTGATTGATGATGCATCCTCGGGTATTTTAAATTTATAGGGACTCCAGTGGATCCCAAAGGAGAAGGAAGTTCATCTCGTATGCAATTCAAAACATACAAAAAAGCATCCTTCGAAAGGTGAAAGTTCTGAACAAAACTAAAATAAATGATAAGTAATGGTTATATGAATCCTTGGTACCAACCGAGTTTTACCTTTTATCACCTTTTTCAATAATATTTGATTTATCCCGTATAATTTTCTACTCAATCCGTTCTTAACTTGTTTCTTCGTCCATTCGAAGTGCAACAGAATACACTTTCCCTTTTTATTATATTAAATTCTTCCTTTAAAATTCATAACAATATTATTCCTCCTATTCTCGATTTATTTATTTGACATATCTCATAAGAAATATAGCGAGCCTCGACAAAAAGAAATCCTTAAGTGGGGAAATCATCTAGTAGTATTTTTTACATTCCGAAAGTGTTACAGAGTACCAATTCAAAAGCGAAACGAAAACCAATTTCGAATAGGATTGACTTTCGAAACGAAATAGAGAGTAGGGCCCCAGGATTTTAATGCTCGTTAGCTAGTTTCTTCAAAATATTTCTGACAACCCTAGTTTAGGGCAATATTTACTAATTTAATTTAATTTCAGTTTTTTTAATTTATTTTAGTTTTCTTAATTTCACATGAGATAGAAAATAAAATAAATTTTAAAAATGTTTGCCTTATAATAATATCACACTTCTGGTAGGTGAACTTATGACAAGGAAATTGTTTCCTCATAATTCTACAAAGTAAGCATTTTTTAGGTACCCATACCCAAGTGTCTTCTCAAAGTAAATATATGTATGTGCCCTTAGTCATTTCATAAAGTCATTAGTCCTTGAATATTAACTCGTCCTCAGCAAAAACTTTCGGCATTCATTTAATTTTGCGACCAAATTTTGTAAACCCAACGTTTTCATAAAATCATTTGAAAATTATAGCTCATTACATTTTGGCTGATTACTAAGTAGACGAATTCACCCTCTGTGCATGCAGCTTAACCACACTCCAATGTTTCCATGGTTTACTGCAATAACACAACGCGGATCCACTTTATTAATACTCTAAGGGCGACGAAATGAAACTTCATCCTTTATCTCGTCCTGCGATATCCTGCATTTTGCATGCCATTGCAGCAAAGTTTCCCCTTCACCTAAGAAAACTTAGAAATTCTTGAGACTACTGACTTTTTGAGTCAGAGATCCTTGTTTACGCTCGTGAATAAATTCTTTACACACACAAACACACACATACTTGTATACTGCACAGTTTTCCACTTGAAATAAGTTGAAGCTTGAAGTAGTCTATCGTCTCCGTCTGCGGGGACAACAATTGAAAACTTTTAGCCCAGCTTTAATTATATAAATTAGTTGGCTAAATGTGTGAGAAAGTTCAGTTATTTGAATGGTGGACTATGGAAAAACAGGGTACGTATACACTCGCATAGTTTGTTGCAGTTGCAGGATTATAAAGTGTGCCAATACTTTCATACAACAAAAGGATCGGAGGGGACTCTAAGACGGGCTTTCAGTTGAATGCACACTTTCAGATGCACTTTGTGGCCACCAAGGAATTGCATCAACTTAATTATCAAACAATTGATTGTGTAAAAGTTTTCCCATCGGTTGATTGCCAAGTAATAATGGGAAATTTATTACTCGCAAAGTTTCCAATAAAATTAATGATTCGAGCGGAGTCCCGTTAATGAAGTTTTAATAGTTTTTCGTGTTTGGCGATAAACTGTGATGGCCAATGAAGGATATGGCATATTATAGCAGTTTATAGTGGCGGCATTGGTAAGACAGATGAAATCATTCAATGCCTTTGAAGTTCTGACATTTTACAGTTAGAATCATTTTTTTCCTTAACCTAAAAGTTACTTTTTAACATTTACTGCCAAAATCGGACAGAAATGAACCAAAAAAGCGACATGGAAGGGTAAAATAAAGAGATAGTGTGGGTGTGGATGCATCAAAGGTGCAGTGAGATCCTGTCCGACTCCACTGCAACTTGTGGTGGAATAAAACTGCAATATATCGTTTATAAGACTGGCCACAGAATGAAAATGTAAAGGTAAGCCATAGAGAGCAAGATACAATGGCTATATAGCTTCACCTTCTGACCTTTCCTAGAGACGATCGGATTAGGAAATTTAGCTGGATTAAGTAACAAGAAAAACTGGAGCAACGAATCTAGAGTCTGCACACTAATACCATTAAATGGTACACGGATATAGATCTGATGAAGAAATGGGTGCATGAGTGTTTGGGACCGGAACCAAACTATTCGAACCCGTTGGCAGCTACATTAAGATCTTCCAAGCCGAGATTTGCGCTATTGACGGATGTGCCCGACTCAATCTTGATAAATACTATGAGAGACGTGACATAGCAATAAGGTCAGATAGCCAAGCAGCTATCAGCTCATCACATTTAGAATTGTCTTGGAATGCCTAGATAATCTCAATACCCTTCTTTCTTTAGGTGGCGCTACAGCTCGGTGGTGAACTAGGGTCTACTGCTCGCAACCATCTGTATGTCGGTGTTGTATTTTGGTACGAATCGAAGGGACCTACAGTTTTTTGCCGACTCCGAATGGCGGGTTGAGAAGCTTCTTGACAAATGATACTCTTTGATTGCTTGTCAGACATTCGAAATAGATGGCACCGTGAAAAAAAACGTTTAGGTGTTTGCTGGGATTGAATCCGGACAGCATTGCATAGTGGTCCAATGCACTTACCACTACACCAAGGTGCTCAATCTCAATACCCTGGGCGAACGAAACAACGTTAACATCAACTGGGTACCAAGACACCTGGGGATAGAAGCAAATTAAGAGGCGAATAAACATGCCAGAAAAGGGGCTGCTACCCGCTTTGAGGGTCCTTAAGCCTTCTGTCACATAGGGGAACACACCATAAAAGCGGAGCTCTGAGAACTGGAGAAGAATCACCGGACTAAGACTCAGGGTCCAAGACAATCGATGAAACTCCTGGGTAATTATAACTTGAACAGATTCAAAGCCTGTAATAGCCTTGACAGAAACTCTGCACACTGACTGCGGTCCTTACGGGCCACTGTACATTCTAGGGACATCCCAGGAAGCTTCATCACTCAGATGAAAACTCATGTATGTAGGTCTTGCAATGAATCCAGTGAAACTCCAGACCACATACTGGTGGAATGTAGGGCATTAACCCAGGAAAGGTTCAAGTGCTTGGGTAAATATCAACTTACAGCAGATAGCCTGCTACTCATAGCGGCCGGTCTTCTATTGCAATTTCTTAGCGAAAATGGTCTAGATGAGGTGCTATGGCCAATGCAATTCTTACCTGGGTTAGGTGTGTTGTTAGATGATAACGAAAGATATGTTCCTTCTCCTAGGACTTATAGGGGACACAATAGACCTTAAGGCGGCGGTCCATCTCATCCCTCAAATAATAGTACCTAATATTAATAATATCGATGGGTAAGCTGCATTGCCGACAGTATCAGTCGTTAAGAAGTGTGCACTTAGTAATACAGAATTAAATATTTTTCTAAATTTATTTAATTTTTTATTTTATTTTAATTAACTTTATTAATTATTTTATTTTATTTTATTTTATTTTACTTTATTTTATTTTACTTTATTTTATTTTACTTTATTTGATTTTATTTTATTTTATTTTATTTTATTTTAGGTAATTTAATTTATTTTTTTTTATTTTATTTCATTTTATTTTATTTTATTTTATTTTATTTTATATATTTTTTTATTTTTTTGTTTTTTTTTATTTTATTTTATTTTAATTTATTTTATATTTTTTTGTTTATATTATTTTAATCTTTTGTTCAAGTCGGATCTATTCTGGTTTGGTTAGACCTTTGTTTTATGTGCTTTATCTCTCAAAACTCCGTGTTTTGTTTATTTTAACTCATTTATCCTAAACAAACCTATAACATATTAATCAAACGGCATTTTACAAGGCAATCTTTGGCCTAACCCTGCCTAATCTATAAATCGAATAAATTCAACCAAACAAAATGCCACAGCAATTTCAGCAGCAGCAATAAATAATTATTATGTTAATTTTGTGCATAAAATCCCAACAAGCAGAATGCTGATTCCAGAACTTTCCGTTATTTATGTACACATTACAAGCTTGCCGCAATTCCACCCCATATCACATCTGTAATGGGTAATTTTAAGTAAATAACGATCATCGAAAATCCCCAGGATTGCAGAAATCCTCAATAGCAAATATCCTTTTCCAACTACATACTATAGTCGATCCTTTGCCGAACACCCTAACACGCTTCAGCTTAATTGATGTCAACAGACTAATGTCGACTTGTTCGACCGTAGTACTTGTCTATATCATCCTTGCCTCCTACAATCGATGAACATACACACATGTATGTATTGGTAAACATCATATATAATTGTTGGAGCGAACATAACTTTCAACGAAAACCAAACAAGAAACACAGTACTATCGATACACTATGCCATGCTAACCGTCATAAATTCGTCCCCTCCGCCCATCTTGAGAGCCAATCTAAAAGCAATAAAAATCCAATGTGTCTTTGTTTAGATTGGCAGCACTGCATACCACCACATGGCGTATGGCGTATCCTAATACGTACCAATTTGTTATTTTGAAAAACAAATTTAATGGATCGAGGTAACGACGGACTAGGGATACATACATATACCGCACACCGCCACCTATTCTGGGTAAAACAATAAATGACACCACATGAACAATAAATATGTGCACAATATAAGAATTCCTAATGCGTTGGGAGTTGGGTGGATGCTGGACGTGAACCATTGTAACCAGCTCCATTTTTGTTTTCATTTATCCCATGATAGCCAGGTGGGTGGGTGGGGGATACATTGTTTCCGGCGCATCATTGGAAGTAATGTGTCCCCAGGAGCGAACGCTCCCTTGCCCCAATATCCATTGACCGGTGTACCAGAGCAAAGATCGACTTTCAACCAATCCAATAAACCGAGAGAGAAACAAAAAAAAAAAAAAGAACAGCAACAACGTGTAATGAATTGGCAACTACGTGACCGGGATTCAAAGGCAGAGATCATCTTCATTCATTTACTCTTAGTTTATTGGCTTTTGGGATTAGAATGAAAGACCAGGCTAGCGCAGTATTAAAAGTAGCCTTTAGCTATATGGTATTGCTGTCTCATCTGAAATTAGGACATTAAAGCGAAAGGACAAGAGAAGAGGTCAAGATTGGGTTCACCGCATATCTATTACCAACAGTATGTCCAAGAAAATAAACACGAATGAGGATTAAAGTTGGGGTGAATGGATTAAAACAGAAAAAAGCTACACTGACACATTTGCAACGGTGGACAGGATTTTAATTTAAATACCAATTTCAATCCACTGTAGAAAGGTCATTTAGTGTGCTCACGTGCAAACCTAAATTTAGATAAACTTTGATACGAATCGCTGCGAAAGGATTCACGTACTGAGAAAGTTATAAAACAATTAACAAAAGTCTAATATATACTTTCGTTCAGTTTTTGTCACGCAGTATTTCACGGTCAAAAGTAAAGGCCGAAGTATAAAAGTCGAATGGGTGCATACGTCGACGTACGTAACTGTGTGAACACAGGGAATTAGTATTGTACGACCATAATAGCTTTTCCCTTCGATGCGTTAAGTTTCGTTCACTTTTGCTCACATACGAAAGGAGCGAACCCATTACGAAAATTTGACATTTGACTTTAACAGCTGTGTAAATCGCTTCCGTTCACATACTCCTATGTCAACTTTTACATTGAACAAGAAAACTCGGCCGAGATTTTGTTATTCGCTTTTGGGTTGGGCTGTACTTATACACGCCGCGATTGCTGACAATCGATTATTTATTCCGTTTTTCTCTTCATTCATAATACGCTGTGTTCGGAAGTTGTAGCTGTCAGTACTGGATTAAAATTTAAATTACTATTCATAGTCACTTTATAGTCAACTTTAAGCATAGAGCCGACTCGAAGTTTAAATTGAGCCAAACGTCACTTTAAATAACTAGAGTCGGCTTTAGGTGACTTTAAATTTCCCATATAATATTGTGACGCTTGGGTTTTTTCGTTCAAATCACTTTACAATAACACCCCCAAGTCGATACTAACTACACGCAGGCAAAAATGTGTTTATGAAATAACGAAATGTTATGGCCGGCTTTTTTTATTAAGTGCCGGCTGTAACTAACGTCGGCTCTATGCACTATTCATGGGCTGAATATGAATTTGCGCCAATATGTTTAAAATGGATGGAGAAAATATTGAAATTTTCATTGATTTGATAGAGTGCATTTATGGTTTTATTGACGTCATGGATCTAGAGCTAGACGGTAGTAATGACCAAGAAAATACTTCTAGATTTACTTGAATGCTGGAAAACATCACTTGATTTATCTAAGAAGGGCTTGGAGGGAAAAAGTAACAGAAGAGGCTCATATTCTTTTATATGTAGAGAATTTAGAATAAGTGATCAAGAGTCCTTTAATAATTAGTTCATAAAACACTGAACACGCAATAATCGTCTCCGTTCCGCTACCCATCCGATGCTAGCTACCCCCTGCACTTCTCACCACACTTTTAATGATATTCGAGTTTTCTCGTCCCATGTAAAAGTCGACTACTATGGGCAACTTGAGCAATTGACAACACTGAAGAAAACTTAACGTAGAATTTTGACAGTAGCTTCCGATTGCTTTCGACTATTGCAGTCGAAAGACTTAAGTTATATTAAAAGAACAACACATTCGATTTATATTGATGTATTTTAGTTTGACGTCGAATACGTCCAACTTAGATTTTACGGTTTTAAATTGTTACTATGCAAAGGTACCCAACCGGACCTTATTTTTCAACAATAATCTTAACGAAAGTGTGTGTCATAATTGAACGAAGTGCTTTATTGTTATCACAATCATCTGGCTGTCACAATTATCTGTCAAATCGTGGTTATTTCCGTCGTTTGATATGGAAAAGTGAACGAAAAATTAACGAAACTATGCATTCATGAAATGGTTTTCAATTTATCTGTCACACAACCACTTTTTTAAATTTTTCCTATAGGTACGTCCCATTGTCTTACTTCATAAAACGTTGGCAAGCGGTTAAGTGTCAAAAATGCCGTCCAAAACATCGTTTGCTTTACATTTTCTAAAGTGATTGGGG
This sequence comes from Brachyopa scutellaris, assembly GCA_949775065.1. Taxonomy (NCBI): domain Eukaryota; kingdom Metazoa; phylum Arthropoda; class Insecta; order Diptera; family Syrphidae; genus Brachyopa; species Brachyopa scutellaris. Next base: position 174,891,822 of record OX459112.1, on the reverse strand, counting down.
GCACTCTTTTAAATGAAACTTATACTAAGCAATTTTGAACAGGAAAAAGACAAACCCTGATCGCCTCCATAGTGCTTTTGGTTAATTCTTTTTCAATGAGTCCGTTAGCGAGGTGGTTTAATTTCGAAAATCGCTTAGGTAATTTCATTGTTTGCATTTCATTTCTCTTCGTTTTTTTCCTTCTCTGAAATTCCATATCCGCTTCCCCTTCAAATCTTAAAAGCTTACGCAAACAAGAGCAGAGAAAAGTCAGCATACCGCTAGCTGAACACACACGTACTATATTTGATGACAATGACGACGAAGCCAATAACGGTGATGGTGGTGGTACTCCTGCTCCTGTTGCTGATGAAGATGAGGACGATGAGAGGAGACCCATTAGTTAAAAGAGAGCAAAAAAAGGAAAGAAAAGAACCACCCGTCGTTTTGAAGATTGTTTCAATCGGTGGACTTAAAAGTGCTATTATAGGATTTTCACCACTAAAGGAACTCTCGAGTGGCTGCCACTAGAGGTTAGTAGTATGCCCCCTCAATGGACGAGACACTTCCACTCCACCCACTATTGACATATACGAGTAGAATGCCTACCGGGAAGGCTTCTCTTACCTATCCCGCACTAGCTACTGGAAAAGCTTTCTATTTAAAAGGATTTCTCTATGATTCTCACCATCTCACTCGCTGTAACGACGAAAGGTGATGATGATGAATTGAACTCCCGGCTGTCTAATACTCGTATGTATGAGAATGTACTCGTACTTTATCGCTGCCAGGATAATTGGAAAAAATGGATTCAATGCGATTGATAATTGTGTAGTCTCGTGATGTGAGGAGAAATCATTTTTGCTCGCACAGCACCACCAATAGGATGACGTTAATGGACTGTAGAGATACGCGAACGTTTGATGCCGATTTGATGACGACGGAAGAATGGGGATTTTAAGATTATTATGTAAATTGGGATTTGAAATGATTTAAGGTAGTCGAGCGTGTTGAATACGAATGAATGATGGAATTGAATCTTCTGCTTCGATGAGTTGAGTTATTGATTTCTAAGTTGGTCTTTCTTTCTTGCTCTTGCCATTCTTGAAGTTTCCTTGAATCTGTTATCTATGAGTGTACGGGTTTCAGTCAGTAATAAGAATAATTAAGAGCAATGTGTGCAAAGTGTCTCGCACTTGAAGAACTGCTTCTGGTGGCTGAAGGAGGGAAATGTGCACCAGCATTGATGTCGAAATTATTATGATCCTTAGGTACATAAGAAAAGGCTCAGCACTAGACAGAGAGCAAGCAGATGGTACGGTTAAACCTCCACCCTGTAACCTCAAGGCCAAAATTGAAGAAAAAAAATCAATTGAAGCTAAAAGCAGACGGAAATCACTAATAAGTATCAAGAAAGCTGTGGCCAGAATACGATAAAGCAAAAGACCAGTTACCAATACTGATAGGAGTGCAAACTGGCCACAACATGCTAAGATACCACACGATGAAATTACGCCTTAACGATGATGACATATGCAGGGGATGCGGTTATGAAGAGGCTCATGAGGACAGGGCCCATTTCCTCTGTCAATGCCCAACTAAAAAACAGAACCCTGGGCTAATTTTTCTTCGAATGCATCGACGAGCTATCGGATCGATCACCATCGGGTCTTCCAGGACGTCTAGATGGTTGTAACCTTAACACTGATACCATGGGTGGAAACACATAATGGGTACCACAATGGGTTCACATGAACCTAAGTGTGAAGAGGTTGTGACCATTCTCGTCAGCCCACTTACCTTACCTAAACTAGATACATAAAGTGAATTCCAAAACGGCGCGCAGCCTTCTACTTTTCATAGATATAACTAAAGTTTATTTATGATAGGATATGATAAATTTGGGGTACGGTAGAGGTGTCCGCTAGCACTGCGACCAAGGTTGGTCTATTCTGCCTCCTTTTAACCCTTATCCTGTAAAGAAAAAAAATTACACATTCTGTCTTTTGGGCAAATTTTGCCCAGTACAATTTTATTGCATTATTTGCACTTTTCACAAACTTACTTACTTAGTTGGCGCTACAGCTCGAGGTGAACCTGGGCCTGCTTCTCGCAACCATTTGTGTGTGCGTGTTATATTTTTGCACGAATGGAAGGGACCTACAGTTTTTTGCCGACTCCAAACGGCGAATTGAGAAGCTCAATCGTGACAAATGATACTCTTTGATGCTTGTCAGACATTCGAAAGAGGTGGGCACTGTGAAAAACTTTTTAGGTGTTTGCGGCGGGATTCGAACCCAAGACCGCTGGCTCAGTAGTCCGACGCACTAACCACTTGCGCTAGGGTGCCCTTTTCACAAACTATTTCCGTAATTAAATGATTTTTACAGACAAATGAATTACATTTGTTACATTTTGTAGCATTTTTGGTGCTGTTTGATAAGTTTGGGCAAATGTGACAAAGTGCTCTCTTTCTGCAATTTGTGTGGCATGGTGGAAAGTACTCAAAAAGTACGATATTTTTTTGGCACATACGCAACTAAAGTTGTTTTATTTTCGTACTCGAAAAGAAACTTAGAAAACAGTGGAGGTTTTCGCTTCATGTCCAATATATGTTGTGGTAAGAATGTCTTATTTTTATGGACGGCTCCAACCATTGTCATTTTTCTTTATAAAAGCTGAACACTAAGATCATACGATGTGAAAAAACTATCAAAAGTTACATTTCTACCTTTCAGACCAACTGCTAAATCCAAAACAACACGCATACCTTGATTTTTTTCAGCTTTGCAATTTCGGTCCCTTCCTGTCTACACAGAAAAGCGGAAAGCTACCAGCTGTTCATCTATAGTTACGAATTCATCTGGGTTGTATAATTTCTTTAAGTTTTCAGCCCATTTGTCCCACAAAAAATACATATTCGCACGAAACGCAAAGAAATAGAAATCCCGTGTTTATTATATTATGTAACGTAACGAGTACCAACCTTCAAGGTTTGTCATATACAGAATTAACTTTTGTATCTCTGGAGTGATAAACAGCTCGTAGGAAGACTCTATGTCAGTAACTCGTAACAGCGTAATCAGTTTGCCCAGGGTAGTAGACAAAACATTTTCTTCGCTTTTTCTGCCCAAATATGAACGATCGGGTTTCTCATAACTCGTACCATGACAATTTTGAATCTTTTGGAAGATACCAGGAAATTTCTTCTTCTTCATTCCTGTTAGCTGTAGCTGTTTCCCCTTTGGAGCTAACGCTTTGCCCGTCGTTGACGTTGGCTTCTATTTCGGATAGATCATTGGATAAAAGTTCGGAATCTTCATCAGAACTTGCGTCATCTATGACATCTTCATAGTCAGATTCATTGATAAATTGTTTTACTTCATTTTGACGTATTCCTCGCGCCTATAACTCAGTATTATTTCAATTAAAATATTGTTATTCTTCTTCACTTAGTATGTATTTTCCTTGTGTTATGGCTTTTTTTTTTTTGCTAAGGAAGGACACTCTGAAATCAGGTGCTCCGTAGTTTCTTTTATTTATTAACTAGCTGTTGCCTGCCCGGCGTTGCCCGTGCTTTAAATCAGTCGCGTCATTTGATTGCAGTATGATAGAAAGGAAGTAGTAGGAAGTGATATTATTTAAATTAAGATTCTAAAGAATTCTGAAACATTATTATCTGAACTAAGTGATTGTTCCCTATAGATGAAACGATTGCATAGAAAATTGATGGAAATGTAATATACCTGTGTACAAACACGTCTACACACATATGTACATAATATGTATTTTATGAGCATCAAATAATGGTACTTTCTGGTTTCTTGTCTCTAATAGTTGTACTTAATGTTCAATTTTAAAGTAGCATTATGTAAACGCCGAAGATGTAAGCATTGATCGTGGAGTAACTGCTAAGGTTTGTCTGAAATCACCAACTATTTACTAAATTTAAGACTCAAGATCGCCTGCCTACCCCTACTAAAATATATGTATGTATTTGTGAATTGAAATAAAATGTAAATCTTTATTCTAAGGTATCCACTGACTTAACCTTAAGGTAACCAAATACCGCTGTAAAGTGACAAAAAAAAAGAAAGTAAAAAAAGTCGTGCATTTCCCCCTTTCCGTCGATCCAGATCCGCACGCTGATGAAGCAGAAACACAACTAATCAAAGTCGATAGCAAATATCAGCAAAATCATCCCTCCTCTACTTTGTGCCACAATCCCACAAAGCATTAATATTAACACGAACAACCCTCTCTCAACAGAATGACGATCAATGACAATGGTTTACCCATGATTCAATGCGCGTATGCGTAGAAAGAAAATTAAAGAATAAGCGATAGCGATGAATTTGTGGCGAAGAGAAGAGCATACCATCTACAAAAACAACCCTCTCCCAACAGAATGACGATCAATGACAATGGTTTACCCAAAAATAATGACCAAATAATAAAAGCGGAAATTGGAATAATGCGAATTATGGAATCAAGGAATTGTATGTTTTGTATAAAAAGTAGCCTAATCTCTAATCCAGGAAGTAGACTATCTATTCCCGAAAGTTTCATTCAAGTCTGTTAAACTGTTAAGGTGTTATTGAGCAACAAACATCCAAACATCCAAACATCCAAACATCCAAACATCCAAACATCGAAACATCCAAACATCCAAACTTTCACATTTATATATTAGTAGGATAGGATAGGATGGAATCTGCAGGTATCTGTGTTGCTGATTTTCATTTTAAGAGGTGGCTGTTGCAGATTGAATGTACCGTCAGATCTGCGCAAAGAATTTTTAAATTTCCTCTGTTTAGTTTTAGTGTTTCATTTGTTGTTTTGTTGTTGTGATTGAGGAACTTGTTTGAGTGCTTCAGGCCCTCTTAGTTGTTCCAATTACTTTTTAGTTAGTTTGGCTGTCAGCAATTATTTTTATCTTTGTTTTGTTTAAGTTTCCTTCCAGTAAGATTTGTACGGCTGTATTGATAGAAGATAGTTCCCCTTGGAAAATTGTGGCATCTTTATGGAGCTTGAGCCCACTATTCCCGCTCCGACGCTATTCTCTGTTGTTTGCGTACCATTATTGGGCATAGCTCTTGGTCCACTTTGGGTTGTAATTCCATTCATCTCTGTTCGGGAAGTATGTTTTGTAGTTTTTTACGAGGCTTATTTTAAGGGACATGGACATGTGATCACGAGCAAGTTTATGTAACATCGGGTGGTATTGTTATTTCACCATGTGCGCACAGAGGTGTTCTGTTGTGTTAAAATCTTTTATTCTTTTTCTTATATACAAACACATCTACACATTAATACATACACACATACATATGTGTATGACAAGCTTACTTCAGAACATTGCGATTGCCAGTAATTGAATGTGCAATGTTGTTGAATTCCTTTGGAGCACTAGTGTGGGCGGAAATCTTTACTACCACTGCACACGTTCCGTCGTAATACACCCACGAGTTCTTCCATTTCCAAAGTAAATTGTCACGTACTCCATTTTCAATGCCTCGAAAGGGAAAAAAGAACGATTGAAACCTATAAGCACCTTCCTGACATTTTACCTGTGTCAAAGATGCATCGCTCATCGATGTTTGCACTGGATGTTTCTTTTCAACAATTCCGGTAAAAAAAATCGAAAACGTGTCCAAAAGTGGAAATAATCGCTCCCCACTGAACGCCTTAACGTTGCTCTTTTCGAGAAGGTGTCCAAAATCATTTTTACCTGCACCGTAGTGGTGCATTGGGAATTTTTTTTTATTCCTCCATTCATGACGATTTACTGATTAAATAATAAATTAAATAGAAAAGGGACATTTCGATATATCCCACTTTCACAGGATCATGTTTAGATTACAGATTTGTCAGAGTTAATCTGGCGTTTAGTACACATGCATGTGAGCACAGGGACGCAGCAAAGCTGATGGCGAATACTCTATATCTTATATATTTGGGGCGCCATTTAGGTAACTTTGGTATAAGTCTCGGGTGCATAAATTGGTTTACCTTTTCGCCAAAAGAATTGGTGGATCTGGACAATGACTGCTAAATCATTCCACAGTAAACTATGGCGCCAACTATATGGGCCTCAGCAAGTGTCCAAACTAAATACGGCACTATGAATGGAGTCACTCAATAATCAAAGTCCGTTGAAGTTCAAATTTTATTTAAGGGAACACACGTTTCGCTACTGTCCGTAGGTTATAAAATTTTATTCAATCACTCCGGATTTATGAGTATGAGAAAAGTTCGAGAGGATACGATAAAAATGTATAATGTTGTTCTTCTCTGAGGACAAGTTCGTTGTCGTCAAGTTGCAGTCATATAATCTAGAAGTGATATTTTCTTTCTTTTCTTATGATGAGGATGCATCTACTCGATGCAGCTGATGCTGGCAGAACTTTATTGTTCTTTTCAAATTAAAGGGGTTTAGGTTTTATGGCGAACATTTTATCGCACAAAGTTTTAGTTTTACTACTTGTAGGGAGCTTTACGATAAGCTTATGATGGCGTGGTAATATAAGTGTAAGTCTGCGAACACTATGATGTAACAATTTTTGTCCAAAATGCGGATGGTAATTGATATTGCCCTTCCATTTTAAATGCAATTTTCTGTGGTGGTTTGTGGCTTTGCTACATAAATGATGGTTTGTGACGTTGCTATATCGGTGGTGTCCCAATCATTGAGGAATCATTTTCTTTTGATTCTTAAGTTTGAAACCCATTACGTATATAGTTGAGAACAGTATAAGCAAAAATGATATATGTATAATGAAAAAAATTCTAAAAAAAACTATTCGAAAACGATACCTGCAGATGCCTTAAATTTTTGACAGAAAGCACATTACACTGCTCAAATGTTCCAATTTCAAAGACAATTCTTAAGGATTTCTGTATCCATGAGGTATTTCTTTTGATAGAAAAAAAAAACGAGGGAAGCCCAAACTTTTCCGCTTTGAATTTATTTATGAAGAAACCACTTACACGGTTGTGACTGCTCCCCATATCTTGGCCTAATTACCGTACAAAGGGACCAGGTATTTTCTCCAGATAATTCGCTAATTTGTGACACTTAGAACAGTAGATATTCCATGTTTGTACACCTTCATTTGACTTAAAGGATTCAGTCTTAATCTACTGGGTTGTAACTGTGACATGAAATCAGATCATTAAATTAAGTCACCGAAGCTCTACGCGTCAGCATCAAACAACAAGTGTTTTCGATTGCATAATTAGCACTTGACATGCAAATACCTCGGCCTCAAGCTCTAGGTCTCGGTTTCGGCCGTAAATGTAGTTTCGGTCGGTTTATGGTTGACTACGATGTGATGGTGTGGGGCTCGTTACGGTAGGTTCAAATACCGCACCGGACGAGTGGATTGTATACATAAATCAACTATAAATTTGGCGCTCATAATTAAATTGTTGACCAAGGATTTGAGTGGCAACCAGACAAAAGGAAGCCATTCGATGATGTCCTTTGTGGGTAAAAAAAAAATTAAGTGGAACTTAATGAGTTTAATGGTTGTTCTAATTATGCAAATGCAATGTGAATGGTTTTGTGTTTTTTTTCGCCCAGTCTGATTATGCAAGGATTTGTTCGCCAATCTAAATTGATTACATTTTGTGGATTACGTTCACTGTGTGCCTAAATTGGTCTCATAATTTACATTCTATTGAGTGATTTGTATATAAAAGCACTTGATGGTGATGAAATATTTAATCAAATTACCATGAAAGGCTTTGTTCGGCAATATATCGTTTTTATCATTATACACTGGTGGACAAAATTAGAGGAACGCAAGCAAAAAATTAAATATTTTAATATTTTCTTGACTCGTCTTTATTTTTTTGATGAGGGTTTATAATTTGTTCAATTTATATCATTTCCAAAAAAACCTTTTCTATGAAAAATAGCACAAAACCTGAAATAGGGATATTTTGCCAAAATTAATGGTTTTCTTACTTACTTGGGTGCTGCTACAGTCCGTGTGGGACCAAGGCCTCAACTAACAACCCCTTCCATATAGCCCGGATCTGAGCTAACTGCCTCCAGTTGCGCACTCCGAGTTGGTTGAGGTCATTTTCTACTTGTGCGCGCCACCTTAGTTGAGGTCGCCCTCTGCTGCGTTGACCCTCCGGGTTAGAACCGAATATTCTCCGAGCCGGAGCATTGATGTCCATACGCTCTACATGTCCTAGCCCTATTTAACGCCCAATGCGTAGTTTTTTTTACCAGGTCGACGTCGCTGTACAGCTCGTGTAGTTCGTGATGGAATCTTCTCCTCCCAATCTTGTCAACGCAGACGGGACCGAATATCTTACGGATGGTTTTCTCTCAAAGCGATAAAGGATATCTTCACCCGCTTCCAATAAAGTCCATGCTCCATAAAGCAAGAATGGGATGATAAGGCTTTTATATAGAGTTTCCTTAGTCGATCGGGAAAGGGTTTTGCTACCTTCTTAGCCTAAAGAAACAGCGATTGGCAGTACAAATCCTTCATTTGATTTCCGACGAGATTTCATTTTGTGATGTTATAGCAGAGCCGATGTAGATAGAGTCCCTTACTACCTCAAAGTTGTAACTGTCTATTCCTATTGTGACGTTCTGATCAATTCATCGAGAGTGTCCCTTTTCATTGACAGCATATACCTTGTTTTGACCTCGTTTCTTTAATTTATAAAATTTCCAGTATACATTCAAAGCTCAGCGAAATTGAGGATGATTTAGTACTTGGTACTCCCCCCTCTTGCTCTTATTGCCGTACGGGGAGCAAACTGACCAGATTACGGTGCTCAGTTGAGCCCTTTAGAAGATACTCCGAGACCCTATTTGAAGTGTGGACGAGCGTTATTAAACAATTTCTTCTAAAATGTCTCCTACATAGCGCTCTGTATTAAAGACCCATTTTCTACTACATGTAGCCCTGTGCATGCTCCCAAAAATAAATCATTGTGGAACATCCACCATAAGCCACTCTTGGAACGATATTGCATTGTGCATATCGCTTACCTGGTCGTCTATACACTTTTTTCCGTTTGTCGTGTCGTCTAACTTCAGGCATAATCGTGACCCATCAGTGAAAAGCACTCGCTTCCAGTCGTCCTTAGACCAGTTTTTTCTATGGCGTCTAGTGAAAAGGGTGGCCTTTGCTGGTCTGTATGGTTTTAATTCAGAGTTTTTGAGTCTTCTTCTTACAGTTTTGGAAGATACCCGAATATTTCGCACTTCCAGAAGTCTGCTCCTAATCTCAGTTGATGTTGCGGTCTTGTTTCTGGGGACATAAAACAAGAAATCTGTAGTCTCTTTGTGTCGCGTCGGTTCATTTTTCTACCTTGTCCCCTATTTGTTTTCAAAGAACCGCTTTTTCTATATCGCGTTGCTAAAAACAACGGACTTGGACACATTCAGCATTGAGGCCACTTCCTGGTACGAAGGTTAAGTTAGGATAGGTAGCTATGGTTGCCGGTAATGAGTACCAGCATACTTAGGCCTATACCAAGGAGCTTGGAAATATTTACCTCGCTACCCATGAGAACCATTTGGAGCTTTGTGTAAAGCGAAAAAGGCTCCCCACGTCATTTTGTGCTAGGGCACTGAGATCATCGAAGAAGCATTCACCTAGGTCTAGTTTTCTGCTACGGGAAAGAGCTGGGCATGAATAGAGAAGATGTGTACGAATGTCCATTTTCAATCCAACATATGGTTTGGCATTTTTATGTAAATTATTCATTTTAATCTGAAAGAATATTCTAATAATCCAATAAAAATCGAAAGAATAACCGAATAAAGCGCGTTTACTAGCGAGCCACCAAACTCACGAATTTGAATTGTCGTCATGAAAGACGTCAATATCCTAGAACCACTGCATCACATGTAGATGTCACGTAATCCAGATGAAAGCTGCGTCATCAAATTACATCGCAAAGCACTTACTCATCTTTGTTCGATGATTCATTTCTAGGTTACGACCGAACTATAGCGAACAAATACGATTAGCTCAGTTAAATCATTATGAGCATCATCATCGCCTAAGCATCATAAGTCATTTATTACCCAGCTCGCCATTGTTTCTTCGGTTAATTAGCGGCAGGCAATTAAGATCCTTCTCCGTTAAAACACAGTATACATCGTTTCCACAGGCATATATGTAACGGTAATCAATCAAGCCCCTTTAAAGTCGAACGTTAAATGCGCATTCCGTTGGTTTCACATGGAAAACGCTTCAGGCACTCAATAGAACTGCAATGGAACTGCAATGTCACTCGGTATTCAGACAAATGAGCCCAATGAATATTATTCACACTCATCATCATCATCGTATTCATCTGTGGATAGAAGTGATTCAATGTACTTTGCGAACACCATCATTAGGACTCTCTCTCTCTCTGTGGAGCAAGGAGAAGCATTGCAGTATGGAAAGGAAACTCAAGAGCAACGAATCCTTGCAATCTATAGACATACAGTTAGAGGATATAAAGACACGTAAAAAGGATTCATTAAGACAGCAAAGTGCTATTCAATATTTGCAATTGCAATGATTATGCACATGTAGTATGTACGAGTACATACTCATACGTACATGAGTACGAGCTCATCACAAGTGGTTATCCGGAACATCCTATCCACTGGCAATCAAGAATTTTCACAATCGTTCAACTAAACAAATGAGCAAATTCAGGCACGCAGATTACAGGTCCGAGAACCAAGAACAGGGCTTGGATTCGAATGCCATTGAATGTGGGTGACCACCCGCTGCCATGATGATAAAAGTACTGTTCATTTGGCATATTCGAAGATAACAATGATTGCTAGTGATTATCACGTACATGAGCATATAGACAATGGTTATGCGGACAATGATTGGTATGCATATTTACCGCATTCAAGTGTCTAATCGAGATAAGGACGTAGTTCTATAGTTGGCCATCTGACATCTGTCACAGATCTTTGACAGTTCGAAATTAATTTTCGAATGATAAAATTTAACGCACCTCATAAAAAATTACGTTCCACACCGAACAGATCCGCAGAGTGTAAATCTATCGAATTCCATTCAATTGTGGGTAAAATTGGTGGTGGGTGTGATTGGTGCTAAAGTTCAAACCATTTCGATTTAATTACATTTCGGATGTTTTTTTTTTATATTTTTCTTCTGTCGCATTTCTTAATCCCAATTATCCAACGGAAACACATGTTCATTTTGGCATTACTCTGGGGTGCAGAAGAAATTCTGTTCAGCTTTGTAGCAGTGGTACACATTCAAGTTCAAGTGCGGAGTCTTATACACGCGATAAGGTTGAGTTCTTTTGCCATTTTTATTTTTTGTAGACCGTTAAGCATTAGTGAAATGAAAAAAATGCATGAAAACATAAATTCGTGGTTAAAGAAAGTAACTTCGTGTAAATTTATGGTTTTAAATTAAGTTTAAATTTAAGGTTTAAAATTTAATTAATTTTTTCTATAAATGGATGAGACAATTTTAAGAGACTTCGCAACAGAGGCAATAAATAGAAGAATGGCTTTCATTATGGGTTATACTTATACAATTAAATTTAAAGTATAAAAATATATTTCGATAACGGTTTTTATAAATATAAGTTGTTTAGTTGGGAGTTGGAATGAATTCTAATCTTTTTTTTTTATCAAAAGAAATTGTTTCTAAAATGAAATGAAAAATATATACTGTTTACAGTATTGTCCATCACTAGTCACTATTTTTTCCCATCTTTCGGGCAGGATACGAATACCATATCGGAAAAACAGCTTTAGATGAATTTGAATGATTTTGTAATCCTCATAAGTAAGCTTTGGCTCGGACAGGCCATGAGTCATCGATCGGAACAAGTGATAATCAGAAGGAGTAATGTCTGGAGAATATGGCGGGTGGGTAGGACTTCCCATTTGAGTGTTTCTATGTATGTTTTGACCGGTTTTGCGACACGACGCACAGTGTGCAATAATCAAATTCTAGCGGAACTAAAATCAAAAAATTAATTTTGGTCTTCCATGAACGAAAACTTTTATTTCAACTCGTAATATAACGAACCGTTTATTGAAGCCTATTCTTGCTGTGCATAATTTTCTGTGCAGGAAGTCGTTAAAGTCAAGTTTCCCTGTCAAAAAAAATATACATAGAACTTTTAAATTTATTGAATCAATATACTGAATATTCCAGTTTTAAAGCCTGAGTGGTTTTGAAAAAATTTAACAAAAATTCTATATCTACAATATTTAAACTTTCCGCGGAAGTAAGAAGATTTTATTTTTTTTTTAATTTTTTTTTAATTTTTTTATACTTTTTTGTTCGATTTCCACTCAGGCTAAAAAAAAAAAAAAACAGAGGTGAAAGGTTTCACTTTGTATAGAGTTTTAAAATTTTAGACACGTGCAGACAAGCCAAATTCTACATTTTCTGTTTCTCTGATTATTTTAAAATCAGAATAAAAGGTCTTCTCGTGCACCTTTTTGCAACCCCCATATATATTTATTTTTTTTTCAATTATTACTACAACATGTAGAAATTAGGTGTTTTTGAGCTATGACGACAAACTGCGAAAGAAGAAAGACTCCGAAAGATAGTGCAAGTAATTGCTTCTCAAAACGATATAGTGAGTTATACTAGAGAATTGGAGATGTTTGTAAGTAGTATGATTGGGAGAAAAAAAGTAAAATGGGAAAAAAGTAATAGAAGGAACCCAAGATTCCTGAAACAGCATCTAGATTGGTTAGAACAACTTTCTAAGTACAGTTAAATTCACAACTTGCACTGCTTTTTTTTCACGCGCGCTAAAGGGGTAATGAATACCCTTAAAATGACTTGCACAGCGCGGGCTATAACACAAAATGGCTTTTTCGGTTAAATAAGGCTACAAGGGATGATAATAGTACGATTTGGAATTAAAGTCCGCTAGAATGCGAACATTTCACACTGTGAGACGTGTCGACGAGCATAAGCGTGCTGCAAAAGTACCTTGTCGTAACTTTCGAAGTATTCTGGCCATTTTTCCTTCAATGCTGGGCTCAAGTGCATTAATTGTAGTCGGTAGCGATCTCCAGCGATGGTTTCATTCGCTTCGACCAGCTCATAGTAGATCACACTCTTCTGATCCCATTAAATACATAGCATGAGCTTTGATCCATGGATATTTGGCTTCGTCGTTAATGTTTATGGGTGACTGGGCTTAGCCCATGACTTTCTGCTCTCCCTTCCTATTCTGCCATAGAAGCAGCTCTCCACAGGTGAAAATACGACGACCCTTGGTTTCAATTCGTATGGGACCCAATTTCTTGCTTTTGGATTATTCCCATGGCTTTAAGGCGTTATGCTACCATTGATAATTTAACTTATTATTTGTATATATTGACAGGAGTATTCAACGAGCAAATCCTCCAATTCTTCATCTTCGAACTTTTTCGACTGTCTAGGTTGTTCCTTGTCTTCCAAGTCGAAATCACCACTTTTAACACGTGCAAACCACTTCCAACATATTTGCTCACCTAGAGCATGGTCACAATAAAGTTCCATTAAAATACGATGACTTTCGGCAGCACTTTTTATCATATTAAAGTAGTAATGAAGTAAGACTCCGGGCAAAAACAATTTATCCGGAACAAAGCTCGACATATTCGATAAAGTACAAAGTATTGTTATTCACGCTCCAACCAATTGACATTTACTAAAACTAAAGGTGTACTACTGAAAATTTCTACCTATGCCATCTTTGGTAAAACGCTATATAATAATTTCGTTTACGTGTTGGAAATATTTGTTATCCTTTGTTTGTTTTTTTTTTTTTTTCTTTAACATTCCTGCAAAGAGATGCTGATCATTTCTCACCCAATAAGAAACTTAAGGGATTCATTTGCTTACAGCGCCATCTTACTGGAAAAATACATGGTACATATCTACAGTTTGATTTTACAGTGGAGCTGCATCACCCACCAAATTCATTTTTATTTATGTATCTCTATTTTTTATTTATTAAAAAGGTTTCGCTAAAATATTGACATTAATGGGTCTCTTTCGACAGGCTGCTTTTCTAAAAATAATCATATACCTACACCAACCTTAATTTATTTAATTAGTCTGTAAGCTGAACTCTGAAAGATCTGATATTTATTTAAAATGACTTTTAACCCTTGTGTCAACACCCATGCACCATTGCACACCATGACAAATACCCAACATACCCACCCAGTAGGCGATCGCTGGTGATTTTAGCAGACCTTGCCAAATCACCCCTTACTTCATCAATGAAAATCTCAGAAAATAGGAAGGCCTTCCTAAAATCATGCCTAGGAAGCGAGTTGGTAATGGCTCTTGTTTTGAAATTCCCACCACTTTTAAATTTGAGCATCAATTGTATTACCACTTCGCTTCTAATAGAATGACCGTTTCAGGCCTGCGCTTGGGCATTGCCAAGGAAGCGAGTTAGTAATGGAATCTATTTAAAAATTCCCACTACTTTTAAAACTTGAGCATTAATTGTATTACTGCTTCGCTTCTAAGGGAATGACCCTTTTCACGCCTGAGTTTAGGCATTGCCAAGGAAGCGAGTTAGTAATGGAATCTGTCTTAAAATCGGATTTAGTGGCATTACCACTCCGCTTCCTATATTCTACTTTTTCAGGTCTTCTTTTCGAATGGAAATATGTACCTAGCCATCAAGTCTGATCACGTTAAGTAAGTTTTTTTTTCTTGCAAAATAAGCTGAGGGAAAAAATGCAAACTCACCGATTTTTAGTTAAAGTTTAATTTTTGGCGCATAAAACGTTCGGAGAAAAAAAGAAGTGCTAAGTAAAATTTTAATAAAGTGCTGTAAAGTATTCAACGAAAAATTCAATTTAAAAGTGTGGTGAAAGTTAGTTATCTTTGTTTTTTATTTACAATATTTTTTTCCAAAGCTTATATAATATATGTACATGTTTTTTTTTATCATATGTAAATTCTATGTCTGAAATATACACACAAACACAACATATAAACACTTGGATTTATTTATTTGACTTTGTTTTGGAACTAAGGCTTCCCTGGAAGCAATATACAATTGGAAGGCCTGCTTTTACTCATAACTGGTAACTGATGAAATCAGTGCTTCTCTGGAAGGGCTATAGGAAGGCCTGCTTTTACTCATAACTGGTAACTGATGAAATCAGTGCTTCTATGGAAGGGCTATAGGAAGGCCTGCTGGAACAACTTCTGGGTAACCCCTGAAATAAGGCCTGCAAAGGAATCGATATGGGAAGTACTTCCTCCCTATGACATTCATGGCTGAAATAAAGGGTGATTTTTTAAGAGGTTGAGAACTTTTTTTAAAAAAAAAACACAAAAAATGAATGAAATATTTATTTGAATCGATAGTTTGAACCTTGCAATTTAATGTTTAAAGATAATTTCATGCAAATGTTGACCGCGGCTGCGTCTCAGGTAGCCCATCCGCTGAGTCCAATTTTGGCATACTCTTTCACACATATCGGCCGGTATCTCACGAATGAATGCATGGATGTTGGCTTCCAGTGCGTCAATCGAAGCGGGCTTGTCCCTATAGACATTAGCCTTGACATACCCCCACAAAAAATAATCTAATGGTGTCAAATCGCACGATCTAGGCGGCCAATTGACCGGCCCGAAACGTGAAATTAACTGTTCACCAAACTCGCCTCGCAATTGCGCCATTGTTTCGCGTGCTGTGTGGCATGTGGCACCGTCTTGTTGAAACCACATATCATGCAAGTCAAGAACTTCCATTTCGGGCAAAAAAAAGTGCTGTAACAAAGGCCTAACTGCTGGGAACGGCGCCGAATCGACATTTCGCGGTCTTCTGTCACACTAGCTGATACGGCCGCAATATTTTCTTCACTACGCACAGTACGTAAACGTGTTGATGGTTTAATGTCCAACAAAGTAAATTTGGTGCGAAATTTGGTCACAATCTTCCGAATAGACTGCTCAGAAGGTCGAGAATGCCGATCATAAAATGGAAGCAGCGCGCGATGAACATTTCGAACCGAGCACGAATTTTGATAGTAAAATTCAATAATTTGCAAGCGTTGTTCATTTGTAAGACGATCCATGGTTAAATTGCAAACCAAACTGAAGCTGTTTGACAGTGACACAAGGTACTAAACACACGTCAGCTGTCAAAACCAGTGTTGCCAAAACCAAACCAGCTAAAAAATCACCCTTTATAAGCAAAAGTCATCGATGATTAGCTTAGGGAGGCCTGAAAGAATCACTGGGGTAATGCCCAAATTCGCTACTGGGCAGGTATACACATATATTTTCATACATTTTATATGGATAAGGATCGATTTTACTTTCATCAACAAGTTTAAACGCGTTTAAATTTTATAACGGTACATTTGTACGCTTTGTTAGTTTCTACATATCTATGTACATAGGTTCTTGCACTTTTTGTTAATCCAAGTGGATCGAACTAGTTTTTCTGTTTATTGGTATCAAGTTTGAACAGACATGAAATCTCAGTTGTGTTTCAGTGTTTTTAGTTTTTGATGCGTAGTTTTTGTGATACGTCTGGTCAACGTGGAAAGTTCCAACTTCATGATGAGTATCCCATTTGGTTACTGGGTGCAATTTTATCCGACGGATGTATGTTTACCTACGAGTAAATATAAAAAAATGATATGTAAAACTTGATACTTGTGCTGCTATGTACATACATACATGTGTAGATTTTAGACCATTATGACCAAGATAAAATGGTCGATGAGACAAGAGGACATATGAATAAAGGAATCGAGCCTGCTCCCGACATTGAAGCAGAAGAAAACTCCACCGAAACAGAAGAAAAACTTGCAGAAGAAATAGCTGCTGAAAGTGCTAGACGTGTTCATCCAGAATCTAATTGTTATCATGCATGTGACGGAAGGGTATAAGGTAAAGTACCCCCATGCCCACGTGGTCATCTACAGAATAAAATTTTCAAACTTGCCTCCACTAAAGTCAGTCTACAAATTGATTGAGCATAAAGTGTATTTTCAAATTGTTTATTACACCGGAAATGTTTGTTGTCATCTTACGGGAAATCAACCGTCGGGCAACGCAAACGTACAGGGAATGGAACACGGATTATCATGTTACTCCACCGAGTGTATGAAAATAAGTCACAGAAGAAGAATTAGATGCTTACATGGGAATTCTACTTTTAACTATTCTATTCTATTCTATACATTAGACCTTTGAGGAAATATTGCTCACCCACTGTATCGCACTACTATGCGACTTCCCACTTTTGGGACATTGGAAGATTTATTCGGTCTGATAATGGAAATACGCGCTCTAAAAGGTTCAAAGTAGATAAAGCAGCACCCATCAATGACCTTTGGTTGAAGCTCAACGCAAACCAGCACAAATGGTATGTACCTGCCTCTATGCATACCGCGGTATGTTGGGTGTTGAGCAGGCGGATAGTTGATTAGAATTATATTGCCACGCCTCAAAAAAAGTACGAATTTTATTTTTTATTTTAATATGTGCTTTATTATTAATATGTGCTAGGTTTCTCAGAAGCTCGTTCCTGTTATAGTTCGAATTAGTAAAACTATTTCTCTTAAAATTCCTAAAACATACCCGGGTATGCGGGTGTTGATACTAGGTCTAAGCTGATGGCTGCAAACTTGAAATGTACACTTAAAATCACTTAGATTCAAGACTGACATACTTTCACCTATTACTTTCCTGATTTGGACACATTTGATTCAAGAGTACTGTACAAACAGAAAATATTACCAGCATTGCAAAATATTTATTCAATATTTACCATATATGTAAAAATGTATTCTTTTGGTACATGGGTGGATCGAAAATGGCTCTTTGGTGTTGGTCCTGGGATCAATAGTAGAATCTATGTGGCTCTTGGAATATTCCCCAGAGTGTTTCAAGATGTGATCCATGCCATTGAGATCTGTGCTTGATAAATCATCAGAGAGGCATCTAGAGCGCTAAAAGAAATGACTTTTCAGACAATCAAGCTGTCCTCAAAGCTCTGAGGCTCCTACTTTTTGGACTCAAGACTGGTAAAATGCTGCTTCAATGCTCTCCAATCCCTACCTTCTCACAATGAAGTCAAACTTTAATGGGTGATTGGTTACAGAGGTATTGAAGAAAATTAGATTCCGGATGAGTTGGGCCCGTTCAGCTTGAACTGCCAAATTCTCAGGCCCGGAACGCTTTTTGGGCATAAACTGTTCAAAAATGTCAATTAATAAATGGGAAACATGATATTCGACTCTCTCAATCGCAGTGCTTAGATAATTCAAACAGATTAAGCCTAATACCTATCACAGGGAACTTCTGAACTACAATAAAAAGGATATTAGGTATCTAATAAGCTTCCTCTCCGGTTTTGGCCCGCGCTGTGCAAGACATTTTAAGGGTATTCATAACCCCTTTAGCGCGCGTGAATTATAAAAAAAAAATTCCAAGTTATGATACCACCTTAACAAGATAGGCCTGCCTAGCGAGACCGATTGTCGACTCTGTATAGAAAAACAATTCCACAGACTTTATGCTTTAAAAAATGCATCAAGCAAGGACACACTAGCCTTTATCATAAAGGTGGTTTGCCTCTTGGACATGTAGCCTCTTTTAGGTAGTAGTATCAGCCTTGATCCTTCGGGGCAGGATTATTTCTTTTAAAATAGCAAATCGTATGTCGTTCCATTTCGAGGTTGACAGCTGTCAATGAAATTCTTCTTATAATTCTGATATATCACAAAATTTTAAACCGAGCCTTATGCTACACGAAAAAATAAATGACATATCCGTTCAGTCCATGCCCAATTAAGGAAGCCTTGGGTTCAAGCGTAAGGATTTCAAAAATCCTCAGGGCTGCTGGATGAACTATTTAACACTTTTTTTTCTAATTTATATTTACCAAGACGCTCTTAGTTTGACATTTTATTTAAATATTTCCTTTCGTTTATTTTCAGAATAATTATTATTTGGCATCGATGACTCTTGTGGACAGCATCCGAGGAAAATTGCAAGCGTGGCGGGCGAAAATCAACCAAGTGGTGGTGGTGGCCCATTAAGGGCAGTTGATGAGGGGCCACCTCATAAATAACACAAAATACCACCACCACCACCTGAATGCTTGTAAACTTTCAACAACAACAAAAAACTTATACAACAACAACAACAACAAAATTCAAGAATTAAATTCCATTTTCAATCACTCAACGACTTACACAGCAACAAACAAACACACATCTAGTTCTAGAACCAAAAGAAAGGAAACAACATAAATCTTCGTTTCGAATCTTTCTATAGAAACTCGAAAACACTTTCCTGCCCTTCTGCAGCTACAAAAACAACAACAACAATAAACTTCTAACTAACGCTCCTTTCAAAACTGAAATGCACGCGAATGTGCAAATGGATCGTGGTGGCGGCGGTGGTGGATCATGGCGTTTACCACCCGATGAAACCCTACAAGTGCAAGATCCAAAGAATAAAAACGAAGACTTGGACTACGACGAAGGTCACAATTGGCGTAGTATAATCTTTTCACTTTTAGTTATAAGTTTTGTAATTGCCGGTATCATAACAGCGATCTACCTATTGGGGTGAGTACATGTTTTTGAAAATCGTTCATAGAACGAAATTCCCCGAGCGGTTACATTCGATGTTACGTATGTCATTTTGATAGTCGTTGACAATAATTGTTGGCATGTCAACAACACGTATACGTTCGAATGTACATAACCGCATTAAAGTTTGTCTTGAAGAACTGTATTGAATTTATTTTAAACGTTTTCCAGGTACGTCGATGAACTCCTCTATTGGTCAGGCCGTCGTATGATACTCGATGAGTACCTGCAAGGCGATCTAACGCCAAATCGACTGCAACCTGCCTGGGTGACAACACGAAAGTATGTCTTTCAGTCGGACGACGGAGGACTTGCCGTACTGGACACTGCCACAAACACTGTTCAAACTCTTGTTACAAATCACACACTCAGACAGTTGAATGTCCGGGGATACTACTGTTCATATGATCTGCAATACGTTCTATTTAGACATAATGTAAAGAAGGTAAGTTTGATTCAACGTTGTTTTACCATTCCATGTGTACGAGTATATCTATGCATACATATATGTAGTTTTATTCATCGTTCGCCACTAGTGACAGCAGCAACGATTAATGACTTCCGCTTCAGATTTGCACGAACCTTTAATGTTATTCGTGTGCACACCTTTGGTCAATAGTGTTGTTTCATTCTTGTTTGGCGGCATTGTCGCGTGTAGAACTGGAATAACGTCAAAGGAAGCTCATAATTAAGGTTGATATGTAGGTTTGCCCCTACACCTGCTGAGAAATCGGACAAATCTAATTTCGGACAACCAACCACACTGCTGCCGAGTGTAGTCTTACGGATTTGTGACGCGACCTTGCTGAAGTATTGCGAGTTATGTATTTCTATGATGTGATGTACGTAATAGGTAGATTAATCGAATATAAACCTGTAATCATTCCCAGCCTTGTTAGCTCAATGGAAAGTGTTGCTTTTGTTATAAATACAAGGAAGCTGATTAAGTAATAAAAAGTAATTTATTGCCTATTTTTAGGATAACTGTCATTGCATTAAGGTTTTAGTTGACGCAGCATGAGTGTTTTTATCATTTGTTATCTGTCAAATGAAAACCAATGTGTAAAATTGTTAACCCTTTTTGGTAATAATAACCTCAAGAGCCTCGATCATTTGAAGCGCCGAAACTTCTCCGATTGCGCTCTGCAAAACTTTGAAAAAAATGCTTAATTGTATCGAAAAATCATCAGCTCATTTTTGGGCTAATGGCTTCATCAATAAGCAAACTATGCATTATTCGACAACAACAAACCCACGTGTGCTTGATACTTTATTACATCCACACAATGTGACCCTGTGGTGTGGATTTCATGCCGGACGGAGGTGTAGTTTGACCGATCGTCATGTCATGTTATGGTCAATGGAGTTCGCTATAGTGCCATGTTGGGAGAATATTTTTGGCCAGAATTGGATGGACTTGACGTCAGTGATATGTGGTTCTGACAAAATGGTGTCACATGTCACACAGCTGATCAAACAACTGATCTATTGAGTTTGGTAATGGTGTCATCTCGAGAAATGGCCCGATCGAATGGCCAGCTCTTTCATGCGACTTAACCGCCGTTGGAGCGCCGACATTAAGTCGTTGGCTTATACCAACAAGCCAACAACGTTAGAGGAGCTCAAGAACAGTATCGAATGTGAAATTGCCAACATTCCGGTCGATATGTGTGCAGGAGTGGTGGAAAATTGGCTCGAAAATCGATCGCTGCAAACGTGCTCGGGGTGATCATAATGAACGAGATCGAACTCCATACTTAAATGTAATATGTGTACTACACCTGGTAAAAATTTCAGCCTGATATCTCAGTTATACGGTGTTTAATTTAACCCTATTACTGCCATGCTATCTGACTAACGTAAACTGCCATGGTGTGACTTAGAGACACTAATTGAAAATACATAGATAATTTATTTAATTTATAGAAAAAAAGGAAATTTAATACAAATTATGTGGCGATTGTTATTTAACTATTTATTTATACATATTAGGCAAACTACAGTTTTCTGTGAATGCTCGTTACACACGGGTTTCTGACCAACACTTGTATTGCTTAAAAGGTCGTCCTTTTTCATAAGGGCAGTAGTAACAGCGTCGCCTCTTATGTTATTGTACTGCTAAAGTGATACAGTTGAAGATAGATTTGATGATCAGTTTTCCAAAACCTCGTCTATCTCAGCAACGTTAGATTTCGACATACATGACATACATACATATTCGGAATGACTAAGGCCTTGGCGAGTTGTTTCAAAAAAAGTTTTCGACTAGAATTTAGCTTTGCCTAGTTCCAGTTAGAGTATAAATTCAGCCCAATAACTTTTGCCGCAATACCACACATGCACACACATCAACGATATTATAAAATTGTGCGAGAGACCATCTACTCGTTTTTCGCTTTACAGTAAAAGCGTGACAGTCACATTTGATTTAGCGAGTGTACCCCTCCCTTTGTACGGTTATAGTACATACGAATTTGTTTTGAATGTATATTTTGATAGTTGACAGAAGTATAACTGATCTGCTCTGCTTCGGTATGGAGCCAACCATTGTCATGCCCATGTCATGCCTCGACTAAAGGCAAACACGTTATTTTCAACCTCCTTTATTCTATGATGTAGAAAATTTGCTGGATAGCATCTTTTATTTTTTCGTTATGTGCCGACACATGTTAGTCCCTTCGATAGCAATAATTGTCGAATGTCACGTCCCTGTTTGTCTTGGCAAAAGGTAGCATCTCGACAACTTGGGTAGAGATATTAATTCTTTTCCGAGGTACGGAATGCCATATAGCGGATAACTGGTGCTGTCATTAAATTCACCAAATGTTCATTCCATATTTATCCGGATTAGAAGGCATACATTGGCAAAGTACCTTTCCCCTGAAGGCGACTAGTTGTTCATCTATTGTCAAGTTACTACCTGGCATGTAATGCTTTCGCAATTCTTTGTTGATAATATACCAAATATCCTTTATTGGCGCGAATTTACATATCTTGACCTTGAGCTCTGCGAGTTGATCGTGTGGATTTGTCATCAGAACGCGATAGTGCAACGAATCTATTTATATCTTATTATAAATTGGACTTCCAAATGAAGGATGCCAGAAGTTTTCATGAACGTACCACCTTATCTACGTAATCTAGCATCGATCAATAGTTGCAGAGATAGTGTTTTAACATGAATTTAAATTCACCGTCGTTATAGTGTCTTAGAGTCACTACGTGGCAGTTTATGTTCTTTTTGAATATTTTGTGTAATAAGTAAACATTTCCAAAACATCAAAACAAATTAATTGTTTATATCAGTAACGTAATGACCAATAATAAAATACATTAAACTGATTGTACGTTAAAATATGTTTTAAATCATTTATATTGAATTGAAATTGAATAGTGACTCACAGTCACAGCGTGGCAGTAATAGGGTTAAAGTCAATTCTATTTATTTGGGGATTGCCACGTAATCCCGAACAACTAAAATCTCGAACGAAAAAAATCTCGAAAATCCATTTGATAGATCTCGACAGCAATAAACTCATATTTACTTAAAATATGTGTGTACAAAAGCATTGATATTATATAAATACTAGTGGTTACCCGGTGCGCTTCGCTACACCTATTGAGAAAAGTGTTTATGTCATAAAATGTAATAAAATGTTTTCGAGTGACTTTTGGTGCTTCGAACAATGTCATCTGGAAGCACGAATTGTGTTTGCAAATGTTTTTCAAGGAGTGTTAATGTATTTAAACGAATTTTAATATTGTCTGTTTGATGCACATATTTACCTATGTACGTAAATATAATTTGGAATCAATTTTCCCGACATGAAAAATAGTAATAACTCTGGTGAAGAAAAATGCCGCCAAAACTGTTTGGATTTAAGAAAACTCTCCAATAAAAAACTCTCTCAATAATATCCAACTTGTTCGTCCGAGTTTAACTCTAACATTTTATATAATAAATACTTTTATTTATTTATTTAACCATTTAAAATAAACAAATTTATATTGATAAATAGGAATATAGGAACCATCTGATTGAGCTGAAACTTAAACAATATTTTTATTATGAAGCGAGAAGTGCACGTGAATCAAAAGTTAGCTGAAAACGTGCAAACTTTTAATTTACAAACATTTCTCACTGCATATCAAATACATATATTGTATAGATTTCAGCTCGATCGCATGGTGTTGAAATTCTGGTGTTCCAGCGCCATCTATCGGAAAACTTGAAAACTTTTGATATATCTATAAACATTTCTCATTTGTAAGTTTCAGCTCAATCCTACGGTGGGTTTAAAAATATTTGAGATCCACCGCCATCTACCGGAAACTTAATAGGTTTTGATGTAAGAACACTTCAAACATCATACAAAAGTATATTGTGTAAGTTTCAGCTCAATCGTATGGTTAGTTTATGAGTTTTGAGATATCAAACGAACAGCTTATTTTTATATACATATAAAGATTTGAAAATCAAGTTGTAGGCGATGCTCCTTAAATATGCCACACAACTTTTTTCTTCTTGTTGGTCCATAATTTTTAAATTTTTAATTTTTTTTTTTTTTTTGATATTGTACAGATAAAGACCACAGTGTGGACTTCACTTAAAACTTTAAGAATGTATGCCGAGACTCAAATTTATTTTGTGTTCTTGGTAAGCTTAGTTGTGCTTGTTCACTACATTACCAAAATGAACAGTGAATAAAACACTTTTTTAGAATTGATATTAATTTTTGAGACAATGGTAATATTTCACGCACGCGGATTGTAACCATTATACCTCAAATATAAATATCAATTCGAGATTTTTCTTCGAGATTTTGTTTTCGAAATTTGTTTTCGAGATTATTTTTTTAAATTTTTGCTTTTCGAGATTTTTTTTCTTCGAGATTTTGTTTTCGAAATTTGTTTTTCGAGATTCTTGTTCCCGAGATTATATTTTTGGAAATATCGTGGTCAACCCATTTATTTTGCCTGAAATATTCGTTGAAATGCTTATGTGACGAAAGTATGCCATGAAAACCAAATGTTTAAGACACACATTTGCTGATGTATATTTTTCCTTGGCCCAGTGAAATTCAAATTATAGAGAGTTCACTGTACAGTTTAACTCTCGTATAACGCGGTACTTTTACAACGCGTATTTGCTATAACGCGATTTATGAATTGCGGCAAACCCTCCTATAACGCGGTACTTCTACAACGCGGTTTCGTTATAACGCGATTCTCAGTCTTTTCTAACGCGAAAAATGTGTGTCGCATTCCTGTATTTTGGGGAATTCCCTTTGAACACATTCACATGCTTGATAGATACAAACGTATTAACATAAAACATAAACCAACAATTGGACTGGCTGCTAATTTGGAGAATTACTTCGCAGGTATTGATCTCTCTATAGAACGCTTCAACAATTTTAAAAAGCATTTGCAACGTTCTCTAGCTTCATATTTGTCCGAAAGGAATTGCAGAGAAGTGCTCAGCAAACTAGTGTTACGGATTTTTTTTTTAAATTAAAAATCATGTTCAATATGTATGAAACATTAATTTAAACTTGCAATAAAGATAACTTTCTTCATTTTTTAATTGTTAACATAATTATTTTAACCTTTTGTGTAGCGTTTTCGTCTTAAAACCTATAGTTCAGCTAGTTTGCTAAAAGTAATGTAACAAATTTAGATGCATTTTTTTTCTGTGGAGAACGTAACCCCAGTTTTAGTATGTGGCCCAAGTATCATACTACGTGATTTTATATAATGCGCTGTTTCTCGGGAACCTAACTACCGCGTCATAGGTACTAGGTTTGACTGTATTTACATTTCTCTCAGCACTCTGTTTGAATGGTGTTCATTCTATCATATGAAAAAATTATGTATCCTTTGCTTGCAGTATTGTTTAATTTCCATTTCATTATTTATTGTACTTGTTTCTCTTTATACCATTCTTTGTTATTGGCACTATTGTCAATTTAACAAAAGTAAGTAAATTGTAGCGATTTCTTAACCTCCGACTCCCCACCGATTTAAATCGCATCAGAAGCCAATTACCACATTATTCCTACCCAACAATCTTCGAATCACAAAAAGACAAAAAAAAAAAAGAAATCGTATCTATGATTGCGTAACATTAATCTACTCTCTGCCGGCCCACAATTAAATTGCAATTTTACTTAAATGTCAAAACACGAGCAAACACTTATTACTTATAAAAAGCCTGTCATAACTGAAAGCAACCAAACCTGTAGTATACTTGTACAAATATCGGCAGGCCTGAGCTTCATTAATTATCCCATTACGTTCAGGTATCCAATTATGAAATCACAAAGAATTTTAGGTACGAGTATGCCCACCGTTAGTCGCTCCCACATTTAGTCGAGAGCATAAGAAAATAAAGCTCTGTGTAAACATCAAACGTCCCAAAACATTTTTCAAGCAAACAAAAAAAAAAACATGGAAAAGAAAAAAGAAATAAAAGCAAAGCACATAACAACTTTTCATAAAAGTTTACACTTCATTCGCATTTACCTGTGATTCTAAGGGTCGGTTTCCGTAAAAAAAAAAAAATTCACCCAAACTGAAATTTGTTTCCATTAGAACGGAGAGGGTTACTGTGCGAAGCGAGGGTGCACTATAAAAAAGGGTTGCTAGCAAAAATGTTTTTTTTTTTTTTATTATGACGCCCATAAGTCTCCTTCCGCTGTCAAACTTCAAGAACGATACCGCGAAACACATTTATCCTGATGTGCAAGCTAGTGAAGTTTTAATATGTTTCTACGTGGAGGTGTGTGTATGTATTCTTTGTCCTTTTTTTTAAGACATAACTTTTCGATTATCATTACGTAACAACTTTTACGCGCTACAATTTCGTTGTATCTTTTGCTGTTCAAATGAAAAGTTTCGGTGTTTCGGGGGAGGATTATCACCCACCACCCGCCACAGATCTAAAACAATGGTGAGTCTGCATCTGAAATCGCCATGCATGTCCTCCGATATCCCATCGAGAGAGGCGAGTAGAGGAGTGGGAAATATTCGCAAAAGTTTTGTTTCGCCAGTAATCCCATCGATTGGCAACCCTCCAAAGGATGTCTGCCTTTGTGTATCGCTAAAAGTTGCTCGTATTGCAAATAAAAAGAAAATTCCAGATTTTCCGATCACAATCACAGCATTGGAATACTGGAACTTAACTTCCACTGCCAACCGCAATTGAAACGCGCGTCAAACGTCAGGATCAGAACTTGAGCTCACATGAAACCAAAATGTAGCAAATTGTGTTGCATTCCAATTAAGGATAATCTGTGGCATGCACACGGAGTGAAGAGGAGAAGTTCATTTACTTTTTATTCCAATGGCATAGGAGTGAAATTTTTTATTCTATCATGTCACCTCCATTGGGAGGTTAAGGATATTAAAATTTCGTCCGCGATTCGTTGTCACTTTGGTGGCGATTAAAATTGTGTTCCAGCGGACGTGGAGTGGCATATTTTGCACAGACACAGGGATGCAGTCGTAGTGTATTGAGCAGGATGAGGGTGGGTGAGTCATTTTTTTTAAACTAAAAGATTTTTTTTTGTCGGTGGTAGAATGAAGATATGAAGACACAAATTGAATTCGTGACAGTTGGTCGGTGGCAGATTTTTTACGATGCGGTGTTTATGGATTTTTATTCAATTAGCTGCGAGAGCTGAGAATATATTTACAATCTATCTATAAATATTATAAAACTGTAGAGGTTTTTCTGTTGGTTACCTAATGGCGTGGAAACCGCTGGACAGATTTCGATGAAACTTTTTTTTGAAATGATTCTTAAGTACCCGGGATGATCACAAGCTATGTATTTTTTTGCTCAGCCTACTGGTTATTACATAGTAGTCAAAATAACTGTATATCGGAGAGGAATATTATCATTATACAGCCCTAACTCAAGAATGGCTTATCGGATTGAAAATAAAAAAAATAGGTGAAATTAGTAAATCTGTCATTTGAGATATAAAACATCCTCCTGCGTTATCCTGAAGCTGAGCAATGTTCAAAACAATTATTCAAAACATCGCCCACAATTTTCCTTCAGCGGAGACCACCGCCAGCAGTCGTGCAGCAGTGGGTATCGTTGGAATAGTGTGTGTGTGAGTACATGTGCGCGCTCTAACATGATCATATGCTTTGTACTTCAATGTGCTACAATCATTATCACCATTATGCGGCTCTCACACTCAACCAATCTTAACAAATGATGTGTCAAAAGAAAGAGAATTTTCTAGAGCAGTGAATTGCATTTTCAGTTTATAAATGTTATTAATAAATTAAAAAAAAAAACCATCAAAAACAAATATTCTACCCAAAGTGAACTTCTGTTGTTTTAAGAGTTAATTTTGGTTCATATATGTATGTATGCACATATGTGGAAGTCATCTGGGATGTTTGGTTTACAGTGCTATTTTGCCGAGACTTTAGGCAAACGTTATCAGTAGTGCCACGAGGCACATCCGAACGCACAACATTTCTCTGATTTGTTATTTAAAATTGGTGGTTTAAAGTGATACATATATCACAACTAAAAAAACCGTAAGAATTCTTAGCTTTGTGAGCGAGCTATTTTGTTGCCTCGGAATGATTAAGCTCCAGCAATTAACAGCGAGATATTTTCACCTGCTGATGGTCAAAGTGCAGAATGTATTTCAATCACCCGGGTTGTGGACCAAGAAGTAACAACCAGATATCTGGTCGAATTTTTAAACTCTCGCTTTCGCTGCCATCACATAAATTTAAACTAAAAGTGGGTGTACCTACTATTCTTCTAAAAAACTTGAGCCCGCCTAAATAATGTAATGGCACCCGACCTAGAGTAACAATTTTGCAATGACATCTGGTAGAGGCAGAAGTGTTGACGGGGCGGTGCGGTTTTTGAGAACTATGAAATCTGCAGTTAGGGGCTGAAAGTTACACATTGAAACGTTTTTGATAAAACGCTGTTAATCAACAAAATTTACTAAACAATTTTGTGGACTTAGACAAATACTTTGATGTTTCTACGCTCCCACTGAAATTGCATATTTGTATGCATAAGAAAACCCTTAGAATGCGAAGCAAGGCGAGCATGGGTTCAACTAGTATACAATATGATGGGAAAGGTCGGTTGTAGGAGGTAAGGTGTATCTTATTTGGTCACTTGAACATATTCTTTAGATAAGTGAGTTGCGTGTAGTCGGACTTAAAGTATTCCATATACATACAACATATATTTAAATGTATAATCGGACTGGAGAAAAATGACAAAAATGACTACAATATGTGAGCCAAAAGGGTATGATTTTTTTCAACTACGTTTAGTGACAACGTATCGATATACATATATAAAATGAAATACATACCTAGGAGTGACCCCAGATAGCAAATTAATATGGTAACAATACCCAAATTGTACCTATAAGAAAGCAATAAAGGAACTATGGTGAAAGAAGAAGCTAGTACTAGGAAAATCTTGGGGATTCAACCCCAAGATGGCCCTATGGATCTATCTACACACAAATGGTTTGACCTGTATACTATACGGCGAGCGGTGGTATATAAGCCGCACAAATCCTACTGGAAAGATACTGAAACAAAACAAATATAAACATCATTGCTGACAGCCAAGCTGTACTGAAGGCTTAAAGAAGCCACAACAACAAATCAGAACCACATTCGAATGCCACTCAAACCAGAGAAAATTATAGTTTATTAACTGATATGGGGCCAGAGCATGAAGGACATGAGGATAACGAAAATACAGATATCCGTGCCAAAAAAGTTCATTTATTGGACCGGACCCTCACCCACTATGGCTTCACAAGAGAAAACACCAACAAAGACATCGCAAAATGGACAACAAACAAACCAACTAAAAAGTTAAAGGAACAACTAAGAGGTCCTGTAGCACTCAAAAAAGTTCCACAATCCCAACAACAAAAGTACAAATTAAACCCTAAAACTAAACAGAGAAAATTTAAAAATTCTTTGCATAGGTCTGACGGGATATTCAATCTGCAGCAGCCACATTCACAAAATGAAAATCAGCAACACAGATACCAGCAGATATGGGGCAGTTATCTAGTGGAAGGCAGCTCTCAAAAGAAACATATTAGGAAGATAAGCAGCGGTTCAGAGAACAACCGGTGTTGCCATAACGGGAGCCCTGCGCACAACACCTACGCTAGCACTGGATACTCGTCTGCATCTTATACCACTCGATCTGCGTACAATGTATCTGGCAAGCCAGAGTGGGATTAGACTCACTAACTTATGCTACGTCAGAAATAGCAGCTATGCTCATAGCGGTGCTCTGAGAGAACTTAAAATTGGCAACTACGATAGAAAGGATGATATCCTCCCAGTTCTGGACTTCGCTGTACCATACGAAACGCTGTACCCGGAGATAGGAGTTTGGGGGAACACATCACCTACGTGGCCACAATAAAATCTTAAAATTTTGCAGGGAACTTTGGACGGAAATATTTCGGTTTAAGTACCATCATATGGTATGATGGTCCCAGGGGATCGCGAAGGGCCCATTATGGTGCCTTGTGTTTTGTTATGGCTCAGGCTCATAACCCCTTTCAACCTAAGCTAACCTAACCAGTCATTAAATCTCTTTTTCAATTAATCTAATGTATCTGGTGGTGGATACACTTTTTTTCTCCTTTGATCAAACAAAATTCAGCAATAATTGCTCATAATCTGCTAAGAACATTCTTTAATTTTCTTACTCCTCCCCTTTTTAATTTTTTAAGAAAAGAGATGAATTTCAAAAAGAATTCATCCTTCAAATTATGTCGAAACAGAAATTAAAGATAAAAAAAAATTATTTTGATTAACTAGCTCCTAGCTACAAGCCTTCCCGGTTTGCTTTTCAATGTAAATCACCCTCCATTGGGATAATCACATCTCAAGTGGAACTTATGCTTTTCCTTTTGCCCTCTCTCCCTCTCTGTCTTAACTCAATTAAACAAAACTACTTAAAAGCAGAACGGATCCTTGCAATGGACAAGTGGTGGGAAATTAATTTTGTCCCCTTTCCTTTGGAGCCTTCTTCGTTGGTGCTTATTCCGTTTGATTAACTAAAAATGATTTGCTTTAAAAAAAAAAAAAAAAAAAACTTGGGGCTCTATTTTTTTTTTATCCTTTTCCACGATTTCATTGTTTCAACATTTCAATTCTTAAATAGGGGATTTAAATACAGACCTTTACACAGATGTTTGAATAAAATTCCTGCTAAATTCGGGTAGAAAAAAAAAAGGAGAAAACTATTCACATTCACTGTTGCATAGAAAATCCTGAACATGAGAACACCGGGACAACACAAGGAAAAGGACTTCAGATCTCCAGTAAGCGTCGTCGTGACGACCAACGATGTAATAGGATGGAAGGACCGTGAATATCATGGAGACTTGGGTGAAAATCGTTTTTGTCACTAGGAATACGGATTCGAGGACCACAAGCGGGATATGGAGAAATCAAGGAAACTCACTTAAAAGTATGTTTGGTCCCAGGGATTTGTGAATTTTTTTATTTTTTTCCATTGTCCTAGTGTTCTCCATCAGCGTCACTAGTTGGTGGAAATGGATTCTAGAAAAGGATGTGCTTTTTGGCTTTTCTGTTGGAGCATTATTCGTTTATACATAAATGGGATTCAAAACAACAGAATAAGCAAATAACGTAAGTTAGTGAATTGAGACTTTTACTTTGAATTTCCCAAGTCTGTGGTGCTATAAGGATTTCTGCCCAGCATACATTTGTTTTTGCGAATTTTTCGAGTCACCTTTTTTCAAAATTGAAGAAGCAGCTGTTTTTTAGAACCAATCAGCGTGCCACTTGTGCAGACTACGACTGTTTTGAAGATCTCGCTTGAAAGCCCAATAAATATTTGTGGTGTTCAGTTTGCAAACGAACGTGTCCCGGAGGCGAGACTACTCATTTGCAATAATTTTTCATATACATACTTATGTACAAATATAAAGGGTTTTTCAATAAGAAGATTACAATTTTGTATTTAACCTTCAACCGACCCTCAATTTTTTTTCCTTATCCAGATTAGTATCAAAAATGACCCTGCAGCTAAAATCACAGTTCCGAAGACATGCAAACAACAAAATCAGAAAATCTAATGATGCAGTTTTGTACGCGCGCCGTTCCTTAAGCAGAATGATTTTCGAATAGGCATTGTTAATAAAAAAAGAAAATATATAATTTACGAAATGAAGAAAAATCAAAAATTTAACGTGCACATAAAGGCGCGGCTGACTTCATACAAACACATAAAAATGCATTTGGCTTATGCTGAGTATCATGCGCGCCAATATCAGATAAACAAAAGTTGAATTTGTTTGATGCTCCTTACATTTAGTACTGAAATTAAGCGTAGGGTCATTTTTGATACTATGGGGCCTTTACTGTATAGAAAAACACTTTTGGTCCAGAATTTCGACCCCGTCCATAGGAGTCATCTACCGAAAGTGAAAAACGATGTATTTCGACGACAAAATAAAAGCCACTAAAGCACGGGTCTAAAGCTCTGCGAGCAAAAAAGTTATTCAACATTTTTTCACGAAATAGTATCAAAATTGATACTAGGTCTGTTGAGGGTTAAATAAAACACAGAATTATTGAGATACTAGCTGTCCTGTCCGGCTTCGCCCGAGCCGAAGGAATATAGTGTTACTTACAATATATACATATGTGCATTGTCATTTAGTTCGAAGAAACGGACGCTCTGTCTGTCTGTCTGTCTGTCTGTCTGTCTATATTAATTGACCAAATTGTTTCATATTCACATTTCACCTGAAATAACGAAATTTTGTATGCCAGGTACCAAAACCACTGGTTGTTGAGTAACCGCACTGATGCTATGTTGTATTCTATATAGTGAAGTTTATCTTTAAACTTTTAATAAAAGATTGATTTCGTTTGTTTTATTTTATTTTTATTGTTTAGAATTAATAATTATGTATGATGTATGTACACAGTAAGTCTTGTACCTAAGCGCGCTTGTAAGACTCTCACTTAAGACTAACTTAACTAGTTACACCACGATTATTATTTACGTAGGCTCTTATCATTCTCTTCGTGAGAAGAGAAAGATAGAGCCGTTACATCTGTGGTTAATATCTCTCCATACACGACACCAGCCATCAGGCGGGTGTGGGGAAAATGTTCCCTCTGGCAACACAATAATGTGACAATATTAAGAAAAACGTACTCTGAAAATTGTACCATAATCGGTTGCTTAGTTTCAATAAAAGACGAACATACATACATACATGCATTTATTTATATATATATATATATATATATATATATGTATATATGTATACATAATAACTTGACTCCAGCGTCACCTATCGGGTCAAGATTTTATTATATACATAAATCTGCGGCCATAACCGCTAAAGTCGACTTTAGACGAAATTGAGATTTTGATGCCATTCAGCGTACTCGAATCTATTTTGTAAATTTTTTTCAGCTTTTTATATTTAAAAATGTGACCACAATTTCAAAAAAACATAACAGCTTAAGTAATTTTTTTTTTGTTTAGATTAAGGAAAAACAACCAAACTCAACCAAAAAAAACGATATTTACTGTCTAAAGTTGACTTAAGATAATTTTTTTAAGATTTATAACAGGGAATAAAGACTTAACTTGACTTTAGCTGTTTTTCCACATTAAATTTATACAATTATTACATTTTTTTGTGGAGAAAAAATAGCTAAACTTGAGTTTAGCTGTTTTTCCGTGTTAATATTTTTTGTTTTGTTAATTTTTTTTGAAGGAAGAATAAGTAAAATGACTTTCCTATCTCCAGTTTAGCGGTTATTCCAAAATTAAATTGTGATTCTTTAAAATGGAAAAACAACTAAACTCCAGATAGGATTTTTTTATGATGAAAAACCTAAAAGGCATAACGACTAAAGTATTATTTTTGTCAATAAAATCGTTTACAGTTATTTTTTTCAACAAAAATAATTTTCAACTAAGAAAGAGTAAAATTATCTTTATTTTACTTTTTTTTTCAACGCGATCGGAGTTTCCAATCGCCCAATAGAGTCATTTGTAATTTTACGTGTTTATCAAAAACTTTAAACTGCTCTCCTGAAAAATGAGTAAAACAGACTTTAGCGGTTTTTCCTTGTGACCACAGAAATATAGAAGTTGTTAATAACTTGACTCCAGCGCCACCTAGCGGGATGAAATATACTTAACGAAGAACTCTTATGCTTGCCAAATATACACAAAAAATTTCATAAAAATCGGTCGAGCCGTTTCGGAGGAGTTCGATTACAAACACCGTGACATGAGATTTTTATATATTAGATTGGGCTGAAACTTATTTCACGTGTAGAAGACATATTACGTTTAACCCTCGGATGTTTAACCCTAACACGTGGGTCTGACTGGACCATTTCTAATTGAGGCTTTCAAATCAGAATGAAAAAATCTATACAAGGACAATTAAAGGATATGTTCATGTATACATCACATTCGTATCACATGAGGTCTTTCCGGATCCACACGTATTTCATATGAGAAAATATGTACCTCGCGTTTTATACATTCGCTTTGTCTTGGGCTCGAATTCGTTGCTACCATCCATGAGATTCGCTATAGTTTTAGTTAAATATTTAGCTAAGCATCTACACACTATGATTTTTTCATATTTTTTGACTTCATTAGTTTGGTAGATGAGGTGGGGGATATGGTATTTTTTCACAGATTTTCGACAATAACTCACAAAGTTTCCAACGCAAAAAATTGAGATAAAGATTTTTGGAAGATTAGCTTGGAGCCATTTCGAATGATATCCCACATGATATATATTTCTGCTTTTTTTTCGCGTTTACATTTTGCCAACCTGTTATAGTTGTTTCAAAATATTTTTGAGTGATAAGTTGTCTCAAATACGAGTATATGGTCCACCGTAATCTATAAGTGTGCTTAATTTTAAGTTTCTATGAGGAACGGTTCTTGATGTTTTTATCGTGACAGACATTTCTGACTTAGAGCGAACTTATAATGGTTCCGTATTACCATGTGGGTACAGTGTTGCCAATTCGTGGGAAATTCCCCTTTTTGTGGGAACTTCAGTCCAAAATTTGATGAAAGGGGAAAATGGGAATCCACTCCTTTCTAGAACGAAATGTGGGGAAAATAAAAATACTATGTCAATAACTCTTAATTGAGTAATAAAACAAAAACAACATAGAATAACATGTTAATAGCAATGCGTAAACGTAACTCACACGCATGCCTTCCCCGTGCGCAGGAAGCAGTTCTTATACTCCTACGCCTGATTGGAAAGTGAGCCATATACATGGAGTTCATTTCAAATGCATTCAAAAAAATTGGGTTAGGACGTTAGGTGAATCTGGTTTAATTTTAAACGCACATAGGAACATTTCTTTTTTTGATAACTTAATATACCAATGTATATAAAACGCGCCTATAATTAACCATCACGGACCTATTGCTTTTTGAAAATTTCTTGTGGGGAATCCATGGGGAATGCTACCAGAAAGAAAAAGGAAAAAGGGTAATTTTAAGGTCTGTGATGGGGAACTTCACTTAAAGTGGCTGGCAACACTGTGTGGGTGCGAAACCCTAAAAAAACACATCTAGTGTGTTAACTTGCTATACGAAATTTTGTGAAGGTGAAGCAAGGAAACCTGAAAACCTGATTTTGTATTATAAAAGGAATAAAGCCAGTGTGCATCACCCAACCACCAATACTTACTTAGTTGGCGCTACAGCTCGAGGTGAACCTGGGCCTGCTTCTCGCAATCATTTGTGTGTGCGTGTTATATTTTTGCACGAATGGAAGGGACCTACAGTTTTTTTGCCGACTCCGAACGGCGAGTTGAGAAGCTCAATCGTGACAAATGATACTCTTTGATGCTTGTCAGACATTCGAAAGAGGTGGGCACCATGAAACCCAAGACCGCTGGCTCAGTAGTCCGACGCACTAACACTTCCATATAAATACGTACAAATAGTTCCATATAAATACGTAAAAATGTATTGGGGTCTGAGCGGACCTCATGTGTTACGAGTGTGGAAGCTCAAGTATGTGTAAGTCCGAGGGTTAAGTATGGAATTCGATCTCGTTCATATGACCACCCCGAGCACGTATGTTGCGATTGATTTTTGGTAGCCAATTTTCTACCACTCTTCCACACATATCGGCAGGAACTGTTCCAAAGCTCCTCTGACATAATCGGGTTGTTAGCATAAACTAACAACTTAACGTAACCCCATAAAAACAAATCCAATTGCAGAGCCTAATCGGAGAAGTTTCGGCGCATAAAATGATCAAGGGGGTCTTAAGGTTCATGAGTTAATTTGATCCTGTAAGGGTGTAGGCCAAGATAGTTACGCCAAATTCGCCAGAGTGTGGACTGAGAGATTCCCAATTCCTACGAATTGCGTGTAATCGACTGATTTGGCTCATTTTGTACTGAAGCACTTACGGCTCAGGAACATTCGATAGTGAATATGTTGACTCATAAATCCACTTTCATGCACAGCCTGTCTGGTGGCACGATTATTTTATTACGACCGAAAGTTGGAGGCAGCGCTCTTAAAGTTGCGACCACCGACTCAGAGTTTCGGTAGCAAACGTTGCTCTTTCATGAATTTCACCATAGTCATTTATGGACTGACGTTTTGACATTGACAGATCATTAAAAACGTTTAAGGGTGTCTCTATTGAAAAATCCTTATAAGTCGCAAAGTGCAGAGTACAACTTAGCTCGGCAAAAAAGGACATCTTCGGTTTGTTGAATAAATTTTAAAACAATTTTGAGTGGCACATCAACGCAGTGGTTAAGGGAATCGATAAATCCATCCCAGACTGCAATACATTATCATCAACAAGGACATTGAAAACCTTGCACCGACACAAGTACGATGTACTCGTATACATGTGCAAAACATCAAATTAGCTGTCAATGCTATTTCCACCGGAAACCTCCAGCACAATCCTCTCGCTTTGTCAGCATTCAATGAAACTCTCATGTCAAACGACAAATCGAAGCCCATGACATCCTTACATCCTTAAGAGAATCATTTTTGATCTAATGTTGATGATGATGATGGTAATGGGAGTGGAAGTGGTGACGGTGGTGAGTCAATTTTGTCCTTCGACATTATTTCTATAAATAGCGCCACCAGCATTGACCCGTAGCACTAGGACTAGATAAAAACGACAAGATATCCTTTTATTTTTCTCCACCCTCTTCGTTTTCTTTTTTCCTTTTCCTTTTTCGTCCTTTTTTGTGCCCATCTTTTAAGGTCAATAAATTTCCTACTCTAGATTTATTGAAGCTAAAGCTTGGAAAAAGCACGGCAAGGAGGAAAGGAAATCGTTTTTTTTTTCCTAGGATATCAAAGGAATCATTTTCTGTTCCGTAATGAATGAATGATTTTGAGAGGCCAATTGGTGGGAGGTCGCTGCTAATGCAGGCCACTTCAGTGCCGTTTTACATGAAATTGTGATTTTGTTTTTTCCTTTTCTCATTAATGAGGAATTGATGGATGCGGGGGGTATCCCTATCGATTTAGAGCGGGTATTGCTCGCTTACACTATGAACACAAAAAAAAAAAAAAATTTTCAATCTTATATCGCAGTCGAAGTCCTTGGGGTTTTTATCTCAGGATGAATGGCTATTCCATCAGTCAAAGTGTGGGTGGGAGAAAATGGAGTTGATTAGAGCAGTGCACACACCAGTCACGCACACACGTTCATTTAAATACCGGATGTAGACTCATCAGCCATCCATCCATCAACACTCCCACGGAAATAAAATCAAAAGGAATCTTTAAGTCTATAGAGGAGTAAGTGATTTTGCACTGTGTGGTGGTGTGGGTGGGGTGCTGATGAGTCCTTCGCCATCTCGAACGTTATCAAACGGATTCCTCATGTGGCAGGAGGAATAGGTGCGTACTATTCGCACCATTTCAATACTATAAAATGTTTTCATAGATAATTATGATGGAAAGCCAAAGATGGGTGGAAAATTAATGGGCGTGGCGAAAATAGACTTTTCATTTAAGTGTGGAGTAAGAGTATTACATGGAGAAGGAGTGGAGGTGTTTACTTTTGACGCAAGTAAGCGTAACTGCAAGTGAAGTGGATATGGTTTTGGAGGTTAAATCGATTTCAGTGATGTGGCGGAAATATACGTACACACTCACATACATATTTGGAAAACATTTTATAGACTTTTTAGATTATACCCACGTCATTTGCAATAGGTAATTAAGGAGTGTGAGTGGTTAGTGTTTACAGATATCTGGACTCTTACTCCACTATTCTGTGCACACTCCCGCTGTTAGCCCATTTGTCTTCGTGGAGGGTTTAAGATGGTTCATGGAGCTATTAAGGGAGCTAGTCTATTCCTAGCTAGAAGGGAGTGCTGGAGAGCGTTGTGTTGTTGGCCTTTCTTTTTTTTTCAATCAATGAATCATTCCCCAATGCTGATACTGGGACCTTAAAGATCTATTGTATCATAGGATTCTAATTAGTCCAAGAGGCACACCACCTTTCTAATAAAGGCTAGTATGTCCTTGGTTGACGCAGTTTTAAGTAATAAGGTCTGATGAGTTCTATATGTAGGGTATGCCGCGCCGTCTGACCCCGAAAACAAAGGACGTGCTCGGCTGTCGCGACCTCCTCTAAACAGAGTCGACAATCGGTCTCGCGAGAAAGGCCTATCTTGTTGAGTTCATATCGTAACTGCCAATTAACGGAAAGGAAATTCGTTAGATTCCTAAGATTTTAGCTTAGAAGCGTCCTGTGGTGGGTATAAGGCTTAATTAACAATTTGGCTTGTCTAAGCCCTGGGATATTTCTCCAATGAGAGAGTTGGAGATTATGTTCCCAATTGTTTATTAAGGCTGAGATTATTGCCCAGTTATGCCACAAAAGGGTTCCGGTCCTGAGAATTTGAAAGTAGAGCCTGAACGAGCCGCTCATCCCCGCATATCTCAATAGCGTGGACCTCAGCTTAAAACACAGTGGGGAATGATCCATGAGAGACGGAAATTCTAGTGTTGTGCCCTAAGACCCCAGCGCCAACACCAGAGGCCATTTTCGATCCATCAGTGTACCATATTAGACTTCGGGTGGGTCCGCCGTTTGACGTACGTTCCCCAATATGAACTTCAAATTTTCTGACAAAGCAGTATTCACTAACCATAGCATCAGCGACGACGGTGAAAAGCATGTCCTGATCGGAAATATTGCTGATAACGTTTAGGTGACCCATAGTTACCCGGTTTGTACTTACGAATAAGTTGTAGTTTAATAGCACTTCTAGCGGCTGACTTCCTAATGAAGATCTGTAATGGCGATATGCCAATTATAGCTTCTAGAGCTGCTGAAGAGCAGGTAAGCATGGCACTGGTTATGCCAAGATAAGCCATCCATTGAAGCTTATCGAGCTTCTTGGCTGTAGTCTTTTCGAGAACTTAAGTCCACCAGACTAAGGCTCCGTATGAAATGATGGGTCTGACCATCGTGGTATACAACCAGTGTATAATTTTTGGGCTGAGACCCCAAGCTCTACCATACAGTCGAAGACTTGCCCGTAAGGCCCTAGTTGCATGGTTTATTATAGAGCTGGGTGAGAATTCTAGTCGAGGCGCATATCTGAAATAATTCCCAGGTATTTGACCTCATTGGAATTACTCAAGTGTAGCGCCTTTTGGACCTATGTCAATAATCACTCCCTTCGTAAAAAGTATAGAAAGAACGGTTTTACAGGGATTTACTGAGAGTCCTTCCCTACTACAACGTTCTGAAATGATTTGTTGTGAACACTCGTGATGGTTGAATCAAATTTGCCACTCACTATGGTGGTAAGGTCATCAGCGTAGCCGATGGCTTCATAGCCTGAGTTGCGTAGTTCAGCAAGCAAATCATCGATGATAAGGGACCATAGCAAAGGAGAAATGGTGCCCCCTTGCGGGAAGCCTTTGATTGCCGTCACCACCACCGATATATCTCCTGAAGTAGATTTTATTATATGTACGACTTTCCAGCATGGCCGTTATCCAGC
The DNA here is from genome assembly GCA_949775065.1 of Brachyopa scutellaris. Classification (NCBI taxonomy): domain Eukaryota; kingdom Metazoa; phylum Arthropoda; class Insecta; order Diptera; family Syrphidae; genus Brachyopa; species Brachyopa scutellaris. The sequence continues at coordinate 174,852,137 of OX459112.1, read as the reverse complement.
TGTTGGTCGGTTCTTTGATCGTTCTTTGGGTAATAGCTCTTAAAATTGAGTCATAACCAGTGTTATCTAAGGCGCTCTTAACGTCGAGAAAAGCACAGAGAGCGATATCCCTGGGGCGATGAACCCCCACTATCTTATTGGAAAAGTGGTCGATTTGCCTTTTTCGTTGATTTGCCTTTTCTGCACGCATATTGAGTTGACTGCAGAGGAGAGGACCTATCTAACATACATCTAATGTGGATGTAGCCTTTCAATGGCCTTTAAAAGGAAGGAGGTCAGGTAGGATTTAGACAGCTCGGTTGGCTTATATTCGGACTTCGTAATAAAAACTACATTAACCTCCCTCCAGAAGGATGGGATGTAGCACCAATTGTGGCTGGCTCTATAAATAAAACGACAAGTGCAGGTATAATATAGGGTTTTCCAATGAGAGGTGTTATTGTGAATGGCCCGCTATTTCGGTAGCTGTCACTTTTGAAGCTTTTATTCTTTGACATTTGACTAGTAGAAACTACGCCATCACTAAAAATGGAACGATACACGCTTCAACAACGCATTGAAATTATTAAAATTCACTACAAAAATGGTGAAAATCTTGCAGTCACAGTTCGCAAAACTAAAGCATTTTTTGGTCGTCGTAAAGCACCTTGTCGGACCGCAATACAGAAATTGGTGGAAAAATTCGAGCTGTTGGGACAAGTTAGTGATGTGAGGAATAAAACCCGTGCACGTCGCTTAAGAACAACTGAGAATATTGCTGCTGTAGCCCAAAGTGTTGAAGAAAACCCAGGTTTGTCCATTCCTTGTCGTTCTTTGGTATTGGACATTCCACTCTCTGCTTGATAAGCGATGGTGCCTTAAGCAAAACCAATGACAAATCTCCAACGGACACTAATCAAATATATAAAATTCAATTAAGTAATGTCCCTAACATTGAATCAGACAATCGCTACGTGCCGGGTCTTACGTAGTTGCAGTGATTCGATTGTCCTCGTATCTCTTGTGTTTAGATTCCACAATCCGTTTCTATTGTACGAGTAAAATGGTAAAATCTTCTAATTCAATTTTATTTTATTTTTTGTTGTAGATTTTTCAACGGTCCTTTACTGCATTCTATACGATATATGACGTCGAGAATGACCACCACATGCCAGTGAAACTGAAGGACTCACCCAAAGTACAAAGAACTCGTCTACAGTACGCCGCATGGTTGGGCAATACGACATCCCTAATTATTGTAGCTGACAACGATATATATTTAAGACAATCACCAGCAGAGGAGGAGGATATTCGTATTACCAGTACAGGATATCAGAATGTCATCTATAACGGCGTACCGGATTGGTTATATCAGGGTAAATTTTATCTGTGAACAATTTATCTTCTGGAACTGAACTAATGTGTCTGTTTTTGTTTTGTAAATACTTTGTTTACTTTTTCGTACACTGCTCATGAAAAATGTTAAGTCACCATAAAAGTAGCCATTATACACTGCGGTTCACTAGATTATAGAAGCGCATAACTTTGGGATATAAAAAAGATGGCTCATGATGACATTTTTATATTTTGGGCGATTTGACAGAATGTCAATATACCCAAAAATGTGATTTTAAGCGATTTTTTGTTTCGGCCTTTCACCCAAACCACATCACGCAAATCTGCAAAATGTCACATTGCCCAACATTTTTGGGCGATTTAACACTATGACAGATTGGCCATGAAATAAAAATGTCAAATCACCCAAAGAAGAAATGTCCGTTTTATCGGAATCCGAAAAAACCAAGATATGTATGAGTATAGGAGGGCCTTTTGTCAATTATCCAATTATTTATTAAAAAAATTAAAAGTGATACATTTTCTTCATTTAAAAACTTCAATTTTTTGGTACCAATAATTCCACCACCTTCTATAAACATAGAGAAATTACGGCTTTTTATAAATTCCTCAACCTGTAGGACTTTGGCGAATTTGAGAAAGATTCCTTTTTTATTCCGCATCCGTCCAAGTACCCCATTTGTATTTTAAAAACTGGGAAATGTAATGGCCCGATCTGAAGTAAGTAATGAAAAGAAAAACAGCTTTAATCCGAAATGAAAGATTGAAGAAATGCGGATATATTAAAACAAAAAGTAAGGCTCCACTTACAATCTAGGGGGAAACAAACGAGTGATGAAGAGGGGGGGGGGGGGGGGGTGGCGCTGCCCGAAACGTAAGCCGCGCCCCTTCTCGCTCTAATATACGTTTCATATATTTCATTTCATTATCATAATATGAAGAAAAAACAACATTCTGCTGTGACCGTTACTGTAGTTCTTACAGTTTGCTTTGAACACACTTTTAAACCCAATTAAACTAAGATTTTTATAGTGTCAAATCGCCCAAAAATGTTGGGAAATGTCACATTTCTGCATTCTGGGCGATTTGACAGGGAGCCAAAAATGATATTTTTCGCTGACGTATAGATGATGGTAAAAGTTAGAGTACATTGTATTTCATAATCAAGTTTCGAAAAATTTTAGAACGGCATAGCGGTACCTTGAAGACATTTTTGCCCAATAAGTCAGAAACGATTAGAAGCACTTTTCAAATGAATGAAACAAATAATGTTTATGAACATTTAATTTATATTTTGAATTCAAACTTCAGGTATAATCTTATTAATATATAAATTTCAGTGTGACGCTCTTACCTGTCAATCTTAGGAATCGATAAACACAAAAACGAGTCCACACAATGAAGTAAAACTTCATATTCCAGTTCACTAACATCCTGTGCCAATTGTAGGCCGATTTTTAAATTAATTTATTTGCAATATTATTTAAATTAATGCAAAAATAAAAACACTTAAGCAAATGCCTTTTTCTTGCGAAATGTCACTTATTCAAATTCAAACTACAAAGACTTACAATCCACGCTTGTGGATTGTATATATTGGTAGATTGCAAACCTTGGGGTGCGTTCGCATTGTCTTTGATTCTTCGAATTAAATGACAATGTATGTATTGAAAGTAACACTATATTTTTTAGACACGGGCGGAGCCGGGCGGGACAGCTAGTTTTTAATAATGAAAAGAATCACGTTTCTTCAAAATAACCTCAAAAACTCAATCTTTGAGGTTATACAGTGAAATATTTCTTAAGTAAACAGCCGTTTTTTGTCCGCTTATGGGAGCTGTTCGTTTATAAGAACTCATTTTATATGGAAAATTATAATTGGTTCCCCAAAAAGGTGTCCGCTAATGCGAGTTGGCCGCTAAACAGGGTGTCCGCTAATGAGAGATCTCATTGTACAATGAGGCCAAATAGTCGAGTAAAATCTCATTCCAGGCAAGTTTAACGGCTTCGATAAGCGCTTCTTTATCGTCGCATTGGTTTGCACCTTCGTATGCTTTACTTGTAAGCCAGCCTGCATAGAAGAACTTCTTTTTACTGACAATGCGTTGTCGTGCATTGTAATATTCATGAAAGTGGTCATGGGTCTTCGAAAAAGAAGGTTCCATCACCACTGTGTACCTATTCCCTGTCATTCTAGAGCTTTGAACCACCAAGTCGATGGTGCCATAATAAGATACTGTACCGCAGACAATTACGTCCCCTTCTCTGCTATGATGGCGGTTTAAAAAGAGATTCTCTTTTCTTAGATCGTGAAAGTAATAGTAAAAGACATCCAGTCCATCTAAATGAAATTTTGTTTCGTCAGAAAAATTCTCTTTTTCTAGCTATTCGAGCTTGCTCATGTCATTGGTCATCGAATTAAGTCGGCTTAGGTCGCTTGAGGTGTTTGGCGATACGAATCACATGACGACCAGTAAATTTTTTTGGTGCATGTCCGATCTTAGCTATCGAAACCTCTGAATTGAAGGTTATCGGACAATTTTTCGTTTTCCCGCAGCTGTTTGGACCGTAAATGTTTGGGTCCTTTAAATATTTACCAACAGCATGATCACTCCGATTGATCTTGCCAATTATAGCACGCTTAGATAAGCCAATTGTGAACCAATTTCATAGCATACGAATCTGACTGAATCAATTAACATGTCTCAAAAGTACAGTTAGCCTGTTTTCTTAAAATTTTGGAATTCACCGTTGCGCTCAACACAAACAACTCTTTCTTTCACCATCCTTTTTTGTTCTCGAACTGTTATGTGGTCGCCGTGGACGTGGTGGTTAGTGCGTTGGACTAGTACGCATGCTTCTCGGGTTCAATCCCAGCCTGAGTCCAACACCTAAAAGTTTTTCGCGGTGCCACCTCTTTCGAATGTCTGAGAAGCAATAAAAGAGTATCATTTGTCATGAGAAGCTTCTCAACTCGCCGTTCGGAGTCGGCAAAAAACTGTAGGTCCCTTCCATTCGTTGAAAAAATAACACGCACACACATATGGTTGCGAGAAGCTAGGCTTGGTTCTGTATAGGACTGCTAACGCCGTATATTTTTTTCTGTCATATATCGGAGCATAGATCATACTCTTTTCCCAAAATTGCCTGCTTCTAATCTATTGAGCCGCATTGTTCCATTCCGTTTTTTAACCGATTATCAGTGAGGACACAAATGAGCTTATTTATCCAGTTACAAATGTACGATGCTATGAACCAAAGACAACATTTTATGACACCCAAAGCCAAAACATTTTCCATTCAATCTCATTAGCAAAATGAATGTCATCCACTATTTTTCGTGAGCAGTGTGAAACATTCAGGAAATTAATTTATTTTTATTTTAATTTAAATTATTCATTTCCATTATTTATTTACATATGCCAACAAACAACAAAAGTTCCACTTTAAATTTATGTATGCCTTTCTTTCTTATTCGTCATATTTGTTCATTCGTTTTTTTTTAACCGCACTTTCAGAGGAAATATTTTCCCAACCCGAAGCGATATGGTCATCGCCGGATGGTAGCCAATTCATGTATGCATCGTTCAATGATACTAACGTTGGCATGATGACCTATCCATGGCTGGCGTCAGGAGCGATAATAGCTGCCGGTGCTGGAATGAGTTCGGGCAGTTCATTTCCGGAAACAAGAAACGTCCGATACCCAACGCCGGGTACAGCAAATCCCGAAGTCCACCTATGGATAGTGGACATTAGCAATATGACAGATATCCAACGAAGTTTAGTGAAGCCACCACCATCACTGGACGGACAGTAGGTATTTTTATGTTGTGTGGGTGTGAAAAAACACACACACAAACAAGAGAAAAAAAAATAAAATCCTTTTATTTAGCGAATGGGTTAATTAAGGGTGGTCCGGTCCGGCATAGCACATTTAGTGGTGGAATCCAATTAAATGAGCTGTGATGCGATGCCAATTGGATAACACATTGAGTTATTCAAACTGCTGACAGTTTGATTGGCATTTGAGCCTCGTGGTTGATGAAGTAAAAATTGACAGCTCCGACAGTGCTGCTTGCCAACAGCAAGCTTAAGAGAGAGATAGAGATGGATAGATTGGTTGAACGTAACGATGATGCGGTCTCGGAATAGGTTAAACGTTTTCAATTATCATAAGACCGAGAGGAATTGGGGGTAAATGGAGAGTGGAAACCATTTCAGAGTATAACATGCTGGAGGAAATTAATCGGTCCATTGGGACGAGGAGGAGGGTTTTTGGTTTGCTATATTGCAATGTGAGTAATGGTCGATTAGCTTGTGCGTTGAGGGGAGGGTAGAGCTTTATATACCTGGTTCGAGATCAAATGGCAAGGATCATACTTATACGTCACAGTGAATAATTGAACCTAGAATTTCGGAGTTATTAAATGAATCATTAATCATTCCTAGCATTTTGATGGATGTAAACATTTTTTTGTTTCTTGAAAAATGGATACTTACTTACATGGGGTTTCTGCGATGCAATAAATGACGACTATTTTTATACTCTCATGTGTGGATAGATAGATTAAATGTAATAAATATAAATTCTTAAACGAAAGTCGGAGATGAATTCATATACAAACGCGCTTGCTATATGCAGATACCTATGCTATCACGGGTATATAATTATGTACTTACACTTCAAGCACATACTGATCGGGAGCGGTATTTCGCTGATCAGCAAAACTTTAATTTTTTAGGTTAAAAAATGTATCGGGTCTTAAAAAAGATATCAATGGAGTAGATGGTATTTAAAAACTAAACCCCATATTACCAAAAGGATGTCGCTCTTTGCTTTAAATACCGCTGTGGCCAGATAAAAGTTATCATTATCACATTGTAAAGATATCAAAATTGGTCAGTTTTTCTTATTCACTTCAGAAAAAAGTTAGCAGTACTTTTTTGCATTCAATACACAAGCACGATGGTTTGCCTTAACCCTCAACCGACCCTCAATTTTTTTTCCTTATCCAAATTAGTATCAAAAATGCCCCTGTAGCTAAAATCACAATTCCGAAGACATGCAAACAACAAAATCAGAAAATCTAATGATGCAGTTTTGTTCGCCGTTCCTTTGTTATTCTTAAGTATGTAGAACGATTTTCGAATAGGCAATGTTAATAAAAACAGAAAAAATATAATTTACGAGAGTCGAAAATCGATTATTTGAATAAAAAAAAATGGCAAAAAATCGAAATAAAGAAAAATCAAAAATTTAACGTGCACATAAATGCGCGGCTGACTTCATACAAACACATAAAAATCCATTTGGCTTATGCTGAGTATCATGCGCGCCAATACCAGATAAAAAAAGCTTAAATTTGTTTGATGCTCCTTACATTTAGTACTGAAATTTAGCGTAGGATCATTTTTGATACTACGGGGCCTATATATACATTAATAGAAAAACACTTTTGGTCCAGAATTTCGACCCCGTCCATAGGAGTCATCTACCGAAAGTGAAAAACGATGTATTTCGACGACAAAATAAAAGTCACTAAAGCACGGGTCTAAAGCTCTGCGAGCAAAAAGTTATTCAACATTTTTTCACGAAATAGTATCAAAATTTAAACTAGGTCTGTTGAGGATTAATCCCTGTTCAGATTTAGCGAAATACGGTCAGGCTTATATTGTGGGCAATATGAATCGTCAGTTAAATAGAGGGAAAAACAGTGTGATTCACGCCTTAGACAACGAACATTTATCTTTAATGGCAATTGCTGAAGGAGTTGTCAGTGTGCAAAATGTTTCAAAAACAGTCGTTTGTTTGTATCACAGCGGAGGAAAGTTGGAACCGGGATGAATAATGAGAACACGAACTTATGAGAAGACCGTTTGCTTAAACATTTCTGTATTTAGGAAACAAAGAAAAATCTAAAGGAAAAAGTCTTGAGATCAAGAAACAAACACCAAATGAGATAAGTTCAAAAACAGTACGAAAAAGATTACAGGACAGTTAGTTAGAATTTTAGAATTAGAATTTTGAGTTTAAATTTTGCTAAGGCTCTCCGAAATTGGACGGAAAATGATTGAAAGAGGGTCATCTTCGCAGAAAAGACGAAATCTAATCCTAATTAGTCCGATGGAATTCGGTACATCCGTCGAAGATTCGTAGAGGATCGAAAAAGTAAGTGCACTGTCACTAGAAATGAATTTCCCGTTAGTTTCATGCTCTGGGGTTGCAAAAGTTATCACGAAAATTGTAGCTTAGCCTTTGTTAGAAGTTTGACGAATGAAGACAGCTTTTTTATTATTATTAAAGAGCATCTCATTCCTTCGATAGACCGGATATTCTCAGTTATAGTCGACCATATTTTTCAGGATGACTCTGCGCCATTTTATCGGCCTCGGAAGACTGAACATTTAATCTATCGAAAACAAAAGTTTGGTGTTGATCTCTTCAATTTTTTTTTTCGTATTCGAAGTGGGGCTCAGAACTTTTGATCAGCCAGGAAACAGCGCTGACCTTAATGCAATTGAGAATTGCTGGGCAATTCTTAAACAGAAAATTGAACACCGAACTTCGAGAAGTATAGGGTAGAAACTAAATTTGCAATAATAGAACCTGTGAAAATGATATAAGCCTTGGTTATTGACGAAAGTTAATAAAATCCATGCTTTGCAGAAAAGGCCATTATCAACGCTAGAAGGATATTAAATTAAGTTAATTTTTTTTAATATATATTTATACTTTGAAAATTCTAACAATAGTTATTTGGCTTACTGTTTTTAAAAGTAAAAAAAATGAATTTCTCAAAAATGTTCAATATATCTAAACTAACACTTTTGAGCAACTTTTCTTGCCTACTAAATTATCTTACCTTATTTATTATAAAAAAGTATTCATTTGTTATTGGAATTGTTTTCAAAATCAGACAATATAAATTTACCCAACATTTGTACTCAATTATGTATTCACAAAAAGTAGCTTTTTCGACTATTTCAAGAGTGATAGTTTTTATCGGGCCACTACGTACTTATTTAAACCATGTATGTAGGGTGCCTAGACACTCTGTCTCTGGTGTAGAGGAAAACTAACTTGTAGATGAGTAAGTTACAAAGGGGGTTGGGGTGGGGTATTGCCTATAACCGAGATGGTGCACATGACACTACCACCATGCTGCATCAGGGTGAAACTAAAGAATACAATCATACGTATTGCGGACCACAGATGGTCAAAAATAGAGGAACATAGGATGTCCAAAGCTCTTTAGCCGGCCACTGATCGCAAAAGAGTCAAGGAAATCATTGGACTAAAAAAGGCAAACGTTTATGGGTGGCCATGGCGTAGTGGTAGTCGTCGTCGCTTGTCACGCTAAAGGTTCACGGTTCAAATTCAGATGTCGATGAAACATTTATTTCTCATGAAATAAAAATAAGTTGATCAGTTTCAGAAGCTAATATCAAAACCTACTGCGAAGGCATAACACTGGCAGTAGGATGGTATGGCCGAAGAAATTGATCGCACAAACTATAATAGGAAACATCTGGAAAAAGCTTCTGTGAATCATAAGCAATGGCATAACTTTCAATAATACACAACTCTCCAGTTATCCTGGATACCACCCATAGAGTTAGTTGAAACCTAACATCTGAGTTTCCTATCACTACGTCGATCTGTCTGTTCTTGTCCTTCATGTGCTCGCGCTGTGTGTAAGCATTATAAGGGTATTCATATCCCCTTAAGCGTGTGTAGATTATAAAAAAAAAAAAAAAAAAAATCTAAGAACTTTAATAGAAATACTCTTCGGACATTGTCTCTTTAGAAAGCATGCCTAACGAATGGGACTTTTGAAGACGGACGAATGTAGATACTGCAATGACATGCATAGGTAAAGTGGAGAAACATATCCTTTGCTCATTCCCGAAAGACATTTTTATGTAATTACTCTTTTAATACACTAGAAGAGGCTGGCCAAATTGGCAACAATCAAATTTTGAAATTTGCACTGAAATTAAATGTTTAGACGAAATGTTGAGATAGCATCATAGGATGGCCTCAGGGGATCGCGATGGTGCCTGGTGTTTTGTGATGGCTGAGCCTCATAGCTCGGTTTAGCTTAACCTATGTCAACGTATCTGCTACCAACAAATAAAATACGTTAATCCCATCATAGTTATAGCTTTACAGTTATTTTAAATTTTGCTACAATATTCATCTATTTTTTTAGGGAATTCTATCTCACCTCAGTGGGTTGGGTGTCACAGGGTAATCATCAGATCTCAACGGTTTACATGATGAGATCACAAAACTACAGCATCGTAGCTACGTGTTTTGCACCAAATTGGACATGCATCGATGTAAGTAAAGTAAAAAAAAAAATAAGAAAATCAATAAATAATTGCAAATTCATTTAAATTGAAGACGCATTCCGAGCGTGCACCTGAAGATGAATGGCTGGATATATTACCGCATCCGGTTTTTTCGCCAGATGGCGATAGTTTCCTTATTTTAGCCAGTATCCAAGAGTCTGATACTGAACACTTTACCCATATCAAACATGTGACGATAACACAGCAGCGGATATCTGTGATCTCGCACGGACGTTATGAGGTAAATTTTTCTATTTGAATTTTGTTTTTTTTCTTAAAATAGGTGAACGCAAAGTCAACTGATGTACATATGTATGTATTATTATGTATTTCAATTTTCGATAACACCTGTGAACTGAAATATATACAAAAAATCATGTGGTGCCGTGGGACAAAACTGAAAGCTCCAGCTCGATCGAAGAATGGATGGTATCTGCAGACACACGAAGTCTCCATCTATAGGGTGACCAGATAACAGTGGTACTTTTTCCAATTGTTGTGTTTCAGTAGCTGTCAAAGTTACCAATGACATCCAGCTGTCAAAATATTTAGTAAAGTTTGCCATTTCATCACGCCTCGTTTCACGCTTGTCGAACATGCGGAAATTATTAAAAAATATTATCGAAATCTTGGCTCGTCATCATGGCTTCAGTGTGCAGGCAATTCTTTGCACCATGGAGAAGTTTGACCGTGTATACACTCTTTTGGACCTTAAGCCACCAGCTAGATAGAGATTGGTGCGAAATGAAGAAAATATAGCAGCCATAGCGGCCAGTACCGTAAAATGGGGTGACAAGCAACATTTTTCATTTTGACTGTATTTTCTTGAGTTGTTATCATACTCTCAATGTGAGTATACCAAAATATGAGTCACGGGTCCTATTTTCATTGGCAGTCATCCCGATGCTGTACAACAAGCCGTTCTATTTAATTTTGGGCAAAATATGCCTTGTTGCGAGTCACCCAGCCGTTGGGGTGACTCGCGACGGGAAGGGGGTAACTAGCGACGGTAAAGGGGTGACAAGCAACTACACTGGAGTGAAAAAAACTACAAACTTATTAAAATTCAAGTTTAAAAGTATTAAAATACACTATAAGCTGCAATCTGAAAAAAATTCAACAAATAATACAAATAATGCAAGCAAATATTTTTTCGTTCATAAAAGCGCAACTTTAATAGCTTTGAAGAGTTATAAAAACAAAAAAAAGAATTCAATTTAATTAAATGATGACTGCATTCTTCACCCTAGTGTAGTTGCTAGTCACCCCTTTCCCGTCGCTAGTCACCCCTTCCCGTGGCTAGTCACCCCATATTTATTAAAAAAATTTATGTTTTCAAACTTTTAACTAAAATATATGTAATTTTTAGCAATTCACTTACTTTTTTTAATTAATCTTCTTACTAAATAAATGGGGTCTACCGCAAATACGAGATAAACAACAAAGCTTCACTTTTTCATACCGAAAATTATAGACTTTTAAGAGCAACAAAAATCGCTTCAAAATATAGTATACCACACTCAAAGCCAATTTGGCACGAAAGTAAGTGTGACACTATGTATTTGAGCTTCCAATTTGTATAAGCAATATATCCTTTTTTGATCTGACCAACAAATATGTCCCTGTGTGGCATGATGTTGAGCATAGAGTACGATTTGCTTTTTTATTGGAAATTGTTGCTAGTCACCCCGCAGTTGCTAGTCACCCCATTTTACGGTATCGAAGAAGACCCAGAAATGTCAACTCGGCTTGCGGTTAAATTTGGGCCGTCATCCATATAAGATTGTGGACGACCATAGACAATGCCATGACTTCGCTAATTATCGCTGGAAATGTTGGCCGAGGTGGAGATCCAGATTTTGGCGACTGGGTCATCTCACGGCGAGCGTTCATCAATTGGCCGCCCTGATCATGCGACTTGACACTACCCGATTATTTTCTCTGGGGCTACAAGCCATCCACTTTGGACGAGGTATAAAATATTGGACCGACAGCGGCCATAGAAATGATGTGCTATTCCACACATAATAGCATGAATGTATCTTCAAAATAAAGCCAGAATCAATTTTATACCTCACACCGTTGTTGTTTTATGTACATTTTTTTTCCTATCGTTCTTATCTGGTCACCCTATACACCCTATACACCCTATTTCGTCATTCAGAATAAATATTTTTGAGCCTAATTCTTTGGTCGAACTCATGGCCTAAATTTATAGACAGGTGACAGCATATCACAAATCATACTTTCTAATGTCAGTTGCCTCTGCGCCATCCTGTGACAATATATATACCTACACACACACACACAAACACACACACACAAATTATTAGACAAATTCACATTAATGATAACTTTTTGTAAAAAGCCACAGAATAATGCGTAAATGTGTAACACTACTGTGTGCGGTAACTGATCGATATTTTATATTTTTATTTTTTAATTTATTTATTTCTTATTCATAGTTTATTAATTTTTATTTTTATTTTATTTTTATTTCCTTTATGTTCCACATATACATAATATTAAATTATAAAAACAAAATCGAAAAACACAAAATTTGTGTTCTCAATGTAATTTGTGATTAATACCATCGTTTTTATTTTTGACTTTGTTTTGAAAACGACCATCAAATCAAATCAAACGCACGATTAAAAATATGTATCTCAATCTGATCTGCAATCTGATAAACTCGAATTGAATGTGCGCTACTACAAAACTCGAAATTTAAATAAAAAAAAAACAAACAATTAAAATAAAATAATACCACCTTCAATATGTGTAAATGCAAATTAAAAATTAAACAAAATGCCCATAAGTATAGCAAGCCGTAATAACACATGACAGAAATCAGGTGAGATTTCGATATAAAAAAAAACATTGTTGTTTCGTTTTGTTTTATTTTTTTCTCTACGAAAATTATATTTTTTTTTTCCAAAACAAAAAAATCGGCTACTAATCAGCATTCGAACTAACCGCATGGATATAATGCATTTAATCCAAACATGATTGTGTACATATGAATTATGTTGTTGTTGTTGTATTTTTTTCGTCACCCATTTTTTTAATCTAAATATAATCAAGCTTTTGTGTAGTTAGAAAAGAAATCCAAGATCTAAATTCCTAAGGGGTGCTATGTACATATTTAAATGTAACGTTATTTAAGTTTTCATTATTTTAAAAAAAATATATAAAAAAAGAAAATGTTAGCACTTTTAGAATCCCGTCAGTAACGCGAGTGATTTTTATTCATACATACTTATATACATAGACGTGGGTGACACATGTACCCAATTTAAAATCAATACACAAAACTAAAACTTACCAAAATCACGCACAGTTTTTATCTAACGTAAACGTATAGCACTGATTTATAAGCTCAGCATTTAATTTTCATAAGTTTATGGCTTTTATTTTATTTCTATAAAATTAAATAAGTTTTTGCAGCACATGAACTTGAAGACTTATAATTCGAAAACCTCTATAAATAGAAGAACCATTAAAACCTCTGTTAATCGAGAAAACCCATGCAATTTGTCGCATTTACTGTTGTGCAAAATAACTTAAAAACCTCTCTTATTACAACGTGATGGCTATTTTACCTCTATAATTCGAAGTCAATTAGATTTGTTTTCCATCAACTTTTCATTCAAATAAGTGTGAGACGAAAGTAGGCAATGAAAACCAAATGCGTAAGAGATGTCTTTGCCCTGTGTATACATTCAGTGATATTTAAATTACGATTAGCGCACTTTTTTTCTTCTCTGAAACCTCTATAATTCGAGGTTTTTCTTTAGTCAGGTGATATTCGAATTATCCAGAGTTTACTGTATTTTGAAAATCTATTACTCTGCTACAAGAAGTCATAAATCTGCTGTAACCAATAAAAAAAATGTTATTTGAATTAAAAAATTTCCAATAGGAATGTGGTTAAAGCTTTGGACTACTACGCGTGCTGGCACGTGTTCAATCCCACCCAAACGTTTTTTTACGGTGCCACCTCTTTCGAATGTCTAACAAGCATTCAATAAGTATCATTTGTCACGATGAGCTTCTAAACTCGCCGTTCGGAGTCGGCACAAAACACAAATGGTTGCGAGAAGCAGACCCTGGTTCACTCCGAACTGTTGCGCCACTTAAAGAAAAATTAACCCCTTTTGTGGCATAAACTGGGCAACAATCTCAGCTTTAAAACAAATGGGAACATAACCTTCGTCTTTCTTATTGGAGAATTGTCTTAGGGCTCAGACAAGCCAAACTGTTAATTAGGCCTTACACTACTTACAATAAGAAGGATATTAGGTATCTAAATCAGCTCATACAGAATTCAATTCAATTGTCAGTTGAGTTTACAACTAAATTGATATTCGGCCACACAACACACTGTACCAACTAAGTTGAAATACTTGGAAATATTACTTATAAACTGCCACAAATCTCTAGAATTTTCTTTATGTGTGCGTTTAAAGTCATCTTACTGTTTACGTTTCGCTCACAAACACTTTCACAGATTTCACAAGCCTAGTACAAATTTTCCTCAATCTGACAGCAAATCAAACAGTTCAACTGAGTTGAAAGACTTGCAAATCAACTTCCAAAAATCAAAAGCTTTTGATTTTTCTTCAACCAGCTTCTCAACCGTCAAATCGGTCAAATGACTGCCCCACACACGGGTTGATTTTGATTTGATTTGACTCAGTTTACAATTGAGTTCAAGTGTGTATGGTGCGCTTAACAAGTTTCCTCTTCGTTCAGTGCCAGTTATGATACCACCTTAACAAGATAGTCCTGTCTAGCGAGACCGATTGTCGACTCTGCTTAGTGGAGGTCGAGACGGCCGAGCACATCCTTTCTGATTGTCAGTATTACTTAAGAAACTGCTATTGCTTAGACACGTTATTTGCATATCTCTACGTTTTCAGGAACTAGTAAGGAGTTAACCTAACAAAACTCATTCAAACAGAACTTAGCAGGCCTTTGGGAAATCCAGGCAGTACCTTCAAGATCAACCGCCTGATCTTTCGAGACAAAAGCTGCGCACTAAAATAGAATACAATTTTGCGTGACGTTTAAGGTAGTGATATGCCTCGGAAATTTTAACTAAGTCAATTTTTATTCTATGTTAATGGAACATTCTCCTTTTAAGTGGAGATCTTTTATCCCATCCATGATATGGAACTGTAGATTTAAACATCTCCATTAGCAGTGGACCAGAAATACTCGGCGATTATTTATCTATCTCTGTTAATCATTTTCCCATGCGTGTAATTTTTTTAAAATCGATATCAAACAGTACAAAATGGTTGCCAATTTAAATGAAATTTTAAAACTCCATAATTTCGGATCGATTTGTAGATAAACGCTCCAATAATGTTGAATCTCAAAAAGCCCTCATTAAGGAGTCGTTAAAAAATATATTCAATTACCAAATCTAATTTAAAACCATGTCCATCCATTCCATGTAGATAGAAAATAAAAAAAAAACGGTCATCAAAATTTTAACTCCCCCCAATGAATGACAAAATATGTTTTAATGTTTGTTTAGCTGTTCCCCCCGCCCTATCGTCATCTCTCTCAGTAATCCTATCTAAGCAATTATTAATTGAATACAAAGCGGATTTAATTTTTTTTTTTTAAATCATAAGTTTTCGCTTCAGCTGTAAAGGTCCTTAAAATGAGTACCTAATCATAAAATTCATATGTAAATTTTGTCGGAATTTAATTTAATTTTTTTTTTTTATTATTTATTAAATTTTTTTATTTTCATTATGTTTTATGAGATAACTTTCCTCTTTATGCTTTTTATGGAACAATATAACCGATGCCGCTTAATTAACTGTGAATAACCTGCTTGCAAGAGTGATGCGAGCTCTTGAATTGCGAATACGCCATAATCTATCCACATTGACTACCCCAAATGTTTAATGTCAACTAAAATAAAATAAAGCTATTAACCGTTAATTTTTGTATGTTTTCTCTCTCTCTCTCTGTCTCGTTTTAATAATAAATTTAGGTGCTGAAAATTCTTTGCTGGGATACGGCGAATCATCTTGTTTACTATCTTGGAACACAGGATAAAAAGCCCGGACAGAGGCATTTATATGTTGTCAAGGATCCGGTTAGCGACGATAGTCGAAAGTGAGTTTTGTTTTTTTTAAATGTAAAATATTTTATAAAATTTATTTATTCATAATTCAAACAGCAGTATAAATAGTAGTAAGAATTACAATATTGAATTGGATCTTTTGGTGGGAGGTTTCATTTTAAATATGGCGGATTTTTAGTAGGTACTGTCGACCAAAATTAAGCGACTTTTGACAGCTGTCAAAAATATACTGAATGAAGTTGAAAACCTTGTGTAGACAGCTCTAAAAATTGCCTTATTTTCAAACATTATAAAGATTAATTTAAAACATTTTTAGTGTAACCTAAAGTGTCTCAGGTTTATTCGTTTTAAAAACGTTGTAATTTGTCTATTATTTGGTTATTTTGGTACAAAAATTATGTTCTTCTAATAAACTTCACAGTATGGCAACCCTGATTGCAATTATTTATCTTTCTATTTGATTTTCAGAAGTGAACCACAGTGCATTACCTGCGATTTAGGCGAGGCGCTCTGGAGTAGCCGCTACTACTATGTCAACTGTTCACATTTTGATGCCTTCCTAACTCCAAAGTCTTCCATAGCAACAGAGTTCGGTGTCGATTTTTATATTCTCGAGTGCATGGGACCTGGTCTACCTGTATCCGGTGTGCATTCGGCGAAGACGCATAGTCTGCTGAAAATACTCTTCGACACGCGGCCGTACTATACGGAACGACTGCAAGCATTGGCGCTGCCAACGCAACGTTCCTTCGAGATTCCATTGCCACATGGCAGTAGGGCACAAGTGCAACTACTCCTGCCACCTAGCTGGAGGGAAGAGCTAAGGGATGCCGCATTTCCTGTAGTCGTCGAAGTGTAAGTGTAACACAATGCATTGTGTGTCCTGATTTTGTTGACATTATTTGTTTTCTATACTCACTTTTGTTTTTCTACAGAAATGGGCGACCGGGTTCCGAATCCGTTTCGGAGAAATTTCGAATAGACTGGGGGACGTACATGTCCTCGCGAAATGATGTAATTTATATTCGGTTGGATGTGCGAGGCGCCAAGGGACAAAGTAAAAAATCACTGTACCGGCATTTGGGTGGAGTCGAGGTGCAGGATCAAATTTCTGTTCTAAGGTAGGTGACTAGTTTATGATGGTGGCTTTGTGGATGAACGAGTATGTGTGTTTTCTTTGTACATGCCCCTGTGAGTTGCTTGTGGTGTTTGTGCTGGTTCTGTTAAGTGGTAATGTACATTTGTGGTAGTATGTATAAATTGTCCTTGGATGGGAGTTTCAAGTTTTCTAAAAGTGAAGTCTAATATTTCATGACGTTCTTGAACGACGTCAAGGTAACGAATTACACGTCTTTTGATAAATTAATGAAAACGCGATTATGCATTATATAATGATATATTTAAGTCTTTAAATAGACTTGTATAAGGTTTCGCATGGAGTAACTTTCACTAACAAATTGTCAAGATAATGAATGACATTAGGCGTGTTTTATTTGTGATCTACACAGGGTGTCCCAGTTAAGAGGTATAATCCATTAAGTGGAGATTCTTGAAGTTCCGGCGAACAAAAAATCGTATGACAGGGGGGTCTATTTTCATCCGCTCCAAATTATAGTCCCTTGAAGTGGGGCACCTCCGAATTATTAAAGCCAAAGTTTGGGGCTTAATCGACCAACCCACCGGTCTTTTAATAATTTTTCATTTTGCATGGTTTCTTTTATCATTTTTCGTCTGACAAAAAATGGAGTTTACTTCAACTTCTTTCAATCGTACGTAAAAAAGTTGTTTCATATAATTTTTAGAGAATTGGTCAAAAATAAAAGTTTAATAATGGAAAAGCCCCACTCCAAGGGCTTGGAGTGAGAACTTCAGGAAACTCTACTTGAAAGATTATACCTCTTAACTGAGTATGGTGTATAGGCTTAAAAAAGCTTTTCCTGTAATATACAATAACAACAAAACCTATATAGACAAAATTGAGCCTTTAGCCAAAGTAAAATCAACATCACAACTGAAGTGTGGTTTATATCACAATGCTCAGTACTCCCAGGTATACATTAAGAAAACTTTAAGCCGCGGTAATAGTTTTTTATGCGAATTTTTTTTAGTCTATATTGTAAGTTACAAAAAAATACACCTAACAGAATATTATAGTCAATAGTGTCGCCATTGAATTCTTAACATTTTATTTAAAATATTCAAAGCCACCTTTTGAAACTGATCTAGTTTAGCATATTTATCATCGGGCAGGACACACTGATAAGCCTTTATATTCCTTATCTAACACAACTGAATCCACAGCTTTTCCGCTGTTTCCACCTTTTCATAAAAAAGATAGAATAAACTACATAGATCACACAGATCTTTTCTCCGAAATCCCAGAGCTTGACATTATCTGCGCGTTAAACGACCGCTTACCTAAAACATTACGCTTCGGCAGGAGCTTCGATAAATTGATTCCAAACTGTGAACCATGGAACTATCCATCTCAGACCTAAAAGGTAGCAAGTGGTATACGGATGGATCGAAGATGGACACCGGGGTGGACCAAACTCTAGGATATCAAACCAATGTGACAAAAACCCAATGTATTTCAAGCTGAAATGCATGCCATTCTAGTGTGCGTCAACGTCATCCTTGAATAGGGAATAAAAGGTATCTTTATCCATATACTCACGGATAGTCAAGCAGCAATAAAAGCACTAGGCTCAAACTCCAAATCAGTCCTGAGCTGCTTCAATACTCTCCAAAACCTCTTCGATACAAACAAAGTCAAACTTTGGTGGATTCGGCTGAACCGTTTATGTTTATCGGCCCTGAACCGTTTTGTAACATTCCACTTTCCGCTATAAACAAATGTGTCCTCTATTGAGAAAATACCCAGGCTCTTCGTCAGGCTAAAAGAGCCATTAAACCCTTTCAAAATAAATCCATAAAAAACCTACTCCTCAGTAGAAATGAAAATGAAATGATATCAAGAGATTAGTGGGATTTTTAACATTATCGATATCACCTAAACGAAATATGTAGGTCTTATCTCTACATGGAAGACGACGAAACTGCGGAACATATTTTATGTGACTGCATGGCACTCTGTGCCCTCAGAAGACAACATTTCCACGGAGAAATCCTTTCTCCCATGGAAATTCGTAAAGTCTCCACCAGTGAGGTCCTCAACTTCATCAAAAGAGTTGACCCTCCTCTGGTTCCCTAAATTGACTTTGTGGTACAATACATCATTTAGGTCGCGGTGCCCACCGCAACTGGCAGGTCAGAACCGTTAAAAAGAAACACAATTGAATATGCAGGCTGAAATAGGTATGGTTTCTTTCATCAATACTTTATTCTACAAAACATTATCTTTTTAATTATAGCCTATGGAACATCCCTGGTAAAAGTTTTCTGTTAGCTTTTGCTCGCTTTTAAACTTAAATAACTTTCTCGCCTCTCCATCTATTGGAAATTATTTGAAAACTTTGATGAATATATTCTTAACAAAGCTTTCTGTTTGCAGGTACTTGCTAGATACGTTAAGCTTTTTAGATGAAACTCGCGTAGGTGTATGGGGTTGGGGCTATGGTGGCTACGTTACCTCTATGCTGCTTGGTTCACAACAAGAAGTATTCAAATGTGGAATATCCATATCGCCGATAGCTGATTGGTTATTTTACAGTAGGAAATCATTGAAATAATTTTTAGAAAAAGAATAAAATTTATTGTTTTGTAGATTCCGCCTTCACCGAACGTATACTCGGTTTACCTGCTGAAAACTATAAGGGTTACGTGGAAGCCGACGCAACCCAACGTGCCCGACACATAAAGTCTCATTCGTTCTTCCTAATACATGGTCTGGCGGACTCGACAGCGCCTTACGTTCATGGTGTACAGCTGGCGAGATCTCTCACTGAAGCGGGGGTTCTGTATCGATATCAGGTAGGATAGCATATTTGTATGGCAAATGAGTGGGATCAATAATTTATCTTTCTTTCACAGACCTATGCAGATGAAGGCCATGAGTTAAATGGAGTTCTCGAACACGTCTACTCATCGATGGAGAACTATTTCTCTGACTGTCTTAGTTTAGATCCTGACGATACAAAACCAACAGTAGAAAAAACTGTTCCGCATGAATAATAGTTAACGTAATTTGTTTTTACATAAATGTACGTAAATGTATAGTAATATTAAAGAGTGCTTGAAATTTTATTTTTTTATTTCTTTATCGAAATTTTAAAAGACACACTATTAAATTGAATTTTCATTTATTTTAAGAATTCGATTGGAATGTTAACAGCAAGTGCATTAAAAAAATTAAATATAATTAAAATATCGAATTAGGACAAAAAAACGAAAAACAAAAATACTTCGTATTCTACTTCGCTAAAATAATATTAAAATCCACAAATCGAACATGAAAACGAAAACTGTAATGCTTCCAATTTTTAATTTCAGTTAAAAGATTAAAATCAAATCCAAAAAAAAAAAATAATAAAAATACTAAAATCAACAAGAAAATATTCGATAATAACATTTTGTACATTCAACATATCATTAACTAACATCTCACTACTCTAGTATCTTTAGCTTTGCTTATTTCAGTAATAGACAAATCAAAACTCACCTGCATTCAAAAATAGCTTAAAAAAACTACAAAAAAAAATCACACACACACAACTATAAGAAAGTATAAATTTAAGTTTATCGAGCATCGAAATCTATCTTAACGCTTACATCGACTTAAATGTAGTGATTTGTTTTTATGTTGTATTCCTCCTTTTTTATAAATTTTTGGAATCATTAATAATTTCTTATTGCTGTTGTTTTTAATAATCAATATAAGTCGCTTGACTATACTACGAATTAAAAGGTGACCGAAGGTTAAATACAGTGTCGTTCGAAAAATTGTACTCAAACTATTTTTTTCAAAGTTTGGCGAATTATGAATGAGGTTTCTTTCTTAAGTATTTTCAAACGTTTCATGACACTTTTACAGTCACCCCAATTATGCAAGTCGTATCTCGTATCTCACTTCAAGTGGTACTCGCATCGTATTGTATTTCGTTTGTTATTATGCAAGTCGTATGCGTTGAATACGACTCCATATAAGTTGCTGCATGTTAGCAACGCATTGCGTCGCACTTCAAAATGAACTTTTTCCTGTCAGTACTGGTTTCCTTGCCGGCGAGGTCAAGGAGGTGTCTTATTACAACTGCTCCCAAAAGATGTCACCACAAACTCAATAGATTTATTTTTTAATGAGCACATGAAGGAATATCCTTAAAAGGAATTATATTCTCAGATTGTTAAGAGATAGTTGAAACGCAATAAGTGCCAAATTCATTGTGTATGTATGTATGTATATATGGATGTATTTTCCGAAATTTAA
Organism: Brachyopa scutellaris; assembly: GCA_949775065.1. Classification (NCBI taxonomy): domain Eukaryota; kingdom Metazoa; phylum Arthropoda; class Insecta; order Diptera; family Syrphidae; genus Brachyopa; species Brachyopa scutellaris. Next base: position 174,830,952 of record OX459112.1, on the reverse strand, counting down.
ATTACAATTTTCTAACTAAAAAAATAATTGACCATTGCAGTTTAATAAAACTATTCTGTTGACAACCATTTGTCCATCTTTTAGATGAACGTGCAGAACACATCTGTCTTTTGCGATGTCGACATTAATCTCCGTAGCATATACCAAAGCTTCGAATTGGTTGCTGTTTTTAAGTCTTTTAGAAAGTAAAAGTAATTTAAGTAGTAAAATAACTTCGAAGAACATTAAATCGTTTCCATTCAAGAGTATACAATTGTTTATTTTTCATGTTTGTCGAATTTCGTATAGAGTCACTTAAGAAATCGCAGCCGAAGAAAATACCACTAAAAACGTTCAAAATACGACTAAATACGACTTGCATAATAGCTGATATGAGCCGAAAGTCGTATGCGATGGCATCCGATTCTGTTGACAGCTGAAAAGTCATTAGCGTACGAGTATGTTCGTAGTGACACGACTTCCATAATAACAAAATACGACTATGTTCGTATGTGACTCTCAAATACGACTTGCATAATTGGGGTGAGTGTTAAAATTTGTTTACCTGTAATCAAGGGATCAAAACGGTCTTAGACTAAGAAAAGGGTTTCTTCAGTACTTGGCTTATTTTTAGAAGTGAATGGAGAATCTTAATTAGTGCGGGTTTTTTTTATTGCTTCCCAGAGACATTGTCCATTCAATCAGTACTTTGTTGGACCTCCTATTTCTTTTAGTACTGCTGCACATCTGCAATTCAGATAGGTTTTCGATGTGGATGCAGGTATGATGTTCCAGGTCCGCATTAGTATGTTTTTTAAGATGTCAATTGACTCTAGAAGCTCTCTTGCAATCTTAAGTTTCATCATCGACCAGATATTCTCAATTTGTTTGAGTTCTGGGCTGTAGGGAGGCCAGCTTAGCACATCAATATTATTTTCTTCGAGGTACTTTTTAAACTAAAAGATATAGTAATATAGTTATTAGTCGAAGAAGTTGTGGCTTATTTTAAAGCTATAAATTAATCTTTCATTTAAAAAACAAAAACAAGTCTATACTTACAATTTTGGCTGTATGGCAAGGAGCATTATCCTGTTGAAAAATGAATCTGCAAGTGTCACAAAAAAACTCTAACGCGGAGGCCCCTTATTCATATTCTAGGACCGGTAGATAAACTGCTGCAGTGACTTTCGATTCTAAAGAGGCCATTCTACTTTCTCCATCTCCAGAGAAGCATCCGCAGACCATCATACCTTTGGTTCTTGGGGCATCCGTAAGAAGCAGTCAGAGCTTAGTCTTTCATTTGGTCCTCTTCGCGCAAGAATCTTCCTATCTCCAAAATGTAGCTTAAACTTTGATTTGTCGGATAAGATAACATAAGCCGTGTTTTATTATGCTGATCTGATACGGGCATAATAAAACAAACTGGATTGTATTACACATCTTTTTAGCTTAGAGACAGACATTTAGCGCGAAGTTTTTAGCGCAGACACAGACAAAAAAAATTCACAGCGTAAGTGCATGCTAGTGAGAAATATCCGAACTAATTTTTGGATCACGAAAATAAATCCAAATAGAAAGCAAGATCTCGTATTGTTATTCTAATGCAAACACATCATTGATCCAATCTGGATTATGGGTGATAATAAAACCCGGCTATTTTTCCACATGTCTTGAGTCCAATTCAGATGCTCCTGACCTCAAAGTAATCGTTTTTCTCTGACTCTTATTGGATAATCCGGCTTGAGTGCTCTGAGTCCAGCTTTTACGAGCATTTTTCTCACTGAGCGTGCTTAAATTACTTTTTGTGTAGCTCGAAATAGATTATTTAAGATATTCACTAAAGTCCTGAACCAATGCCGATGGTTTTGGAGCACAAAAAACAATCTTCCACTGGTTCGTCTTTTTTGGCCTCTCTGAGCCTTTCCTTCTGCTGGTAGTCATGGTCTCTCATGGTTTTAAATTCTATGCTACATTTTGTTGAGCAACATAAAATCTTTCAGTAATTTGACAATTTGTCAAATTTAGACTTGACACACTCAAAATATTAGATTTGTACTCCAAACTGATTTTTCCCATTTTTTGTTATTTAATTACTTAGGTTCATATTGGACGGCTATCACGAGCTAAATGGATCTCGCATTCATAATTAGATCGACTTTTGTGCACTAATTGAACAATATTTGGCTACCCAGTGCAAAAAGCATCTCATAAATCCCAAGAACTCCCATCCGAAAGAGTAAGAAAAGATTTGAGCAATTTTTTTCGAACGGCAGTGTGTATAGTTATCATATTTCACCTTTTTTATTGTCTGACTTTTTGTAATTCTCCGGCTTCTATATACAACTAAATATTTTATTCATTTTATTACCTGAATATAATAGTTAAAATGGTGCCTAAAAAAGTCAGGACATAGTTCAATTCCATGTGAACAATCAAACAAAAACGCCTCAATTTCTTTCCCACCTAAAAATGTTCCCATTGGACAGTTTTATACGTTTTTGTTGCTGAAATGTATTTATCCCTCTTTTCTTGCTGTCTAAGCTTATTTAATAAAAAGTCTAAAAACTCATACCTTATACCCTACACTATAATCTAAGTGCTTTCACAAATAACTACTGTAAGAAACTATCGCTAACAATCAATTAAAAAAATTTACATTATAAATATCTTAAGACGCTAAAATTTGTATATCTTGCCTCCTTTTTTATTTTCTTGTAAATATATTTTTAAATCTTACAACCTTTTGTAGATACATTTTAAATATAAATTAAAACCGCAAGTCTTCGTAAAAAAAAAACAAAAACTCATTTACAACAAAAAACTAATATGTACATAGAAAAAGTTTAATATTAAAGAAAAAAGAAAAATAAAAAATGACGAGGATTAGAGAGCAAATATATTTAATACAGGAATTTTAATTTGTGTGTATAACTTTAATAAAGTGTTATTTTTATTTCCTCAAATTTTGTGGAGAATGATTATTCTAGTAATTACATAATATTATTCTGTTTTTCTTTTATGTTAAAACATCATAAAAAAAAACAAAAATCAGATAGCCAAATGGTTGTGAAATTCGCAATTAGAGCTTAGGATTAAATTTAGAATTAAAAAAAGAAAACATAAATATACATGTATATATTGCAGCCATAATTAAATTATGCGAATATTAGTTTCATTTAAAGATAAATAATAGTTATTTTGCAAACAGAATCAAAATAGAACAGCAAATCAAAACAACAGAAAGAAGAAAATCAATTAAAATAACAACTTTTGCAATATTCAAGATACAATAAACAGTAAAACAATCTTCCGACATTATATATACACATACATTATAAAATCGTAAATATTTATTTATGAATTACTTCATAAATTCAGCTAAACAAATCGCATAAATAACTATTAGGATAGATAAACAATAAAATTAAAAATGAAAGTAAAAATATAAAAAAACAAATCAATTCAAACATAAACAAATCTTGTGAAGCAGAAGAGAACACAAAATGTTATTAACTGTTCTTAGGAATAATATTTATCAATCAAATTATGCCTTGATAGTTAAGTAATAACAATTTAAAATAAATAAATAAAAAAACAAAGGTTAAACAAAAATAGCTAAGTAAATTTTAAAATGAAGAAAATACATGAGGGGAAATTTACACATCAGTTAAATAGAAAAAAAAAATACATAGTTGTTATGTTATGATTGTCATTTTTGTTTGCTAAGTTACTGGAAATATGTATTTCTGTTGTATTTTGAAATATTATTAAGCGTGTTAAAATTCAATCAAATTGGATTTAGGTTTAGTTTTGGTTGATTAGTTTATTTTTCTTTACGCCGTGTGCCAATTGCGTTAAAATTCTATCCACCTGGTAATTTTTGACAGTAGTTTGGTGAATATCTTTCTTCTTTTTATATAGATTTCTTCGTGAATATAGACTTCAAAAAATTTTACCGGCTTTGGAGCAGCATATAAATTTATCTACTTACTTACTTAGTTACTAGAGTAAGAAGTCTTTATAAAATTTTGTGTGTTCACTCTATTGGATCGTTCACTCAATCGATGTTCAATATACTGCGAGTGTACTGTAATAATTTATGTAAGCAATATCGTGCAAATACAAGTAAAATTGATGTAGATTGGTGAAATTTCTATCTCTGCACTTTCCATTACTCTTCAATTCCCAGTGTCGCCTGTAGGTGCCAGATGTTTTAATTTTTTTTTTACGCATAAAATAACTATATTTTTGCATTCTATCATTTTCACTAGAAAGTCAGTGAGTGACTTAGTATAATATTTTTTCTGACTAAATTAGCTTTCCGTTATCGGTCAAATTTATTCAATTGTTTCTCAAGCTGTTTTAATTTTGTCATGTTGGCATTTTTCCAACAGTAGAAACTGGGATAACTTTGTCCAGACCATAAGTATTGTCTTTCTTATAATTGCATGTGGTAAATAAATATAAAGGCCATAAAACAAATGCATTTTACTATGATTATAACCCTTGGTATAGTTTCAACAGCGTTAAAAATATGGAGTCCCACCTGGGCAATATTGGAACGAAAATATTGTCTAGCACTTGTTTTACCGCTTTATGGTGATCTGATTTGATCAAACGCCTATGGAAGTTTTTGCAGATTAGCGGCACCATAACAGTATCGTTGCAGTTGCATCAAACTGCCATTGATTATATCCAATCACAAAAGTGGATCGGATTGGAGTTATATATAAAAAAGACGCTCGAAAATTCAAGCGATTGTCCATCAAGATGCGTAGTTGTTCGGGGCAAGAGTGCGCCTTTTGGACTTCGGGCTTAAATTTTAAAAAAATTACAATAGATAACAATCAAAAGAGCCTATTATTAGGTAGCTTTAGGATCAAATTTATACAAAAATATATATGTTTCATGTGTTTTGATCAAAAAACCAAAGTAAATCAAGTTACGCATCTTGCCCCGAAGTCAGGGTAAGAGAGCGCAAACAGTTTTCGTAGTTTAAATGGTTTGAAACTGTGCTTTCGCTCAAACCAAGTTCTTCGGCAGCCTTTCATGGACTGCTTCCATTTTAAATCAGCTCCATAGCCTCACAGATTTGCTTTTGGGTTATCAATTTCTTTTTCGTTTGTGTTTGGTAGATACGAGGCATTTTTCTGAAAAAACAAAAACAGAATGATAGTTCAGCTACGAGCTACGACCTACCGTCTGCGACTATGATGTGCTCGTTGCATCTTACGACAGAAGGTAATAGCCCAAAAATTGCTATTATTATAAAAAATTAAATACTGCGCAGTGCTCTCTTACCCACAGAACGACTGCGCACTCTTTCTCTAGATACTACTTTTTTATCATTGTATTAAAAATCTAAGAACGAATAATATTATCCACTAAAATTGTATCCTTAACCCTCCGTTTAGCGGTGACCCAAAAGGCGGTAAGTCATACTTTGTGGTCTGACAGACCACATTATCCATTTTGCAGTTGTGGCTTATAAAATCGCGGTATGGTCTATTCCATGTGTAAGATTAAGTGTAAAATCGGTGTATAGAAAAGTTTTTAAATTATGTATGTTTATGTTGATAGATTCTTACCTTTATTGGATAGAAAGAAAGAACAAAAAAGGAAGACGGGTTTAGTTCCATACTGGTAGAACTTACATTTACAGAGCTGTATGAGGCAGACGGGGCAAACAAAGGCCCATTATCGCTCAATAATTTCGGAGAATATGGTGGCTGCAATGTCGATGAAGAATATGTTCGAAGTCAAGGGAAACAATTCCCTTGGGAGGGGTAGTATTCATTTTGATACTCGCAGCTATGCCAAAAATGTTCATGGCATCTTTGATATGCTGAAAAAGCGATGTTTTGGAATTGACTGTCTGTAACTCCATCTGAGGTTTCACCAATTGATTTTCTGTGTAAGTAATCCGTCAACAAATATAATTTTATGAAGCGAGTGCAGAAACCTATACATACATAGCACGCTGAAAAAAAAGTCTGTGGCCAGCGATTAGTAGCGCGCTCGTACGAGTAAAATGATACCATATGGTCCAGCCATTGTGCCCACTCCCGCCTTTTGTATATTGTAGTCCAATGTTTGATGGGTTTTACTAGGCTCTCCATCAACGTTACATGTTAAGTGTTCAGTTGAAATAAGAATGACTGACTAACTATTTTTTGGCAAGTAGGAATACAATGAGAATTTGTTGTAATGGAAACAAACAAACCTGCTATTCTATGGGCAAGTAGAAGAGGCCAGTAGTTCTGGTGGAACAAATTTTTTGTTCCTACGATCTGGTTTAACTTAAACATGGCTCTTGGATATCAAGGCACTGGCTAAGTCGAGTTAGGAAAAGAAGTTTTCAGCGTATATTGTTCGTCCTGTACCAAAATACGCTATAACAATATCCATTACCAGTACCCTCCGTTTTCTTTTGGTTAGACGGAATTTGTCAAAATGCTGGGCTTATTAGAAAACAATCAGCAAGTAACTAGACGTACTGCGATTTTCGCAGATACGTAGTTACCAACTATCTTCGAAGACATGGAAAGCCCCCAACCCCTGATATTTTCTGTGGAATTCCAGTCCTGACAACGGTAAGTCCACAGGTAGTGCCATGCCAAAGAACACGTGGAAATAGATTATTTCCAACGGCGCCGATATTGACACCTACGTATACGAAGTGTAATATTGGTTTACATTTGAAGTGTTGGTCTATATTTCACAATAAGTAAATCTGCATATACGTATATGTACGTTTATACATAATGTACATATGTACATTACATACTTCTTTTTTCTTGTAATAAATATTTTTCTTTTAAATAAAAGTAAAAAAAATAAAAAAAAAATATTTTATGTTATTATTTTTATTTAAAACTGCGAAAACAGACTGGTAATTTCAGTTATAATAATATGTAAAGAAAGTGACAATTTTCATTTCTAGTAGGAATTGATTGAAATAAAGTGTTCTAAAAAATCCCATTTGTTCGAATCGGCACAGCAAAAAGCTAAAATTGTATCCATCTCTGTACAAACGTCAAAAATTAGCTAGTGGATAAAAATTTAACGCAATTGACACACGACCACATTAACTTCATTGCATCAGCTCTATTAGTGCTTCCAGATTCTTTTCCAATGCAATCACTTAAATGTAAAATGTATCTTAGCTGACATTCAAACGCAAGTTCGTCAGCACACTCAGCAGTTAAATGTCTAACAAAATAGGCCATATACCACAGACAAAATAGACTTGTTCTATTTTCCTTGAATATGCCAATCATAATAGTTTATACACGGTCAACTCCCACTAAAAGCAACTCACCCGCCTCTTAATGTTTATTGAATTACTCCTTTTTTTAATACGATATTAATTTTCTGCTAAATAAAATAAAAAAACTCACTAAAAAACTAAATTATATAATATATTACTTACATGTATTTTTAAGTCTTAAGCTAAATGAAGGATAACACCAATTAATTAATTCTTTAAATTTAAGTGAACATATTTAGATAGAACGTATTACAATAAGAAAATTTACGGTGGTTAATTAAAAAATTGAAAAAAAAAATTAAAAAAAATTCAAATAACATTTTACCATTTTATGCTTATTTAAAAAAAAAAAAAACATATTTCTTAATATGAAAAAAAAAATCAATTAGTTACGTAAAAACAATTTGTTGAAGTTTCAAAAGGAAAAAAAAAAATAGAAAATTAAATCTGAATGTGTAAAAGTACCTAATTACGTTAGTCTCATTAAATATAGTATACATTAAAATGATAACATGTGATGTGATGTTTAATGGTTATAATATAATTAGTGAACTTTGTTAAAGCGTCTGTTTGTTTTCGTTCACACCAAAGCATCTAATATTATGTAAGATTAATTATTTTATTATTCAACATCGCATTGTAAATATAATTCTGATGTTAATTTATTTACATATAAAAACATAATTTTAATCTTTCATTTCAAAGTGGTAAGAAATGAAAATATAATGTTCGAACTATTTATTTAAATCTTTTGTTGTTTTAGAAAGCAAACAGTTTAAAATAAATTATAATGTTTTTAGGAAATCATAAAAAAAAACAATTATTTGTGTAAAATATCAAAATTTTGAAACAAACAAAAAGTGGAGATGTGCAAATAAATCATACATTTATTATTGAAAAAAAAGGATATGGTTTTGAATTTCTATAAATTACCTTAGACAATGGGCCATCTTAAAGCGATCACCGAAAACGTTCATAAATTTCGAAAAAAAGCATTTAACGTCGTTATTCTTCGAAACCGTGGCTCTTGAAACAAATTTGAAAATCCTTCCGATGGACATTTACGGGAGGGACAGCAAAAACGGCGTTGCGACTAAAAGAAACTTCACGATGAGCATTTTCGAACTCATGGTGGCATGCCAGAATACTTTGAATGAATAACCCTGATTTTACGAACTATAATATGACTCCGCTCCGCTCCTAGATTTCAATATCAAATAAAGGGTGATTTTTTAGCTGGTTTGGTTTTGGCAACACTGGTTTTGACAGCTGACGTGTGTTTAGTACCTTGTGTCACAGTTTGGTTTGCAATTTAACCATGGATCGTCTTACAAATGAACAACGCTTGCAAATTATTGAATTTTACTATCAAAATTCGTGCTCGGTTCGAAATGTTTTTTTTATCGATTTATCGAAAAATTGTGTTCAGCGATGAGGCTCATTTTTGGTTGAATGGGTACGTAAATAAGCAAAATTGCCGCATTTGGAGTGAAGATCAGCCAGAAGCATTGCAACAGCTACCAATGCATCCCGAAAAAGCCACTGTTTGGTGCGGTTTATGGGCCGGCGGTATTATTGGGCCATATTTCTTCAAAGATGATGCGAATCGCAGCGTTACTGTCAATGGTGAACGCTACCGAGCGATGATAACAAACTTTTTTTTGCCCGAAATGGAAGTTCTTGACTTGCATGATATGTGGTTTCAACAAGACGGTGCCACATGCCACACAGCACGCGAAACAATGGCGCAATTGCGAGGCGAGTTTGGTGAACAGTTAATTTCACGTTTCGGGCCGGTCAATTGGCCGCCTAGATCGTGCGATTTGACACCATTAGATTATTTTTTGTGGGGGTATGTCAAGGCTAATGTCTATAGGGACAAGCCCGCTTCGATTGACGCACTGGAAGCCAACATCCATGCATTCATTCGTGAGATACCGGCCGATATGTGTGAAAGAGTATGCCAAAATTGGACTCAGCGGATGGGCTACCTGAGACGCAGCCGCGGTCAACATTTGCATGAAATTATCTTTAAACATTAAATTGCAAGGTTCAAACTATCGATTCAAATAAATATTTCATTCATTTTTTCGAATTTTTTGTGTTTTTTTTTTAAAAAAAGTTCTCAACCTCTTAAAAAATCACCCTTTACAAGACAAGGTAGGTAATATATTAATGACAAATCTGAACTGGAGATCTACACGGAAGGATCCACACGGAAGGTATAGGAGCAGATATCTCAGCCTGAACATGTCTTTATGACATCCAAACCACAGTTGTGTCTTCCAGGTGGAGGCAATGGCTATTCGTAAAGCAGCTGAGTGGTTATCGATGAAGTCGATAAACAATCGCGACATTGTAATTTATAACGATAAACGAAGCACTCGAATCACCAATTATAAGGTCAAAATTGGTTAGACACTGTCGCGCATCTCTAAACGAGATATTGAGCAATCAATGTACAGGGTTTCTGGTCATAGTGGCACGTACAACAGATGAACTATCCAGGAAAGGTACAAAACTGGGAAATTCTACCACAAGAATAAAAGGCAGCTGCCCAGCACTTTTCGCATAAAAAAAAATGTTCAGGGTGAATATTTCTTTACAGACCTACAATATATTTTCTCAACAGATAAGAATAGAATATGGATAATTAACCAACTTTAAAAATGGTTCCAGAAGTTTCGATAAGCATCGGCTCACGTGGTAAGCGAATCCTTCCGAGTTTGGTGGACAGCCTAATCTAACCTTCTTTTAGAATTTGGAACAGTAATGAAAACTTTTGAATTTGGTTATGTACTCATCAAGCTGCTTGGATAAAATGACAAATTGACAAGTTTATTTCTCATGATCTAGTGATCTGGCGATTTTAGTTTGGCCAGCAAATGGGGAAATTAACTTTAGTAATTTTTGATTCAAGCAAGCCGCCCAACATTTTGCGCACTTAGTTCAATAATCATGTAATGAGCCGTGTTGGTATTATTACTTGGCCTTCGCGGAACTGCGTTTTGGTACCGTTGGACTTTTCTTTATTGGATATCATTCAAGATCGATGTTATGCCAACAATTCAGAAACGATTCAGGCACTTAGGGCCGTGTGCCAATTGCTTTAAAATATTATCGTCTAGCAATTCGATCCAGAGAAACCAGACCATCACAAATATTGTACTAAATGTTAAGTGTTTATTTTAAAAAAAAAAAAATACATTGTTCTATAATTGCTTGGTAAATACAGGGTTTTTTGACATTTCTCTTCAGTAAGGTTTGCCATTTCATGATGGAAAGATATACGAGCCAACAACGAGTCGAAATTAAAATTTACTACCGGAATTCGGAGTCAGTGGCCTCAACGTTAAGAGCGCTACGTCCAATTTATGGTCGTCATAATCGTCCTAGCAGATCAACAATTGAGCGTCTAGTGGAAAAATTTGAATCCACAGGCACAGTACAAAATGTTCCCGTACCAGTGAGACAAAGAAGTGCCCGTAGTGTCGAGAATATTGCTGCCGCTGAGGCTTCAGTTGAAGAAAGCCCAAATGTGTCTGTCACACGTCGTTCTCAATCGTTGGGCATCTCTGTGACGTCGTTGTGGCGAATTTTGCGAAAAGATCTTGGCCTACATCCTTACAAGATTAAATTGATGCAAGAACTGAAGCCGCTTGACTACCAGAAGCGTCGTATGTTCGTGAATTGGGCTGAGCAACAACTTGAAAATTATTCGGATTTTCATCGAAAAATCATCTTCAGCGATGAGGCTCATTTCTGGCTGAATGGCTTCGTCAATAAACAAAATATGCGGTATTGGTCAGGCAACAATCCACACGTACTCCATGAGTCATCATTGCATCCCGAAAAAATTACGGTTTGGTGTGGTTTATGGGCCGGCGGCGTCATTGGGCCGTACTTCTTCCGTGATGATCTTGACCGGCACGTTACTGTGAATGGGAATCGCTACCGTTCAATGATGACCGAATATTTTTGACCCCAATTGGATGATATGAACTTGGAGGACATGTGGTTCCAACAGGACGGCGCCACAAGCCACACAGCGAATGTCACAATCAATTTATTGGAAACCAAGTTTGGAGAACGTGTTATCTCACGAAATGGTCCAGTCGCTTGGCCGCCTCGGTCTTTCGATTTGACGCCGTTAGACTATTTCCTGTGGGGCTACGTCAAGTCTATGGTCTATGCCAACAAGCCAGCGACGATTGATGAACTTCGTACGAATATCGAACGTGAAATTGCAGCAGTATCGGCCGATTTATGCTTGAAAACCGTCGAAAATTGGGTTCAGCGTCTGGACTTCTGCAAGCGTGCCCGTGGTGGCCATGTAAAAGAAATCGAGTTCCATACATAATAGCATCGAACGTACTTTCACAGGAATAAAGAATTTCATTGATATCCAAAACCGTTTTTGTTTTATTTAAAAAAAACTTTTGTAGCGCTCTTATTGAAAAACCTTTTACATATGTATAGGTGTATTCAATGATATCAGAAGGAATGCCTAGTGTAGCAATAAGATCTTTGATTTCCGTTGTTGGTTCTATCTTAAAGGGAAATTTTCCAATGGATGACTTAAGGGCTTCTTTCCAGAGGTTGATCAAGTCTTTCTTGCACCTTTCCTGGCTGCTTTTGGTGGCTTTCAAGCATCTTTTTCTTATTCACAATTTTTTAGAGAATGTCTTCGCTTTTGTTAAATGTTTGCCCAGGTCAACTCGACCAACTGCTTCCATCAACTCAACCAGATTTTCAAATTGGCGAGGATTGGTTTTTTCAAAGACTGATACACATATTTCACACATTATTTTACTGTTAATGAAATATTTCATAATAATTTGATTAATTTTACATTATTTTTTCTTCCATTCATTACACTGTCGCACTACGTAGTCACCAGAAAATTTCATTCGATCGATTTTGACAGAAGAAATTGATTTCTAGTCGAACGTTCGCTAACCGTAATAGAGTGAGAACACAATTCGCCAAACTGCTGACGTTTGAGGCGAATGTTATCTTAGCGAGTCGCTAACCGTAATACGAAATAGTCACATTCGGCAACCGAAATAGGGGTGTTAGTATTTTATTGTTTGGTTAAAGTGATACATTTTTTGTAATACAATAAATACCAACATTTTGGAATGAGGAAATGTGTTGTAAACAAAAGAAAAAAAATACTTTAACATTTTGTTTATTTTTTTTTTTATTACATATTGATCAAAAACACAGTTCCAATACAAAAAGGACGGATTACATTTTGTAACTTTATTTGTTTGGCTCTAAATCTACCTCAATAAAAAATGGCTGACAGTCCATATTTTGAGGTACTATTTTTGTCTTATATAAAAGTTTATATATAACGATTCAAAAGGCTTTGAGGTACATATATGTATGTATGTATATTGAATATAATCATTGCATAGCAGGTAAGGCAAATATTGGTTATTTTCTCACCCTTTCTATGCACTCTAAGACAAAATAATTTTTTGATTACATATACACTTTCTTAAATATTACTATTTCTAAGGCAAGTTATTTCATACATTACACTGGTGTATATATATTATATTTTGTGTTTAACATTACATACAAATAAATAAATTCTTACAAAGTATGATGTTTTTTATTTAATGAACTTTTTGATATGATTTCTCTCTTTAAAAGGAAATAATAGAAACAATAAAAATAAATAAATAATTAAAAAAAAAAATCAGTTCAATGTAAATTTAAGTACTTTTTTTCTAAAATACATTTCCAAAGTTTAGTATGTACGCTCTAGTCTTTCATTTGTATTTAATTGTTTTGTAAAATTTCGTAATGTTTTGACTAGTTCAGTAAATCGGTATATACTTGAGCATATTCAGTTTGAAACATTCAATGGATTCATAAGGCTTTCCACCGTACAGATACACAACTCTGTAGTGTCTACAAAATGGACAGAGAAACATCATAAGCTGTGGACGGTAAACGCAATCATCTGAGAAAATCACTTAAACTTAAAATAAAAACTATCTTTGGTAACAATTGAGAGATACGACTATACTAAAAATAAATAATTTAAATTCGTAATGCAACTTTGAGTTATGAAATAAATAAATGAGATGCTTATCATTATCATTGGTATTGAAATGTTTGGTCTTAAAGACCCGTTGTATACGATACAATAAGGACACTGTGAACTTCCGCAAACTTCGCAGATATTAAGTAGATATGTAGGTAGGGCGTCAAAAATGGTTTCATTGAAACGCTCTGTGAAATTAAAACAGGAAAAAATAAGATAAAGTCCCAACTCGACTTATTGAAACTTAAAAGATCGACTCACCTGGTGCATAATAATCATACACGCGAATTGGTAGATAACGTGACATATTAGCAACTGGATACCACCGTTCAACGGTGAAGTTAAGGCATATGTCTGTCTTATCGAGCTGCAAGTAAAATTAAATCTTTCCAATCACTGAAGCGTACATAAATAAAGAAATACTTACATAATCAAAGTAAAATATAATCTTGGTATCCATAAATTTAGCGCGACGTAGATTTCGAACGCTTTCGCTTAAAACATAGGAGTCTAGCCTCTGTTGTTGTATAAAATACCCGGTGGGAATAGCTACGTCAAGAATGGCCATGCCAGACCGTTCGGATTCATTTAAATTGATCCAACTAAAAATTAAGGAATTCAATTAACTAAGTTTCATGCAAGTGCAGGTGTAAAAGGCAATTATATAAACTACTAAAAATCGTTGATATCTGTAAATTTGGAATGCAACCAACCTTTGGCAGCTGACATAGGAAATGTGTGAATGATTCCGTCCCTGAAATAATGCATTTGTTTGCAAGCTAAACGCCGGCACTGGTGGTTTCGTTTGGAACTTCTCAATGTCTACGTTGTATTGGACATGCATTTGCAAAATAGCATAGCCAGTACCCTTGGCCTGGACCTTAACCGTACCCCATGCGTTTGGAATCTAAAAAAAAAAATTAATAAAATCGGGCAAATATTTAACAAAAGCTATTGATACCTCAATACTCTGTAACTGAGCTAGATTCCTATCATCAATGTACAGTGATTTTCTGTTATCTTGCAGCGATGTAGTTTCCACCGAGATTGAAAGTGAAGAAACATCTCGAATACGAGAATGGACGGTGTATTCAATAAGAGCCTTTAAAGCTGACCCAGTGTCCTTTTCAAAGAGCGGTTAAATATATCAAATAACTTTAAAACAAAAAATAACCTACCTGAGTAGAAGCCCATCCACCATCGGTGAGTCTTTGTGCATTCAACCATCTTACAATAGGATCCACGATGAATTCTCTTCTTTGAACATACACCAATAGAGCGTATGCAGTTGTTTCAATATTCATCGAGTCGTACTCGTATGGCAAGCGAGGGAGTGAAAAATATTTCTGATTCTCTATTTTACTCGGAGGTTGTGACAGATTATCCCTGCCCCAGTACATGTATTCCCCGATTGTCTTCGCGTGCGTACGCAAAATTGCGAATGCATGCTCAGCGGTTGGTGCTTTACATAGAAGCAGAGCGTACGCAGCTATTGCCACATCATATGCCTCTTCGGTTTCCTGTAGCAGCTGCATATTTCTCTCGATCCACGCGAGTGCTCTCTGTTGAGCCAGAGCTACTCGAGCTCCTAAGCTTCCCGATAGATCCTTCACAGTCGCCAGTGTGATCAAAACATGTGCAGTAAGAGAAATATTACGATTCGCAGTGTTCGAGTGATTCATTTTTCGATCTGGCAACCAGGTAATTTCATAGAACCCACCTTCAGGCCCTTGATGCTGGAGAATCCATCGAATTCCCTTTTCAATCACAGTCGGATCGATGTAGATGAAGTTTTCCCATTCGTAGAAAGCCGCTTCTTGAAAAGTTCGAACGCAATACGCTGTCAACCAAACAGAGGAGTCGGAGTTATTCCAGTCAGAGCGAAAAAGAGCAAAGGAGCCATCATCCCTCATAAAACTCAGCTGTCTTTGGTAGGCGAGGTTCAGGTGATAGAAGGCATCCTTCTCGATTGTTTTGTTCCTTTGATTGATCAATCGCATGTACATCACCGTGTACAGATTTACTGCGAAACTAAATGCGTTCTGCTCGGCACTTTCCATGGGCAGATTTAGCAGTGAAGTAGCATTCACGGGCATCGTCGGAAATATCGGCCCAACCACATCACCAACAACAGAAATCCTAGCATGGTTTGATCCATAAACAAAATACCGGTCCACCTGGTACGGAATAATTGGCGTCTCCGTGATGTTCATGTGCATGTACTGGAATAGATAAGCACGATTGCTTAGATCCAACAGGATCGATTGATGTCGGTACTGAGGCAGTCCATCAGCTTTGACATTGAGACGTCGAGTGACTTGGTCTGTTCCCAGGAGTGTAGCTGCATGTACTGTAACATCGATTTCTCCTAGTTTCGTCGCGACAAGGGGTATATAAACTACACTTGCACTCTGTGGTTCAAGATAAACAAAGAACTGTTGTTCTCCATATGAGATACGTGGGTTATAAGCCGCCACAATACCATCTTCCTCTACATGAACGAACATATACTCATGAGAGGCATGCAGGACGACAGTTGCTTCGGTTGCACTGCATCTATAGTTGAAGACAGTCACTCGAATGCCAACTTGTTCGCCTTGCCTACATTCCTCGGGCATTTCCACATTAATATAGAATGGCTGCACGCCTATATATTCAACTGGTGCAGCCATTATTCCGAATCCTCTCGACGGACTAACACTGAATGCACTTACCATCCAGTGTGCGGGACCATCAGGAACATTAACACTGAATATAAATCGTCCGTGTGGTCCAATATTAACATCTCTCCACAGCCAAATGTTATTGTAATGTCTTTGAATTCTATTGAAGCGATATTTGCGAAAAGCTGCCAGTTCTGTTTCATTGAACGGCTGAACTTTCACTGCATCTTCTTGGTCACTGTTTGGCCATGAGGATTCCCATTTCTTGGAGACCTCAGCATCGGTAAAGACCACTAAGTTGCATAGTTCAAAAGTCCTATTGGGATCTATACCAAACGAAGAAGCTGGATATGACACCACCTCATCGTATAGTCCATGGAATGTGTGACTGTGAATTGAACTGCCTTTTACGTCAAACGTTGACATCTTCTGGAGTATATTCATTTTAGTTAAATCACTTTTGAGTGTATTGTCTATGGCGGAAAATCCCACAAACGATCCAGGCTCTCCAAATACAGCCACTTCAACTTTTTCACCAGTTCGAGATTTGCGGTTGTTGATGTACAACGTAAAATTGTTCCTTGCCAAACCATTAACTGGGAAACTTAGTGAATCAGTCACCACTTGACCTTGCTGTGTTACCTGAAATGAAGAAGGGGGAATAAGTTAAGTTTATTTAAAGTAAAAGAGCACCTCTTGCTTACCTTCCACACGACAATAGTTGCCACAGGAGCCATTTCTGCACTCAGCGTTACAGCCATGGTATGACTTCCCTCTTCCATGGACTCCTCGTCGCTTATAATGACAACACCTTTCGATATGATCAGATAATTAAACTTAGCCACGAAGAAATTCGTTCGAATGTGGAATATCATATATTCTCCAACTTCTGGTTCATCAGTGCTGGTAGTCACTCCAATGAACTGATTCCTCGGCGAGTGATGTGTAATCAGCAAAAGTTCTGCTCTTGCATCTCTATATCGTGCCTCCAATTTCATTGTTAGCACTCCGGCAAGAAACTCCTTATCCAAGTCCAAGTCGGTAAGTAAATCGATTTTTAGCTCCCACATCCCCTTCTGACTTGTTGACATCTGCAGCTTCTGCAAAGGATACTCCTGTGCTCCACTTTTGCTCTGAATAGTGCCACTTACAACCATTTCAGTGTTATCGAGATACTCTGCACTCAATGGCGATCCATCTTCGTGTTCCACAACAATATGCGCAGTATAGGCTATTGATGGTTTGAACACCTGAACTTGTTCTCCAATAAAAGCCGCCTTTAGAGCTGGACTGTACAACCGAGTCAGTGCATAACCTGAGATGATTTCATTGTAGAATCTTTCCCCAACAGTGGCTGTGATCAACAGTTCCATTCCAGAGAGATTCGAGGACATTTGCTGAAGCTGTTCCATTGGGAGTTGGAAATCAAAAGTGCCATTGAAATAACGTAGATATGGTAGAATATTTCCATTACTTTCGGGCTTACTTAGCCAAAATGGCCATTGTTCGCTAAAGCTGAACGAATGCTCCTTTATATCATTAACGGATTCATTGAAAATGCTCTTTGCCGTCCTACCAATACGGTACTCCTCGTTCAGCGCCCGGTAGTCGATTGAGCCAATTGGCGCTAGGATTGCTTTGAGTGTCAGATTCCCCCTCACTGGGGCGCCACTTGTAAAATTGGCCATCACCTTTCCAGAGATGAAAGGCTGCGTAGTGAGAAAACTTTTCGCCATCGTAATATTCACCTCGAACCTCGTTTGATAGAACTCTTCGACGATAAAGTGAGCTTCTTCAACTTGTCCCTGAGCTATAACCCTTATAGTCCACTCTCCGAAGACCGGTTGATCGGACAATTTGTACTCCAAACTAACACTACCCAAGTAGGACAGCCTGGACAACCACCTACGGAGGATATGCTTGTTCGGATCCAACATAAACACATCAATCGCTTTGTCGTATCCTTTAAGCTCGGTGGTGATTGGAATCGTTCGGAATCGAACAGCGTCTCCTTGCTTATAGAACGGCTTATCAGTCTCCACGAAAATCGTCAGCGATCTTTGCGAGAAGCTCAAATCGGTTTCGTTCAGAAATGCCAAATTTTCAGACGGATGAATGTTTGCATAGAATCCCTTAACTCGAAGCCTGTAATGTCCGGCAACACTACTTGTTGGTATTCGCATAAGCAGCGTCTCTGGTATTCCCTCCTTAACCTCTTTCGTGTCACCGGAAATTTCCACACCATCATGCGAAATACTGGCATGAACTGTTATTGGATATTTAGCTTCCAAAATCGACACTGACACTTTATAGATGATTCCAGGACGCACCAGTCTGGAGGCAACAATAAAATGTGTCGACTGCTTCGAGAATATATTGTCCCGTAGCTTTGTTGTCGATTGATATGCGGAATTTTGTTGTTTAAAATCCTTTAGTTCTATTTTGTTTGGACTTTCGATGTCATTGTGAGTCTCGGCTTTGTAGAGAGTTTTACCAATCCGTTCCCGATCAGCTGACAGTTTTGTTGTTACACTATCGACACTGTACTCGAGGATGTTCGATTCAAGATAATAATTGTCATCCGAGTAACCATCTGTGCTGGGCGATATCGCAAAGGATTCTTCTGCATTTGCAAGTCGGACAATTTGCGCACAAGCCAGAAGCATAAAAAGGATGTGCTTAGACATGTTAGTTGAAGAGTGCTGCAAAAAAAAATATTCAAAAACTTAGCTTTTTACTTTAAGATAAAATTGAAGTTCCTAATTCAGCTCTGATTCAGATTATGTACGGTTTAGTGAAACTCTCATTCTAAGTACGAGAGTGGGTCAATAAGTCCCTGAAAATAAAAACAGATGGCGTTGGCACCTCAAGTCCAAAATTTTGCTTCTCAAGAAGCATCTTCCAAAGAATGCACCCAAATTTTCAGACAGATCTGGCGAACAGTTTTGTTGTGACAGCCATTGACAACAGACGCCTAATAGTTTCACGGAAACCAAACAAAAGCTTAGCAAGTATTATGGGGACTCTTCACCATCAATTGGAACCATCTACCACTGGTTTACTCAATTTCGGTACGTCCGTACCAGCACAAGTGACGCCAATCGTTATGTTCACTCAACTGAGGTCACCACACCAGAAATGGTCGATAAAATCCACGGAATGATATTGGACGATCGGCGAGTGAAGGTCCGCGAGCTTGAAGAGGCTATATGCTTATCACATGGATCAGAGATCTCAATTTTGCATTAATATTTGGATATGAAAAAGCTATCCGCATGATGGATGCCGCGTTGGTTGACAATCGCCAATCGTTTGACAACTTCAAAGGAGTGTTTGGCGATGTTCAATTCCAATCCGGACGAGTTTTTGTGTCGTTTCGTAACCGTGGACGAAACGCAGATTCAACACAACACACCGGAGACCAAGGAACAGTCGAAACAGTGGACTTCTCCAGGCGAATCGAACCCAAAGAAGGCCATGGTGGGTCTGTCGGCCAACAAGGTCATGGCGACAGTTTTTAGGGATGCGCGTGGTGTCATCCAGATCGATTTTCTTGAAAAGAATAACACTGATTTGAAGCAAAAACGACCGCATTTGGCAAGGAAAACATTTTCTTCCACCAGGACAACGCACCGGCGCACAGTGTACAATAATCAAAATCTAGCGGAACTTAATTCAAAAAATTAAGTGGGAATTCCATGAACGATAACTTTTCTTTCAGCTCGTAATATAACGAACCCTTTGTTAAAGTCTATTCTTGCTGTATACATACATATTTGCATAATTTATTGTGCAGGAAGTCGTTAAAGTCAAGTTTCCCGCCCAAAAAAAAAAAAAAAAATACATAGAATTTTTCAAAAATATTGATACAATATACTAAATAATCCAGTTTTAAATCCTGAGTGGTTTTGAAAAAATCTAATAAAAAATGTATATACAGTACGCCCTCGGTAAAAGCAACCCTCGATAAACGCAATACCTCGGTCAAAGCAACACCCAAATTTTTACCATTAGTAAAAAAAGTAATTGCAACTTTTCAAAAAAATGTGACTCAGTAAACGCAACTTTCCATACATGATCTCTTATTTCGTTTTATATTTGTTTCAGTTATTTTACAGTTAATTCTCTCAGATTTAAATATACATATTGTTTTTCTTTTCTTTTACGATGAACAATATTCTTTTATTTTTCATACTCTTTTGTGACTCGGTTATTGCAACAACTTCAATTAACGCAACTGCTCGAATTTTTATCGGTTGCTTTTACCGAGGGCGTACTGTATATATTTACACTTTACGCGGAAGTAAGTAGATTTTATATCTTTTTAATTTTTTATACTTTTTTGTTCGATGTCCACTCAGGCTGAAGAAAAAAAAAACAAAGGTGAAAGGTTACACTTTGGATAGAGTTTTAAAATTTTATACACGTGTAGACAAGTCAATTTCTACATTTTCTGTTGCTCTGATTATTTTAAAATCAGAATAAAAGATAATCTCGTGCACCTTTTTGCAACCACTATATATTTTTATTTTTTTTTTTCTACGAGATGTAGAAACTAGGTGTTTTTGAGCTATGACGACAAACTGCGAAAGAAGAAAGACTCCGAAAGATAGTGCAACTAATTGCTTCTCAAAACGATATAGTGAGTTCTACTAGAGAATTGGAGATGTTTGTAAGTAGTCTGATTGGGAGAAAAAAAGTCAAATGGGATAAAAGTAATATAAGGTACCCAAGATTCCTGTAACAATATCTAGACTTTATAAGTACAGTTAAATTCACAACTTGCATTGCTATAACACAAACAGCTTTTTCCGTTAAATAAGGCTACAAGAGATGCGAATAGTAAGATTTGGAATTAAGTTCCGCTAGAATGCGAAAATTTCATACTGTGCGCCGCACAGCTCCGCAGTCGCAATGGCAAAATTGCATACTTTTGGTTACGAATTGCTTCCTCATCCAGTATATTCTCCAGATTTAGCCCCCTGCAAATAAATCCTGTTCCCAAACATGAGGAAATGGCTCGGCTGTAAGAGATTTGGGTCGAATGAAGAGGTCATGTGAGCACCGTGGTGTAGTGGTAACTGCGTTGGACTACTACACAATGCTGCACGGGTTCAATCCGAGCCCGGGTCCAACACATAAAAGTTTTTTTTCACGGTGCCACCTCTTTCGAATGTCTGCTAAGCAATGAAAGAGTATCATTTGTCAATGAGCTTCTTAGCTCGCCGTTCGGAGTCGGCAAAAAAAAACTGTAGGTCCCTTCCATTCGTGCAAAAATACAACAGCACACACAAATGGTTGCGAACAGGCCCAGGTTCACCCCGAGCCGTAGCGCCACCTTAAGTAAGTAAAGTAAAAGGTTATTAATGGAACAAACGCCTATTTTGAGGGCCTCGAGAATTTGTATGGAGGGCAGGAACATATTGGAGAAACGTTGGACGAAGTGCATAGAGCTAAAAGGAGACTATGTTGAGAAATAAAATGTTCTTTTGTCGAAAAGAGTGTTCCTTATGTTAGATATTTATTTATTATTATTAGTTATTATTAAAGTTATTGGTACAATCGTTATATAGAAGGTCTTTTCAATTAGGTCTTCTCTATTAGGTCTGCAATGTCTGCTCTACTATGTCTTCTCAAGGTCTTCACTCGTTGCCGGTCGTCTCAGTTCTGTTCTCTATACTTCTAGTCTTATTATGATTTGTATTTATGTACATAGTATGTGAGTGTCTATGTATATGTATATGTATGTATCAGCCTTCTATGTTTATTGCTTTAACTTATTTCAATTGTCAGGGACTTATTGACAGTCGGAAATATTATCGATTCAATGAATTTTGGTTATCACTTGGTTGGCCTTAGGCTAATAATAAAAAAGAAATGAAATAAATGAAAATATGTACATACATATGTACCATTTCAAACCCAAAAACAATTGGGTACTTGTCACCCCATTTATCCGCTTCCTGACCTGTGAATATCTGACAAACAAAAACTTTACGACAGGCCATTGGAGAGTCACCAGTCTGCTCTGTAATTTTAATTTCAGCTAGAATACTTTTTTTTTATTTCGGTAATTACGTGAACAGCTGTAAATATATTTCCGAGAATTTCCCACTAGACGGTGTCAGTGTCGGTGACCAAAATCAACCAACCAGAATGTTTGACAGCATCACCGGAAAGACATTAACTCTCGCACATGTTACGAGTTGCCCAGCTGAGTGCATGTAAACTTATTTTAAAAATAAAAATAAAAACATTTCATATTCGTTTGTTGATTTTGACATACAACGCTTTCGTCAGAACACTAATGGATACTTAACACTTCTGGCGCCAACACACAAAAAATGACAAATCTATTCGAATCACAAGTCGACAGACAATAAAACTTGATGGATTAGAAACGGAATATATAAGACGTCACATATCGCATTTGTGTCGACAGTTTGACCTTATTTTATCATCATCGGATACAAAATTCTGATTGTTTAGAAAACTACAAATGTTGCATAGAAACAAGAAAACCATGAACGCGCCCAAATTAAATTCCCATACAACACCCCAACCTCACTAATGAAATCTACCACATCAATTAAAATTAAAAATTCAAGCTCAAAGTCATTTTCGAAATACTTAAGCATCTAGTATATTTTTAGAAAAATGGAAATCCGTAAACAAAGCAATCCTGCTACGAATGTTCTTCACGGGCTAACACAAGCACACAGAAACAGAGAATACAATAAAACACAAAAATCAAAATTAAAATTCGATTCCTGTTTATAAACAAAGAAATTCTACAGCCAGTGGGTGGGTCAATATACCACTTTAAATCTCATCAACATTGAATGCCCCATCAAACATTATTATTCCCCCGACATAGACTCCACTGTCTGGTGGTATGTTGTACTTGGATTTGGATTTGTATTCGGATTATTGAATAAACAAAATAAAACAAAACAGAAACACTGACATACTACTAAATAGACAAATCCAATTTGTAGACAGGCGGCGAAGCAACAGCCTCTCGACAGACGAATCAATCATTTCCTTTGGATTAGTTTATGCTGAGGAAATTAGTGTAAGCTATTTAGATACAAAAAATAAACAAATACACTCGCAAGGCCGTACATAGTAAAGCTTTTTAATCCACTTTGTGGTTAATTGGTTGATGACACTTCACGGCTTTGGGCTCAATTTCTTTAAATTATTTCCCAATTTAAAAAATGTATGGAACTAGATCTAAAAGTGTCCTTAAGACTCCCGGATACCTGCAGTGTCTTTTAGGCAGAAGTTCTAGCCGTACTTAGAGCTGCAGAGCTTCTGAAAATGAAATGAATATCCGGTTAGGATACTGATATGTATTTATATCGACAACCATTTAAGCCCCATTTAGATGATCAGTTCAGTTTCAGTTGAGCTATCAGTTAAACTGATGTGTAAATGCAAAAACTGAAACGTTTAACAGAAACTGAAACTGAGACTGAAACTTATGGAATTCCCATCAGTTTTCAGTTCAGTTGTCAGTTAAACTGCTCAGAAGTGAAAGCAGTCTAAATGCACTACCTTTTTTAACTGAAATGTCAACTGAACTGACAACTGAAACTGAAACTGATCATCTAAATGGGGCTTTTCATCGATAGCTTGAATCGTGCACTATCAAATCGGCACTAGTCAGGAGCTGCCGCACATTGCTCAGGGCATTATGCACGCAAGACCGTGCAAGACTATGTTGGGTGCCTGGTCAGTCTGGAAAAGAAGGCAACGATGAGTTGACATGGAAAGAGGGGAGCTGCCACCACCCGAGGTGGAAATTGCTCCATCGCCATGCCGTATTAAATAGTAAAAGATATTTTTTGGAGGCAGTTAGCTAAGGTTCGCACTAACTGGAAGGGGTTGTTAGTTGAGGACTTGGTCCACCCCGGACTGTAGCGCCGCCTAAGTAAGTGGGTAAAAGATAGTTTCACGAGAAGGGCGGTAGATCGTTCAACATAGTAGACATAGGGTTTCTAAGGTACTTTCGCCGGCATTGGACTCTTACTAGTGAAATCTTTGGACTTAGCATGGCACAAATTAGATTAGCTATGGGAATATTATCCGGACATTGTCTCCGGAACAAACAAGCCAAGAGTCTTGGCCTTATAGATACGGATATTTACAGATACTGTCATGATATAGGTATAGCAGATGATATCGCGCAGATTCTATACGAATGTCAGGGCATAGTTACTTCTTTAGTAACCTGAAGGAGGTAGGCCAAATCAACCATAGACTCGTTTTAAAATTTTGTAGGGTAATAAAATGTTTTGAGGAAATTGTGCCGGTTAATCGCGATAGGACCACTCTGGTGCCTAGTGTTTTCCGATGGCTCAGCCTCTTAACCCCTCTCAACATTACCTAATATACAAGTATGTACAATAAATGGATTACATATTGTCTAATGCCATGTTCCTTAATATGTATATTATAACAGAGGCAACGGTAATGGCCTCTGGCAACTTTATGTCTTGCAAGAACTATCGAGGAATGTCCCTGTTAAAAATCACCTGCAATATTCTATACACTACGAATCGTGTGAACATTTTAAGTCTTTTGAACTAATCTGTATATCCCAGTGTGACATTCGATCTGACACAGCCACATTTTCATACAAATCCTGAAATAAGGATTTTCTATTTGAGCCTTGTCATCTTTTTAACAAGGAGATAGTTAAGCTATAGCTAAGGATCTACATATCTCGGAGAGGATCTACTACATACATATCTGTGAGAGAAAACTTCTTGGTCGAATATTTTATCCCGTGTGTAAGAAGATACAACCACAAACTTTATATTATGAGCGGTATCAAGATGTAATGCATTTCGAAAAGTCAAAACACGTCGGCTATATTCGGCCAAAATTAAGATCTTCAAATCATAGCCAGGCTATCGCGAATAGAGCCTTTGGTCTGTAAAAAAACAGAATGTCTGAGATCGAAAAGGATGGAAGGTTGCCATGGCAGTGACCCATCACAGGTCGTTAAATTAGTGGCGAGTAAATTTAAAAAATAAAGGGTTTTGGACCCATTTTGGAAATATATAAGTCATAAAACTTGGAATTGACTTGAAGGAGTGAAAAAGTGGCATAATACTTATCTTTTGGAGTGATGAGAAAATAAATTGTGTTCTCTTCGAATTTTGGACGCAATGTTAGGCGACCAAAAGAAAAGGACTACCACCCTCGCATTACAAAGAAAACCATCGAGCTCGGAGGGGGAATTATCATGATATGGAACTGTTTTTCACAGCATGGCGTCAGCCGTATATTTCGTATAAATAATACCAAGATAAAATGATGGATATAGGGACATTGTGGAAAATGCGAGTTACCTGGTATGTGCATATATTGGAGAGGGTGTGCAGCAGCATATTGCCCCAATTACTTGATTAAAATTATTCCAAAATCTATCATGTCAACAAAACCACATTCAGTGTTGGCCAAAACTAAAGCACGATATTATTCTGCTATGAAAAAAACTGCATAAAATTTATAGAATGTATGATAAGTTGTTTATTTTTATTGTTTTTGGTACAAAATATATTAGTTATGAATTCAACATCAAAAAAATTATTTGAACTTTTAACATAAACAAAAAACAACAAATAATATCATAAACTGTTGCGGTAAATTTTATCGCAACAAGAGGCATCCTCTGCTTTCTCTCCTCTCCCGCTAACTTTTGAATCCCCCGTGCCCCTTTAATATTCTGGGAAAGTGGAGGGCAGCCATGGTCCCATCAGCCATAGGTCCACTGTCCTAGCATATTGAATTGGCACCAAAACAGGTTTCTCCGAGAAGAGACAGAAGGTCTCAACAATAAAGACTGATTGTCTAGGAGGAGACGGGCGGTCTCAGAAGTGACGGGCGGTCCTTCACAACACAACAGTTAACGAGCAGAGACAGACAAAAATAATAAGCCTACAAAACAGTACGAGACGGATGAGTCTCCACAGTTAACAACGAGAGAAACAAGCCCAAACATACATTACCCCCAACACAATAACTCGTACTAAACAACAATAAACATAAGTAAACATAAATGAGACGGATGGGTCTCCACCACCAACAAAAATACATCACCAAGAACGAGACGAGTAGACAACAAGCAAACGAAACCAGAAGACTAGATAACGGGACGGATGGTCCCCAACGATAGACAATGGCCGAGGGCCCAATAAAATTATTTCTGTATAAAATGGCACGCTAGGTGTAGGTCCCTTCATCCCCAAATCTGCACAAAAGTCCACCGGAGTAGTTCGCGTTGTAACTTAAATTAAAAGTACTGATTCCTTTTTTCTCGGGGGTGATGATTCAGGTGAGCTTCTTCTGCGATCGGTTTCGATAGTAAAAATAAATAGTATGAGATAATTGAATTAATTGGGAGAAAGCCCAAAGCACTTTTTCTTTTTTATTTGAGCGCTTTTTTTTGACTCCGAAAAGTCAGCGAAATAAAATCGCTGAACTGAACCATGGGATTCGCAGGCACTGGAAATGTCCCAATGAGCTGCGAATTCCAGTATGGATGCGATGCGTGAGAGAGCACAGTGGGGAACGACAAACGGTGGCGTATTCTAGCCAAAGAGCAGAATACCGCTTGATAAGCCGCAAATGGATCCCACTGTGGCTGAATGCATGTGTGTGTTAGTGCATGTGGGTGGGATTCTTTGTGTCCGAGGTGGACAAAGGAATCCACTGGAATGGTCACTCTTTGGTTGACCGATGTGGTGCAGGGAAGAAGGTGAAAGAGAGAGAGAAAGACGAGAAAAGGAAGCGCTCGAGAAAAAGAAAAGAAAAATATTTAAATTCAGTTTAAATTTTGAATTTGTTTAAAAACAAAAGGGCTAGTGAGGAATTAGTCGGCAAAAGTGAAAGGGCTCGCAGAAGAAGAGGAATTCAGGAAGGGATACTCACGCAGGACAGAAAAAAAGGACTCCGGTAGGCATTTGCACGGAAAAATCCCGGCAAATAGCGGGACACGCGACCTGTTACATATATATTGTGTTTAGTTCGGGACCGTACGATAGCGGGCCATTTTAGTATTTTCAACGGCGATTTTGTTCTTTTGTTCGTTGTCCCGGGTCGGTTTTTTTCATCCACCCCACTCGGTGGATTTTTTCCGGCCCCTCCGTAAATTTAACTTTGTCCACTAACTTTCTTTTCCATAAAATTGTTCCTTCAATAAATCGACCAACCATTATAACGTGGTACGAAAAAAAATTTTACTTTGTTTTGTTTTTCTACTGATTTCAGAAGTCATCATCTATTTCCCAAAGGTTTCCCAATCCCTTATAAAGAAAAATTGGGTGGCGCCCATTTACCCCTTAATAGGTTGTTACCTTTTTTGCCCCAGTGTACACGTTTGTCGAACCCACCCCAGCTGAGTGGCCGGCGCAACAGCTTTCAGTCAGCTGTGGTTGCACTTTCTCCTCCATCCAGTCAATTGACATTTCGCGATTTTATTCTGCTGCACGCGGGCGCAGTTCGTTTCGCGTTATGTATTTGTTTAATTTATATTAATTAATTCGCGACGGAAAAAGTGCAACAAAACAGAATTGATAAGAAATCACCTGGACAAAACTAAAGCAAATATTCGATTAAATTAATAAAAAGACTAGAGTACATATTTGATTACTAATATTTGGTGGCGTAATCATTATTTTGTATCACTGCGGTATATTGACGAGGCATGGAGTCAATAAAATGATCAATTATGTGCATAGGACTGATTGACCAGGCAATTTGAATCTCTTCAAAAATGGAGTCTAAACTATGGCATTTCTTACAATAATATCACTGATCTAGAGTTTCCCATAAAATACCTATGGGGTTGAGATCAGGTAGTTCTGGTGGCCTCTTGATAACAGTAATATAGTTTTCTTCAAACCAGTCATTCACAAGTTAAGCGGTATGCTTAGGATCGTTATCATGTTGGAAGATGCATTATAAGGGCATAATCTCCTCAGAATGAGGAAGCATGACAGTTTGGAGAATCTCCACGCACTTGAAACTATACATTATCCCATTATTCTTTTGAAGTGCCTCAACTCCTACACTGGAAAAAAGTCCCCAGCCCATTATATCCCCGCCGCCATATTTACTTGTACCCGTAGTGAACCGGGAATCTTGTCGTTTGCCCTGCAGCATTCGAACTGTCCGAAATCCATCAGATCCCTTTAAATTAAACTTAGACTCATCGGAGAAGAGCACGCTTTTCCATTTCTTTGCAATACAGTTAAGATATGCCTCTGCAAACCCCAGTTTTGCAAGCCGATTTCTCGGAGAAATAAATGGCGTTTTTATTGCACGATATGATGAAAGTGGGCACCGTAGCGCAAGTGGTTAGTGCGTCGGACTACTGTGCAAGCGGTCTTGGGTTCGAATCCCGCCGCAAACACCTAAAAGTTTTTCACAGTGCCCACCTCTTTCGAATGTCTGACAAGCATCAAAGAGTATCATTTGTCACGATTGAGCTTCTCAACTCGCCGTTCGGAGTCGGCAAAAAACTGTAGGTCCCTTCCATTCGTGCAAAAATATAACACGCACACACAAATGGTTGCGAGAAGCAGGCCCAGGTTCAGGGTCGAGGTCGATGGGATGATGTTCATACCAACATTGTAAGTGAATCACAAGTAAGAATGGACTACAAGAGAAGTTAACAGAAACTCTAAGAGGAGAACAATTTGTAGCAGCGACTTAAATTAATTTATTAGAAACCGTTTCATTTGTAAGAATGTGAACATGAGCATGATGCTTCCAAATAATAATTAGTTCAGAGAAATACTAATATGAAACTGACAGCCAACAATAAAGTTAGAACTTTGTACGGAAATAAAACGCCGCAAGGTTAAGCTAAGCAAACGGCTCATAAGCAAAGAGATTCTTAAAGAAAGAAAAATGCTAATAATAAACTTTTAAATAAGATGAGATTCATACATATGCATACATATGTATGTGCAAAGCGTGCAGACAGAGTATCATAGATAGAAGTTAAGCACGTAAAAACTGCACACGGCTATTGCGAGGTCTTGCGGAAGTTATGCTTAAAGAGAATTAACTCACCAAATGAGGGAACATGAATGAGCACCTAACAGTAATCAAAAGAACCATATCAGCAGAACAGAACAGTTTGCATTTTGTGTGCTATTTAATTGTATTAACCTACACTGTGTGCAATGGACGAACTGTAGGAAGAATATTCAAGGTACTATTCAAAGATAATGCAATTCATAGCACATACATATTTTGTAATTATTTTATTATGCAACATCGTATAACACTGCCGCCCTTTATCCCGCATGAAGACAAAGGAATTCTTCTTTAGCCTTAGTATGGGGGTGTAATTGACACATAAAACATTAACTGACACGATACCTTGCTAGCGTTTCGAAACATTTTCGGATATCTTCAAGGACTCGATGTATTTATTATTTTATACGCGGCGTACGCGTGTAAAAACACCACGCACGCACGCACGCATGCATGCAGTATGGAATATCTCGTAGTCGTAACTCCTTCAAAATAGAAGCGACACTGTGGCACTTAAGGGATGAAGACGAGTTGCTCCAGTGTAATTCCTTTTTTACGAGCAACGACAATAAAATCACTTTAATCGATTTTTTTTACACATGCACATAAAAGGAAAGTATATAGTATAATTACTTTAAGTTATTTCCTAGCTCAGCGCTTTATCCCACGAGAGAACACTTTATTACCGGTCACAGTATTAATGAAACAAAAGCGAAAGCTAAATTAAAAGAACCACCACCAGAAATCGTTACTCTTTACCTCAACGTTTTGAATAGCAATTTTCGCCGGTCAAGTATGCTACTCGTACACTACACTACTGCCAAGCTGCCACTCAAAAGTACATTCAACCAGAAATTATTCTGGATTAACTAGAAACCATTCCTTTTAACAAAACAGCGTGTATTCGGGTTCACTTATGGTTAGTTAAATCATACTTTTAGCACGTAATATCTTTTGTTTGTCGAATTTAAAAGCGTTTCGTCAAAATACGAAATATTAATGAAAACTAAAATTCATCAAATTACAAAATTGCGTAAGTTAAGTAGGCACGAAGAACAAAACATTTCGTTTGTAATCGGTACAAATACGTCTCTATATATAGATCCGACACACTACGCCACTACGGAAGTTAGACACACAGAACGAGGAAAAAAATGAAAACCACCTTTCCTGACTCCAATTAGAATAGAAACTGCGGTGTCGGCTGGCAAGGAAATATTTTTCACTTCTAAAACAGAGGCACAAACCGAAACGCACTGGAGCATTACTTGAGGAAGGCAACACCTACAAATATGCCGGCGTACGCTACAAATAATCAAGAAAAAGCAAATAGAAAATAATCGAAATTATTACAGATTTTATAGGAATTCATAATTAATTATGTGTTTTTATAGTTTCATTCATAAAGTTGTGGAATTTTCGATTTTTATTGAGTGCCCCGTGAAATATAGAACTCACCCCTTTTTATTACATTCGCTTGATGGTTTGGATTGTTTTCTTCGGTGTCACACAAGAAATTCACATTTAATTTATACGTGATGAATTGTTAATAAACATTTCAATTAGTGTAAAAGGTTTTGTTGCAATAAAATAACTTAACTGAATGAAATAAATACGAAATTAATTTTGTACCGACAATCTAGGGGTGTGAAGTAAACAAATGCGAAATGCAAAGCAAATGACAGCTATGACAGTTTGTTTTGGCTCCCTCCTGTGGTGCGAATATCGAACAGGGTGATGCAACTGAGAGAAAATATTTTTTAAGCGATTTATTTTATCGTTCTGTAAAGGAAATATATTTTTTTAAACGGGACATAGGGAAGACAATAAACTAATCGTATATAATTTATATACCTTTTAAAATTACTCCAACATAGGAGTATGATGTATGACTAAGACAAGGGACAAATGACTAAAACGTCTCAGTTACATTTTCGTAAAATGTTTTCAAAGTCGATATAGGCCGAAGTCAAAGTTTGAAAATGTCTAAGATTACTACTTAATAACATTATTTAAAATAACGTACATACATACATATTTCGATAAACTTCAATAAAAAAATGTACTTGTTCTGATTTCATGACCAGACCAGAGCTTATTTTATTTTATTTTAAGCTTATTTTATTTTATTTTATTTTGTTAATTAAATTTATTAAATTCATCCACCAACCTTAATTTGTAACTTTTCTTATTAAGGCCACCCTGTAAAACACTAACCAATATACAACTACAACCAACTTCACTTAGTGCTGTGACAAGTGTGTCTATTGAAATAACCGACAAAATAAGCGCAGGTGTTTTTGCAGCAGCACATCTAAAACTGTTTCAACATTTTAAATTAGGGGTTGCAAATGCTAATTGGAAATATCGTTTTAAGAAAAAGTCGTTATTTCTTTTGCGGATTAATTAACAATGAGAAGAGTTTTTGCTTTCTGTTTTAAGTCCTCAGTCCTCACGCCATATGTCGAGTGTTTTATAAAGGGGCCGGTGTAAATTAATGGACAGTGTTGCGTGAGTTGTGTATTTTTTTTTTTTTTTTGATTGTGTTACCAAAACCAGACCGCACCGTGCATGACATGGGATTTTATGTTAATTTTGACAAAATATTTGCGGTTACTCGTAGAGCGAGAAATTATTCCGAGATGCAACAGTGCGGTATATTTTTTCAATTAAAATATAGGTACATGTATCATATATCGAATTCGGAGAAAATTACACTACAGTAAGAGTTGTAAGCAGCTGACTTTACAGTGGCGAGCAAAATAATAGCAGTGCTACCTTGAAGCAACATTTTCCTTAATATTTTTTTTGAATTAATATTTTTTGTGACTTTTGCTGTAATATTATACTTATCAACAATATGTTGTTCACATGACGTCATATTGCAATGGTAAATCCTCACTTCTGCTTTAAAATATCAATTAGTAGTGCATCTCATACTTTTTGAGACGAGCAAAATAATAGCAGTGCTTATTAGATTTCGGTATACAAATTTTGTTTTTACTTGATTTTGGAATCTAACTTATAGAAAAGTAAGATAAAAGTTCCTTCTTTTTATTTTTAATCAAATTGTAGTAAAACCGATTAATTTTTTCGATAAAAGTAGGTCGTGGACTACACTGCACACCAGAGAGGTGCGGGCTAATTAAATTGCTTATAAAAGATGGGAAAACGTACAAACAAATTCTGGAACTTCTGGGTGTAACGCTTAAATGATAAGAAATGCTGTAAAATATAAAATGAAGGTTAAAACTCGCGGCCGGAACAAAATTTTGCATCCTTCAATGGTGAAACGTGTTGTAAGGCACTCTGGGATACATCTTTCTGCAGCAGCTACCCAGATTATGGGTGTGCTTAACTTAACATGTGGTATTCACACTTTTAGAGGACGGATGAGGGAACAGTTTTTTAGTGCTCGAAGTCCACGAAAAGTCCCACCTCTCAAGAAAATGGATGTATCAAAAAGGCTGAGGTTTGCGAAAAAGCATTAGTCTTGCCCCGCTGAGAAGTGGAGTAATATAATGTGTACCGATGAGACCAAAACCTTCCTGTATAGCGGAAACGTATCTCAGCAGTATGTCAGGCATCCACCCAATACAAAATATGATCCTTGATTCACAACAAAAACTAAAAAACTCGGTGGATCTAATATCATGATTTGGGGATGCTTTTCATATTATGGTATTGGTCCCATATACTGGCATAAAAGTATAATGGACCAGCACTCATACGTTGATATATTGCAAAACATCATGTTGTCATGTGCCGAAGGCGAAATGTTACTAAAATGGGTTTTCTAGCAGGGCAACGACCCGAAAGGCAGGACGTGAACAGTTAAACAATGGTGTCAGGATATATTGATTGAGTTCATGGAGTGGCTTGCTCAATATCCCGATCTCCATTCTATTGAAAATTTATAGGCCTGTATAAAAGAGATATGTACTGCACAAAAAAAAAACAAAAAATAACGAGTTGTGAGCGGTAGTTCAGCAGTCTTGGAGATCAATATCATCCGAAAGGTGCCAGCATCTTGTAGACTCTGTAAAACGGTTTTACGCAGCTTTAATAAGTAATTAAAGGCATACTACCAAGGACTGGTATATCCTTAATAACACCTCATACTTATTTATGTAAATTAAGTATTTTCTTTTTACTTTTTTGATAAAGTAAGCTGGCGAAGAAAGAGCACTGCTATTTTTTTGCTCGCCGTTTTTTGAAGTTCCTTTCGATAAAATGCATTTATGTTAATTTATTTTAATTAAATCAAAAACTAATAATGTAGATATTATAAGAAAATAACGCAGTTTATATTATTGGTAAATTTTTTTAAAAGATATTGCTTAATTTGTTGTATTTTTAAATGAATGCAACTTCTTTAGTGGCACTGCTATTTTTTTGCTCGCAGCTGTATATATGTATAACATTCTACACATATGTACATAACACACATACTCTTTTCATGCATATGCGCATATATGTACATTGAGCGAAATTCTTACAAAAACATACAATTTTAGAAAATTTACTGTTTTAAGCTATGCAAAATTCATTTGTTCATGCAAATAAAGTTAGCACGTAAAAACAATTCAAACCAAGTTAAAATATATTTATGTTATTATGAAATTTCATTCAGTTTATTCACAAAAATAATAAAAGTACTGCGAAATGTTTATAAAAACACTTGACTTTAAACAATAAAAAAATAAAATAAAGGACAACAATTAGGAAGGACATGTAACTTTATTGTTTAAGTAGTGCTTAGAACCTCAGTTTTTGTTTATCACTTCAAATATTCTATTTGGCGATGATATTACCAAATTTTCGAGAGTGTTAACTGAAATTGAGAGCATCTCCTATACATTTTCTATGGGGAATAGGTCAAGACTGACTGGCTGGCCAGTCTAAAACCTCAATTTCCCTTTAACCTTCATCTCATCCTCAAAAAAAATTACGTTGTCTGCCCTTGTGTGTAGTTTTCTACACATATGGGGTTTAAGTGTGTTTTCCATGAATTTCTTGCTTTCTTTGGTTAAAATCAACCAAACAAATTGTCTTTTATAATTTTATTCTTAAGAAACAAGTGAAAATGAATTCAAATTAGTTTTTTTTGAATGCATTTTATACAAACATTTCGATTATGTTGGTTTTTTACAAACAGATTTTGTTCAAAAACAACAAATTGGCTCATATAATATATTATTTTTGGTGGAATTTTCTTCATTGTAAACGTGACATCTTGTACTACCTTTTATTTGTAGTAGAACGCGTCGTGATAATTTTGATGGTTTTATTGAAGATGATGAAGATGATGCAGAAGTATACTCTAAAGATTGTGCTGGTAAACTTTCTCCTGAAACTTTTGCAAGCAAAGATGCTGATAATGCCGGTCTTCTTCTGCTAGCTGCCATATGTGGTTTTCCAAGTGAATTCTAAGTTCGCTTTCCTTCGTATTGCTATTTTTTTGTGTTGATTGCCAATTCAGTTCCGCTTCCTTGAAAATAATTACTGAATTCATATAATTTGTTTTTCTTTTACAGCTGTAGCAAGGAACCATTTTGACAACTGTAGCTATGTACATCGCCTGGATATGTACCTAGTACCTACATAATTGTAAATCGAATCAAAAAAAAAATATTGACTTGAAATTTGAAAAGGCAGTGTATATGGACAATCCTTTTGTTTTATTGTAATACTCTGTTATTCATTTTTCACCAGATCCAATTTCAATAGAGTTATGCATTGTACTTTGCAATACAGTACGTTTGTTTTTCCTTCCAATGAACGAAACAAGTGCTATGTTGTCAGTGTTGTGCTAGCAACATATTCGTAACGATTAGTTTGAAAACCTTACCGTATTTAGCCTGTGAATACACATTAGAATCTTTCAAAGTTATACTTTCAATATGTGGTGGGAAGAAAAATAAAGAAACATTTTAGATATTCAGGACGAAGGGAAATCATATTTTCTTTCCGAATCTTCTAGTTTGATAACCAACTGGTTGTGGTTGCCACACTTCTGCCATCTTTCAAAATTTCTTTTATTTTCACCTTCAACAACTGACGTATTTTTCATTTGATTCTTACTTACTTAGTTGGCGCTACATTTCGAGGTGAAACTGGGCCTGCTTCTCGCAACCATTTGTGTGTGCGTGGTATATTTTTGCACGAATGGAAGGGACCTACAGTTTTTTGCCGACTCCGAACGGCGAGTTGAGAACTTCAATCTTGACAAATGATACTCTTTGATGCTTGTCAGACATTCGAAAGAGGTGGGCACTGTGAAAAACTTTCAGGTGTTTGCGGCGGGATTCGAACCCAAGACCGCTGGCTCAGTAGTCCGACGCACTAACCACTCGCGCTACGGTGCCCACTTCATTTGATTCACTCGCTACCTTTGTAACATCAGAATCTCTATCATTTGAATATACATACATAGTAAGTCATCGTTATCATAAACATTTTCCTCTGGCACAAATTCATCATCTCTGTCTCCAGAAATATCACTATTGTTACCATCTCTTTCATTCAAACATGCTTCCATTTCCAACTATCTTGGTCCCGATATGGTTTTTTTTTCATAACTATTGAATTCACAGTATATATTCGAACATTGTTTACTCGCGAAAAAATTCGATGCAAATGAAATTTTATATGAAATGCACTAAGTTTCCATATGTGTAGAAATCTACACAAGAAGGTAGAAGGTAAATAAAATCAATATCCAAAAGAAAAAGACCTGCATCATTGCAGGTAGTTACTTCTCCCCTTTCGTCATCCGTTAAAACCTTTCCTCTTGGCATTATAAAACAGCTTATTTGAAAAAGGTTTTTTCTTACTGTCCAATCGCATATATACCTATACCTACGTAACTTACCATATACAGTGGTGGTCCAGTATAACGAATGCCGATATAACGAATGATCG
This sequence comes from Brachyopa scutellaris, assembly GCA_949775065.1. Classification (NCBI taxonomy): domain Eukaryota; kingdom Metazoa; phylum Arthropoda; class Insecta; order Diptera; family Syrphidae; genus Brachyopa; species Brachyopa scutellaris. The sequence goes on along the minus strand of OX459112.1, from coordinate 174,794,996 downwards.
ATATAACGTACACTCTTTTCAAATGCATTATCGGCTCTATATAGCGAACGAACAAAAAAATGATATTCGATATAACGAATGTTGCTACAATATCTTGCTACAATACCTTAGAATTACAAATGCTTAGTATACGGTCGATTGGAAAATTTGGGTATTGTACATGCAGCCGAAGGTAAGCTCTTTGATCCAACCATTCGCTTAGTTAAGCTAAGCGGAGGATTGGGAATCTTCGAACAATACAGAAATGTTTCTTCAAGAAGATACGCGTATCAGCCCACTCGAGGCCATTGAGAGTGTACGTATTAACTGAGCCAAATAAAACAACGTTAAAAATTCTGAAAAACTTGTTCTAATAAGTCTACGAGGAAGAGCTACAAATTTCTGCGTTGAACGTTTGCATGTCCTTATTGGCAATTTCTTTTTGGAAAAGGAAAGGAAAGAAATTAATTTTGTTTTAGTTCCTTTTACTTATTTTTCTACTTTTTAACTTGTTTTATTGACTTTACGAATAAATTAAATAAAATGTTATGAATTAGAAACAGTATTTTTACATTTATTTAATGTTTCATACAAGGAAAACATTTTCAATATAACGAATTTTTCGATATAGCGAATGCAACTGGACATTATATCATTCGTTATATTGGACCATCACTGTAATTACTAAAATTACACATTTACGAAGCACTTTATTGAATGAAGACAGGTGGACGAATCAAACATCATAGACTATACATTTATTTATAGATTAATTGTTTGTGCAAACATCATGCCCAAATCACAATACATTACGTTACGTGCTTTAATTCTGTGTCATCTAAAGTCCAGGCAAAAGTCATCCACTGCCGAAAATGTTCAACATCGATGAATTGTTACGAGAAATGGTTCGTTTGCTATATACACAATTTTACATTTTACATTTTACATAGATACAAGATACCAGATATTCATACAACAAGAAAAATCAGCGCAGGTATTTCAACATTCAACAATTTTGAAGGGTCCCTTTTCAATTTTTGATTTCTAATCGGAAGGTGTGAAGTAACGCTAAAGTGCATTTCTGTTGAAGAGCTGCTGTCTACTTGTGTGCATCGATATATGAGAACATGATCCGCAAGACTCCCCTCCCCTTCTCATCCTCCGCCAACAATAACAAGGAATATGAACATACATACTGGCACTTTCGTCAGCGAGGCTTTTATGCATAAACCCTTAGTGCACTTCAGAATAAAGGTATCAATTCCTTAAATCATTGATAGCATCTTTCAAAGCTCTTCTGCATTGTACTCCTTACAGTTTGTAGTAAAAGTGACTGAAAAAGGCAGAAGGTGTTGTTTTAGGTAGCTAGATTGTAGTTGAGAGCTTGTTTAACAAACGTGCATAAACAATACATAGGCATCTTCTCATGAAGCTCATATTGCTGAAGGAGCTCTCGCTTTTAACTCTTAACCTCTTAGTGGAACTTGTTGAGGTTTCTAACCCATCACCACAGTATGTACAGATAAAAATTATCCCGTCCATATCGTTGAGCGCTTGGTTTATGTTTCACAGACGAGAGAACTTCTCGAAAGTTTTTCCACGCATAACTGCCTTCGCAATGTATCTCATGGTGTCTACCAAATAAAAGGACATCTCCTGTGAATGCCTTGAGTGTGGTTGAAAGATGGCGGTGGTATTTGAATATACACCAACTTTCGTATGTACACGCTCGTATGTACTGTTAAACTGTAGTATGTTGCGGTTAAAGAGGCTTCACATAAAACCTGTAAATCGTGACGTTTAATTTGTTGGAACTTTGCACAACTAAATAGGGCTCATGGGGCAATAAAGTTAAGCAATAAATGTTCTAAAGAGTTGGAAGTGTCATGTTCCTAATTTATTCGAATACTTATTATACTGTGCTTACCTTGGGACTTTGTGGCATTTGTTTTATATAAAACTTATCGATAGAACGTAAATTTTCGATTAGTTAAAGAACTTAATCTACTTGAATGAGTTGAGTAGTTAAAATCAAAGAAACTCACCCACATTCCAGCAAATTCCAAATGCTATTAAGCATTCGAAAGGACGCGTACTGTTGATGACGTGCCAACAGTTTTATAGTAAAACTAATTCCCTAATCTCGAATTTTATAGCCAACGAAATTAGTACCAACAGCGTTGAGTCCCGACTAACCGTCAATTTGTTCTGGTACCAGCGATCATTAAACATACGTTTTAAGGGCTTTTTTATGACATAATACAAAACCATATATTTTCGAAATAAACAACATGCAAAGGTATTATTTCTCATTTATTGCATCGTATCTGTTGTGGTAAATAATGTCAATGTCAGCATGATTTAATCATGTGTATGATGACATTTTAATGCTAACGATTCTGTGCTGCCATCTATCCATCAGGTATTACCGGCAATAGATATTGGAATTTATGATAAGTGTTTTATAAGAGAAAGAATGCATTTGTAGAGATGAGGATGTTAAGACATTTTTTTTTTTTTTGACAGTTGATTTAATCGGAGCAGCTGTTTTGATTGAACTGGAAGTGTTCGTCGAATAATAAATTGTGTTCTATACTGAAATACAAAAGTAAGGGTTATCTTATACTCTTATAGGGTAGGACAATGTTCAGCCTTGGGTTGCGAAGAAGATAAGTAAAAGGACGATGAGACGCGGATTCAAATATAAACAGCGGTAAGTATTTTATTGCAGAACTTGGAGCTATAAACATTTTTGCCGGATATTGGAGGTTGGAATAAAATCGAGCTCCCCAACTCCATACATATTTGTTCGATAAAACTCACACTCACACATGTCTATAAATTATTAATAGATAGGTAGTCAATTTTTCCACAAATGCTTGAAACATTACACATTACACACGTTTCGACGGAACTTGCAAAATAACAAAACAAATTTATATGTGGGTACAGGCCAGACATAACGGTTAAATTAACCATGTGCAAACAAATTTCCGGGTATTAGAGGTTTCGCGGATAATAGAGGCCAAAATTAAAAATAAAAATTCTTTGAAAAATTACGGTTAATAGAGGTTGCCGGTTATCGGGGTTCCGGATAAAAGTGGTTCATCTGTACTCAAATTAAGCGTTCTATGAAAATTTCTTTGGGCAGCGAGCTGCGGCATTGGTGTGAATCCAAGCAAAACCGAAGTGATAACTACTTCTTAAAACAAAAACGTACGAACCTTTGATCTTCCCAAACTAAATGGACAAACACTCTCAGTATCCTCCAGTGCTAAGTTTTTAGGCATCATCGTTGACTCCAAACTTAGCTGGAAGAAGAATATACATATAACTGCGGGTAAAGAAAGCATGCATAGCTTTCTACGCCCGCAAAAAACCATTTCACCAAAAATGGGGACTGGAGCCAAAGATAGTACTATATGTACCTACGAATCCATAGCGTGGAAGAGTCCAAAGAACGGCAAGCATAGGCATCAGAGGTGCAATGAGGTCATACCCAACTGATGCTCTCACTGTGTTATTGCACCTTCTGCCACTTGGTCTCCGTATCGAAATCCAAGCGCTGCGCAGTGCAGTCCGACTCAAAGAATTTGAGTGCTGGATTGCTAAGCCCTATTGTAACAGTAAAATCCTGGACACACTACTAAACGGTCTGGTTATGTCTCCAACGGATTACAATATCCCCCATCTTAACTTCAAGAAGCTCTCGAAAAAACTTGGCATATCGAAATCCTATCGCCTACCGAATGTCGCACGCGTCTTCCAGGCGGAGCTACTAGCGATCCCCGAGGCCCGTGACAATTTAATAAACGACCAAATACTCAACAACTTTGAGGTTGTGAAGGACTTTGTCTACCTCGGCTCTGCTATAGCACCAAAAAATGGCATCTCGGCGGAAAGAACGAAGGACTACTTTTGCCACAATCGCTGTTTCTGTCGACTAAGGAGACACTATATAAGACCCCAGTTATCTCAGTCTTACAATATGCTGAATTATGGACTTTGTCGAAAGCGGATGCAGATATCCTTGGTCGCTTCGAGAGAAAAATCCTTCGTAAGATATTCGGTCCTGTTTGCGTTGACTTGGAGGAGAAGATTCAAACACGAACTATACGAGCTGTAGAGTGACATCGACCTGGTAAAAAAAACTGCCTATTGGGCCGTTTAAGATAGCTAAGGCATGTAAAGCGAATCGAAATTAACGCCTCGGTCTGCAGACTACTCGATTCCAACCCGGATGGTCAGCGCAGCAGACGCCTGCCTAAGATGGCGCACATAAGTGGTTAATGACCTCAATCAACTTGTAGTGCGCAACTGGAGGCACTTAGCTAAGGACCGGGCTAACTGGAAGGGGTTGTTGGTCGAGGCCTTAGTCCACCCCAACCAGGCGAGGTTCAGCACTTACCAGCTCACTAGCGGAAAATGTCCATATTCCTATATGTAGGTACTGTTAAAAGCAATATATACTCTCACACTTCCTAAAACTAACTGGTCTTACTAACTGTATAATATCCAGAATGATATGGCCAATTTGTAATAGGATAAAAACAAATCAACTGCTACAAAGAACTCGCATAGACATCGAAAGAGTACTGGCAGTAAGCATAGAGCACTATCTAATAAGGGGCCATGCAGCCAAAATAGCGATCCCACACAACAGTTTCTGCTGAAGCTGCAAAGATGAAAACTAAAGAGTGTCGCTTATTCAATTTTTGTGCAAATGTCCGGCTCTAGCGAGATCCAGGCAACGCATCCTGGGCAAACTTTCCTTCGAGGACCTTAAAGAGATATCTGAGACAGGATTGGAGAGCTGATCCTCTTCCTAAACTCCTCGGGGTGGATATACATATCTCAAACTACATTAGAAATGACGGGTCACCTAAGGTTATGGTATTAAAACGGCGCCCTTTTAGCGCTATCTGGATTTTCTGCCATTGAAACCACCACATCTATTCATCACTTTTAGCTTAGAATACGAGAGCGCTAATCAGAATATGCTTTGGATGCGATTTCAACGTATTTCGTCACTTAGCACGGTCGCGGACAAGACGGCATATGCCGTCAATGTTTGAGGAAAATAGCGGGTCATGACGGCATATGCCGTAAAAAAATGTAAGTCTGCTAGGAAAAGACGGGATACCCCGGCGAGAAATATAGTATACTTCCATATTCCAGCATTATTTATCCTACCAGAGACAAATTTGTCATGTGTGTGTCATTCTAGGGTTCACCATCGAAAATCATGTGTCCGCGAATGTGTTAAATAAATAAACAGCAACATCAATTCAAAATAAAATGAAACCATCTCCTCGCAGGATGATGGCCGTCAAAATTGCGTACGTAAGACGAGAAAAGAACTGCACTTCAAAGAAGTGCTAATAAGCGAACGAAAACTTAAAACAACTCAGCACAGCCTGTGCTCTGTTTACATTTAGAAAATTGTTTCAGTTAGCTTCTACCTTTTACGGTCATAAGTAGATAACTTTATTTTCATAAAGTCGTAACTGGCGACTGTTTTAAAACTTTCAATTTTACTTTTAATTCGTTAACAAAAAGTTATAATCAACTTTATGTTAAAAAAAATGCACAGGTTGAAATTGTTTCAAAGATTAATAAAATAAACATTTTAAATTAATTCAATTTTTCTCACCAGCACCTGCAGTATCCTTGCAAGATTACGATAGTAAAACTTTGCCTCTTGCCGTGTAAAGGAAAGTTCTTTAGGTATGTACATAGGTATTCGATATTCCATGTTGGTTACATGTCACGTGCTATTGAAACAAACAGGTTTCGCAAAATTAACCGAACAATATACGAACGGAATTAATGCAATTATGATTATTAAATGAAAATGTCACGGTTAACTCTCTGGCAATAATTACATTTAGCTAATAACTATACTACCGTTGTGTGCGCATTAGATATGGTTAAATATGGGACAGCCACAGCACTATTGACATAAATAGGTCTATTGAGAGTATGAATATACAATTAGATTCAATATTTAGATAGTTTTGTGTAATAAGAATTGGTTGTTCACGTTTCAACTGCCAAGCGCCTTTAAAACCTTTGAAAATCGAATATTTTACCATTTTGGTCGTTAAAATACAACAGTCGCCTTATTAGGTCTTTTAAGGGGGCAATCCCTTTAGAACGCTTCAAAATAACTCATTTTTTTAAAAGTGTTTTTAAAGGTGATAAAATAATTGAATCATTTTGAAGTTCTAACATCATTTTATTCGAACTATGAAATTATAAAAACAATTTTTTTTTCCACAAAATGGCGGCTCAGTTCAATTTCTCTTCAGGTGTCTCTGACGCAAGGTCCAAAAGTGCTGCATTTGTCAGTCTTTCTCTATTTATCAGTGATGCAAAATTGGTTACAATTGTAACTTTTTGGATACAATCAGAAATCAAAGTTACACAGCTACAATTGATTCGAAAAAGTTACAATTAAACAAATACTAAAAATCTTGAAAAAATATACCATATTCAAAGTTTTGAACTGAGATTAGTTTTATTAAAATTGTATGTGGCACTTTTTTCTTTAAAAACACTGATTACAAGTACAATGATTAAGCAAGACTCTCTGAACATCCTTAAGGATAACATGCAACCGAGCGGGGACAAATTAGGCACAACTAGGAATTGGATCTTTCAGCAAGACAATGTCCCTAAGCATACCTCGTGGCTCGTTAACGAATGGTTGCTTTATAGGACCCCAAAACAGCGCGAATATCTTCTGCAATCACCGTACCTAAGCCCAATAGATCATTTATGAGATCATTTGAACTGGAACATTCGTAAAAGGACTATTAAATGTAAAAAGGACCTAAAACAGGCTTTAATTGAAAAATGGTCCCAATTAACCTCCGATTTTACAAATAAACTTGGTATATCCAATATATCCATGCCACGTAGACTTAAAGAAGTTCATAAGTATAAAGGCGGTCAAACAAAATATTGAGTTTTGTTTTTAAGATTATGTATTAAATTTATGAATTCCTTAAAAAAACTGCTAATGTTTACTTTCATTTTGACGCGTAAAATATGGAGTATGGTTAATTTTTATTAAAAAAAAAATGTTATTAGTTTTGTTTTGATTTATTTTTTCTCGCTGTTTTATTGCTAATGAATAAAGCTTTTATTTTGTATCATTGGAATCTCATTTTTGTTAATTTTTCGAGAAATCATATGGGTGTTTACTTACTTTTGACGCTCACAATACATATATAAAAAAGGACAACGCTTACTTTCAATACCACATTCTTCGGCCTGTGTGGAAAGAATTTGTTAGTATTATAATTTAATAAAAGCTTTAATGTCTAAATCAGCTTCAGGCTGATACTTGTTCAGCTTTATTTGAAACAAAAAATCGTTGTGAAATGAAGAGTGTCATTATTTCAAAATTGAAAAAAAAGGTTTTTAGACACGCATAATCATATCAAACTAAGTGCCAAAATGTTTTTTTGTTTTTAATGTAGATAATTACGGTACAAAGGTGATAAGCAAACAAAAAATTACAAAAACATTTGCAAAAACACTTACACATTTTTGTGTGCGATACCGTTGTAGTACATACAGCTGAGTACAACTCGATCAAGAGAAGAACTGATTTATAACGTGTTCCTAAATATAGCACAACAGTACAAAATACATGCTTGGTTAAGCGAGCGAGCGAAACTGGCCGGAAAGATCAAAATTGTCGGTGATCTTAAGGAAGCTATTTTAAAAGAAATATCAGGTCCATTATTAACATTCAAATCAGTAGACACCATCATCAGGATGAGGTGGTGAATTATCCTATACAGAATTTTTAAATTCACTTGATTTGCCAGGAATACCACCACAAATATTGCGGCTAAAAATTGGTGCGCCGATTATTATGCTTCGCAACATCACCCAAGCAAAACTTTGTAATGGCATCAGGCTTGCCATCAAAAAATATTGGGAAATGTGACAGAAGCAAACATTTTGAATGGAAAATTCAAAGGCGAAGACGTTTTGATTCCTCGCATCCCAATGATTCCATCTTATATGCCATTTGAATTGAAGCATCTCTAATTCCATATTCGCCTTGCCATTACCATGAGAACGAGCGATAATGAAAAAAAAAGAATGTTGCAATCAATTTTTAATTGTACCCAAATTTTCAAAAAAAAAGTTTTTTTTTTAATGCCCGGCGAAGCGGGCGGGGTTAGATCTAGATTTCTGAATCAATATCGATACCTTCTCGCAAGAATGTATTAAGCGACATTTTTAAAAAACGATAAAAACTTCTTGCTCAGTTATTTATTTGTATATTTTAGCGAATTAGACAGATTTCGAAAGGGATTTTCAACACAAAAAAATTGAGATATTTGCAAAACCGAGAATTTAATCAGATAAGAATCGCTTGATACAATGATAAATGGCGCTTAAATCATTGAAATGGTCACAAAAAACACAAGATTAAAATTATTTTGTGGCTTAGTCCATTTTTAAATTTCATTTTAATATTAACAAAGAAGAAAACATTAAAAAATTACCTAAACAACTGCGCAAGTAACTGGCGAGAGAAATTGCAAGTAAACAATAGGCCATTCATCATTCAAATAAATTCGAAACAAAGAAATTATGTCTAGACAAAAATTATTTTATGCGACAAAAAATAGACCGACTTCTAATTGGGCCAGTGTTCTAAGCGACAATTTCGGTTAAACTAAACGCCATGCAACAAATTTTGGTCGGAACATTTTGTTGCATATGACAACTAGCTTTGCTAACGTGGCGCTTAGTATAATTTTTTTGGCGGATAGTACAAATTTCAGGGAGCAATACTATTCTACTGGGCAAACTTCTCGGTTACTACAATTTCATTTTCTCTCTAGTTCATTTTGTATACGTGCTAGAGCAGTCAAACCCAGGCCAATACGTGGCGTTTAGCACAAAATATAAGAACAAATCAAAAAGTCATTTTCAGAAAAAGTGTCGCTTAATACATTCTTGCGGGAAGGTATCGATATAAATATAAGTCAATGCTATGCTTATAATTTTAAATATTGTTACGTTTTTTTATGTTTTTATTAAAGTTTTTTTAAAAATGATTACTTGTTTTGCTTCAAAACCGATAGAAGAGAAAAGGTGCCTATTATCAAAATAAAAGATACAATTCAGTCGTAAAAGTTACACTTTCAACATGGGAAAAGTACAATCTGAAAATTTAATTTTCCATCACTGCTATTTATCTTTTTACCAAAAAAAAAAAAATTACTTTCTATTTCTGACATATGCATGGGAAGGATAAACCTATAAAATCATGAAAAAGTTTACAAATAAAAATTAGGTACGCTCTTTTAAAATGTTCAAATTTTATACTGTTTTTTTCGACATTTTTCACCCTCAAAAAGTAGTTTATTTAAATGAAATCTTTAAATCTTTAGGCTTATCCTTCCCTTCCGATAATGATATAGAGAAAAGCCTCACAAAATTTCAGCCAAATCGATCAATAACTTTTATTTAAGTTAACGAGCAGTTTTTGAAAATACGGATTCGAGATAATCGCGTAGTTTCACTGTACCATTATGCATAATGCAGTATTGTATACACTATACTATATACGCTCGACTATAACTCTGTAAATATCTAATATTTTAATTTTTCCTCGGATCAATATACTCTCAATACATTATATTTTCGAAATATGAAAGAGTATTGAGTATTTAGTTTCAAATTGAATTTGCAGATTACTCAATAAAGCTGTGCATGGTTCAATATATCGTCCATAAATGAGAAGATTGGCGATAGAGATTAACTATTATGATATATGTAAGAAATAGTTGTGGAGAGAGATAGGGTTTTCCAGAGACAGGGTTTTCCAGAAATGATTATATGGCGAATGAAAAAAAATTCAAATTGCACACGATTGACGTATGAAAATATTTAAAAAATTCCTTCTAGTCGCAGTTATTATGAGGAAACATTTCTTCCGTAACGTGAAATAAGCCCCGACGAAATAAGATCAAATCTCAAATTTCAATTTGAAAATAAAGCCAATTTGGCATTGCCACCACGCCAAAAGGCAGATGGACCCACAAGTTGATTCCCACAATCGACAGCTGGACAAAAAGAGCACACGAGGATTATCCGGTCACTGCGGCTATCACAGACTTGGACACGATAGCTCATCTTTTTGCCTAGAATGTCCAGAGAAAAGGGGAAGATGCGGAGCACGCAGTGTTCCACTGTATACGCTTCGCAGTAACAAGAATGGATCTATCAACTCCGGAGCTTCGAGTAAACCACATGATAAGCTCAGGTAACCGTGGTGTTGTGGTAAGTGCGTTGGACTACCATTCAATGCTGCCCGGGTTCAATTCCAGTCCAGGTCCAACACCTCAAAGCTTTTTTTATCGTGCCACCTCTTTCGAATGTCTGACAAGCAATCAAAAATCAAAATCACTCTCCGTTCGGAGTCGGCAAAGAAAACTGTAGGTCCCTTCCATTCCTGCAAAAATATGTCACGCACACACAAATGGTTGCGAGAAGCAGGCCCAGGTTCACCCTGAGCTGTAGCGCCACCTAAAGTAAAAAGTAAGCTCAGCGAACCACTTGTTGCAGATCTGCTCTTTCATAGAAAGCAAAAAAATCCACAAGGGATTTAATTTGCTTTTTTCAATCGGTTTGTGGTCTGGAAAATTCTATTTTTCATATTTTCCAGCGGCAACTGCGTAGCCAGTCCAATTAAAATTGGAAATGAACTGGAAACTTATTTTTTGAAAGGATATACCATAAAGAGAAAGTTTTTCAAATGTAAAAAGTTAATAAACTTCCTTGCTTTGTTCGATTGATGTTCGTTTTTTAAGGGCTTATACCTATTTTTGGTTTTCAAAGCAATGTATGGCAATTTTTTCTAATTTTCTCTTTGAAAAGTTATTTGTTGTATTATGATGATCAAGCGCCAATTTATCTTGGTTTTGTCAGTAAATTAATGGAGTGTATGATTGTCAATGAAAAACCTTATCATAAGACATCTTAAAACTCTCAGGTGAAACCTACTCTCCCTTTCTTCAAAACAATTTAAACCTTCTCCAAGTTTATTCACCGCTACATTAATAATAATAATAATTAATGTGTATGTGTGAAGAAAATGACAGCGATATATGGCATTGAATCGGGAGTGGAACAATTGGAGTAAATAACCGAAACACGGCAATTAGGTTCCATTTATTGTATCTAATTATATACATTCCCAGGCGCACATAATCGAAGGAGCATTACATTAATTATCCTGGCACACATTCGGTTCTTTTATTAGCGAACAATAAATTTTGCAATTCAAACCGAAAGCAATAGACTCGTATTTGTATTCGTATTCGTATTTGTATTTGTATCCATAAAAGCAAAGCAATTACTCGTAGTTGGGGGTAAGTTAGGTATGAACAATAACCTCCCCTAAACGAAAGGTTTTCATAAATTATCCTCCTGATATAAATAATTCGAATGATAGAGGCACGATTACTTTCACCATCAGTGCAATGCAACATTTCAATCAACTACACAGTACACCCTTTTCATAAGTTCATTCATATTCAAGTGTTGTTTTGCGATGAGGATTTCAAGTGGAGCAGGATACAAATACAAACCCTGAACTCTTACTGACGGGAGGATAGAAAACAAAGCTGTATGGAGGATTAGATTTACATTGCAAATTATTATTTACTTCGCCTTTAAATTGAACGAGGAGGCGCTACTGCCTGCATCACAAAGGAGCACATTATCATACATTATTTTATCTTTGTATTCAGATGTAGTGGGTGGATTGAGGCAGGATTTATTACATTACCTTGCAGGAGTATAATTTACATAATATGGCTAATATTTTCTGAGAATTTCCTCGAGACATGAGACATCTCGTGGCCTGGTTTTAATCGCTCAACACTTTGGGTATGACTTGAGTGCTTACTTGAAGTACTTAGTCCCTTTTTCATTTTTACAATTGTTATGAATAAGAAAGGCTCTCAATCAACAGACTTAGGGTGGGAGGGTTAAAGGAATAATTAAATCAACTATGGAGATACCACACTCACCTTACCACCCCGTTGCCACTTTCGAAATAGATTGAAGTAGGATTAGAAATCAAATACCCTTTTTAACTACATAGCTGATGATGGCGGTCAGGAAAAGACTAAGAATGAAGATATTTTTAAATTGACCACGAGGTAGGGCCCATGTCTATTAGAAACAATAAGGCACAAAATCTCTACGCAAGCACTGCAACAGGCTAATGAAAAATGGCGTAACCTTGGTATGTGTAGTCACACTAAACAGACTTGGCCTCAGCTAAATCGGCACAAAACTTACAGCCTGCTAAAAATCAGCGGAGCATATGGTATATCGGCACCCTAGTTGGCGTATTGACAGGTCATTGTGCCAATGCCTTCTGCCACAGCTGCATAGATGAGGAGGAGGAAGAATCCCCCTGTCACCTCCTGTGCAGCTGCCCAGCACTCTCCTCCTTCAGAAAGAAGATTCTGCGAGAATACTTGATTATAGACGTTCAAGATATTTCCTCAACGGATGTCAATAAAATATGGAAATTACCCAATTCTCCAAAAGTCTAAATGGTTCCAAGAGTACCGATAAGAATCGGCTTATGTGGTCTAAGTGAATCCTACCGAATACTGGGATAACCACCTAACCTAACCTAGGACCCATGTCCAAGTTTAACATGTGTAAACAGATAGGTAGCATAAGGAGAGTTGGGAAATCCCTCCTGCTTTCAGGATAATACATAGATAAAGATAGGTACTGCAGCTCGGTGGATAAGTTAGACGGTTTACTTTACGCATACAAGCATCCATCCAAATTATAATGTTGGCGTTTACTATTCTTCTAAAAAAAATTGTTGACATAGCACTTCAACGGCACTGTGAAGATCCAACTCTAAAATAAATAAATAAATATTTGGCTTCAGCAGTCCTAGGTAGAACCAAGCCTAGCTTCCCGAAACCATTTGTGTGTGCACGTTATATTTTTGCACGAATGGAAGGGACCTACAGTTTTCTGCCGTCTCCGAACGGCGAGTTGGGAAGCTTTACATGACAAATGATACTCTTTAATGCTTGTCAGGCATTCGGAAGAGATGGGCACTGTGAAAAACTTTTTAGGTGTTTGCGGCGGGATTCGAACCCAAGACCGTTGGCTCAGTAGTCCGACGCACTAACCACTTGCGCTACGGTGCCCACTGAAGATCCAACTCTATCTTCAGGCAATCGTAAGGGATGGAAGGGACCTATTTGGTTTGCCTTCTCCGAAAGCCGAGTTGAAAACTGAAAAGCTCCTCGCGATAGATGATACCTTTGAATGTTTTTCTAGTTGCGCTAGGGGGTTCAGGAATCTTCTCCAGATACCAATGGCCCGCACTGCTGTCATGTACGATTCACATACCTGATCCTGCCCGGAGAGGGTCAGCCGATATGTGCCTACGTACTAAACCTCACCTCCACACAAAGACTTCAACTATTCTCACCGCGGGACTGCCGTTAGGTACTGGCTAGCGGGGCTGGCTAGCAATTCATACTGTACGTCATGTGTCAGCTTCTGCTGCTTTTCTAAGCTTTTCTATTGTCCACAGCTCCTGTTAGAGTACTGTTATATAGCTGCTGACCGCAACATATGCTCGAAGTTACGAAGCGTGTTCCGTTTCTTCGTTCTCGTTTGGATATTCCGAACAGGATGGTGAGCTGCCGTGTCCAAATATGTGCAGGTATTTCCGGTTAACGTAGTGGCCAGACAGGAACTGCATAAGGTGGTAGTTGCAGTCCCCATGTTTTCGAGTTATCCAATCCTTGATTGTCGGGATCAGCTTGTAGGTACACGTCCCTTTTTGTGTGTTATTCCATAGAGCTTGCTATATAGCTGCTGACGACGCTGCATTTTCTTCTTGTTTATCATCTTGATTTCATTCGCATCATGTTGTTGGCTCAAGGCTCTCCTGTCTTAGATTCTCATCGTTTTGTCTGCGACGATGTCGATGTGGACCATCCCAGCAATAACAAAGGCAAGATGGTTCGAAAACCTCTGATCGTTCATAGGGCGCAGAGACTGTATATTGACGACATGTTTTTTTTGTCTCCTTCGTCTTTAATGCATGTGCCCAGTCGGGAGCTGCACATGCTAAGACTGATGATGTTACTTCGGAGAGTAAGACTCTTCTGTTGTTTCCAGGTCCACCGACGTTTGCTTAGTGGTGGTTTGCTTGCATACCTGAAAATTAGCAAACTCTACAGTTTATCGGCTTTTGGCTATCCATACCGCTTCCGTTTTTGAGTCGGCTAGTTCTAGGCCAGTGGATAAAAGCCAGTCCCTAATTCATGCGATTGCTTCGCTTGTAGCTGATTCTACTTCACGGATCTGTTTGGCAACGGTCACCACTGCAATGTCGTTAGCGAATCTAATTATTGAAACACCGTTCGGCAGCGTTAGTCGCAGAACTCCGTCGTACATTATATTCCACAATAGGGGCCCAAGAATCGATCCCTGTGGACCTTCCGCAGAAATGTCATTCGAAAGAGGTTTGGTGTTTGTCCATTGAGCCATGACGCCTGGCGCGGCCTTATTTCCAATTCTCATTACCATTAGCAATTCTGCTACTCCATGAAAATTACCCCAAATTTTTATTGTATACATATTATACTTCCTACAACATTTATTGTTGCTTGGAGCTTAAAGAACAAACAGACAACAACGTTTTTATTGAGTTTTGTCCTGCCTAAGGAGCCTGACTATTTTAAGCACTAGCCACTAGATAAAAACAGGGACATATGTACTTCACTCTCAGTTTCTCTTTAGAAAAGCTTTTCGTCTCTAAAAGGTTAAAGCTCTAAGGTAGTCTCCTAAGCAGTGGTGAAATTAAAATTAAGAGAAAATGAGTGCTGGCAATGTTTCTACATTAAAATGAAGCAACATTTAAGAGAAATGGTCAGCTGTTTCAAGAGTTCTATAAGCAGGAGCAGGAGTCTAAAGAGGGTTCTCGAATTTTGCATAGTTTTATTTGGCAATTCAATTCAGTTATGGATTCTATGTCCAGGTCCACCCCAAATGCTATTCAAAAATATATGTACAGTGTATTCTTGTTTTGAAATTAACTTAGTTACCTCCCTCGTCCTGGCGCACTTAAGTTGAAATAATAAATTCAAAATAATTCACCGATGTTTCAAATGTAAGAGCATATTCATCATTATTATGCTTATGAAGGCTCTCAACAGAAAGAAAACGAAAATAAAGACGAATTGAAAAGTTACCAACGATTTAATGAGACCTTCTGTGGGTGGACCTGGACGTTATTATTGACATTGAATGGACTCTCTGCGACTCTGCTACTGACGACGAGA
Organism: Brachyopa scutellaris; assembly: GCA_949775065.1. Classification (NCBI taxonomy): domain Eukaryota; kingdom Metazoa; phylum Arthropoda; class Insecta; order Diptera; family Syrphidae; genus Brachyopa; species Brachyopa scutellaris. The sequence continues at coordinate 174,779,640 of OX459112.1, read as the reverse complement.
TTTGTAGACATAATTTCAGCTTAAACAAAACAATATTGACCCTCACTTCAACCGGCTTTCTTTTCAAGGTTGGTGACTTTGACTGTAGCCAGAGGTAATTGAAAATGACCATTTTCAGTTGGACTTTGGTGGGAATGAAAGTGCCTAGCTTCTCTTAAATTAATTATAACAAATGGTTTGAAATATGTTATTCGGTTGAGCGTTTCAAGAGGGCCAACCAAAAAAATTTTGAGTTTTCCATTAGAGGGAAAACTGACTGTTCCTTGTTTCGGTTTTTTTTTTTAGCCCCGAACATATAAACAGGGCTTATTTTTGCTTACGTCAATTTATTGTATTTTCACTTAAAATATTTCATTTGGAAGATTTAGAAAAAGTATCAAACATTTAATCTTGTTAAGCCGCAGAAGCTTCTAAACAAATGTAAATGAGAGCTGTTGGTCTCACACTTTGCACTTTTGGTAAAAAGTATGTACATGTGTATAAAGAACTGTTACATCTGATGTTAATAAAATTGAGGCACTGCGCAAACTTTCAGATCATCAGCCGGTTTTATTATCCTCAGTGGCCATTGTTAGTTCGGATCCAAAGAGTGTTAAGGGGTTCTTCCTCTTCCTAGTGATAACTTTCAAATCTGCCATTTCCGCATAAATGGAAAGCCCTTGTTCTCGAAACCACCGCTTCACCACACCATAGCTGCAATGATTTCTATGAATATGCCTCTTGCCATTATTGCTATGTCATCGACATATACTATTGTGTGGATGCCAGCCCCCGGAGAGAGTCCACAGTGATATTCCATTGTGTAGTATAGGTGGAAAGTACACCTCCTTGTGTGCAACCTCTACTAACCCTTCCTCTACGTTTTAGGATTTCCGTCAGAGTATTTATCCGTGTTGTTCGACAGATTGTTTATCCATCTTAACACTAATAGGTTAACCCTACGTTTTTCCAAGGCTGGTCTCAGACTTCCGAAGCACTTCTTATCGAAGGCATCCTCAATGGCCATTAGGTGGTCATTGCAATCTCTCCGGTTTTAAGCACCTCTTTCGCAACACGTAAATGTAGACATGCTTGCTTCATACTCATGCTATGTTATTATTCAAGTAATATACCATCCTAGTCCCGCGATTTTGAATGGGGAAAACGTTCTTATCGGACCTTTCACTGCTACTGACGCTACAATCCGTTCTGGCTCCCCATATCTATCCTGTTCGCTCCTTGTTTCCCAGCTTCCATCAGGACTTCGTTCATGTGATCCAATGATTCCACTATTTCCCCCATGCTGTTACCAATGAGTCCGATTTTGGAAACTGGATCTCTGGAGATAATCTTTTGTAGTCTACTGACGTCAGATGAAATCCCCTTCATGACTCCCTTTTACGTCGCGTCGTCGCAAAGTTCTTTTCAGCTCTTTCTTTTTAGCCTTATGTTCATCCCACAATTCTGGTCCATTCTCTTTCATGACATGATTGAAAACCTTTCTCATATATATCCTTTGAATCTTGCTCTACAACTAAAGTAGCAGTAGCAGTATACACGCCATTCGGTTTGCATCTTCAACTGACGATTGTAGATTTTTTAATTGTGACTCTTAATGCCAAGAAGTTTTATTTATTCTGAATACCATTTCATTCAGTTGTTTCTGTAAAACTCGTGGTATTTCTCCTATCCGTGTTTCTTGGAATTCTAATGCATTTCCAATCTGTTTTCCTTTTAGATCCATACTGAAAGTCAAAGCTCTGTGGTCAGACAGTGTTGCTCGATCCATTACCTTCCGATTTTATATTTTTTTGCTATTACACAGGGTCACGCTAATCCCTTTATTTCGCCTTACACCCACGATGGTTGATTCTGTTTCTCTGTTGATAATAGCGAGATCTTCGCACTATACAAATTCGAATAAAGTCATTGATGCTGTGTTGTTTTCTTTGGCATCGCAAAAAGTTTTTACACCTTGATTCCTCTTCCTGAATGTGTTCACCGAAGACTCTTCCTCTTTTGTTGGAGGAGGTGGTCTAGAGAATCCTACAGCAAGTATGCAGATGCCACAATAAAGCTGCCTGTACCTGATCCTGCTCTTGCTGCTACAAGGTCTGGGGAACAGACTTCCAGCGATACAAATGCTTCAACTCCGTGCCTAATCAGGATCACCTTAAAATGCTAAACGACATACTTGTGTGGTAGTCCTCTTATCTTTCCTTTAAAGATCCAATGCTCTTATATGTGAGCTATATCAAATGAATTCTCTACAAAGGATCTTGTCATCACTGCTATAAAAATTCAATTGATTCACCGTTAATTTTTCCCGGTACCTCTAAATTATTGCATATTTATTTGCTTACTCGTATGCAAGTCTATATCTGAAATAAAGCAAATGTCCAACATAGTTTCCTCCCAAAACAATATGTAACAATTGTTACAATAGGCGTGTTTTTTTTCAAATCTATATAGGCTTAGCGGTAAATGAGAAAAAAAAAACGCTGAACAGTGACTTGGCAGGACTATGCTAATTGATGTTTGACAGTTTCACATCGGCATTGTTTTCATTGAAAGTAAGGCCGGTAGATATAAAGCGCTCATTAATAAGTTGGTGGATAGAATTTTTATTCGTCAAATTTAATTCAATTAAATAGTAAAATAAGGAACATGTTCACTTAATTCATTATACAGTCAAACTTCTTTATAACGAAATTCTCTATATTGCGAAATTTGTTGGCACACTTAAAAGTTCCTACCAGAACTTAATAGTTCCTCTATAGCGAAATATGTGTTAAACTTCTTTATAACGAACACACTTATTAGTCCCTTGTAGGTTCGTTATAAAGAAGTTTGACTGTAATTCTCTTTTCCTTGTCGGATAAATTCGTATTTCATTGCTTTCTACCCATTTTAAAATGAACAGAATTAATTTAAATTTGAAATGACAGCAGAGTTCGGTTGATAGCTACCGGCCTTCATATTTCTCCCTCACTTTCATGTCATATTTGACATTTCGATAAAAATTTCGATAACTATCGACGAAAAACAGTTTGGTAGCACATTTTTCTATCCAGGCTAAGCACCTAAGACTGGGTAATTATCCAGGTTTCGTAAGCCTATATAGGCTTAGTTGTTAGTGTAATTAACATCGAAAAAATTTTCTAAGCCTATATAGATTTGAAAAAAAAACCCCTTATTTTGAATTCCTATATAAACACCCTGCAGTTATTCATCTGTGGTAATGAGATTCTAATTGAAAGCACATTTTAAGTATGAAAATAAAAAGGAAATTTTTTATTCCAACAAATCATTTTCACTAAAACACACTGAGCATTAACATACATATATGTAATTACTTCGCTGCGCATTTAAGGATAATGCCTTTCAGATTGCACATCAGAGATTATTTCTTCATTAAAATAAATAATGTGAGTTAATTTCTTTTTAATAAACATACATAATGTAACTGCATCCTTCATGTGAGGTAGATATTCACTGCACAAGTGCACATACAGACAATTCGATTCCAATTGCAATTCCATTAAACGAAGAATATAGTATTTATCAAGATTTAATTTACACAATTCCATTTGGCTGGGTGACCTCAAGCGTTTTTGCCAACACACATACACAGAGCACCTACAGTTGAATAGTTTTCATTTAAAATGGAGCAAGGTTATTGCGGAATATCATCTCCTCTGGGGAGGGTAAAAGTTAAGTTGTCAAAATGTAGGTGTGTCATTGTTTTCCATTGTCGGGAGATGCTATGAAAAAAAAAAACGTCCAAATGTGGATTAGAATTTATCCAACAAAAGATTCCACTTCAGAATTGCATTCGATTCGGGGGGACCCACCATGAATGATTCAGTATGACACGATTTGTCCTTGCCAAGATATTCCTAGTTTTTATTGTATTGTTTTCTGATACTTTTTTTTTAACTATGATTACTTTTGTGGAATTTGTAATTATGTTTTCAATCAGTTATTTTATATTGGAATCCGAAAAAAATTAGTATGTCAACAATTTAGTTTAAATTGAATTTCGAAAATAATTGTAAAAATGTTTGTAATTAAAGTAATAAGTTGTTAATTAAATGTAATCAATTAGATGTACATCACATGTTATTATTTGCACGTAATGTATGCAACGATTACCTGCTATGTATGTAGCTGCGATTATACCTAATGTAACTTCAAAATATTGATTTCATATTGTAACACGCACTTTCAATTTAAAATCTCCACCGAAGATCAATATTTGCTCCTTAATAGCCTAACTCAGTACTACGTCCGATTACGCAGGCTTCCACGAACAAACTCCCATTACATCAAATTTCACTCACAGTACCGTACCGAGCTGCGTTAAGCAAATATCCCTTTATCTAGAATCTTCGTATGAGCCGGGATTTCTCTCATATCACTTCGAGTTACCATTGAAGTATCTCTTGAGATACGGTGTGGTTCTCAAGGAAAGACTCTTTTTTTGAAAACCCGTTTTACAAGATAATCTTATAGATTCATGTCAAGTTATACCTTACTGTTGTAATTGATTACCTAAAAGTTAAACTTTGCTCTGTACTTCCGTTACAAGATAGAAAAGAAAAAAATACGAAATAAAAAACCAGCTTGAACTACCATTATCCTTTTCTACAGCAAACCCATACTTTACATTATTACACACGATTTTATTTAAAATCTGTTAAAGGGAAATAACTCCATGTGAGGTTTTTTTAGAATATGTGGTCTCCCAGCTTCAGAAGTCCTATAGAAATAGTCTGGCTATACATCTCGCCTGAAACCTTAAAGCAGCCAAAATACATTTTCGCAGTTTCTCTGCTTTAAATTTACCAACACTTTTCTGGGTCAACATTAGTAGTTAAAAAAAAATTGTACCCAATAAAAAAGAAAGTAAAAAGAAACCGACTAGGGATAAAAGATACTCTCTATTTTTAGATTGTGGACCTGAGATTAATGTGGGTTCGCTACGGGGGAACATATTGAAGTGGCATTTAACTGGGCATTACTGGGGAAATCAATTTTAATGGAGATTTATTGGTTACCATGTAGCATTGTGATTTCTTCAACTGCAAATCCAAAGGAAAGAAAATAATAATATATTTAAGGACACCTTTTCTTCCACATGAATTGACTTCTGTCAGACGTACTGGGTTAATAAACGAATTTTCTGAGACGAGCCTGGAGGTGAGTACCTACTACGGGTCAGATATGTACGTATTGAAAGGTACATTTAGTTTAACATTTGCATATGCAAGCCATCAATTATGATCGAAATCATTTAAGCGGTTGCAGCGTATGTGCTTGAAAATCATTGAAATGTACAAAGGAAGGCACGTACTATGCATGTGGCTACAGGAAGAAAAATAGCACACCCATCAGAAATTTAAGCTCTTATGCGTTTCTGGATAACTAAAATACGGTGACAATATTAGAAGTTGTATATAACAGACAAAGGTATGTATGTGCTTACATCAAAGCGCCAAAGAGAATAACCAGAAGCCGCCCTCTTGCTACAAGTAAATGCATAGAAAGTACTCCCATCTGTTGCAAATAAAATTATAACAGATAATCAGATGATATATGGTCCAATTTTAATTTAAATAATTCACGCTAGATGCGAATTTTCAAATGAACTCAATATAATAAAATTTAATTTAAAATATGAGTGCTTGCTTACAAGTAACCACTGTACTCAGGAAATCATAATACGGAATCTGTGAGTATGTTGCGATTTAATGCATAGATTTTCACTGCCAATGAAATTATATTTTAAAATCAGTGCTGCTAGCTTTACCAATGCTTCTATATAGAGGAAAACAATTGAATTAATCTGAATAGAGAAGAGGAAAATAAATTGTAAACATGTTTTCGTTTTCGTATGCAAATGCAAAACTTTTCTACAATTGCAGTGATGATGTCAGAAAGTGAATCCGTATGCTGTTCAGGAAATGTGTTCAATGTAAATCAATTGAAATTAAACAAAAAAAAAAAAAAAAATAAATAAATAAAAATAAATTCAAATACAGTGGTGGTCCAGTATAAGTTAGGTTAGGTTAGGTGGCTATACACCGCGCGCCGGTAGGATTCACTTAGACCAGAGTAGATCCATTGTGCTGCCACGTGAGCAGATTTTTCATATACATTCAGTACAACGAATGCCGATGTAACAAATGATCGATATAGCGTATACTTTTTCCAAATACATTAGTGTCTCTGTATGTATGTATAGCGAATGAAAAAAAAAATTGATATTCGATATAATAACGAATATTGTTACAATATGTGTGTACGTACAATGCCTTAAAAACAGAGAGAGAGAGAAGTTTACTTTAAAAATACATATGTTTAGGGCAACTCCCTTGATTGCGAATACAGTGTACTCTCTCCTTACGGACACCTCTCATAACCGGACACCTCTTATAACCGGACAGATTTCAAAGAACCGAAATAAATACACGATTTTTCATATAAAAATCTCTCCCATAACCGGACTCTCTCATAATCGGACACGGACACCAATTTTCGTAACCGCAATGGAGTGTCGCTCTCTCTTAAACGGACAAAACACATCTACGTATGGCAAACTATTTACATACTTTATTTTGTATTTGATTTGTTCTCCTCGTCTTTACACTTTGCAAGGAAACAAAACAAAAATGTGATATGTGGAGTGTGCCTTTTCGTCATTATCACGTTCGCGGACACATGATTTTCGATGGTGAATGCTAGAATGACACACGCATATCTCCGACATTTTGAGAGATATCTATATAATTAAATCGCTAGCACAAGAGCTTGTGATTCCTCTTGAGAGTTTATTTCTGCACCGATTTCAATGATTATCAACTGAACTTTGTTCATCAGTATAAACAATTTTGAAAAAGTGGATATGAGTAAAGTTACTATGATAAAACATTATACCCTATACTTACATTCTCTTTTTGTTCATTCGTAGACCGCAAATGCTTGTAGGGCTTATATATGCGAGAATTATCGCACTAGTTTTATATTATTTTGTGCGAATTTTGTATGAAGATAAACAAGATTCCGCTGGTTACAGTAAAGTGAAAATATGTCTCTGGTAGGACAAATAATGCCGGAATATGGAAGTTTACTGTACTTCTCGTCAGGATTCCCGTCTTTTCCTAACATATCTAAAATTGTCATGACCCGCTTATTTCCTCAACCATTGACGGCATATTCTGTCTTGTCCGCGAACGTGTTACCCAACAACTATGTGCATTTATAAATCCCATTGCATTTTTAAATATGTTTGCATGTTAAGTGTATGTTTGTATGTATGTATGTATGCATGTGTCATTTTACGGTTGATTGTCATAGACAGAAATTAGTATTTTTGGTAACTTGTATTTATGACATAAAAATGAAATCCTTTATAAAATAAAATGAATACCACACGTCTGTTGTGTTTCTTTGTTAAATAACGTGAATTTATTTTTCTCTCCCATAACCGGACACCTCTCATAACCGGACAAATTTCTCGGTACCGTCAGTGTCCGGTTACGAGAGAGTTCACTGTATATGGAAAATAGGCTTCACACTATCATTTGTGAAATGATATTCGTAGACTGTCATTCGTCCTTCTACCAAAATCAACGAACAATTTTAACCCACATCATTCTCGCCATCTTTCCAATCGTCATTTTTCATTGCAAGCTACACACTATTATCTTTCAATCATTCCAGGAAAAATGTCATGTTAAAAATGATACGTATTATGTAGCCTACTTTAAGGGTAATCATAAAACCTTTAGCTCGCCGCAATCACGTAAAAAAAGGGCTTACTCCTCGGACATAAGCTCGACCACTGTTCAGAAAGGAAAGTATAACAAGACCGTTGAGAGTTTTAACAAGTGTATTAATTGGGCTGAACCGAACAAAATTCTAGAGCTGTGTCAATCGCTCAAATTTGAAGATCGAATCGTTCAAGTATTGGTTTCAAAAATGATTCAGTCTTTTCAATCAATCATTAAATGATAGAGATTGAATAATATATTGTATTGGTCCACTTCATTTCAATACAACCAAAAATCTCAATCAGAATGGATTCGTTCATTTTAGTATATGAGTATTCGATACAGATAGAGAGTTTGGGAGCGCTCACGAAATCACTTATGCCGGCGAAAAACCGGTTTCATACCATACTGCAAGCGCACACGGTAATTTTGTGCCGACCTAATATATTTTAAAATTTGTGCATGTATTAGTTTTCAACCCCATTCAACGTTCAGAATTCAGATAATATTCTTGCTGTTTCTCTTTTTCATTCGACATGTAATTTTCTTTCAGTCTTTATTAACCGAGAGAACGGAACAGGTCATATGACTGAGAAAAGTATTGACTTTATGAACGATTGACTTGTGGTTGTGTGAATACAATCATCAATATTTTTCGGTGAACGGGTCAAAAAGATCGAATCAATCACGATTAACACAGCTCTACAAAATTCTGAAATGCTTGTTCTAAGAAGTCTACAGGAAATAGCTGTAAACGCTGTTAAATACTCGCAAAAGCAAACCCTTATTGGCGATTTCTTTTTAAAAAAAACTAATTAAATGAAGAAATTAATGTTGTTCGAGTGTCGTTCGCTATATTGGGCCACCACTGTATACTGCATATTTCAAAACTGTTGTTAGACTCTCAATGAAATAGTAATTACAAAATGAGAAAGAGCTCTTAGGCTTTTTATAAAGGATGACTTGATTGAGTAACGGTAAAAAAAATCAAGGGGCGACTAAATTTAAGTCGATCGGCAGCCCTACGAGTAGAAGCTGTCTTGATAATTTTCAATTAGAATTTAAAATTGCATACAGGCCAAGGCATTTCCTTCCAGCAACTTGTTTTCATAAAACTCATATTGAAGAAACACTCTGACTTTAAGCTCTCTATAATCTTCGATGCCATTTAATTCAATTAAGTGTTCGTCCTTCAAAAAGGATGAAGCAAATTTGCAAACTTATCACAATTTGCATTTTCTTGAAAAGCAGTAAAATAAAAAATTTAATTGAATTAAATGAAATACTCAATGAAAATTCTTGCTCAATTTAAAATAATAGAGAAATGAAATTCCAGAAGGACACCGCCCTGCGGTCGCATAAATGAATATCCCCACCAAAACAACGTTAATCCCGTGGATTATGGCAATTTGCATCTTATCTCGATTTCATCACTTCCCCAAACAATCCGTAGACCAACCAAATTATTTAGGGATACTTTAATATTGGGCGCTCAAGCCCAAACACATCCAGATACCATCATCGACTTTAGTGCGGAATTAACTAATACTCGTTCATTGGACATTTGTGAAATTGCAAATTCCTTCCGGAATCTAGTTTTATTTATGAAAATCTTAAAACACTTTTCCAAAGTAGTCTGGGAATTTTCGAAATCACATTTTTTTTTAATATGAGAACGCCAGGAGGATGCGGGGATGATGATGGAAATATTCTGGCCAAAGGACAATGTTCGATGTACCCTCTCGCTCGTCATGAGAAGCAGTGGTAGTCATAAAATAAATTAATTTCCCTTCGAGTGGAATGACGGAAACAGAGTGAAAATAAAGGAATATTCTTTCTTAATTTACTTTCTTTTTTTCCGTAGGAGATTTTGGTACTTTTCCTTGTTTTGGAAATGTTCTAGTTTCAACGACTCTAATCTTACTAAAAGAAATAATAATCGTGATTGACATATTGACGTTGTACGACGCAGTTAGGAAAGGTTCAGTGAGTCTTTGGGGGAGTTTTACTTTTTTGCAATTTAGGACTATGATCAGGTAATGGAGCAATTTGCCTTTTAGTTACAAGTAGAAAGGTTTAATCATTCAGAATAACACAGTCGAACCGTGCATCGTAAACGTGTTGCTACGTGTAGTGAGTGGAGAATCTTAGAATTCCTTGTTTTGGCAATAAAAACCTCAACAGTAAAAACATAAAGTATAGGAACTACAACCGCACTGGTGCCAGAGCATGTTTTTTTTGACACCACTTTCCTCTTGATGCGATGCAATTAGTCACAAACTTATGAACAGTGAACACATGTATTTAAAAGAAAAAATATCCCAAGCCTTCTAGTAAGGATTGAAAAGATTCAAGTTGTTTGGGTAAATACCAAATTACAGCTGAGAATCTACCACTCATAGCACCCAATCTCGTACTGCAATTTCTCATGGAAATTGGTCTGGATGAGGTGCTGTGATCTAAGGAATCCTCCCCGGGGATAGGTGTGAGCGAAGCTCTCTCTCTCTAACCGATTCCCATAGAAATAATGACGAGAGGGATGTTCCATAGTCTAGGACTCGTAGGGGGCACAATAGATCTTAAGGTTGCGGTGCATCTTAACCTTCAATAAAAAAAGGATTGTCAGATATGTTTACAGTACATACATTATTAACTATTTTCTAGATATTCTGCTTCAAAATGTTTAAATTTTTCTATTCGATACGAGTTGAATAAGTTTTTAAAAAAATATTTGGCTTTAAAAAAACCTCGCCTCTCAAGTCTGTATTGTCTCTGAAAAACTTTAATTTTAATTAAAATGATTATTAATTTAAAAGATGGAATTAGGTGATAATTCAAGAGAATATAGGCAATGGCTAATTACTTTGAATGTTCCGTGAGTCGGAAAATTAATTTTTGAGTGGAGATTGAGTGGATTTGGAAAATGTTATTTCGTTATACCTACATATGTACCTTATTGTATTTATTTGATACGTAATGTTGATTGTTCGGTGATGATGATACGAATGGCTAAACATTGCTCCACGCACCATCCTCGTAGTCTCTGTACTTATGTAATACGGTCAGCTGTATCCCTGGTCATTGACCTTACTATTATTGGAGTGCGGTGGAGGATGCGTCGTTGTTGCGTCTTCTCTTTCTTCGCCAATTCGGCCATCATGATGTTGTGGATCGTGAGTTGGATTCCCGAACGTTGAAAGGGCTAAACTGTACCTCCTTAGCCAGTCATGCATAAGAGGGAGTGAGACAAGCTGCACGTCTCTGTTATCATCATCTCGGGTAGCTGTCATTTGGAAGTCTGACATTTGTGACACTGGCAGTATAATGCTTGTTTGTTGCTTTTTGTGCAGAATTGGAGTTTCGCGAATTATGCATGCGTTGGACAGCACGTTTAAAAAAAATAAATTTAAAGCTAAGTATACATTGGTCGAAAATGACAAAATGCATTGCCATTCACTCTGTCTGTTTACAAGTCATTTCAGAGATTATGGAATGAATATTTCTGGAGGCAGAAAAACAAAATGCACAAATATGGACCATATCTTAAAATGATAGAGTAAATCATAACATTTGAATCATAATCTGAAATACATCCAGGGCTTTATAAAAGTACTTTGCATATATCGTATAATCCCATTAAATTAATTCGAATATGGTGAGATTAGAATTTGTCTTTCGTAAATCCATTCACAACACCTTTTCGGGTTAAATAAATCTTTTTTCGTTCCACACGAGATTACATTAAAAACAGATTGAAAATTGTTTATGACAATGCTTGGTGGTTGCATTTGCAATAAATTGGATCTATTGCTGTCAGTATTTCACGTCACTGTATTTAATTTATTTACTAGCTGTAACCCGGTGCGCTTCGCTCCACCTATCTTTTCAAAATTTGCTCGCGCACATAGTTATTCGGGTATGATAGAAAGGAAGTACATAGTAGGAAGCAATCACTGCTGCTCTATTTTCAACTTCGATTTCCATTTTTTTCTCTATCTGTCTGTCTGTCTATCTATCTATCTGTCTATCTATCTACCTATCCATCTATCTATCTATCTATCTATCTATCTATCTATCTATCTATCTATCTATCTATCTATCTATCTATCTATCTATCTATCTATCTATCTATCTATCTATCTATCTATCTATCTATCTATCTATCTATCTATCTATCTATCTATCTATCTATCTATCTATCTATCTATCTATCTATCTATCTATCTATCTATCTATCTATCTATCTATCTATCTATCTATCTATCTATCTATCTATCTATCTATCTATCTATCTATCTATCTATCTATCTGTCATGTCCTGTTTTTCTGTCTATCTGTCTGTCTGTTTGTCTGTCTGTCTGTCTATCTATCTGTCTGTCTGTCTGTCCATCTGTCTGTTCTGTCGGTCTATCTGTCTGTCTGTTTGTCTGTCTTTCTCTCTGTCTATCTATCTATCTATCTATCTATCTATCTATCTATCTATCTATCTATCTATCTATCTGTCTGTCTGTCTGTCTATATTAATTGACCAAAATGATTCACATTTCACCTGAAATTAAATTTTGTATGACAGGTACTGAAACCACCGGTTGTTGAGTAACCGCACTGATGCTATGTTGTTTTCTATATTAAGAAAATCGTACGCTAAAAATTTAACCAAAATCGGTTGGGTAGTTTCCGAATCTATAAAAGGCAAACATGTATACATTAATTTTTATGGTATATAAATATAGATCTAATAACTTGACTCCAGCTCCACCTATCGGGTCCAAATTCTATAATTTTCTCTTTTGGCACTGAACCAAGATATATTATGAATATGAGCATTTTTTGTCCATAAATATAGAAGTTGTTAATAACATGACTCCAGCGCCACCTTTCGGGTCCACATTTCATAATTTTCTCTTTCTGCACTGAATCAACATATATTTTAAATATGAGCATTTTTGGTCGATAAATATAGAAGTTGTTAATAACTTGACACCAGCGCCACCTATCGGGTCCAGATTTTATAATTTTCTCTTCCTGCACTGAATCAACATATATTTTGAATTTGAGCATTTTTGGTCCATTAATATAGAAGTTGTTAATAACTTTACTCCAGCGCCACCTAGCGGGATGAAATATACTTAACAAAGAACTCTCATGCATACCAAATATACACAAAAAATTTCATAAAAATCGATTACAAACACCGTGACATGAGATTTTTATATATTAGATTATTTCCTTACTGCTGCCTTCTTATATTCTTAAATTATTTATAGGAATAAAGACAAAATATTTGCTAACCATCTAACAGAGAAAAAACAAGCTTGTGGTTTGCTAGGTTAAGTTACGGCAGGTATAGTAGTTCCTGCCTTTAGTTCTAGTACCAGCACACTTAGGCCTATGGAGACCAGTTGTGTGACCAAGAATCTAAGAATCTTGGGGATATGTATTCCCGCTACAGCTTTGTACAAAGCGAGATAAGCTAGGTAGCATATCCCAAAAAATCATTTAAAATGAAAAATTTGCGCCAATTTGACCATCCGAGAAAATTCTAACACCGCTAAAAAATATTATATGCCTGTTATGGTACTAGAACTGCGTGCCGAGAACCTTCAGCTCCTCGTGGTAATACTTTACAAGCTTCGATGTTTTTAATAATACCCTATATTAAATTGCCGGATTGTTTAAGTCACCTTGTGAACAAACTCACTGTAACTGTCAAACCAATCTCAACAGTTTTGGCAAAGCATCTATGCAATCGTTTGAACTTTGTAAGCATGCAATTTTTTTAGTTTTTTTGGCAGCTGTTCAGTACATATTTGTCAGTACAAGAATTCTGCAAAAGTGAAAGTGAAACACTAGATTATATACATAAGCATTTGAGGAAAATCGCCTCATTGTAGAGTTATCACTTTAAGCCTCAAACAGATGTGCAGAATTTAGCATGCAGCGCATTTAGAATACACAGGTTTATATGGGAGCGATTACATGTGTATTCTGCACCCTCTATTTCTAAATTGGCTGTGCAGCCTCGGTAATAGATCGCGAAATTAGTACAATTTTGATCATTTGGCACTATTTTTTTTTTTCATATGACATTTTTTTACTTTGTTTGCCACAGCCAACTCAATGGAAGAATTGTCAGAGAACTCTGCACATCTGTTTCAGGTGCAGATTAAGACGCAGCGCCGCGTGCAGCCTGTCTGCACATCTGTTTCAGGCATTATGGTGAGGAGTATGCAATGACAAGGACATGAAGCCAGTTTGAATACCAACTTGTTTGTCTTACAAATAGCTCTTACTTATTAGCCTAAAAGCACTTTTATTCCATGCATGACAGCGAGAGTGTCTTCAGCCACTTTATACTTCATGCCGATACCTACCTACACCACCACTTTTTTATATCACATACGCATTCTTCATACTCATACCAAGCATGTGTCGCTTAGCACGTTATGAATTCGAAGTATGCACGTATGTTTTTCGTGCGTGTGGTATTTCCTGAGGATGAATAGAGTAATTTATTTCAATATTCTCTTTTACTTCTGTGCAGGCTGTTTCACTTAAGTGTAGCAACTAGTCTACATGACTTTGGTATACATTTTTTTTTTTTTTAATATTTTTAAGTGTGTTTAATTGTTTTAGAATATTTTAAGGAGGCCTTTTAAAGTCACACTGTTGAAGGTGAAAGTTAGGCCACTTAGACTGGTTCGAAATTCAAGCATGATATCCAAGCCATCTAATTGTGAAAAGAATACCACACGAGGCTCTTCTAACACTTCATGAAGCTATGGGAAAAGAATTCAAAAACAAACATTTATTTCACAAAGCAAATATTTTAATATAATGAATTTGTAGTTGTCTCGATTCGTCCTTCCAGGTTTTTCTCCATTTTCTGCGATCTTTCCAGAAATCCAACATCGCCTTTGGATCACCATTTTTCCACGATTTTTCCTTGATACCGTCGGAGAATTCAGAATGTCCACCAACTGATACAGCCAGCGACAAATAAAACTAGAATTTATGTATTTAATAAGACAGACAATCCTTCGATTATAATTAAGTACAAACCTCTCGGTCAAAGGGTGCCATAAGACCCCCCTTGGCCCATTCCTTGGAATGCTTTAGATTGGGGAAAACTTTGGAGAAATCACCTTGAATGTACCCATACTCATAGTCATCTCTCCACAGAGATATATGATCTTCTGTCCAGTCAAGCGTGTACCTATGATAATCGGTATCTGCGTAAGAACTTTTAAGGGTAACAATTCGCAATGCAGGATTGTCTGAAATTATAACGCCACCATAGATTTCATGGTGTCTATTTCCTTGATTATATGCGATTCTTATCTGCCCCGATACGTATTCCTCTACTCCGTAGTAATTTTCCCGTGGCTCCAACAGAATCACTATAAAAAGTAGATCCCTTGTTATCAGCTATCATTTTCCTCTCTTTCGAAAGGACGAGTTAAAATAAAAATATTTGGAAAACTTACTTGGAAATAACCAATCGCCTTTGGGTAGGCGTGCTCCAATTTGAATGCGCCCATATCGAAAGCTAAACGAATCCTTTGTATGGATTTTGGCTGATATGATGGGAGGCAATATTTGTGAAAACTTCGCTTGTCTCGAGCATTCCCATGGCTTGTCTTTAGCACCTGTACAACTACCATAAGAATATAGAAAGTCAATTAGGAACAATCAAACCATTACACCTACCCCTCTAGTTCTATAGATCCCTTACGAATTTTCAGCTCATCATATCCCGGTATGTCAGACTGGAAAGTAGGCGATATGTGTAATTTGCCATCTGTGACGTAACAGTTCTCCCATAGATTCTGATATGATACAAATGAAGCATCGATTTTATCGAAAGGCATGAAGACCTCTCTGCTCCATGTTGTCAAGTTAAGAGTTTTAAATTCATCATGAAAGATAAGCGCACCCTTGCATACGGGCTTGTGGCCAACTGTAGTAACAGATGGCTCACAAGTCGTAGATGTCTTAGGTGTATTCGAAACTGAACTAGGATTCGGACAGAACTCTGGCAATTCTATGGAATCTTCGGGTACCTTAAGATCTTGCAAAGTGTGTGCTTTAGTTTCCGTATTAGTGAAGCTAACTTCAAGCCAAAAATATATACTAGTATTAGGTTCCACAAAGGTGTTTATATTATCAAACGCCCATTGGCCATTTGTGGGTTCTGTTATGATGGCAGAAAAGTCTGATTGATCTGGATTTGCTCTTGGCTTCCCAATATTTACATGGAAAATAATTTGTTTAATATTTTCGATACCTGGAAGTGCAAAAATAAGAAATGATTATTTCTGTTGATTAAATATAAAATCTTTGATGGCACATTTTTGATAGATAAACACGTTTGGAGTGATGTCAATGGACACTTTAACAGCGCTGTTAGAGCATCATATGGTATGTACACTTAGTGACAAAACTCTGCGTACACTATATGCTTGTGTTTAAACGGGTTTTTCATGGCAAAATAAACAAACAAACAAAAACAAAATAACTAATTTTTGTTTCATTGTAGAAAGTACTATGCACATACTAAATAATAAATACAATAAACAACTCAAAAATAAACTATAACTTCATTTTTCTTCAATTATATCAAAATAAGGGTGACAAAAGTTAACGTATAGAGGGTAACTTTGGACATTATGGCGCAGGGGGCATTATGGCGCATCTTGTAAATACCACATTTCCGGTTTACTTATAGAAAATAAAACGATAGGAAAACTTGAGTCTTCTTTGATAGAATGCCATGTTAAGTTGTAAAGCTGTTGCGATTTTTTTTACAAGTAAAAAAAATTGTAAACAAAAAAATTGCCCACTCTTGTCATCTACATATATTTTTGGCTCTTTTTCATTTGCGTGTAGCTCCTTAAGTATAAAACACGCGGAGTTAGTGTACACAGTGAAGTGAAGTGAATCATTTTAGTTTCCCTTTGGCGGCATTGATTAGTAACAGTAAAAGAAAATCGGGCTTTTTTCTAAGTTTTGTGTAAATGCCGTAGCGGCATTATGGCGTCCTCTGGCCCTTATGGAGTTCACATGTAAAGCATGTAAAAAAAAAATTATACTAAGACTCTAGAACGATGACGACAGGAAGCATGTTTAGGTGCTCCCACATGCATAGGAGTAGAAAACGAGCAGAAAATTGTGGCTCGTATTAGGAAACTACAAGCGTAATGATTCTCTTATAACAGAAAAGGGCTGTTTTAAATGGGCTTTGAACAGGCAGGCAAATACAGGCCAAGTCGCAATTATAATTAGTCGTAGGTGATCCCACGATTCATGTACTTCATTAAAAAATACTTGTGATAGCTGTGACAAATCAAACCGCGATTACAGCATCACGCCATATTGCCCAAGAGGATGCGCCATATTGCCCTATGCATGGGGCATTATGGTTTTTTGTAAAACATTTTTAACTTAACTTTTTCATTGTTTAAATCATTGAAATATTATAATTATTTAAAGTATTTTTGTTCTGATTTTCTTATATTTTCTAACTGATTTTGTTTTTTAATAAAAAAGCTTTTCATGTTGAAATTATTTGAGAAACAAAAAAAGTGCGCCATAATGCCCGAAGTTACCCTACGTTAAGATTAGAGTACGATTAGACGAATAATAAGATGTATCAATAAGGTGTTGGATTTCCTTTTGATTCTACCGCTGCTGGCATTCTCTTTGGCATTGATTTGATTATTTTTTTTTAAACCAAAGGCTTAATTTAAGCCTATTGCTCTTCAAGAAACTTTTTTCACGCCTTTCTGTTTGTGATGTGTTTTTTTTTAAGACGTCACGTCGGTTGATTTCGTCCCATAAGTGCTCTGTAGGGTTCATGTCAGCAGACAGCGGTAGGGTTTTCAACTATTTTGTGTGGTATACGACACGATCGATTCTTGTGCAAGACGAGAGGTGTGCTTGGGATCGTAGTCTTGTTGGAAAGCAAACGATTCCCCCAATCCTAGTTTAATAGCACATTGTTTAAGTCGATCGCTTCGTTGAGATAGTACAGCTCGCCTCTTGGAATAATACGCCCAATCCAAGAAAAACGCCAGACAAATACGGTCTACGATATCCTTCTGAAATAAAGGAATTAATTAGGGAAAAAAGAAAAGCGCGTAAAAGATGGCAACAAAGTCGTGCTCCACAGCATAAAACACATCTGAATCGTCTCTGCAATTTATTAAAGAATAGCATTAAGGATTTTAAAAATCGTGCGATAGGCTCTTACCTTGAAAGTTTAACAGCGAAAAAAGATTCCAATTATTCCCTTTGGAAAGCCGTAAAATGCACCAAAAGGCCCAAAATCCCCGCGCTGCCACTTAAAATAAATCATAATGAATGGGCAAGGGAAGATAAAGAAAAAGCGGATATTTTTGCCGCCCATTTGGAAGAAACCTTTAAACCGAACGATGGTCAAGTGGTTCATGACAACATCAACCTCACAAGGATGGTAGTTCCACCATCTAACGATTTAACGCGCAGATCTGCGACGCTTAGAGAACTCGAACGTGAGATCGCGAAACTAAAACCTAAGAAAGCTCCTGGTTATGATTTGATAACCGGAGAAATTCTCAAAGCCTTACCTAGAAGAGCATTTATTAAGCTTCTCCATATTATAAATGCTGCACTCAGATTAAAACACGTGCCGAGCCAATGGAAAGTTGCGGAAGTCATTATGGTTTTAAAACCAGGAAAACCGTCATATGAAGTAAAATCATACAGACCAATCTCGCTTCTTCCAGTCGTATCCAAAATTTTCGAGAGGATATTACTAAGGCGTCTCCAACCGGTTATAGAAGAAAATAATCTAATCCCTGACCACCAGTTTGGGTTCAGAAGTAAGCATTCGACGATTGACCAGGTGCATAGAATTACTAACGTAATCGAAAAAGCACTAGAAGAAAAAAAGATATGCTCAGCCGTATTTCTTGACGTCTCGCAAGCCTTTGATAAGGTGTGGCACGATGGCTTGAAATGCAAATTACGACAAGTACTCCCCGTGTACCTATACGAGATTTTGGATTCATATCTCGGAAATAGACTCTTCCGTGTTAGAAATGGAAACGAATACTCAGAGCTCAAAGAAATTTCGGCCGGCGTACCGCGAGGAAGCGTTCTGGGGCCGCTTCTTTATCTGTTATATACTCGTGGTCGTGATATACCGAAAGAATATGGCACTATGCTTGCTACGTTTGCCGACGACACCGCTATCCTAGCAGTAGGTAAAACAATCGAGGAAACGACTGCCAAACTGCAAAACGCATTGAATAAAGTAAATGAATGGACGAGGGACTGGCGGATCGCCCTTAACGGAACTAAATCTGTTCACGTGAATTTCACTTATAGAAAAATTAATGACTTGCCAATTTTTATAAATTTGGCCCGAATTCCTATTGCAAATGAAGCCAAATACCTGGGAATGACACTTGACGCAAAGCTGAAGTGGAATTCGCACGTGAAAATGAAACGTAAAGAATTAGAAATCAAATATAGAGAAATGTACTGGTTGATCGGGAAACATTCCCACCTCAGTACCGAGAACAAACTGCTTTTATACAAGCAAGTGCTAAAGCCGGTGTGGACCTACGGTATACAACTTTGGGGTTGTACCAAGAAAACAAATGCCAATATTTTACAGACCTTTCAAAATAAAGTGCTTAGAGAAATTGTCCAAACACCGTGGTATGCTAGAAACGACGATATCTACAGGGATCTCGGAATTCTGACAATCGAAGCTGAAACTAGAAGCTTCGCGCGAAAACATAGAAACCGACTAATCGGACATGTTAATAATACAGTCCTACTTATTTTGGATGAGAGCAATTTATTGCGCCGACTACAAAGAACAAAACCTTTCGACTTGGCGAGATAAGGATTAACTGCGTCTAAATTGCGGAACATGCAGGATCTTTCATTGGAAAGTAACCTGCCAAACGTTTATATTTCGTGATAGAAAAATTGCTTGATAAGTAGTTTAACTTAGTTGCAGTATCTAACAAATTTATATCGAAGGGTGGTGTTTTTGGTCAGTAAGAATCTGACACTACTATGAGCACGCGCTTGGTATTCTCATAGTGTCTATGGAAGATTTTCATCTACCCTCGGAAAAAAAAAAAAAAAAAAAAAAAACATTGTTTAAGATTATTTTCCACAATATTCAAGAAGACGAAGCGGTCTATTAATGAGTCTATGAAAATTAGATTTCCAACCCCCGCCTCATATATACATACAACTCCACACAAGCACATTACCACCTCCATGTCTCACTGTACCAATAAGATTGGTCTTTTTCAATTGAGCTTACGCCATACTTTAATTTTACCGTCATTGTTTTTGATAGTAAATTTACATTCATCGTTAAAAATCACTTTCTGCCAGAACTCATTCCCACATTGTGGGTGACTGAGCACTAGCAAAATCTAACCGCTTTTTAGATTTATTTCGCTAATGGAGCCGTTCATTTGGGACTACTCTGCGCCGAAAACACTTTCTTCTCAGCACTCCTCGAATGTTGGTTGAATCTCCATGACTTTCCAGTTTCATCCAGCACCTCTGCCCTTATTTTCGATGCGGTCAGTCTTGATTTTTTTTCACTTTTCGTTCTATAAGACTTTCTTCACGCGTGCGGCAAATATTTTAGGGCGCAACGAACGGCGTTTTGATTCAAGCGATCCGGTAATTTTATAACTTTTAGCCAACACGGCAAAGAGACACGTGTATAGTTAACCGTGATAGAAGCAGCTGGAAGTGAAGTCCACCCCAACGGTACCTACACAGTGTTTGTCCCTGCGCCTTATTTATCGTCATCGCGAAGCTGGCGCTGGTGGGAAATTGCACACGCTTTTAGTTTTAATTTATGTGATGGAAGCCCTGCAGCAGATAGAGAATTTAAAAATATGACTGGATAGCTGGTTGATACCTTCTTGGTCCATAACCCGGTTGATTGAAATATATTCTGAACTTTGACCATAAACACGTGCCAATATCTCACAATTAACATAAGTAGGTAACTGCTGATCATTCCAAGACGACAAAATAGCGCGCTTATAAAGCCAAGAATTCTCACGGTTCGCTAGTTGCGATGTATCACCGTAAACGGATGAGATTTGCTTCTGGAACCACTGCTCCACCAATTTTAAGGAACAAATTAGAGAAATGTTGTGCGTTTGGATTGCCGACTGTTCGTGCCCGAATATTGACGGCAAGTGCATTTGAGTAACACTGGATCAGAGACTTGCCTTTACTTCGTCAGCTCTTGTGACTCGTGGCTCTACTAATAACGTTGCCTAAAGTCTCCGCAAAATAGCACTGTAATGCCGCCCATCGGCCTGTCATTTTGTCGTATATCCTGTTAGGTTCTATTAACGGCTTCCACTACCTTACGGTGGGCCATAGTGCATTCGTCCCACACAATCAGACAACAGTCACGTAAAACTCGAGCTTTATTATTATTACTATTATTTCTAAAGCACAACTGAGCAAAATGCTACCAAAAAAATATTCGAAATACTATGACGCAAAAATGGATCAGCTTTGGATCGTCTACGTAAACTTTTGTCACACGGTTATTTCGGCTTTTGGAAAAACACACAACAATGCTGGATATATTTGTGTACTATAGAGTGTACGTAGACTTTTGTCAGTGTATGTGTATATGTAACTATATTCCCGAAGTAAGTAAGAAATCGAACAAGCCTTAGCCAGAAGCTGACAGTGACAGCTGGCAGTTATACGCGTGTAAAATAATTGTAATTGATTAGAACGTGTGGCCTATTTTTAACTTTACTTTAAATGTATTTGTTAAAATGTACGCAATATGTTCCGCTACACGTGTCCGTATCACAGATAAGAGTATCTCATGGTCAACTATCAATATAATCATCCATCATCATAATATTAAATTTTATTGATAGCATTTTACATATTGCATACAAAAGCCAAATGAAAACAAAGACTTACTCACCAGAAAGGGATATACGAAATCCTTTGGGTTTAATTCGTGCAACGGTATATTTTGCATTTTCCAATGCATTTTCACACACCACGTACGGTGCAAGTAGGCAATAAAACAGAATGTAGCGCATTCTTTTCTAAATCTTTAATTAATTACAATAAAATAAATGATAAGTTAATGAAGTGGCGACTGACAATAATAAAGTCCATTGCAGTCCGTCGAATAATCCACTCAAACTGATTCGATCAGTGGAGCAAAGCAAATGCATACCAGCCGCAATAGACTCAACCTTATCAGTGGATTTGATCTGTTCAAGCTCAGGCGGCTTACACGACATATGTACATATGTGTATATGCAACGAGGTGAATGATAAGCAGAGCAATATTTACAAACACGAGATTTATTTAAAGTGCGACATGATTTAAGAAATCGTAACTTTATTTGAAAATCTGAATAAAACCGATGCTTTCTTAAGATGGCATAGGTGTCTGTATATCGATGAATCCACCATCCAGCAGGTGTGAAGATTTCCTCCTATAGTCTGTCCCAACCAAATTGTCAGTACAGGGAAGTTAGGACGTTTGCCTCTCATTCTGATTGCAATAGCTTTCATAAATCTGTCCCTCTTTTAAGCTCTCACTGGGTTACCATAGTATGCATGAAAAATCGCCGCAAATCGGAGAGCAATACCCATAGGGCTACCATCTGCTGATTTGAAAACAACACAATTTTGTTGAACGAAAAAAAGATAATTGTGTACAAAGTGGACACCACCTTAATTTTGATGAAATTTTGGTATGTTGTAAAGGGCATGTTTTCGAGTATTTTCGTGTATCAATGTTATAGGTATATCGGAAACGATTAGCTTACGAGTTATAGGCTAAAAACGAAACAAAACAAAAGTCACTATTCGTTTCCGCACCCAAAATTCATCTCGCGCAAATAACCTTCATTATAAATCACAAAAATCGAAAAAGCGTTCAACTTCATTTTGATTTCACCAGAAAAAACAAGAAACTCAAATTAATTTTATTGGTTCTCAAAGCACAAAATCGCAAAGTTCTTTGACAAAAACCACAGGAAAAGCATTAACGATTAGCTTTAACTTATGGTAACACTGTTTTGATGTTGATATTTTCTATATACACAGCGATTGGCAGCCACACATAATCATTCAGCTTCAGCCACCGAGACCGACTGTGGAGTTGGCTGGTCATGCTATGTTGGGATGCATGCGATTTTGTGGTAAATTACAAAAACAAAACCTGTGTAAGCCAGTGCTTTGGTTTTTATTTCAGGGGCGATTTCTCTAATCGAGTGCCGTGAAGACATGTACAGGCATCAGTGTTTAAAAAAAAGCTCCCCCATAAGGCCTGTACTGACAATTCGGTTGGGACATACTATATAAGGCGTGTTTTTTTTGTAACCTGTATAGGCTTAACATGTTTCAGCAGCATGTTTACCCATGTAAAATACAACTCTGAAAGCTTTTTCGAAGTCTAAATAGTAGGTTACAAAAAAAAACACGCCTATAGTTAACTCTCTTCCAGTCTGCGAAAAAATATTTAACAAAATTGTACAAGTTCAACTTGAGGAATACTTCGCACTCGTGCGAATTTGCACAGAACAACATCCCACTCATTTGGAAATAGGAAATCATTCTGCTGGCGAAAATGCTTGGATTTAATGTTAGAGATAGAGACCAGGAGCTAAATTAGTTTCGATCTTTCCTTATTGGTCGATCTCAGATAACAAAGATGAATGGAATAATGTCTAGTTGTATCAAAATAATCTTCTGAGTTCCACAGGGGTCCGTACTCGGCACGCTGCTCTTCGTCATACTCATACATTAACGATATCGAAGTCGAATTAAATTCATAGACTGCTGTATTCGCTGATGACGCACTACTCTTTATTTATGGAAACAACGCTGGATGAGTATATACGAATGATGCAGGAGGACTTATCGAAAGGTAGGTAGGTTAGCTTAGGTTAGATTAGGTGGCTATCCATTGCATTTGGTAGGATTCCTTGGTTCAAGTGTTGCCACGTGAGCCGATTCTTATCGGAAGGTACTCTTGGAACTATTTAGAGAGTTGGATAAGTTTCCATATTTTATTTTTATCCGTTGAGGAAATATCTTGCAGATCTATAAAGTAACATTTTCCCAGGTTCTTCTTTCTTAAGGAGGGACTCTTCCTCATTCATGCAGCTGTGACAGAAGTCATTGGGAAGGATTCGCAGCCTGCTGGCATCTGCCTATTGCAAAATAACCTGTCAATACACCGACTAGCGTGCCGATAATGTGTTCTGCTAATTTTTAGAAGGTTGCAAGTTTTACGACGATTTAGCTGAGGCCAAGTCTGCTTGGTGTGCCTACACGTACTATCAAAGTTATGCCATCCATCACTAGCCTGTTGCAGTACTTGCATGAAGATGTTGTACCTTATCGTTTCTATTAGTGCATGGGACTTACTTTTTGTGGTAGAATTCCCCAGTTTTCAAACTTTTCTCGATTGTTCGTCTGCTTCACAGTTACCTGGTATGTCACTTTGATGCACGACAGTATCTAACCAATCTTGATATTATAATTGATGATTCGAGTTCTTTTAAAGCTGCTTGGCTATCGGTGTGAATGAAATCCTCCCGATTGTACATCAACTTCATCTACAAGCAATCAGCGGCTTCACGAATAGTCATCACCGCCATCTGGAAGATACTATAGTATAGTGATTTGGAAGTCAGGCTCATGCTGAGCTGGCTTGCAAAAGATACCCGCTCCTATATCATCCCCTGTCTTGGATCCATTCGTGTAGAACTCCAGTGCAGATTTGTCATTTAGACAGATATTTCCTACCCATTCCTGTCGAATGAGGAATGCCCTCTGACTGCATCAGTTTTTCTTCATATTATCCAAAAATAGTATGAAAATGTCCAAATTGGCATATGTATACTACTACACATTGGTAAGCGAGCTTTGTGCTTACTACTTATTTGCTAAAGAAGCTCGAAGCGCTTACTGACTATATGTCCCTCCATTTCGTTTTTATTATATGACGTCCGCAGAGGTAAGCACTGATGGCAAGGTTTGTATGAAGTGCTGCTAACGTGCTTTAAAAGAAGGCAATGGAAAGCGCTGACTCTACGATACTGTAACAGTTTATATGGAAGTTCTTCCTCCGGATATGAAGAGTAAGCGCTTACACACCGCATCCTATGAAAGTACTATTTTTCTCGCTGGGATATTATTTCTGTAGTATAGATACCATTTGCAGCTCTCACACTTAACCAATCTTAACAAATGAGGTGTCAAAAGAAAGAGATTTTCCTGGAGCACTGACGAATTGCACATTCACTTTATAAATTTTAACAAATTAAAAATCTATCA
Organism: Brachyopa scutellaris; assembly: GCA_949775065.1. NCBI lineage: Eukaryota > Metazoa > Arthropoda > Insecta > Diptera > Syrphidae > Brachyopa > Brachyopa scutellaris. Next base: position 174,754,519 of record OX459112.1, on the reverse strand, counting down.
AAACAAATATTCTACCCAAAATAAACTCCCAAAGGAATAAAAACTTCCCATATGATTTCCATGCGATTTCCATGAGTTGACAGATGGAAATCATATGGGACGTTTAGATGTTGGATGGAAGGTTTGGATTTTGGGGATTGGATTGTACCTATGTGTGTAAGTACGTCAATATTAAGTATCGAATTTTTGCAAATTTTTTCTTGGCTTAAAACTTTCTGGGATACTTACACACCTTGAACGACTACTGCCTGCACAAGGATTTTATACCAACAACATTAAGGATAACACAAATTGTTACCGTGAGTACCGACCACATAGCAATATTCACGTAACACTTGATGTCTCCATACCACAAAAGACACAGGCTGTCAATTAAGCACGTGTCACAAAAAGGCAAACATATCCTGGGCTTTTCAAATTTCAGTGCGCTAGAATGTAATTTTACGAGATTCCCCAAAATCCCAGTAAATCCTGGTAATAGAACAGCAATAAAAATTCCGTTCGTTCCAAACCGCATTCCATAAAAGACGAAAATATTAATAGAAGGTAGAATACAGACACATAACGTTATACGTATACGTACGTGTGTGTTATATTAAGTTCAGGGATGTCAGTCACAGATTTTCCATACCACAGCGCTGTTGGAAACTTAATGATCACGTCTAACTAATTATGACAGAGTAATGAAGATATGTACGCACGACACACACACACGTGTTGGTTGACTGCCATTTAAGGAGTTAAATAATATCGAATAAGAAAAAGAAAGTGTCAAAACTGTCCAAAACTGCTATTGTCGAAATGATAAAGTTGATTGCTTAGTTGAAAATTTTTATGACTGCTAATGAAAGTATAGGGAGGCGATAATTAGGTACTCGTTTATGTTTCGAATTTACTTGGGATTTCATTGATTTATTATAATGAAAGCAGATTGTAAGTTTATTTACAAAGTAAGTGCCCAACTAAATAGTCATTAGATCTTTTTTGGCGAACTATTATTGGTTAACACGGGGATCTAGAGAGTAGAAGAAAGGAAATAGGACTGGAGTAGTGCATTAATGTTTCGCAGATGACATTGTGCTGTTAGCAGATTCACCAAACATGCTTCAACTCATGATCAACAGACTGGAAGAGTACTGTCTCCAATGGAATCTTTTTTTCAATACAAGCAAGTCGAAAGTGATGATATCTCGCAATAACTCTGGCAGATATACAAGGGAAGAACAATGGAACCTAGGTACGGTTCAATTAGAAGTGGTTGAGGAGTATCGCTACCTTGGTGTAACCCTTACACCTAGACTCTCGTACAATCTTCACCTCCAAAACAAATTGAAGGAATCAAAGAAAGCGTTAAGCTGCTCTTGGAAAAATGTTCTCAGTCGGAAAGATGTGCCAGTAAATTCAAAGTGCAAGCTATTCGAAGCAACTGCAAGATCCGTAATGTGTTACGCAAGTCAGGTATGGGGACACGAAGAGTACGAAGAAGTAGAAAAGCTGCAAAGATTCTTTCTCAAGCACTTGTTTAAACTACCAACAAACACACCAACTTACATGCTCCATGTCGAAAACGGAAGACAGATCCAGCTGGAGTGTGGCCCTAGATGACATTTTGAGGAACTTAAATGAGAAGATTCACCAAGGACTTATGGAGAAAGCAGCGTGTTCATCGAGTCGCTTAATCTACAAACAGCTAAGCCATAGCTTAATGGATTTGAACTACTTCCACGAATCTATTAGAATTAACCAAATAAGCCTTATCTTCAAGACTCGTGGAGAATTGTTACCTCTGAGTTTCAGACCATACAGGGAAGATCTTCCAGCACTCTGATCCTTGTGTAACTTACGCGAAAAAGAAGATACGTATCACTTTCTAGGCAAATGCACAGTTCTTCAAGAGACGAGGAGATACCACTACAACCAATCCGCTCTCGCAATGGAGGAGGTAATTCAGATACTCAACGGATCTAACTGAAACGTTCTCTGCAACTACGTATCGGACGACCAGTTTATGGAGGAATAGATTCCCTAATCTCTGTAATCTCTGTCGCTGTAAAATCCGTATTTTCTTCTTTATGTTAGCAAATCATTAAAATTGGCAAAGTATAAAAATGCTCCAAAATATTTCTAAACTGTTATATCTTGCGAATCGCTGTATATTACTTATTATCTTTTTTTATGTTAGCAAATCATTAAAATCAAAAGTTAAAAATATATTTCAAGAATTGTAATTTAAAAAAATTAATTTAACTGCAATAATGTATCCACGCATAAAATTGTTAATCTGGCTGACGGCTTTTGCCATTGCTAATTAGAATAAGTAACAAAAAAAGAAATTGTAATTGGAAGAAAAAATTAATGATTACAAAAAATTCAATACTACTACTACTACTACTACTACTACTACAAGTGCATCCTCATTTTATAAATTTGTGACATGTTTTGCGGTTTCTGGCATTTTGAAAGATGCTAAGATGACGTTTGATATAATATCATTCAAGCTATAGTATTATACACTGGTCCCTCGCTTTGCGCGACTTCTTTTTGCGCGGTTTCACTTTTGCGTGAAATGCATTTGCCTACCAAAATTCGATTTCATATTCATACTTCGCTTTGTGCGGTTTTGGTTTGCGCGAGACTTTTCATTCCCCTAACTACCGCGCAAAGCGAGGGACCAGTGTATATATATAAATATTATAATACATACATAGGGAGTTGGAATTAATTCAAAGCGTTTTTTTTTTTTTTTTTTTGTAAAAAAGAATTGTTTATATAAAATGCAATTGAAAAATCATATTATTTAAAGTATTTTTTATCGCCAGCCATTACTCTTTCCCAGCTTTCGGGCAGGATACGAATACCATGTCGGAAGAACGTCTTACGTTTAGATGTAGTCTTCATAAGAAGTTAAGCTTCTGCTTGGGCAGGCCATGAGTCATCGATCGGAACTAGGATAATCAGAAGGAGCAATGTCTGGAGAATATGGCGGGCAAGGGTACAACTCCCCATTTGATCGTTTCCAAGTATTTCTTGGCCGGTTTTCCGCCGAGCGGATGAGCATTGTCGTGCTACAAAATCACTTTGTCGTGTCTGCGAAGTCGCCTATTTTTCTTTAGTCCACGGCCCAAGCGCATCAATTTTAGTCGGTAGCGACCCTCAATGATGTTTTCATTCGGTTTGATCAGTTCATAGCAGACCACACCCTTCTGGTCCAGAGGAAGTCTAGATTAATAGATATTTGGCTTCGCCATTGATGTTGATGGCTGGCGGGCTTAATCTACGACTTTCTGCGGTTGGGATTGTTCTATGCAAAAAGCCGTACTTATTCTGCCATTGAAGCAGCTGTTCACAGATAAAAAAAGCACCTTTCGTCGTTCCTTGGTTTCCATTCGTATGGGACCCAATTTTCTATCAGTCGTAGGTAGCACGTTTACCAGCTCTGGTAAAACGGTATACGAATTAATTCCAACTCCCAATATTTTCATATGTAGGTGAACTCGGGCATACGACTTTCGTTGTTGTATGCCGAAATGGCGATGTCGATACCGGTTCAGAACTGGATTCGCCCTGAGTATTTCTTCAGTGTAAGAAAAAAGGACTGTTGGTTTTGCTCATTGTGCTTGTGTTCGGATAGATTGGGTAATAAAACAACGGACTAAAAAAGTGCGAAAGTACACGAAAATTAACAAAATTTGTTTTATTTTTAGTTATGGAAGAATACAAGTTGTCCGGGCAAACTATTTTTGTTCTATAGATCGAGGATTGCACGGGGTTTTTGGACAACCACAAAAGTGTTCTGACACTAGTCATGGCGCCCTTGGGATGGGGACATCGAAAAAGCTTATGCTAGATATCAAATCATTAGCTGTGAATCTTTGATAGAATTAGAGTATTGCCAGATGCAAATTATTACCTCCTACTAATTCACCCATTGATGTTTCATAATGGGAAGCAACATTTCAATGGTTTTCAAATCATTTTGATTTTCAAGCTCATGTCAACTAAAATGTAATTTAAGTGGAAATATTTTTAAAATTCATGTCGGTAAAATGTACGAGTGCTACATTTTTGAACTGATATATAAATCAAACAAAGGAAAGAGTATTTCCATTTCTATGTATGATTTCAAAAGAACTATTGCGATTCATTGATGTGTTATAGTTTGCGAGAAACTGACATTCTTCAGTGCCATGCATGGCTTTGTATGTGTTGTGCAAAGAGAAACAGTTTGTACGGTAGTATTAAGAAATATTGAAAGTATACCTTCCATATCCGCTTTGTACATGACATAAATTTCATTTGACAAATTCTGTTTACCTGAAGAGAAGAATCTGAAATTCGAATATTTCCTCCTCAGTTCAGAGTTTATTTGATTTGCTTCATCCCATTATCATATTTCCTACAATACAGCAGTAGCATACATTTAAAAGGAAAGTGTTTCTATCATACACAAATATGTATGTTGCATATGTACCTATTGCAGGGTTGGTTATTTTAAGACACACTGAAGAATACATTTAAATGCAAATACAAAGTGAAACACTTTAACCTATCAGTACTCAGAGAGCAATTTATATAAATTTGCCAGAATTCAACATTTTCATTGCAAACAAAATGAACAAACAAACATCGGTTGTAAGAACAGGTACTATACACATTATTTAGAAAATAAATCATTCCGAAAATGTTGTATCTACAATAGCATCAACAAAAACATAAGTAACGAAAATTACGAACAAACAAACGAATGGTGTAGCTTATCAACATCAAACAAACAAGGAAACGTAAAAGGATTTATATTTATAAAGTGTTACCTTGTAAAATGTACATGCTGATGCTTGTGTTTTACGCAAGTGTAATGTGAACAAAACTGTCTTGACTAGGATGTAGGTAGGATGTAATCAATGTATTATGTAACATTTTTGTTTTCGTATAGCTTTATAAATTATACTTCAAATTGAATTAAAGAGCAAACAAGTTTAAAACTTGATCCTGGCCAATAACAACATGCTATAAATTAATCTGTTTGCTATGTAGAAAATATCACGGTCTACCATAGGCAGCGGTCGCCAACCATTCGGACCACTAAATGCATAATTTTAAATCCCGCGAACGAGTTTTGTTTTAAATATTAATTCATTTGTAAAGTCCTGAACAGAGAATTTCCAATTAATTAATATAAAAGGCATCTCCTTATTACAATGGAATCTCTCATTTGCAGATACCCTGTTTAACGGACAACTCACATTAATGGATATCCGGATACCCCTCATTACTTACTTACTTAGGTGGCGCTACAGTCCGGGGTGGACCAAGAGCTCAATCAACAACTTCTTCCAGCTAGCCCGGTCCTTAGCTAACCGCCTCCAGTTGCGCACTTCAAGTTGATTGAGGTCTTTTTCTATTTGTGCGCGCCACCTTAGGCGAGTTCGTTGTTCTGACCCTCCGGGCTTGAATCAAATATTCTCCGAGCCGAAGCGCTGATGTCCATACGTGTCCTAGCCATCTTAGCCGCCCAATGTGCAGTTTTTTTTACCAGGCCGATGTCTCTGTATAGCCCGTAAAGTTCGTGGTTGAATCTTCTCCTCCAAAACCCGTCAACGCATTCGGATCAATTCTTTCAAGTAACACATGACAGCGCGTCACCTTGTCTGAATCCTTTTTTGACATCGAAGGTCTCGATGAGGTCATTACCGACCTTTATGGAGCAGCGAGCTTTCCCCATCGTCATCCTGCACAGACGGATTAACTTGGCAGGGATGTCAAAACTAGCTCTATACAGCGCTCTCCAGATGCTGTTATTTGACGGCTTTAAAAATCGATGAGCAGGTGGTGGGTATCGATTTGGACTTCTTGAGTTTTTTTCTATGGTGGTCTATGGTGGACTTTCCTGAAACCACACTGATAGGGGCCAATCAGGTTGTTGACGAAAGACTTCAGGCGTTCACACAATATGGCAGATAAGATCTTGTAGGCGATGTTGAGGAGACTGATGCCTCTGTAATTGGAGCAGTTGAGGGGGTCTCCTTTCTTGTGGACCGTGCAGACGATGCTGAGATTCCATTCATCTGGCATACTTTCATCTGACCAAACCTTGGAGATGAGTTGGTGTATGCACACTACCAAGTCATCTCCAGCTGCTTTAAATAGCTCTGCGGGCAGACCATCAGATCCAGCAGCCTTGTTGGACTTTAGCTTAGATATTGCTATCCGCACTTCATTTTGATCAGGTGGATGGGAGTTTTGGCTATCCGCCAAGAAAAATTTCACTGTATTATAAAGTCATAATAAAATCTTTATGGTTTGTTTAATTATTACAAAAAAACTGAAGCTTTTTAAATTTTATGTGGACTACCAAAATTATGTACACCACTTGTTGACTACTCCTGATCTGACACATTTGTTTCTCAAAAAATGTATGGGTGTGTCTGTGTATATACATATGTACATTGTACATAGATAGCCCAAAATTTAATATTTGAAAACTACGGATTATAGACGCAATAAGGTGGCACTGGCTGGCAAACATCACCTTTTCTACATAAATCAGCAAACAAGTTAGTTAGTATTTCAGAAACATTCACTTTACTTTATCTTGCATTAAATCTAAATGCAATTATTCTTTCTGCAATGAACAAGTACAAAGGACGTGAAAGTTAAATTTCATTGGAAACTCTAATGGTTGACAAGGAATGAAAAAAAAACTCAACATGTACCTATCCTATTCCCGTTTCTAACCCATACATAAAATGATACAAACAATGATTTTCGTTTATCGTCATAAAAATTTCTTTATCACAGTTGTAAAACGTTTTAATCGCACTCCGGTTTTATTTCATGCTGTAGGTATAACATTTACTGTGAAAATAAGTCGCCTTCGTGGCATATAAAAAATTGAGAAATTTACATTTACAATGAGTGACATGAGGCGTGACTTAATCTGCTAAAGTGAGTTAGGGCACTTAAGATCAGAATCGTTTAATCATGTTCCCAAGATACAGTTACAAGTATGTACATATGTATGCACAGAAGATATTTAGTAGCATTTGGCCATGAAATGTGCCAACGTTCTTGCGTGCTGTCAAATGACTTTGAAGCTGTCAAATTCGTAGAAATACAGCGTCTTGAAATGAGATTAGGATTCTCAAGAACGCGGCGTAAGTATAAAATAACGTTTATAGCAATTTTCAAATAATATTTTGTATATATTATGCATGTCCATTAAAACTCGTTTTCTTGGTAAGATTATTAAGCGGTTGGGCCACCCTAGAGGTCAAAAAAATAGGCTTTTTTATGATATTTTTTTTTCAGAAATACCACAAAAGAAATCGAGATTTTAATAAAGAGTATTTATTATACACTAGTGGTCACCCGGTGCGCTTTGCTACACTCATTGAAAACAGTGCTTATGTCATAAATGTAATAAAAATTGTTCGGGTGACTTTTTGTGAATAGTAATGACTCTGGTGGAGAATTATATGCCGACAACTCTATTTGGATTTAAGAAAACTGTCCAAATAATGATATCTGAAACTTAGACAATATATTTGTTATGAAGCAAGAAGTAAATCAAAAGTTAGCTATTAGCTGTCACTGTACATTGTTGTAGTAATAATTTTGAGATTTTGGTTGTTTTCGTTGCCATCTATCGGAAAACTTGAAAACTTTTGATTTACAAATATTTCTCACTTCATAACAAATATATTCTGTAAGTTTCAGCTTAATCGTACAGTGAATTAATTTTTTTTTGAGTTCCAGCGCCATCTAGGAGAAAACTTGAAATTTTTTGATGTACGAACACTTCAAATATCAGAAAAAGTATACAGTGTAAGTTTCAGCTCAATCGGATGGTTAGCTTATGAGTTCTGAGGTATCAAACGAACAGCTCATTTTTATATATAAAGATATCAATGATTTTTTTGAAGCGATTCATTTCAAAATGGCGGCTGTGCAGCGTATTTCGATGACGTCTACGATTGTTTAAGGGTCCACGGCCGGAAACATAACTCAGACAATTTTCAACCGATTTACTTGAAATTTTGAATATGTCTTGAAAAATACACTGTCTATAGAAGTGCGTAGGATTTTTTTGATAATTGTATTAATTTTTGGGCAAATGGCGCACTTCCAAAGTGAAAAGTGATAAAATTGCCTAAAAAATCATCAGATAATTGTTAATAACAAATGAAATATTCAATATAAAAATTTTTAAAGATTTTTTCCGACGATAATCTCTTGGGATATCATTTTTGAGGTCTTAGGGTACGATTTAAAAAAAAAACTATTTTTCGAAAATTCTAGGGTGGCCTAACCCCTTAATATAATACAGGGTGCTTTTTATGTCCCAGGTCGATGTTTTGTTTAATAACTTTTAAATCTATATATTATATAAAAATGAATTGATATTTTTGTGCGTTTACTTTTCACGCCTAAACCGCTGAACCGATTGCAATACTATTTGGCCAGGAGATAGTCTGGGACATGAGGAAGGACATAAGCTTAAACACCGCTCGCTAGGTGGCGCTGGAGTCAAGTTGTTAACAAAACCTTTTCACGCCTAAACCGCTGAACCGATTGTAATGTAATTTGGCCAGGAGATAGTCTAGAACGTGAGAAAGGACATAGGTGTTAAAACTGCTCGCTAGGTGGCGCTAGAGTCAAGTTATTGACAAAATCTTTTCACGCCTATACCGCTAAACCGATTGTAATGTTATTTAGCAAAGAAATAGTCTGGGACCTGAGGAAGGATAACTAGGAATAAACTAAGGATCTGGACCCGATAGGTGGTGCTGGAGTCGAGTTATCAACAAATTCTATATTAAGGGAAAGAAACAAATCAAGTTGATGGTGACATTCTGATTGACTTTCCATTAAACACGAGAAACGAAAAATGCCATACAATTTACAGATACAGATAGACAGACAGACAGATAGATAGACAGACAGACAGATAGATGGACAGACACATAGGCAAATAGAAAAAACAAATGGAAATTGAAGTTGAAAAATAGAACAGCAGTAATTGTATCCTTTTATGTACTTCCTTTCTATCATACCCGAGTAACTAAGTGCGCGGGCAAATTTTGAGAAGATAGGTGAAGCGAAGCGCACCGGGTTCAGCTAGTGAAATACAATTTTATAATCTATACATATTTTATTGATCGATTATATGGTATTTAACAATGCAAGTCGCACCTCATATCTCATTTCGAGTCGTACTCGTATAGTATTGTGTTTCGTTTGTTATTATGCAAGCCTTATGCGTTGAATAGGACTCCTTATAAGTTGCTGCATGTAAGCAACGCATCGCACCGCACTTCAAAACGCACTTTCTTCTGTTAGTGCTGGTTTCCTTGCCGGCGAGGTCAAGGTGATGTCATTACTTATTCACAGATTGATAAGAGATAGTTCAAACCCAAGAGTTCGCAAAATTCATTGTACATATGTATGTATGTAATTTTTGAAATTTGATACTATTTTATTGGCCTAAAGAATTTTCAAATTGAAATTAAGTTTCACCACAAATTATATGTAAGCATGTATTCAACAGAGACTGAGACACTAATTGTAAGTTGCTATCGGTGATTCGTTTCTTCGGAAAAGGAAACTAAAAAAACTGGTGTTGGAAACTATACCTACTGGGAATATCGCAGCGAACATTTTCCAATGTTCTGAATAAAATGCGGTTTGTATTTGAGCAAGACAATTGTCCATAGTGGAAGTGGATTATTTTATCAGCTACGTTATCCTTAGTATCTTCGGAGAGAAATTAAATTTTTAAGAGATGTCCACTGTTGAATTTCTTGTATTAAATTAACCTTAACTAAATGTTGAATTCCAGCAAATTGAATATTATGTAATGTAAAGTAATTCACTTAACTCATATCATTAAATATTAACTTTTGTAAATTGCTATTGTGAATAAGAAAAACTCTCCAAATATTTGAATTTGCCGCCTATCGGCCATATTTTGTATATTAACGAAGAATGTAACCCAAAAGAAAGTTGTCAACTGAAAGGTGTATAAAAACCAAGAAATGAAATGAACCAGTACTCAGAATCGAGATTGAAACGCTGTCGTTTTATTTGCCTACAAGTAATCGTCGTTTTATCGCTTCTAATCGTTACATATACATAGTCGCATAGTTAATTCGTCTAAACAGTTCGCGCTAGTAAGACTAATTCTTACATCTCGCCCCGTAAGATCAACACCCATTTAGCTCCAAGTATTAGTCGCGGTCATCAACTCTTGCATGAGTGCATTGACCCCTGCGTTTTCGGCAACTGTTACCCCTCATTTGGTGCACTATCAGCTGTGCATTCTTTTCGTCGTTGCAGTAGGATTCGTTATTCAAAGACCTTGTCAATGTCCGAATTCCTAACTGCCGGGCAGGAAAAATATACCTGATCGTACATTTTGGCGCCCAACTTGTCGGTAAAAACCTATTTTCGCTGTAATAATTCATAAGCAGAATAATCAATTCGGGTTCGAAAAAAGAAAACCACATTATATAGTGTACAGTGACTACGACAAAAATTGTGAAGTGAAGTGTAAGAAAATTTCTGAGAATAAAAAGAAAAAATAAAAATTATAATTAAAACGATTATGTTCGTATGAAACAAATCCGGTATTGTTAATAAAAAGCTCAGAAATTTTAAGTGTGTGAAAACTGTGGTTCGGTTAAAAATACGGTGTTCGGTACGGTAAACGGTTCGGTTATCAGAACAGTAAAGCACAACAGTGCAAAAAACAGTGCAGCGCAACGGTTCAAGTAGCGGGTAAAACTGCAGACCATTCAACAGTAGCGGTACAAATCAGAAGCATAGCAGTAAAAACCCAGTGAAGTAGCGGATTGAAGAACAGCAATTTAATAAAAGGGTTAAGTATAACTCCTTCCAAGGTATGTTGCCAAGTTATCAGCGTTTTTAATCAAATCCATATTTAGAAAAAAAAAAAAAAAAAAATTTTCCTTGATTTATAATTTGCCTTGCCTCACTGTCGGTCGTTCGCTCTAAATTACATAACACGATCACACACACATTCACACACTTCACTCAATCTTGCTAATCTTCGGTAGTAATTTTTTGCATCAGTGTACATAAGTATATACATACATGTACATTGATTCGGGTACATTCGCGCGATCAGCTGCTAGATTTTTTGCATTTTGGCTAGTGTCTGCATGGATATACATAGATTCCACATTACACAATAAGTGTCAGCTGTATAGAAAGAGAGGAATTGTTGCACAACGCGTCGTTGGAGAATTTGTTGGGGAAACATCTGAAATATGCATATTTAGTCGCTCTATTAGACACATATTAAAGTTACATGTTGCTGAACTTCTAGGAACATTGTTGCAGTAATCGACATTATTCTATTTTGCTAGTTGTTTACTTTTGTTACTTCCAATTCCTGGTCGGGGGAAGCTCTTTGGGAATTTTTAAAATATTAAGGAATTAGCTTAGCGTATTTTGTCGTCGGAGTCGAAGCACTCAATTTCATCGCAAGTTAATTCAAACAATTGAAAATTCATCATGGCTGAGGAAGCACAGAAGATAGAGGAACTGAAACAGCAGCGGTCGTCTACAAAGGGTAGTATAACCCGCATAAAAAACATCATCGACGTTAAGTCAACCACTCTTACGCCAACGGAACTAGAATGCAGATTGGGGATTTTAGAATCCTATTTCAAACAGAGCTTGTCATTACAAACGCAGATTGAACGATTGTTACCCACAGACACTGGCAGAAGCGAGATTGAGGACCTATACATTACTACCAAATCTAAAATACTTTCGCTTATGGGTGAAAAGGGACGAGGCAGTATATCTGATGCATCATTCTGTATGCCGCCGCCTATTAATCGTCTACCAAGCCTTCGACTGCCCAAATTCAGTGGAAAATATGCAGAATATAAAAACTTTATAAACACGTTTAACCAATTAGTTCATCAGGACTCTTCACTCTCTACAATAGAAAAATTTAATCATCTGTTGTCATGTCTTAGTGATCAGGCCCTCGGAACAGTTCGAGCATTTCAAGTAACAGCTGAAAATTATCCAAAGGCATTAGTTAGACTCAAGGAGCGATACGACAACGATTGTCTTATTTTCCTTGAAAACATTTCGTCATTAGTTGAGTTACCCAAGGTCGCAAAGGCATCTCCTTCACAGCTTCGCAACTTAGTCGATAACATTTCCGCTTTGTTTAGTTCGTTAAAATCGATTGGGTCCGAAGCAGACATCTGCAACGCAATAATTATTCATATTGCTATGTCTAAAGTAGATTCGGAAACGCAAGCCAAATGGGACGAGCAGCTGGACTACGATAAACTTCCTACTTGGGCGGATTGTGCCACCGTATTAAGCAGGCGTTGCCAATATTTGGAAGCACGCGAAAGCAAACAACAGCGGTCTGACCCCAATCAGAGGTTTGAATCCAATCAACGCCTGCAAGGTAGATTGAGGCCTGCGTCTGTCGTAAACCAGCGACCTCAAACATCATTGATTATAACGCAGAAGGCATGCGTATATTGCAATGACAGTAATCACCCGATTACTAACTGTCCAAGGTTTGCTAAACTGGCAGTCATGGAACGCTTCACTAACGCAAAGAAGCTAGGATTGTGCATCAATTGTTTGACTAAGGGACACAATGTAGCGAAATGTACATCGGCATATAAGTGCAAAACTTGTAAGCAGCCGCACCACACATTGCTTCACAGAAATCAACCCGATCAGGCCGGCTCTAGCTCTAATACACTGCATGCAGCTAATGATACCGGACGATCCGCTTTAGAGGACCAGGTCATTCTGGCAACGGCACTAGTTTTAGTAAAGGATTCTACAGGTTGCTTTCACATAGGAAGGGCTTTGCTTGATTCGGGGTCTCAAGTAAACTTTATTACTGAAACTTTTGCTCAGTCTCTCAGTCTTCGCAAAATAAAAAAGATGGTAGATATTAGTGGTATTGGGGCCTCGCAAACGAAGATCAACTTCCAAACACAAACAACAGTCAGGTCTCGACATAACAATTTCGAAGTTTCATTGGAGTTTCTGGTATCGTCATCAATCACAGGCTATCATCCAGATAGAGCGCTCAGCACTATTAATTGGAACATTCCGAAAAATATTGAACTAGCTGATGAAAACTTTGACAAGCCATCACAAATTGATTTGCTATTAGGTGCAGAGGCCTTCTTCGACCTACTGTCCATCGGTCAGATCAAACTTGGCAAGGAGCTGCCAACACTTCAAAAAACATCACTTGGATGGATTGTATCTGGAAGATACCAGACAGGGCGAAGCAACACCACTCCGAGCTGCTTAGTATCACAAGAAGAATCACTGAGTGATTACGTGGAGAGGTTCTGGCAGCTCGAAGAAGTCAATTGCTGCAAATCAAGGTGGTCAGAGGAGCAAACGCAGTGTGAAGAAATGTTCAAGAATACAATCGAGGTATTGCCAACTGGTCGTTTGATGGTTCGACTGCCATTTAAGAAGGATCCCGAATGCCTAGGCTCATCATATGACATCGCTTTTCGGAGATTTTTGTGTCTTGAACGCAGACTTTCAAGAAATCTGGAGCATAGAGAGCAGTATATCGATTTTTTGAGGGAATACGAGGCATTAGGACACATGTCGGTGGTTAAAGTTCCTGACTTAAGCAAACCACACTACTATCTACCGCATCATTGTGTGCTTAAACCCAATAGTCTTACGACCAAACTTCGAGTTGTGTTTGACGGATCATGCAACACATCTTCACAAATTTCTCTAAATGAAATCTTAATGGTTGGTCCGACAATTCAGGATGACCTTTATATTACTTTATTACGTTTTCGATTGCATAAATTCGCATTAACTGCAGATATCGTCAAAATGTATAGGCAAGTTTTGGTTCACCCATCAGATAGAAGATTTCAGTACATACTATGGAGAGAGAATGCACAGCAACCTGTAAAAACGTATCAGCTGAACACAGTGACATATGGAACATCAGCTGCACCATTCCTGGCCATACGAAGTCTTCGGTATCTAAACAAACTCTTGGCGCTAATGTGCTTTTGTCTGATTTTTATGTCGATGACATGCTGACAGGAGCAGATGATTTGGAGACATTGAGGCAATTAAAGAGTCAGGTGTCATCAATATTAAGGTCCGCAGGTTTTGAGTTGTCCAAGTGGCATAGTAATAGTTCGTCGTTTTTGCAAGGTTCGTTCGAAGACCAGCAATGTAAAGACTTGAAACTAAACGAATCTAATCTCACAAGCACACTTGGTATAACTTGGGACTCAAGCGCGGATGTTTTTAAATTCTCTTACCAACCTAGTCGGTCTTATAGCAAGTTCACAAAACGAACTATTCTATCTTTGTCCTCATCATTGTTCGATCCAATGGGTCTGTTGAGCCCAATTGTTATAAAGGCAAAGATCATCCTGCAGAAACTTTGGGTGGAAAAGCTAGATTGGGACGCATCAATTCCTCAAGGCATCGAAACGGACTGGCGACAATTTATGGTCGACTTGAATTCAATTCAAAACTTGTCAGTTCCAAGGTACACGTTGAACGAGAATTGGGAACAGTACCAAATACATGGATTTTGTGACGCCTCATTAGATGCATATGGATGCTGCATTTATCTTAGATCAAAAAACAAACTCGGAGATGTAAACGTGAAGATATTGACCGCGAAATCAAGAGTTGCACCAGCTAAGAGAAAACAGTTGCCTCGGCTAGAGTTATGTGGTGCTCACCTTTTAGCTAAATTATGGAGCAAAATCAAAGGTATTTTCGGTCAATCATTTACAGAGGTATATTTTTGGACAGATGCAGAGATAGTCTTGCACTGGATTAACACTCATTCATCCAAATTAAACACATTCGTCGGAAATAGAGTAGCTGAAATCCAGGAAACTACGGCAGATGTTAATTGGAGGCATGTACCTACTCAAGATAATCCAGCAGATAAGGTCTCAAGGGGCTGCACGGTTGTCGAATTAGAGCAATCAATTTGGTTTACTGGACCCACATTCTTATTAAAGGAGTTCGAGGACTGGCCAAAGTGCGCAAGTCACCAGTTATCACCAGAAGAGCGTAGCCTGGAAAAACGCAAAACCTCACTCCTATGTCCGAAGAAAGAACCCAATTCACTCCTGGAAACAATTTCAAGGTTTAGCTCATATTCGAAACTGCTTCGCGTGTTTGCATACCTATTAAGGTTTTCGGATCGGGCGAATATCCGAACCAAGGGAAATTTGACGGCAAATGAGATCGAAAGGGCCTTAATTCGAGTGGTATGGATTGTTCAACAAGATTTCTTTCCAGAACAAATAAGGGCCATTCACAAAAACGATCAACTGAAGGGGTCAATCAAATGGTTAAGTCCCTTTCTCCATGTAGTAGATGGATTAGAGTTGCTGAAGGTAGGAGGGCGCTTACAAAACGCAGTTATTCCAGAAGAACGCAAGCATCCCTTACTTCTTCCAAAGGATAGTTGGTTCGTCAAGTGTATGGTTAGACATTTGCATAGTTCAAACTTTCATGCAGGACCAAAGGCTCTTCTAGCACTTATGAGAAGGAGGTTCTGGGTAATTAATGCTAGGCAAATAGCGAAAACCACAGTCAGAAACTGCATCCACTGTGTCAAGTATAGGCCCAAACTTCTTAGCCAGATCATGGGAAATTTACCAGCAGCAAGGGTAACCGTCTCGAGACCATTTTCCTCATGTGGTGTTGATTTTTGTGGCCCAATATCCACATTTTATAAGATCCGAGGCAAGGTGCCGTATAAGACATACGTGGCGGTTTTTGTGTGCTTCGCGTCGAAGGCAGTTCACATGGAAGCCGTCTCCGACCTTTCTTCGGATGCTTTTTTGGCAGCCTTCAAACGCATGATAGGCCGTCGAGGACTTCCGAAGGAGATTTATTGTGACAACGCAACAAATTTTATTGGAGCTCAAACAAAACTGCGAGAACTACACAAATCATTTTTTGATATTAAAACTCAATCTTCCATTAACAATTTTTGCATCGACAATAATATCAACTTTTTGTTTATTCCACCCAGGGCGCCACACTTTGGTGGTATCTGGGAATCTGCCGTGAAAACAGCCAAAGGTCATCTGAATCGCAGCTTAGCCAACGCCAAACTCACATTCGAAGAGCTATCAACAGCACTGGTCGAAATCGAAGCAGTGATGAATTCCAGGCCACTGACGCCGCTATCAATGGATCCGAATGATCTAGAGGCATTGACCCCAGGACACTTTATCATCGGCGCACCGCTGAAGGCACTACCGGAGCGGTTAGACATGGCATCGAACATCAGTTTCCTGCAAAGATGGCGTCGCATCAACGCCGTTAAATCTCACTTTTGGAATCGATGGATGAACGAATACATCAACGAGCTACAAGGACGCACTAAATGGTCTGACAACACACCAAATCTGCACGAAGGAGCCATGGTTATAGTACATGAAGATAGTCTTCCACCACAAAGATGGTTGCTCGGACGAGTCATACACACCTCCACTGGCCAAGATGGTCGAGTCAGAGTCGCAGATGTCAAAACACCAAAGGGAGTAATTCGTCGCCCGATACGAAAACTGGCATTACTTCCTGTTTGAAAGAGTCCTTTCAAAGGGGCCGGAATGTTGAATTTCTTGTATTAAATTAACCTTAACTAAATGTTGAATTCCAGCAAATTGAATATTATGTAATGTAAAGTAATTCACTTAACTCATATCATTAAATATTAACTTTTGTAAATTGCTATTGTGAATAAGAAAAACTCTCCAAATATTTGAATTTGCCGCCTATCGGCCATATTTTGTATATTAACGAAGAATGTAACCCAAAAGAAAGTTGTCAACTGAAAGGTGTATAAAAACCAAGAAATAAAATGAACCAGTACTCAGAATCGAGATTGAAACGCTGTCGTTTTATTTGCCTACAAGTAATCGTCGTTTTATCGCTTCTAATCGTTACATATACATAGTCGCATAGTTAATTCGTCTAAACAGTTCGCGCTAGTAAGACTAATTCTTACATCTCGCCCCGTAAGATCAACACCCATTTAGCTCCAAGTATTAGTCGCGGTCATCAACTCTTGCATGAGTGCATTGACCCCTGCGTTTTCGGCAACTGTTACCCCTCATTTGGTGCACTATCAGCTGTGCATTCTTTTCGTCGTTGCAGTAGGATTCGTTATTCAAAGACCTTGTCAATGTCCGAATTCCTAACTGCCGGGCAGGAAAAATATACCTGATCGTACATCCACAATATCCTCCATAGGCATAGCAGTTACAAAAGCTTCGAATTGGTTGCTGCTTTAAGACTATTTCGGTGTTATGGTTTTCTCTTTTGATATGACACACTATATCATTTTGGCCTCCTATGTATATAGAGAAATCACAAACACAAAGAGGACAATAAACAAAGATATCTCGTTTGCATTGCTTAAAAACAGGATACTTTTGAAGCGAATCTTCTTATGTAATGGTAGGGCAGTAAAATGAAACTCAAATGAAACGAAAATATTCACAGAGGGGAAATTTAAAGGGGTATAGAAATAAAATAATTAAAAAAAAAACAGCATACTTGTTTATTGACATATGACAATTATTGACAAAAGTAAGCGAAAATATTCACAGAGGAGAATGAGCGCTCTTGGTGAGCGATGCATTCGGAAGGATAAGCGATAGTAGAGAGTGGGGAAAAAGAGAGTGGATAGCGCTACCAGCACAGCCTAAAGCCTAGTACGCTGCTGATGCGAAACGAAAAATCCCAGTGCCCACCTGGGCACTGACTCGACGAAACCGAAAACGGAAAATTTCGTCGTGATTTTCGTTTTGTAGTACGCTGTTCCGCTGCGAGATTATACTGATGGTGATTGTATTAGATAAATCTCTCCACTCAGTTTTCGTACAGGTTTGTTGTCCGGTACATTAATTCCTTGCGAAATTTTGACGTTTGTATTTTATTCATATTTCATATTTTCGGTTTCGTGTTTGTTTCGTTTTTTTTTTTGCTTTTTTTGTGCGGGATTATTTTATAGCGTCGAGCATGGTTCGTGCACAAGAGACTACCAATATCATTCTTCCGCGATGGAGCCAGAATTGAAGCGGGCTTTCATAGGCATTTTTCCCGCGCAAATACGACCCGAGAAAAGGACTCGTACAGATTGATTGTCGGCCATGGAAATGTTACTCAAATACCTATTTCATTTGCAGAGCGTTGCAGTTTCCTCCAGAATAATAATAATATTGTGTTTGTGTTTGTTTTTTTGTTCTTTCAATAAATAATGTAGTCCTAAAAAGTGGAATTATGTGGTTGTTTATCATTCACTTTATTTTTTTTTTTTTTGTTCAATGTATTTAAATTACTGTCGCCTGTCACTATTGTCAGTTGTTTTTTCTTCATAGCAACTGATTGAACTCTTCTTAAATTTTTTTCGTCGATATTTCGCAAGCTTTCCGCACTCGATTTTGAGACCACAGGAAAATTTCGTTTCGCATCAGCAGCGTACTAGGCTTAAACCCTAAACTACTCAACCGATTTCAACAAATAGAGTGTCATTGGATTCGATTTGACCCGGAGAGTATCTAAGGTTATATGACGTCATAGAAACATTCAATATGGCGGACAACCTAAGATGGCGGGTTACCGTTATTCTCACGAATTTCTTAATATGGGTATTTAAAGAAAGGGTTTTACAAGACAAATAATACGCTAAGTGACGTCATTCGAAATTCAACATGGTGGTCCACCAAGATGGTGAACTATCGTTATCTTCACGACCTCCATTATATGGGTATCAAATGAAAAGGTTTGACAAGACAAACAATAAGCTAAGTGACGTCATTCGAAATTCCATATTATACTACACCAATATGGCGGATTACCGATATCTTCATGACCTCCTAAATATGGTTATGAAATGAAAGCGTTTGACAAGACATCATGACGTCATTCGAAATTCAACATGGCGGACTACCGTTATCTTCATGACCTCCATCATATGGGTATTAAATCAAATGGTTTGACGAGAAAAACAATAAGATCAACATCTTATTTTTCAAGTGGAGTTTCACTTCTATCGCGCAGCTTTTTTCTGCAACTCTGCTGAGATGCTGCATTCCCTCTTCACTTAACGCGGGACTGTAATGGAGAGTGGGTAATTTGGCGGGACATTTGTGGATGCGGGACAGAGACCTCAAAAGTGGACACAAAAACAAAGCTCAGAAATTAATAAACCAACAATGAAGACAATAGCTTTAACCTTCAATTTAAACGCTGAGTATCTTATATGGATGTACTGTACATACATACGTGCTTGTAGTAAAAAAAAAACTTATTTTATTGCAAACTAAGTGGCTTACTTCCATTCATTTCACCCTCATAAAAAGTGAACAAAATCCTAGCGAGTAATTTAAACAATTTCTACAGGTAGGTGTGAACGTACATTTACATTGTCTTCTATATTGGATATAGATTAATTAACATACACACCCCAACAAGATACATATGTACCTGTCAAAGTATACAAACATATCTCCTTGTTGTTCTTTTTCCCATTAAAGTAATAAAATATTGCTCAACTTGACTCAACGACAAAAGTTTAACCGAAAATTCCGTCGGGTATTTTACCTAAAATTCAGGTTAAGTACATTTCGTCCTGTCGGCACACAAATTCTTGTTAGAATCTAAAGAAATGTAATTTTATTATTATTAAAGCATACGACCTTAACTGTGGTGAACCAGGAACCTAATCGAATTTATCCTGTCTGCTGCTGTGTTTGGGCGCTCTCCTTGAGAAACTTCCCACAAACAAGAGCAATAAAAGGAATACTATTCTTGTGTACCTTGGTTCAATTCAATTGCTTTTGTTGAACCGCTTTTTCCTTCTTTTATCTTCTTCCTTATGTCCCTTGTGGTTGCAATTTCAGGAAAATAAAAATGCGTGGGAAAGAAACGCCAAAGAATTATGCTTATGTATCTTATTTCTTGGAATATCGTTTGCACACAGAAAAAAAAATGTTTGTCTTTGATCAAATTTATTCGCACAAGTAGCAAGTAAGACATGAATGTTGAAAGAGAGGGTGGTTTGGCCTCAGAACTACGACTGTAAAGGATCTTGATTTTATTGCTTATCGCTTGCCTGTTACATACATATGCATGAATTCAATCTCCTAGAAGTTATTCAACTTTATTCAACTCTGGCATTCCAATCAATTTTTGAGGTAGTCCTATGATGTGAACTGTCTTTTGCTTACGTTACGTGACATTTTGGGATTATGGTTATATAAAAACAAGTCACCAAAAAGTTTTTAACAAAAAATATATTTAAAATTAAAACGAATGTCTTAACCAAAATACATTTTTTTTGACGTTTAAGTATGTGAATGTCATTTTCGGCATTTGACACTGGATGCCATAACTAATCCACTAACACCGAATAAGACATTCCACATTGATCAACTTGCACCATAAGCTGACACTCAATTACGAGTATTCACTGCACATTTACAGTTCATTAATAAAGTTATACCTCTTCTTTATAATAACAAAACCTTGTGCAATGGTGGAGTCAAACTTATAACCCAATCACGTGGGTTAAATGTACACAGCATCATTTTATGGTTGCGTTGTGTTGTTGTTTTTAACCACAAATTAAGTTTGAATCAAAGTTGTTTTTAATGACTTAATATACGGTTAATATATGTATACATATGTTGATTTTGTTTGCCTTTGAGAGTATTTGGAGTGAAAATCAGATTAAGAGAATCGCAATTAAATTGAGATGATTCTGTGTGAACTGATGTCATTTAATTCATTATTAATGCATCAAGTTGACTATGGTTTAGATGACGACGATATACACACATAATAATGTGCTCATCATGTCAATTTGTCACTGTTATTTGTATAACCGATTTTGATGGTCATTGTGCTTATCTATCAGATTTTAATCATTTTAGAGCTATTCACCCCTGTGATCGATTCCGACCGGATTGAAATCGAACCGAATAACAAGGGATGCATTTGGAAAATTGCGTTAATTTCGAATTCTTTCTTTGCGATTCTGTTCGTTTTCAATCCGGTCGGAATTGATCACAGGGGTGATTACTTCCTTTCGGACCACTCTACAGTACTTCTTACATTTGGCGGCAAAATATAGATGAGAGAAAACAGTCCTAAATTAGTCTTGAACTGACTGGAACTATTTGAGACAAAATTTGGAAGAAAGCATTCAGCTGACAGGATCCATAGAAAGCGAAGATCAGTTAGAAGCAGTGCAGACATTAACATTGAACATACAAAAAGTACTCCTAAGACACATCACACTGGTAACAGCTAAACAAAATTCCGAAAGAAATTAATATAAAAAAGGTTTAAAAAAGCTTCCGCATATAATAAATGCTGCATTCAGGATGAGAAATGTAATTAGCATGCGGAAAGGCGCTGATATTATTATTAAACAAGGCAAATCATCATATCGCTAAATATCGATTCTGGCCATGCTGTCCAAATTATTTGAGAAACTTTTAACTAAAATACTTTTAAATAAAATATGTAATTGAAACAAAAGCAAGAATTGCAAACCACCTAGAATCACTGATAAAATTGAAAAAGCATTTGAAGAGAAAAAAAATCAGCTCAACAATATTTCTCGATGTAGCACAAGCTTTTGATAAAGTATGGCATAAAGATTTGATTCATAAAATACAAAAGTATCTGCCTTAGCAATAATCAGAAATTCCAGAATCCTTACATACATAGTATATATCAAAGTCCCGATCGGTGTCATATTACATTTGTAGTAAAGGATCTCAAGAACCGCTGAATAGATTTTAACGATTATTTTGGTATAAGATTACTAGATTCTCAGAGAAGTTTTATCAATTAGCTTTGAATTAAATCAATTTAGAGTTTAAAGGACTTCAAATGAGAAAACGAAAATTCAATTTAAAACAAACGGCTATTACTTCAGAACATTTTCTCCAATATGATTGATATTTATTCTCAGCCTAGTTACATTCAATACGCAGATTTAAAGACCTAAATCATATCTGTGCAATTACTAGAAGCTGAATCATAGTACAAAATGCATTCCAAAGTCGTTTTTTTTTTTAAAATTTTTTTTCAAGCAGAAGCTGAATCGTGGTCGCAGGCCCAGGTTCACCTCGAGCTGTAGCGCCAACTAAGTAAGTAAGAAGCTGAATCACAGCACTTAAGTGGCAATCGTGTGGAGTAGGAGTTAATGATGAGTTTTTTTTTTTTGTAAATCTTTTATTGCACTCATTTTCGCATTTCTAGCATGCGTACGCGTAGCGTAGTGGGTTTTTAATTTTTTTTTTCAAAGCATACTGAGTGACTTTGTGTATCACAGTCGCAATCGTGGGGAGTTGATGATGTTTTTTTTTTGTAAGTCGCGCTTCTCCGAAACGGCTCGACCGATTTTCATGAAATTTTTTGTGTACACATATTTAGTAGGTAAGGTATGAGAATAGGTTGTAAAGTATATTTTTGTTCTTATATTTGTTTATTTATTGCTAGTGGTAGTGTTGAAATGTAGCGTAGCCTAACCACTTACACCAGCACTAAATGATGAACCTGTTAATGCATATTTTGCCTTGGCAAATTTCTGCTTATGGCTGTTGCTTGTATTAAGCACACCATGACACAGATCTGATAGTGTTAAAAAAAAAATATATATATATTTCATCTCGCTAGGTGACGCTGGAGTCGAGTTATTAATGACCTCTAGATGTATGGACCAAAAATGCTCATATTCAGTATATATGTTGGTTCAATGCCAAAAGAGAAAATTATATAATAAAATCTGGACACGAAAGATGGCGCTGGAGTCAAGTTATTACTAACTTCTATATTTATTTTCCAAAAAAGCTCATATTCACAATATATGTTGGTTCAGTGCCAAAAGAGAAAATTATATAATAAAATCTGGACCCGATAGGTGGCGCTGGAGTTAAGTTATTAGATCTATATATATAAACATTAATGTATGTACCGTGTACATATTTATGTTTTTTTATAGACTCGGAAAATACTCAACCGATTTTGGTAAAATTTTCTTAATATTGAATACAGCATAGCATCAGTGCGGTTACTCAACAACCAGCGGTTCTGGTTCCTGTCATACAGAATTTCGTAATTTCAAGTGAAATGTGAATATGAAACATTTTGGTCAGTTAATATAGACAAACAGACAGACAGACAGATAGCCAGAGAGATAGATAGATAGATTGACAGACATATAGATAGATATATTGACAGACCGACAGAGAGGCAACCAGACAGACAGACAGACAGAGTCCGATTCTTTGAACTAAATGACAATGTATGTATGTAGGAATAAAAACAGAATGCGCGCCGATTATAATTCAAAATTTGGTTTTTTTATTCAAACGTTATAATTATAATGAAATATTAATGAAAAGAAATGCAAAAAGAAAAGAGTTTTTGACTTCAGCTAGGTAAACTACTTAGTTCTTAACGGCTTGACGGCTCAGCTGAATGTAAAGTGTATAAAGTTATGCTACATACTACATAGAATATGAAATTAAAGTGAGCGAATTTAATTTAGTTAAAGAGCGAATTCATATTAATGTTAAGCTGTGTTTACACTTATTTACAGTATGTGTAATATGTTGTTTAAAATAGATAATTGGTAATAGTAAAAGTAAATAGGTAGTAATAAATGTGTGTAATATATGTTGGTATAATAGCGCCTACATCCGGCCATCCTACAATTCATCCGCCTCGGATGATGGACTAACTTCTGCCATAAGTTCATCTTCGCTTCCATCTTCATTTTGCCATAGTTTCATAAAGTCACAGCTTGTCGTAGTCTTATGAGGACCCTCGTGTGGTGATGCTTTCTCTACGTTGTAGCGATCAGATTTGCCCTTCGAAATTACCTTATAAGGACCTAGAAAAGAAGGAAAAAGTTTATTACCGGCTGCAAACTGCGTTCTTTTAATCGCGACAAGATCTCCGATCTTGTACTCTCTTGCTGCTCTTCGTTTACGGTTATATGTCCTTTGATTTTCTGCCTGTATTTTTTGAATTTGTTGACGGACATCAAGGCGAATACTTTCCCTTTCGGTCTCTTGTTGTTTTATTAGTTCCTGCTTGACCAAATCAAATATTTCGATGTCGTCCTTCTTTCTCATCGGAATGCCAAACAATACTTCGAAAGGCGTACGATTGATAGACCGCTGAAGTGTACTGTTCAAAACCCTTGAGATAAATTTGTACCATTTATCCGGCGATTCTTGAGTTAATCTTCTAAGGACTTCGATAACGACTCTGTTGGACCGTTCTGCCTGTCCGTTTCCTCTCGGAACTCCTGTCGTTATTAGTATATGTTCGATATTTTCTTCCAAGCAAAATTCCTTGAATATGTTTGATACGAATGCGCTTCCTCTATCCGTTATCATTCGCCTTGGGTTGCCAAAATGCTGCTGCTGCTCTTTGATTTTCCTCAGTGTCTCCTCTGCCGAAACGGTTTTTGTTGGATAGAGCCAAATGTATTTTGAAAACCCATCGGTGATTGTAAGAATGTATTTGTATTGCTTAGTGGTTAAGTCCATCGGACCTATGTGATCTAGGTGGTATGTATCAAAAGGCTTATCACCTTTTTCCAACTGTTGGATGAAGCCTTCTTGCTTGCCGGCCTTGTTGTTGGCAAGGATGCATTTCACGCAGTTAGAAATACGACGTTCGACTTTTTCTTTCAGCTTTGGGATATAGAACTCACGAGATATCAAATGAACTGTTTTTATGAGGCCAAAATGTCCCTCTTCGTGTTTCATTCTAATAATCTCCGACTCCATACTGCGAGGTACCACTAAAAGCATAAAACCATTTAAGTCTTTGAACAATAATTCACCCCGCATCACAAAGTTGTCATATTCCTTTTCCTTCAGTATTTCTTTTATAGATGAAATAAATTCATCTGCTACCTGCGCTTTATGTATCCTAGCTAAGATTTCCTGCTGCAAGATATATACGATTGGGGACCTACTCAAGGCATCTACATGAGCCATCTTGCTGCCTGGACGATGCTCAACAACGTAATCGAAATCCTGCATGTACAAAATCCACCTTCTTACTGCATTTGGTAATTCCTGCTTGTTGATTGTTTGCCGAAAAGCTACACAGTCCGTCACTACTTTAAATTTTATCCCCATCAAGTAAATTCGGAATTTCTCGAAAGCTTTGAAAACTGCGAAGACCTCTAAAACGTAACTATGCCATCTTTCCTCACAAGTACTGTTTTTTCGACTATAATAATGAATTGGGTGCAGTTGATTGTCACTACTCCTTTGGAACAAAATTGCGGCTATTCCCACCTGACTAGCGTCTGTGTGCAGTTCGGTTTCTGCACCTTGACAGTATATATTCAGTACTGGATTGTTAGTTAAAGATTGCTTCAGTATGGTAATGGCTTTTCTTTGGGCTTCTCCAATAATAAACTTGGTTCCTTTCTTGGTTAGGTCTGTTAGCGGTTTTGCCAGGATTGAGTACGAATTTACAAACCGCCTAAAGAAACCTGTAAGTCCTAAAAACTCCTGAAGTTTTTTAAGGGTTTTAGGCTCCTGAAACCTAGCAACTGCATCTATCTTTTCTGCAGACGGCCGAAGCATACCATCTTCTACTACATGCCCGAGAAACGTCACTTTTGTTTGAAAGAAAAAACATTTTTTCCAGTTGAAAATTAAATTATGCGCTGCCGCTCTTTCAAGGACAATCTTAAGTTTTTTCAGATTTTCTGGTACATTATGTGCGCATAAAATAAGATCATCTAAATACATGCAAACAATATTCCGACTTACCAAGTCTCTGAATACAGTATGTATATACCGCACGAAAACAGCTGGTGCGTTGGATAACCCAAAAGGTACCCGGTTAAACTCGTACAGTCCATCAGTTGTTACAAACGCTGTATATTTGCGGCTTCCTTCCTCAATTGGCACGTGAAAATATGCATTCTTGAGATCAAGTGTTGAGAATATTCGTCCGTGTTGAAGGTTGTCCAAAACGCTCTCGATCGTTGGTAAAGGGAATCGGTCCTTCACTGTGTTTGCATTTAAACGCCTATAGTCAATGCAGACTCGCGGTGAACCATCTTTCTTCTTGACTACCACGACTTGACTAGCAAAAGGAGAAAACGATGGTCGTACTATATTTTCCTTCAACCATAGATCCACTTGTTGCTTGACGATCTCTTTCTCGTTAATCGGAAGGCGACGTGGCGAAAAATGAAAAGGGGTTTCGTTAATCAATGTTAGTGACATATTTATTGGACAGTTACTTACATTTTCAGGGTTATAATTCTTAATTATATCTTGCACAACTGGTACCAGCTTAAATGGTGCGTTCACTTCGTTGCTGTCTTCAACTTGAATGTTCATGATACAGTTTTCTTCCACCTCGTAGTGGAATGTTGGGTCTCCATTGTTAAATACTACTTTCGCTTTTGATATTATATCATTTCCCACAATCGCATCGACCTGGATAGCATTATTCGGCACAACGTTGATCACTGTTTCAAGCTCGAAATTGTCAATTTTAACTACAGCATCAAATGCGCCCAAAGTACAACAACCAGCAGAAGCTAGGCCGACTAACCGCGTGTTTTGCTTTCGCAACTCAGTAAATTTTCGCAGCTTATTAAAACTATTTTCTCGAAGTAATGAGATCTGCGCACCGGTATCAATTAACGCGTGGAAAACAATATTATTTATGAAAATTTGTTTAGAATTTAATACCGAAATGACGTTTGTCTTTGCAGTAGATTTGGTTGGACAGTTTTTAGACATGTGCCCCGAACCGTTGCACTTAAAGCACTTTGTGTCTGATTTGCAATCCCGACGTTGGTGTTCAGAAGAACCGCAATTAAAGCAACGCAAAGTGTCGTATGACGTTTTACGACTACCGCTAAAGTTGCTGCTAGTTTTGCTCACATGACGTCCGATACCGCTACTACCTTGCCAACCATTACCGCCATTGTTATAACCCATATTAGATTTTAACCTCAAAAAAATTTCATATTTTTCCATTAATTCAGCCAAATTTTTAGCACCGTATAAAATCAATTTATGTTGTTCACTTCCAGAGACGCCGTTTATGATATAATGAATTAGGGAATTCTCATCAACATCGGCTAATTGAGAAATCTCTTTCATTTTATAGACATATTCGCGAAAGTTTTCTTCCCGCTTCATTTTTCGATTTTGTAACTGGGAGTAAATGTCTGCTTTACAAAGGGTTCTTTGGAATTCTGTACACAAGGCTTGTTTAAATTCGTTATACGACCGACATGAACACGTTTTCATAAAACACTTTGCTGATCCGATGAGCTGTTTTCGAGCAAATAATAGTTTTTCAAGATCCGACCAATTTAATAACGAAGTGATTTCATCGAATTCTGCAAACCACGAATTTACCGAAAGACCGTCATCGCCACTGAATTTAGAGACCAAGCTTTCTATGTCTTTAAGAGAAAAACGAATCAAAGGTTCTGTATATTCTGGATTGACTGTACTTTTATTTTGGCTTTGCCCTATGGTTCTACCAAACCCACTAGTAGAAGCCATCCGAACTTGTTCTACAGCACTTTTAATTTGGCTTTGCCACGTGGTTTTACCAACCCCACTAGTAGAAGCAATCCGTCCTTGTTCTGCTGCTCTGTCAGAATTATTCTGCTCGCCGCCTGTTGTTCTGTCACTGGTGTCCTCGTCTGCTACTACTACCTGCGAATTTTGTCGATTGCACGCCTCCGTCAACCTCGCTATCAAAACTGCTTTCACCCCACCGGTATCCAGACCCAATCGCGATAATTCAGCTTTTAATTGTTCCACCGTTAGGTTTTCCATTATAATATGTAGAATTTTATTATTTTTATAATTTTTTTTTTTTTTTTGTTTAAGGTTTTTGTTGAGCCCCCAAATGTGTAGGAATAAAAACAGAATGCGCGCCGATTATAATTCAAAATTTGGTTTTTTTATTCAAACGTTATAATTATAATGAAATATTAATGAAAAGAAATGCAAAAAGAAAAGAGTTTTTGACTTCAGCTAGGTAAACTACTTAGTTCTTAACGGCTTGACGGCTCAGCTGAATGTAAAGTGTATAAAGTTATGCTACATACTACATAGAATATGAAATTAAAGTGAGCGAATTTAATTTAGTTAAAGAGCGAATTCATATTAATGTTAAGCTGTGTTTACACTTATTTACAGTATGTGTAATATGTTGTTTAAAATAGATAATTGGTAATAGTAAAAGTAAATAGGTAGTAATAAATGTGTGTAATATATGTTGGTATAATAGCGCCTACATGTATTGAAAGTAACACTATATTTTTTGGACACGGGCGAAGCCAGGCGTGACAGCTAGTCTTATATAACTGAAAGATTTTTCAGAGTAAAACAAGAAGAAGTGTTCTCAGCGTTAAGAGAAATTAAGGCTGGTGTACCACAAGGCAGTATACTAGACCCTGTGTTGTATCTACTATTCACCAGCGATCTACCAGAATGTGAAGAAGCAACTTATAAGATGATAAGCAAGTTATAAGATGAGTTTGGGCGTGTACTAGCAAAATAAATTTACAAAGCATACAAACTTCCCAAAATAAAGTACTACGTTACATAGTAAGTGCACCCCGTTACACAAGAAACGCTGATCTACATAGAAATCTAGAAGTTGAAATGGCTGAAAACAAAGTCAA
Source organism: Brachyopa scutellaris (assembly GCA_949775065.1). Lineage (NCBI taxonomy): Eukaryota > Metazoa > Arthropoda > Insecta > Diptera > Syrphidae > Brachyopa > Brachyopa scutellaris. Next base: position 174,725,757 of record OX459112.1, on the reverse strand, counting down.
AAAAGTATCTAGAAGTCATAAATTTAGACTTCTCAACTATGCCAACTTGGAAATACCAAATTTATTAATTAATGACAACATAACTAGGAGATTAAGAAGGTGAAACCTTTTGATCTAGCTTACTAAATTAAATGAAAAAAATAATAACAATTTTATTCCAAACAAGAAAAAAAGAAAGACCAACAAACGGTGGTTTACTAATAAATTTAATAACATAACTACGAAAAATAAATTGCTGATTAGTCGAATGACTAGGTGCGATTCTCTGAAGACAGACGTCAGTCAGCCATCGGAAGGTTTTTTTTTAGACTGGGTAAGGGTTCCTCACTACTGCAGACGGTTCCCTCGCGTATCTGCAAAGCCTTTTGATGATTTTTTCCTTCCAGCGATCCTAAAAAAAATATAAATATTTATTCGCGTTACAATAAATGTTCTTACTGAAATGAAAATGTTCTTACTACTGAAAGCGCTTGGCGAATAGAATACAGTACGATATGACGTAATTCTAAATTCAATGTGGCGGACGCCCCCAAGATGGCGGATTTCTGTTATCTTTATTATCTCCTTAATATGGGTATCAAATGAAAGGGCTTGGCGAGTAGAAACAATACGATATGACGTTATTATAAATAAATTCAATATGGCGGACGGCCCCAAGATGGCGGATTTCTGTTATCTTTACTACCTCCATAATATGGATATCAAATGAAAGGGCTTGGCGAGTAGAATATAATACGATATGACGTTATTATAAATTTAATATGGCGGACGCCCTCAAGATGGCGGATTTCTGTTAACTTTACTACCTCCTTAATATGGGTATCAAATGAAAGGGCTTGGCGAGTAGAATACAATACATTCTAAATTCAATATGGCGGACGCCCTCCAAGATGATGGATTTCCGTTAACTTTACCAAATCCCTTATATGGGTATCAAATGAAAGGGTTTGACGAGTAGAACACGACATTGCTTACTTATATTTACATAGACTAAACTAAAAAGTTTTAAATAAAAAATTAAGTTTGAAAAACTACAACCCGACTACAAGAAAAACCAACTAAAAAGTACGAAACAATGATTTTCAGAGTATAGCCGTGGTCACATGCCATTACAATAATGTATTTATATAACTACGCATTCATTGGACAAAGCGGCATGCGACGACAGCTAGGTATACTCTGAAAATCATTGTTTCGTTTCATCTTGTTTCGTACTTTTTAGTTGGGTAGTCGGGTTGTAGTTTTCCAAACTTCATTTTTTTAAAATGAAATAAGTTAATCTCACAGACTCTTTCTTCTTAAAGTGAAAATAACAAACGTTTCCAGCTCACTGAAGTATAAAAAATAAACATTTTTTATGTATTTCAGGATTTTAAATTGAAGGAGAGAAGATACGGAGAAGTTCCAGAATTTTGCTCTATTTTCTTTCTTTTATTCACGGATTGTTGAGCATTATTGTTTGAAATTCTCTATGGAAAGTACAAAGTCTTTCCACTTTCCACACAGATTCCTTATCGGTTATATGTATGTACGAGTAGAAGGTAGAGCTAAGAATAAGTGTTAGAATATCAACTCCAAAATTAAAAAATTAATTTGCAACATCAGAGCATCCAAAATGTAATGTAAACCATTTGCTGCTCCGACTTATTAACCTGACTTCATAAAAGTATCCTCTAATTTCAAAAATTCTATGTACGTAAATCGTATGCTTTGTAATTAAATAAACCCTATGTTGTATCTAATTTTCTGCAGAACATGAGAAATTAATTACAAATTTAATGACACACCTTTATTGTGTAGATACATATCTAACTTCCAATGGATTTTCTATCCAAAGGAATGACATCCAAAAAAAAAAAAAAACAACGGCACTCATTTACCCATCAAATGAAATTTGATAGCTTGCATGAAAGGGTTGTTACGTGCAAAATTCGATTCGTCGTACACGGTGATATTACATAGCATCGATAGGCTTACAAACAACTCAATAAGCCTAAAAGCTTTTATGTTTGCGACAAAGGTAATTTCTGAACAGGGTACATGAATAGGATGGGTGAATGGTCGAAGTGTATGACAAAGCAATAAACTTATCCTTAAAAGTTAGGCAAAACTGCCACACAAGGTAAACGAGAAAAAAAAATCGATTTATAGGTACGTGTAGATCAGTTAAAAAAAAGGATGAAGGATGAACGATTTAAAAGGATTTGAACAAATAAATTCGCCTACGTAAGTTGTCGACAAAATGTATTGAATTGAATTGTGGACATGTTATAGGTTAGGAACGTTTTATAATGACAATGAAACGGCTGCAGGTAGCAGTAATATTTTTTATATCCAAAGTTATATTAATTCGTTAATATTACCTTTGCGCCGAGTAAGGTTTAAGGTCAACTACATTCGACTTTCACTTCTGCATACACGAACGTAGTATGGAATATCATCTACTTGAGCAATTAGCAATAATTTATCCTGTGTGTTATGTCAACCTTTTAATCTTATTTTGTATCAAATAAACCAAATTTTATTTTTCTGTGCATCCATTTTAATAGCACGAAGAGAAAGATGAAATGAAAATAATTGGTAACAATTCAAAGCATTTAATCTCTTTCTTTCAGACAGAAATCACATTTGTTATTAAATCCTACTTCGAAGTCCCTTGAATTTGTTTATTCAAATATGCAATGAAAACACCCACACTGTATTCATACATTTGTCTCTTACGAATGCAAATCTACTCCACATTGCACTTACTATATATGCACAGTCGTTATTCATGTTCTCCTTCATTTCACCTGCAGTTCCCTTTCCGCCACAAGAATAAAAAAAAGCCATTCTACCTTCTGACAAAATAACCACAGATAATGCAAATTTTCTGACACACTTCCTGTGAGCAAAGACAGCATTCCGCATCCGCTCTCCCTTTATATCCTTTCGTAGTGTTTACAATAGTAGCTAGCTTCCTTTGGAAATCGTCTTTTGCATAGTTTTTTTTTTTTTTTGTGAATTTTATTGTAACTGCCCCTTTAAAGCATCATTGTGAATATTTGTTGTTTCACTAGAATAAAATATGTTTATATATCTTGACCTACGTCAGAGGCAGAGACCTGTACACAATAAAGTCTCAAATATAGCATAATACATCGACAAAACAAAACAATGGCATCACTAGACAAGATGTTCAATATGTCCTTGCTACCTATTCAAGTTTTATCCACCTTTAATGATAGGTTGAAGAAAAGCTTTTCTTAAAGCGAAATACATACATATTCAGACATAGGTACAACAAAAAGGAACTCACTTATATTCTGTAAATTTCTTAATGTCAGGGTAATATTTGTTTCCTTATTATTCCAACTTCCAAAGTTTGACGTATTTCAATTGAAAAGATGACGTCAAGGGTAACAACACGTGAAATGGAAACGTGCGGATTTATCTAAGGTGAAGCTTAAGTAAAGGGTATACATTTGAACATGTGTATGAACTCCTGGTTTTGACACCATAGTCGTGGTTAAGACACCTTCAATAAATTGTAAAATTGTAATATTAGGAGACTTTAACATACTTATTGTGCGCATTCCGTTTTCTAGTGACTAAACATTTAGTCAATTCTAAAAAAACGGAACGCGAAACTTGACTTACCATTTAGTTGACAGTTCACATGTCACAAACGCGATTGTACTTTCTATTTTCACTTTGAGTGGTTTGAGAACTGTGATTGCAAGGTTTCATGTATCAAGATAACAAAACTAAGGCTGTGGTCATGTCTCACGCTAGTAAGCGAGTACGCTTGTTGACGCGTTTACGCTAGTAAATCAAATAGTACGGCTACTGAATGTATTGGTCATATTTCACGCTTGAAGCTTGTACGCTTGTAGGAGTGCTCGCGCTAGTAAGCTTGTAGATCAAAATCATTTGATATTTAAGCTTACACACTCAACATAAACAAAACTAGCGTGAAAGCTAAGCCTTCGTCGAAACAACGAGTATCCACGACATATGTATTGCAAAAACTTGTGTTTTTAGCTATCTACCGCTACTGTCAGTGGTAAGATCCCAGCTATAACATATAATCTGTTTTCTTTTAAGATGGGTACTTTCTGTACAAAACAGTAATTCACCTTTCGAAAGAGCCATTATCAAAGTTATTTTAAATCGGGTACACCAACCGCACAATACCCCGTGCAAATGACTACTAGTTATAGCTTTTATCGCCTACACTCGTGGAGACGTGACTACTAAAAGCGTACAAGCGTACACGCGCGAACAAGCTCAAAACGCTTAAAAGCTTACAAGCGTGAGACGTGATCACTAAAAGCGTACAAGCGCACACCCGCGAACAAGCTCAAAACGCTCAAACGCTTACAAGCGTGAGACGTGACCACAGCCTAAGAAAACGAAAAAATGAAAATTATTGCTAATAATTTGAAGCATTTTAACCCTTTTCTTCAGACAGAAAATAAATTTTTTTATCAAAGTCGAGATCCTACCTTGGGCTGAATTCTGCAATTAACACTGCTAGACCACAAGACTGAAGATGTCCTAATAAGCCGGAAAAATGTGGAATAAGTGTAAAATAAATAAATTTTATAAATAAAATAAATATTATTTATAAATGACTTACCGCCAAAAATCCAACATTCATCATGTCTTATATATGCTGACGATTTAAAAATATATAAATCAATTAAAACATTGACCGACTGCATCGAACTTCAAAAAGATTTGGACAGTAGCTCTCTAAACCGTATTCACCTGAATATAAATAAATGCTGTGTCCTATCGTTTTCGAGATCCCTCTGTCCAGTTCTCTTTGAATATACTGCTTCAAGCACTACGCTTCAAAGAGTATACAGCTAGAAAGACTTAGGCGTCATATTCGATTCAAATCTAAATTTCAGGATGCACATAGATTATGTAATTTCTAGGGGTAATAGTTTGCTTGGTTTTTTGTTCAGGAATTCTAGAGATTTCCGATGTCCGTACACACTGAAATCGCTTTTTGTAACCATCGTTCATCCCATCCTTGAATACTGCTGCATAGTCTGGTCCCCATTTTACAAAAATGCTTCGAACCGTATCAAAAGAATACAGAAAAGGTTTACGAAATATTCACTTCGCAAGCTAAATTGGACATTGCCTCTACCACCTTATGAAACACGATGCAATCTTATATCACTCAAACCTCTTCAAACTAGAAGAATCTATTTTCTTGTCTCATTTGCGAGAGATGTTGTATAATTGGACAAATCCCCTCCCTTATCATCTTTGTTTAAGCTTTATGCACCGGCTCGATCCTTACGACCGAGGGCTTTTTACTTCTTTTCAATACCTTTTCACTCAACAAACTATGGCTGTAATGAGCCAGTCACTAAAGCCTGTTATTACTTTAATAAATATGCCGATATAATTGATCTAAATTGTCCTTAAGAAGTATTCAAAAATATTTTCATGAACAGAATTGTGTATGATTGAAGACATTTATACTTATGTACACTTGGAACATTAGCTCTAAGAAAGTAAATTTACCAATAATTGTACTTATAGACTATAAATAAATAAATAAATAAATAATTAAAAAAAAATGCGTCAAAGCTTCAGGCAGCAATTTCTGGAATACTGCCAAACATCGGAGTGGAAATAAAGAAAAACTGCTTATTTATCATTATTTCCACTTGACAATTTTCTAATTGACGTAAAAATACGTCTTTTATCAATTTCAAATCGACAAGTGGAGTCACAGCTTCATGCAGTATTTGAGTTGTTTCTCGGGCTGTATGGCATATGCCACCGTCTGTTGAAACCACATGCCGTCCACATCTATATCTTGCAGTTTATGGACAAAAAACTGGATAAAAAATCAGCATCCACTTGCTATTGTTCCATAATCTATTCAACAATGGAGTTCTTTCGTGTAGCACTCCACTTTTTACAACCCTAAACTGTCAGCTGTCACGCTATCTTTCTTTCGTTGGCAATACTTTACCCCACATATGGAGAAAAACTCAAATTTTGAGTGAATTTTTGAACACCCTTTAGATGAAAATGATGGGCATGCACAAAGTGGGTCGTACAAAGACAAAACTCGATAACTCGGTCTTCTTCACTTTTCAGTTTCCGAAAGCCATCTGTAACCTCTAGAGTCCTGTGTTTAGCATAATTGGCAATTTACCATTTTGTACTGGAATAAATGTGAAATAAATTAACTTTTCTGTTGCTTTCTTATCAAGTCTCCAAAATCCAAATAATTTTTTCCTCCAATAGGTACTTGGTATTCTTTTGCAATCCTTTTGAAAGAATTCCAATAAAATCCTTGCACTTTTCCTATCAATAAAACTTTATTTTACAGCTAAAATGCTTAAAGAGTAATTGTAAAAGTTTAACCTTATAGCCATCTCTTAGAAAACCGAAAGAGCACCATAAACCTCAATGCAAAAGCTTCTTTGTTTTCATGTTCAAGGTTGAAATACTGTGTACTAAACCAGGGGATGAAGTGAATCAGAACAAATGTCTAGAAATTAAAAACTCTGAAACAAGTTTGGCTCTACGTCAACATGCCTTCGAGCAACATACAACAATTCTTGGCATCATTGAGCAACCATATCGCCAGGAGGTATTAGTTTCTTGCGTGATTTTGAACTTAAAACAGTAGTGCCTATGCCTACCCTGTGAATAAAATTTACATAAGTCGCTTCAGAAGAAGTAGTATTGTGAGTGTGCTGCTGTGGCCTTTACGCTGCGTTTACTCAATTCGCGTGAATATTTTACGATGAATTAGGTTCGATTGGGAAGGATAAGTTATACGTATTTAATTTTATTTATATTTTTATTTATTTAATGAACCCATAACTAAATGTATAAAATTGTTTAATTGTTTATGTGCCTCTTGCACTTCTGTATATTTAAGTCTTAATAGATTAAGTTTTAAATCTATGGTAATTAAATAAAAATTAATACTTTATATCTTAATTAAATTTTGTATTTATTTTTAAATTATTAAATTCTATTTTTATTATTAAATTAGTCTTATATTTTTAAATCTCATAGCTAAGCTCGGTTGACCAGTTAAACAAATAAACAAAATGTGAAAAACTGTTCAGAAACTAAAAAAAATCTTGAAAAAAATTGTTTAAACTTAAATAATTACATTTAAAACATTTGAATTTGTTTAACTATTTTTATTGAATTTTTTTGATTTTTTATTTCTTTGATTTTATTGATTATAAAATGTAGATTTATTTTATATCCAAGCAAAAATGACAGCTAGAGCCGTGTACCTAACCTAAGAAGGCTTTGTAATATTTTTTTTAGAAAATATTGGTATATATAATTTACCATTTAATATTCTCATCAAAATTATATTGTCACTATTATCCAATTTCTAATGTTTTGTTCTTCTAGGAGTACCTACATCTCTAAATATTACTATCTTTAAATTTGGATACAAAAAAAAACCTAATTTCTTGGCAATAAAATGTCAATGTCAGAAAGGAACCACAACTAATAAGATATGTCTTTCGTAATTTATTACCACAAATGATGTCCTTAATTCGTTGCTTTAAAATTGCTTTCTTCCTTGCGGACACATTTCAATTCGTTGGTCGTGTTTTTTATTACAAGCTTTCGTCCTGGTAGTTGGTACATAAGCTTTATTTTTTTGTTTTTGTCCTACAAACACAACAAGGGGTGGAAATATGCTGCCAATAAATTATTTCTTCCAAAAGGCCATATCCGAGGTTAATTGAGCAAAAAATAAGTGCCATTTTGCTTTGCTGTTTTTACAGGGTGAACTATTAAGTCAGGGTATTTCTAGGAGTTCAATTTTAAGGAAAAACTAACTCATAACGTTTTGAAGGCAAATCGCTCTTGAAATCGTTACACGACTGAATCTGACTCATCTATATATTTTCTTATTTTACAGAGAGATAAGGCTGAAACAATGTTTGAAAATTGTGAATCAAGCGACGCCGACGCTTCAAATGTCAAACTAATAAGGATAAGAAGATCTAAATGAAAGAGTTGAGCGTGAATAACGTTGCGCGGCGTCTCTATTATTCCTATCTGCGCTCATGTCGGACTCGGAAAATATCTAGTGGAGACCACTATCAGCAAGACCGATTTTGCACCCCGCCATCTACATATGTCTGGATTTGCGGTTCGTCATCTATATCTATGTCTGGAGATGAACTGTCACTTTCGCTGAAATTTTTCATTCCATTGAAGATTTTAATAGATGCTGTTGTTTTCAAGAGATATGTGGTTTTGGAATTTTTTTTTTTTTATAGTGAAAGTAATGTTCGCCTTTCCAGAAACGGATTAACCCAGATTTGAACTCTTTTATCATTATATATTTATTTTGCGGCATCGATATCTCTTCGCTGTGAACTGAACTCAAATGAAATGGCGAGACATGTGGGCACGAAATTTGACGTTTGTTCTGCCATTTTGTTTTTGCGTTAGCTACTTTATATGTATGTCCGCCATGAATAATGACTCGTGGAGACACCGTGTTGTTAAAAAGTATTTTAAGCCACAACGGGATTATTATATTTACTTTCCTTAAAAAAAAACATAATAAAACAAATTTATAGAGCACCCTGTACTTTGACCAAGATTTTTTTTTAAATAACTGCCATCTTATTAAAATGACATATCTTGAGTTTTATCGTCCGGCGTGTGGGTTTGGGCACAGCGGAAATTATTTGAATGATTTTTTAAGTGATTCTTTAAAGATTTAAATAAACGATGAACTTGAAATCATGTGATAATTTTGTGGTTGAAGAAGTTTCTATACATATTTGATATCAGGACATTTATAAGAAAAATTATTACAGTATAAGTAATAGGAGCCATTCACATTTTTAAAGTATTAAAAGGATAGTTTTGGGATTGCACTTTCTTAAAAAAAAACGTTGTATTTGTTTTCGAAATGGCTTGTCAGTTTCTTAAGCAGTCTATTTCACAATAACTGCTGATATATTACGGGGTATATGGATATGCATATATATTTATGTATGTATATGAATGACCTCCTCTCTCGTTAAACTGTAATTCAAAAAAATGTTTGACTTCTATCATTTCTTTTCGCTATACTTACTTTTTGATACCTTAATAATTAATTAAAAAAAATTACAAAGTTGTATTTCTTTTTTACAAGTACGAATTTGTGGTTGTAGTTTATATGTGGTGACATAGGCCACAGGAGTAGTCCTAAATCTGTATATTATACTCGAATAAAGAAGAGGAAAGATTAAGATTAAGATTAAGTGTATTGAATGTCTCAATCAACGTTACAAATTAAATTAAATCTATTTTCTATGAACACAATGCTTTGAAGGAGTTATCACTTAAAATCAATAACTTTATAAGAAAACCAATGTAATTCATCTGCTATCTATTGTGGAAGCCAAATATATTATTGCAAGAATAAGTTTTGCTATCCCTTACGGACAATAGATGGGGATAATACAAGAGAAGATTAAATTCTACATGGATGAAATAAATATGTATTATGTATTTATTTGACTTACTGTATGTTATGGTTGAGGGCTTAAATTAAAACACGCGATTAAACATCAATCTTAAATTGTCTTTTATTACAACCTTATAATTACAACTTCAGGCGGGAACGATCTTAAGCTTTTAGCGGTGAAATTGATATGTGCTTTATGACAGCAAGTGTCAGGTCAGGTTGATCAATCTTCCGCAGATAATGTGTTACGCTAATGCTGCCAGATCACATCATCGAACAAGTGCACACAAATTGCTTTTTTTAAGATCTCTTTGTAATTAAAGATGACGCTACTTACCTGTCATACTACGTCCACCATACTCGTAATATTCTAAGCTATCATATTGCCTAGAATTGATGACATTTATTTGTTACCTTAATAACCGCACTAAGCAATAAAAATTTTTTTTTTTTTTATATTAAAATCAAGTTCCATGCCAAGTAGCAACACTGCTTCTGCTTGTTAATATTCAGAGTTGGTGTTACGTGTTAAAACCCACTAGGGTCTAGACTATATGATGGCATTTTTCGAAGAAAATCTTTGGCAAGTTTATGGTGAGAAATCATGTGTAAAAGTCTTTGATACTGTTTAACATCTCGTTTGTCTCCAAATGATATTTTGACATTTTGTCTAAGTAAGGATCTTAGCTGACTGTCTCGACTTGAAATACCAATGTAAAAAAACGTGTAATGTACCCAAATTACTGTTAAACATTATATAAATGTACAATATAATATTTTTTTAACAGCTATATGTATCTATCAGGGCTTTCTGCTGAATTGTATTTATTTCTATTGATTCGTTTATTCATGAGAATAGACAAACGACAGTACCAATCTGACCAATTTTTTAAAATGTAAACGGGTTGTCATTTGCAACTTGGATAATTTAGCTAGATTGTTCTTTCCCCCCCTTTTCTTGCGGTATTGGGTAAATACCAGTCGATTTTTTATTTCCATCTCTTATCTTCTTTGGGAGGGAGCTACATGGCCTGTCCAGTGTCCATCTCCACTTTGGCTTAGCTATATATATATATGTACATTGTTCGTTACTTGTTTGGTCGATTTTCGCAATTTTAATATTTTTTTTTTTTGGGGGTAGGTACTTAGAGTTTGCCAAAAGTGTATTGTTAGAGATGGAACTCTTCTTGCTGCACACTTAACCTAAAAAAAATTGTTTTAATGGCGATTAGGTGCGATTTGTTAATCTGTGACAACTTGACGATCAAAAATAAAAAAAATAGTACCCACATATTGATGTATGTACGAGGGCGGTCCGATAAGTACCTACTTAGCCTACAAAAGAAAAACAAACATTTAGGTAAAGTAGCGATTTATTTCTCAACATAGTCTCCTTCTAGCTCAATACAGTTGATACAGTGATGCTCCAACTTCTTTAACCCATCCAAAAAATAGGTTTTCTCGAGGTTTGCAAAGTAGGCCTCCGTGGCGGCGATGACCTCCTCATTCGAAAATTCGCGGACAAGCTAGCTTCCAAACGTGCTCAAAACAAAACCACGAGTCCGATTCACCTGACAGTAGCCGTCTAAGAGAATGTACTATAGTAAATAGTAAATCTCTCTAGCGATACTGGTTCCATCGGGCGGTGAGGCTAAATACTTATCGGACCGCCCTCGAATGTAGATTCTTACTTTCAATTATTTCAGTTGCAGACGTTACTTATAAGTCTTCTAATCAACCTAGTCATCACTTTTCGTTAGGAAAGGTGAGGTTCTTAATCGAATACAGACGATTTTCTTCAGCTTGTTTCTCTCATTTTGCAGCTTAACTGAAATTACTCACACTTCTATTTTTTTTTTTTTTTTCGTCTACATACTTGGTATTCTCACATTAATTTTTGCATCTTCTTAATTAATTTATTATTTTTATTTATTTTTTAATTAATGTATTCAATTTCTTTGTTACTATGTAAGTATCTTGAAATCTTTGTATTGTTTATAATATCTAATGTTACTTGCTACCTGTACTATATATAAGTTAGCGATGATCGATGGAGTTTGCGTTCGCAGTACTCGCGGTGAGCTGAAAAACCAACAAACGATGAGACTAGCATGGAATCCAACAGTCAAGTCTTCCCAGGTCAAGTGATGCCAAGACAGACTAAAACACTGTAATATTTTATTTGGAGGTTTTTGGCTGAAGCATATCCGTTAAAATGCTTTCCTCTGTCCTGTATTTATTCGTAAAATTTCCGAAAACTTTAATTTAAACGTATTGCAATAAAGCAATACCAGTTTACATTCATATGTTTATTGCCAAATTTTTATAGGTAGCATATTTTCTCACACACTATTTTATCACTGCCAATTTAATGGGTCCTCTTAAGTATTTTATTTCCATAAATCATTTATCGGCAATCAGAAAAAAAACACATTTAAATGTCCACCCATCATCACAATTTCCGACGCCAATCCAATGTACGTCTTCAGTGACAATGTATTTCTCCACCCTAACAAGTCAATAGCGTTAATAATTAATTTAAATACTTCAAGCCGCTCTATAAATCTCCTGTCTGACAGTACGTAAACAGACATTTCACCGATAGCATCAAAGGAAATAATTTATTTTCTACAGTCGCCCTTTTTTAAAATTATTGAGTTATGGAGGTTTAAGTATGTCCTCGCGTGTGTATTTAATATCCTGAAAGGGGATATTTTATTGATTGCATTTGGGTATTATTGACAGTTGCAACATATTAAGCGAAAGTATTCGATAAAAATGTCACTTGCTTAAAATATTGGGTCAATAACTCTTTTCTGTCATTTTAACCAGATTGTATGTTATTCACACTTTCACTGAATGCATAAAATCGTTCATGTTTAGCGCAACATATTTCATGTGATGGATGTGATGTTTTCACACACTTTCAGTAATAGCTAAACAATTCGGAAACCCTTGCTTCCAACCCTGTTCAGTATCATTTCATTTCTTTATTTAGGGCTTCTGGCTTAGAATATATCTAAGCCGCTCTAACTACCTTATGTGTTATGCGGCCCAAGTTCGGTGCATTTTCCAGTATGGAGAAGTTGAAAAGTTGCTGACATACTTTGTTAGGAAGATGTTTAGATTACCAGAAAGTACGCCTACCGACATGGTTGGTAAAATTGTTGAATTGATTTACACTTGTTTGCATTGTTTTATCGTTGTGACATCATTTCAGTGATTTACCAAAATGCCACGGGGAAAAAGTCTCTCTTTGGAGGAAAAAGCACAAGTAAAAGTTTTAAAGGAGCTTGGGCTCTCCAACAGGAAAATTGCGGCTGAGCTTAGATGATCTGTAACAGTTACCGACAATTTCGTTAATTAAGGCCAAAATTATGGGAAAATGGAGCATTCTGGAAGGCCTTGCTCCATCAGTAGAAGAGCAAAAGACAAAATAGGAACAGAGGCAAGAAAAAATAAATTGACTGCACTAGAAATAAAATTTAAATTACGCTTTCCTGTTTCTGTCCGACATGTGCAACAGATTTTGCACGACACTCCCAACTTTCTTACTTACTTAGTTGGCGCTACAACTCGAGGTGAACCTGGGCCTGCTTCTCGCAACCATTTGTGTGTGCGTGTTATATTTTTGCACGAATAGAAGGGACCTACAGTTTTTTGCCGACTCCGAACGGCGAGTTGAGAAGCTCAATCGTGACAAATGATACTCTTTGATGCTTGTCAGACATTCGAAAGAGGCGGGCACTGTGAATAACTTTTAGGTGTTTGTGGCGGGATTCGAACCCAAGACCGCTGGCTCAGTAGTCCGACGCACTAACCACTTGCGCTATGGTGCCCACGACACTCCCAACATGAAGAATAAAAAAAGATTAACAAAGCTACCTCTAACGGCCCAACATAAGCAGGAAAGGCTTCAGTTTGCCATTAACCATATGTCTTGGACTAATGAGTAGACAAGTGTCATATTTTCGGATGAAAAGAAATTTAATCTGGATGGACCAGATGGATGGCAGTACTACGGACATGATCTACGAGACAACCCAGAAGTTAGAATGAGCCGAAATTACGGTGGAGGCAGCGTAATGATCTGGGGTGGTTTCGCATATAATGGCAAAACTCTTCTCTTATGGGTTCCTCCGAAAATGAATGCGGAAAAGTATAAGGAGCTATTAGAAATAGTTTTGATGAACACGCGGAATGCATAGCTGGCGAAAAATTTATATTTCTGCAAGAAAATGCGTCTATTCACCGTGCAAAAATAATTAAGATATAGTTTAACAACATCAGTTTGAACGTTTTGCCCTGGCCAGCACGAAGCCCCGACCTAAATTCCATCGAAAATCTGTGGGCAATTCTTTCACGACAAGATTATGCCAATGTGAAACAATATTTAAACATCAAAGAGCTAAAGGAATCCCTGCAGAGAATGCTGGTACAGGACTGAAGGTTTAACACGTCAAAGTCTCGTAAAATGTATGCCGAGTAGAATTTGCCAAACCATCCAGGAAAATGAATCAGCACGATATACTGATATTTTGTTTTTTTTTTTCTGTGAAAAATATCTAAGTTGTTATCTTTTTTATGAATTGTCTTTCTGTGTTATTTATTTCACGTAAAAAAGCTTAATTTTGCCGAAATCTAATAATATTTTCATCCATCTGTGGTATGGACTAAAATGTTACAAAATATTGTTTTTTATAGATAGCTTTTCATGTTGAAATAAAATAAAATGAAAAATGTATACTGGAAAATGAAATCTTCATTAAGAATGCCTTTACAATTATTTCAGTCACTGTAGCACAGCTGTATAATATCTTCACATTAAAAATGCAATGTGATGAGATGACACTGCCAAAGCACCGGCTGCCAAACATGATCGTGGCATATCTGTTTGACCGAAATCTACAGTTTTTTAGTGAGTGGCGACGGCTCAGTAATGAACAACATAGCATGCAGCTACTAGATAAGAATATTGCTATTTGGAAAAGTGCTACACAGAGAGCGCTGATCGAAATTCCGTAAGAAAAAAGAAAAAATCAAAATTGAAAAAAGAGGCGCAACGAAGTGAATCCTTGAGCACTTATAGAATTCTTCAGCACGATCTCGGGGAAAAATACTATTTTAACGACCGATATAGCATTGAGACTATTTCACACCTTTTTAACGCCAGGACGGAATGTAACAGTAATACTGAATTAAAAAAACTTTCTTATTTGACTGACGGCAAAGAGCCATTGCTAAATAATATTGTGAATTTGTTTGTAAGCAGCATATTTAACTGAATAAAAATAAAATCTAATCTAAAAAACATCTAGTGAGTAGTGGAAAAAGACGTATGAAAAATTAATTAGATGATTTCGGGGGTTCTTTACATCCAACGCTTAAAATTTTTGTAATTCTCTTTTAAATTATCCACTTGAACTTCGCATCTGTACCAAAGTAACTTCCATTCCAAGACAGCCTACACGGAATATGTATTTACTTCACAAAGTCGATTTCATGGTTGATAATGAGTTACCAAATATGTATGTACATATATACATAATGTACGTACATGCGTACTTAAAAATATACCATTTTTGATACAGAAGGAAATATCAAATAATGATTTTAGATATCTTTGAAATTTTTAACTTGAAAAGAAATGAAACGTTTGAAGTTGAACGACAACCATACGTGTATGTACAAATATATTGGATATCAGGTATTCTAAGGAAGCACATATCTATTTTGCATAATTCACTTCAATATTTTTTTTAAAAGCAAGCAGCAAGCTCATTAAAAATCTACATAAGAGTTTAACTAATTACTTTTCGCCAGCAGAGGTTTCTTTCTATGATACAAAGGAAAAGCGAAAAGGAGTTGTTTCAACTTACCCACTTTTATTTTTAAATATTCTTCATCACTAAGGACTCGGTCCTTGAGAGTTTTAAAACCTAATGATGGTGGGAAACAAGGCCAATAGAGAGACAGACAGATAGTAGTAGGAAATTTAGGTGTTGAGTTTCAATGAGCTCAATGGATGATGGCGTCCAGGATATTTTGATTTTTGTTATTTTTTATGATACATACCTAGTATTTTTTTCCAAATATTTATTCACTGTTTGTGCGATCGATTTCTTCAGCCATATGGCCGTTATACTTCTACTGTTGTCACACAAGCACTTGAAATTAATCAACGAAAAATTACTTTTTCTATAAACATCTGGATTTGAGACGTGGACCTTCAGTATGACAAGCAACGACAACTACCACTATGCCACAGCTACCCAATTTCACGAAACCGATTTTTCACTCGAGGTACATCAGTCTGCAGTACAGGTTATAGAGATGTGCCATGGATATGGGCAATAAGCAAATGTTATTTCAGCAGAATATTGTCACTTGTCAATTGATCAGTGTCCTTATTGATGCCTTACTTGCATGATAATCTATTGATGACCTTCCGCCGAATTGGCATTTATGAGCACCTACAAAGTGTCCAGCTGTTGCCAATTTATTGCATTAAATTGTTTAGTGCAAAGCATTGTTAAGAAACGATGTGCATTCTGAAAAAACTGGCAAATAACAAAAACAGAAGTATAACATCAGTCCTTGAAATGTTAACAGTTTATTTGTAGTACTTCCTTTCAAGTTCTAGTAAGTGTTTTCCTCGGCAATAACTGCAAAAAACGATATGCGAAATAAACTGGCGTAATTTATGTCATTGTCGTTTTTGTCATGAGTGGGTGGACTATTTACGTTCATTTTTTCCTGCCAAACTCCTTCGACGATATTAATTAGAATGTTCTACTATTCTATTCAACCCACAACGAATAGGCTGTTCGATAAGTCAGTGACTTTCATGCAAGATGACGCTCGGATCACACTGAGTTTTTTTTTCTGCCATCCTTTTTTCTTTCTAAGCATAGAGAAAACAAATTAGACAGATTTGTCAAACATTGATTTTTTATAGTGATCGTAAGAACTTTGGTTTGTGTCATTTGCTCAAAATGGAACAAAGTGAGTTTCGTGTTTGATAGAAGACAACTTTTTGCGCGGTAAAACCATTAAGGAGACCGAAAATAGACTTAAAAAATACTATGGAGACTCTGCTCCTTCACATAGGATGGTACAAAAGTGGTTCACTGAATTTCGTACAAGCTTAAAAGACACTGGGCGCCCAGGACGTCCAAATAACGTCACAATGGAAATACAGGATATCGTGTTGGAAGATTGCAAGTCAAGGCTCGCGAGATAGCTGAGACAGTAGCGATTTCAAATGATAGCTTCATTCGAATACTGCATAACCATTTGGGCATGAAAATATTATGGGGAAGATGTTTGCCGCATATGCTGACGATTGATCAAAATATGATATGATCGGGTGAAGTTTTCAAAGCCGAATTTGGAACTCTTCGAGCGTAATTCAAGTGAATTTTAACGGCGGTTCGGAACAGCTGCTGAATTCTGGATACACCACTACACGTCAGGAATGAAAGACCGATTAAAGCAGTGAACTTCTTCGTGCGAACGGGCACCAAAAAGGTAAAAACGGGTTCGTCGGCCGTAAAAGTCAGGGCAACGGTTTTCTGGGATTCCCACGGCGCACAGTGGTTCAGGTTGTATGGAAGCGCCGAAATAATTCTATATCTCTTAAAGTACTGGACCGATTTTAATGATTTTTTCACCAAAGTGTTTGTATTTTTTTACTACTATTTACTACTATTTAAAATTTTATATAATAACATTTTAAATAAAAAAATGCATTAAAAATCGGCTAAAAACTAATATCTGACGAATAAATATTACTGATTTTTTTTAAAAATAAATTCAAATGTATTTACCTATATTTGTATTTTCATAATTTTTTAAGGTTCCTTATCCAATGGTAACACGGAACCATTATAAATTCATTCTAAATCTAAAATATCTGTTACGATAAAAATATCAAGAAACGTTCTACCTAGAAACTTGAAATTTAGCTCAGTCATACATCACGGTGGTCCACATATTTAAGACAACTTAACACTGAAAAATATTGCGAACCAACTATACAGGGTGGCCAAAATTTGAGCTCAAAAAAAAAAAATTCTAAAAAATATAACAAAGCACAGCTTTCAAAAATATTTTCCTTATTTTTTTCTGTAAGAAACTTTGCGCTTATCTCCGAAACTACATACTTAAATGAAAAAATCACGGTCACAGCCTTAAATTATTTCTACTATGAGTTAATTAGCACACGTACTAGTCTAAACAATAGCTATCAAATGAGGAAAAAATTAAATTGCTTTGAAGAGAGTGTAGCGTAACTTTTATACAATACTGTAACGCCCGCTACATTGTCGTGGCGTGAGGCATTTTTATGTATTAACATAGTAGTATGTACATAGTTGTAACGTTATACAATGTACTCTTTCAAGCTTAGCTGTTGATTGTAATCATCAGTCACTTTTATACGCCCAAGCAGTCAACAACTAGTTGTCATTTTCAATAAAGTGAATTTAGAAAAGCACATGAGATATTGGATTTTATTTGATAATCCCATATTTGGTGACCCCGTTGAAGTGCAAAGTTTTAGAAACCATGCCCGAAAACCCATCGTCGTCAGGCGATGACGCCAACGCATTGCCACCGTTACCACCACGTTTTACTAATTCTGACAACACGCCGCTACATCGTTTCAACGTTCGTCCACCAGCTTTCACTGCCGATCGCCCCGCTTTGTGGTTTGCTCAGCTCGAAGGCCAATTTCATCTTGCTGGTATCACCGATGAGACTACAAAGTTTTTCTTTGCGTCTTCTCACCTAGATGCTCAAGCCGCCGCCGAAGTGCAAGACATCATTCTTCATCCGCCTGCCACGACACCATATTTGAGGTTAAAGGCAGCACTAATCGAGCGACTAACCTCATCGCAGGAGACAAGGCTTCACCAGTTGCTTGACAAAGAAATTTTGGGTGACCGCAAACCATCTCAATTTTTGCGGCAGCTAAAAGGTCTTGTGGATAACGTCCCCGACAATATTCTTCGAACGAAGTGGTTAAGTAGATTGCCACCAGCAGTTCAAACAATCTTAGCTACGCAGCAAGACACACCGTTGGAAAAACTAGCAACGCTCGCCGATCATATAATGGAGATTTCGTCTTCCAATTACCTGGCACCCGTTGGCGTTTCTCGTGATGGCGATTGTACACCGCTGGAGCCCCGACTATCAAGACTCGAAGCCGTAATCAGTGAATTGGTAAGTTCTTTTAAAAACTCAACCCATGAACATTCACGTGCTTTCAGTCGTCCACGATCCCGTTCACGCTCCCGTTCGCAAACGGCATCATCTAACGACCTTTGCTGGTATCACGCGACATATGGAGAACTTGCTAGAAAGTGCCGTAACCCATGCACGTTTTCGGGAAACGGAGCAGGGAGTCGCTAGCAGCGGTAAACGACTCCGCACTCAAATCACACCGCCTCTTCGTAACAGATCGCGCTACCAAGGTCCACTTCCTCGTGGACACTGGCGCTGACCTGTGCGTCTACCCGAAAAAGTTTACATCAGGTCGTCAAGCAGAAACTGGCTATTGTCTCTACGCAGCAAATGGATCGCATATCAAAACGTTCGGCTGCATTCTGCTCGAACTAAACTTTGGCCTGCGACGAAATTTCACGTGGCGCTTCGTAGTGGCGGACATCGAAAAACCCATCATAGGCGCTGACTTCCTCGCCCATTATGGTTTACTTCCAGACTTGCAGAACAACCGCCTCCTGGATTCAACAACCGGACTTTCGGTGCCTTGCGTCACTTGTTTCATTGCAGGTGTTTCATCAATCAAGGTGCTACCAAACACTTCGTCATGGTTGCAAATATTAGCCGATTTCCCCGACATCACCAAGCCAGATGGAATCTGCAAACCAGCAAAGCATACAACACAGCACCACATCACGACTACACCTGGTCCTCCGATATCGAGTAAGGCACGCCGCCTTGCTCCAGACCGACTAGCCATCGCCAAGCAGGAGTTTGAAAAAATGGTAAAACTTGGCATTACCCGGCGCTCAACAAGCCCTTGGTCGTCGCCACTTCATTTGGTGCCCAAAAAGAGTGGTGATTGGCGGCCATGTGGCGACTATCGGCAGCTCAACGCACGGACGGTGCCGGACCGCTACCCAATACGAGTTCTCGAGGACTTTACATCAAATCTTGCTGGAAAGCAGGTGTTTTCCACAATTGACCTGGTACGTGCTTTCAACCAGATTCCTGTGGTGCCGGATGACATTTGTAAAACGGCGATCATTACGCCGTTTGGGCTATTCGAATTCCCATATATGACCTTTGGGCTTCGTAATGCAGCACAGACCTTTCAAAGGTTTATTGATGAGGTCACAAGGGAACTTGACTTTGTGTTTCCGTATATCGACGACATTTTGGTGGCGTCCAGAGACGAAAACGAACATCGAAGCCATCTCCGTACTCTCTTCCAACGTTTGTCCGAATTCGGAGTTGTGGTCAACACTTCGAAATGCTGTTTTGGTCAATCCGAGGTTAATTTCCTCGGATATCATGTGTCAACAAAAGGAATCCGTCCACCGCCAGAAAGGGTTGAAGCCATCATCAATTTTCATCGTCCGGACACCATCAAACAGTTGCGTGAGTTCCTTGGTATAATTAATTTTTATCGTAAATTTCAGAAAAACGCTGCGACGTACCAAGCCCCACTGCACGAGTGTCTGCAAGGGTCTAGCATCAAAGGCTCAGACCGAGTCAACTGGACCACAGAACGAGAGGCTGCTTTCGCCGCTTGTAAGGAGCAGCTTCGAAATGCTACTCTACTGGTCTACCCGGACACAACCTTGCCATGGGCTATTTTTACGGATGCATCTCAGAATGCCGTTGGTGCCGTTCTCCAGCAACGGCGAGGGGAAATTTGGGAGCCCCTAGCATTTTTTAGTCAGAAACTGCAACCAGCTCTGAGAAAACGAAGTCCTTACGACATGGAACTACACGCAGTTTACGCGGCAGTGCGAAAGTTCAGGCACTTGTTGGAAGGACGACACGTAACGATCTACACAGATCACAAGCCACTTCTCCATGCATTCGCCCAGGATCCAGACAAGGCGACGCCGTGGCAATTTCGACGCCTGGATTTAATCGGCCAATTCTCGACCGACATCCGACACGTATCTGGCAAAAACAATGTTGTCGCTGACGCCTTGTCACGTGTCGAAGCTATCGCTACTGCTGTCTCCGTAAATGATCTCGCACAAGCCCAAGCAGCCGACGAAGAAATTAAACGCCGTCTCCAGAATCCACCACAAGATGCATTGTGTCTTCGGCCTGTAACCGTTCCTGAATGCAACCTGCCGATTTACTGTGACGTCAACGGTCAGCTAGCCCGCCCTTTTGTGCCCACCGAACTTCGCCAGAAAATCTTCTCGTCTCTACACAGTGTAAGTCACCCTGGAGCAAGGTCATCTATTAAACTTGTCTCGCAGCGCTACGTGTGGCCCGGTTTAAGAAAAGATTGTCGTCGCTGGTCTCGTGCTTGTCTGGCTTGCCAACGCAACAAAATTTCTCGCCACGTTGTGTCGCCAATCAAAGATTTTCCGGGTGGACGAACCCGTAGATTTGAGCATATACACGTCGACATCATCGGACCGTACGTATCATCAAGGGGATATCGTTTCTGCCTAACGATCATCGATCGCTTCTCCCGCTTTCCTGAGGCTTTTCCGTTGGAGGACACCGGAGCTGAGTGCGTAGCACGGAAATTATTCAGCGGTTGGATATGCCGGTATGGTGTTCCACTGCGGATAACCACTGACCAAGGAGTGCAGTTTGAGAGCCAACTGTTCAATGCTCTCAGTCAACTACTCGGCAGCAAACACATCCACACGACGACATTCCACCCACAGTCAAATGGCATGGTAGAGCGCCTGCACCGGCAACTCAAGGCCGCGATTCGGTGCCATGAAAGCTCTTCCTGGATCGACACATTGCCGATAGTATTGTTCGGCATACGTACAGCGTGGAAGGATGACCTGGAAGCCACTCCAGCTGATATTGTCTTTGGAGAGCCGCTAAGATTACCTGGTGAGTTTCTTGTACCATCTCCATCTAACCATTTATCACCCAAAGATATTGTCGAACGTCTGAGGAACCAGTTTGCGAACCTTGCACCCGTTCCTGGCTCACGTCATGGTCAACGAAAAGTTTTCGTCTTCAAAGAGCTCGCCACCTGCTCGCACGTCCTAGTCCGTCTCGACGCATCGCACAATGCTTTCACGCCGCCATATGAAGGTCCGTATCGTGTCATTTCACGACATGAAAAGTATTTTGTTGTGGACATGTCTGGACGGTCAGCAACTGTGTCCATTGATCGCTTGAAGCCCGTGTTCACCTTGAACAACACCGCAGATAGTACAGCAAATGACAGCACAGCAGATGACAGCAACAACACCAGCAGTAACACCATCATAGAACAGCCTACCACCTCGATAACCTCAGAAACATCGCTGCCAGGTTATTCTGGATATGCATCATCATCATATCGCCCAAGCACTGATAGTGAGTTTTCACATACATCTACTCCAATAAAGCACGTTCGATTTAATCTTCGTAATTAGCTCAACAATTATTTAACTAAATTTCTGAACTAACTGTGAACGAATTTATAGTATTGTTATTTCATAGAAATTTTATAAGAATCAACATTTTTTTTCTACTCATATTAATTAAATAGTTTGCATTACTTGAACCTTCGATACATTTATAACTTTAACAATTATTTATCCCTTCTATCATATTGTATTAACGTTTTTTTTGCCGAAGGGGAGTATTGTAGCGTAACTTTTATACAATACTGTAACGCCCGCTACATTGTCGTGGCGTGAGGCATTTTTATGTATTAACATAGTAGTATGTACATAGTTGTAACGTTATACAATGTACTCTTTCAAGCTTAGCTGTTGATTGTAATCATCAGTCACTTTTATACGCCCAAGCAGTCAACAACTAGTTGTCATTTTCAATAAAGTGAATTTAGAAAAGCACATGAGATATTGGATTTTATTTGATAATCCCATAGAGAGGTATAGTGAGATTCCCATCTCCATATAACGACAGACTGAAAAAGAGATGACTTTTCAACGGTATTTTTGTACTTATAAGCGGGGACGCAGCCTGACGCAGCTGAAAATGGTACCGTTGTTTAGGTGAGACTCCAAGGAATATTTAAATTGAAGAATTCAAATGGAGGGGAGTGGAGCACGTTTGTTCTGCTCTACTGAACTTTCCCACATATTGATTTTTAGACCATTTATTTTAAAAATTCATAGTTGCTTGAAGAATAAGAAAACTGAAATTACGATAATGTTTGCGTAATCTTTAGACATATTGTAAAACGTAATTACAATTTTAAAATTAATATCAACTTGTCGCGGAACATATATTGACTAGAGTACAAGGCACTTCGCTATATGCACAAAAAATGGTTTCATAATGGAGCGACTTTAAAGCTATCGTAACTGTTACCATAAGTGTGAATTTTTTTCCATTCCATCGAAATATGTTATGCAACTTATATACTTTAAGAATGCATAGCCACTAAGTGTTTCAAACAATTTAAAAATTTTGATTTTTTTCGCCTCTCAAACCACTGTGCGGCGTAATCTTCATTAATTACTTGAAAAAGGAAAAAACGAGTACCGGTCAGTACTATGCCAATTTATTGGATAAATTTAATGCAAAATTGATGGAAAAACGACCTCATTTGAAAAAGAAAAAAGTGCTCTTTCATCACGATAATGCACCGGCTCATTCACCGCAGTAGCAACAGTAAAATTTGCTGGATTGCGCTATGAACTGCTTTCTCATCCACCCTATTCTCTAGATTTGGATCCTATTGATTATTTCTTGTTTCCTAATTTGAAAAAATGGTTCAGCGAAAAAAGATTTTCATCGATTGGTGAGATTATCGCTGCAACAAATGCCCATTTTATAGAGTTTAAGAAATAATATTTTTTGGAAGGGTTAACAAAGCTGGGAAATCGTTGGGATAAGTGTATCGCGCTAAAAGAAGGCTATGTTGAAAAATTAATTAAATTTTGAGAAAAAAAAACGAGTTTTTAGTTTCAAAGTCACTGACTTATCATTTGACTTACATTTGACTTAAGAGATTTCTCAGTTTATTTCATTTCATGTGATTCTTGTACAACAATTTGAAGTGCGCCTATGTTGGATATCCCTAATCTAATTTTATCAACGACTATTGCCACTTTACCTGAAATGTTTGTGGAAGTTCCACAATTGTTACCGACCTGTAAAAATGAGGACGAAGCGCTGTTAATGACAAACCCAACAAAATGTATTAAAAAAAACAAACAAATATTGCGTATACGCCAGAGTGTTACTGTGCGAACAAAATGAATCTTTCATTTGTGTCTATAATTACACAATCAATCAAATGGGTTGGAATAAAAAAAGGAATTTACTTCGCCTGATTAATTTTGGTATCTTGATACAACAGCAGGCCATCATAAAGTGATATTCCAGCAGTGACTATGGTGACAAAAACATATAAATCGATTCGGAAACCTTGATACAAAACTTCTCTCATTAAGTACAATACATATATGTAACAGGAGTTGATGTGTGTGTCTTATCCTTGAATGGAATCACCCGTTCAGAAACATATGTGCCAGATAGTCAGGCGGCCGGAATATCCAAAACGAGGAGGCAGCATTTGATGAGTGTATGCCGACTGCCGAATAAAAACAATTCAATCTCATCCCGACTCCCGTCGCCCGTCTACCCAACTCATTTCTGGGAAGTTTATGTAGGAAATCTTTTTTGTATTGCCTCTTTTTTTTGGTAGGGAACAGTGTCATATGATGTACTGTGCACATGGTGTGCCTTAAGTGTTTTCCACTCGTTTTGTTTTCGGAGATATTTTCGTTCTCGTTCCGTTGTCAATACGAGTATCTTAACTTGTTTATGTTTTTTTTTTTCTGGATGATGTGTCAAAATGTGAAGAAGAAATTTAGAAATAAAGATAAACACATAGCCTTGGTAAAGGACGTGAATATGATTGTGTAAAACCATATCTGGAAGTTTGGTTCTGTTCTGATTCTGTTGCGGATTAAAAAAAAAATGTATATTGAAAGTGGGTGTTGCTTGATGTCTCACGTTTTCATATAAAATGGGACTATGCTTTCTTGGTTAATCAGAGTGCGTTGTAACAAAACATACGCCAAACATGAACGTGAACAGACTTGATATTGCCTTGGAGGAGATAAAGAAAAAATCTTATAGAAATCCGAGACTCTAATCAGACATGCTCTGAATTTGATTTTTTTTTTTTTTCTTCAACTTTTAATACAAAAAATAACTATAATATTTCGTCTTACGAATTTCTGGAGTACTGAAAAACTTAAGGATTACAAAATGTCTATGACGAAAGATAACATTTATTAGAAAAAATACAATTTTCGAATTTATTTAATTAAATTTTTATTAATATAAAAAAATGAGACACAAAATAACAATAAAATAATTTTTAACTTAATTTGAAATACTTTTTTTTACATTATCAAATGCATAATTTGCATCACAAGCCTAATAAGTACAGTTACAATTAAGTCTTACATTTTCAAATATTTCATCAGAAACTATGCAGGGAAATTGACAAGTGCACGAAGTAGGAATTATTAAAATAGAGCGAGATTAATAAATAGAGATGTGGTATATATGTCCATCTTTGACTTATGCCGGAGGTTACAGCAGCTAACGACCATCAGATCAAAAACACAAGAGCCCGTTGTTAAAGGTGAATTTATTAGTTTCTGATAAAAGGTACTTTTTAGTGTTAACATTTTTTTCAATAAATGTCATTTTTTGTAGTCCAATAAAAAGAAATAAATAAATTTAATAAAGTTGAAATGTGTTTTGCTTATCGATCAGTTGTTTCTTTATTGCTACCAAAAATATTTAAGAAATTAAATTTGATTTGCTTTCAAACCAAAGATAAAAGTCATACAGCAGTGCTGCATTATCTTTAACAATTTATTGAACAACTGCTACTTCCCGAGCTATAGGAAAACATCGAAGGTTTTTCTAATCATAAAAAAGAAAAAGGATCCTTCTAATCCTTCTGACTCCTGCGTAACGTCAGAATATTTTTTTAAGTTGTTATTAGCAAATCTATTTTACACGCTTGCAAAAGAAAGAAGATTATAGCGCGAACAAATTGGGTTCAAGAGAAACCATTCGGCTATGCATGATGTCACGAAACTGATTTCAGATATTAACTGGAATTGACTGGATATTGGAAAAACCTTCAACACGGTTTCGATCGACGGGTTAATTTACAAACTAATAAGATGAATTTCCATGATTATCTTAATGTTATATGAAAAGAAATTTGTTGTAACAGAAAGAGAATACACGAGAACTAACGTTTTTAATGTCATTAATGGCCTTCCGCAGGGTACAGCTATGGTACCGATTTTTTTTAATATATATATTTCTGAGATGCTTATGGACATGGGTGACTTATTAGCGTTTGCTGATGATATCATTATGTATGCAAATGGCTCTACATTAAGTAATATACAAACTAATCTACAGAACAAATTTAATAAGCTACAGATATTCTGCTCGGAATGGAAACTAAAAATTTACTATGCTTAATGTGAAACCATACTATTACCATAGCCCATTACGATGCGGTAATTCAGTTTTGAAACAGAACTGAAAAAAACTATAAATTAAAAGTAGCAATGGACTTTGCATCGAACCGAAGACTGCTGCTGAGTATTTAGTTGTGCACTTGGACAATTTTTTTTTTTACTATACTATGGGCATATAAATAAATACACAGATACAAAAGGCCAGAGCAGCATTTATATTACTCAAAAGTCTTTTCTACTACAGCTATCTAAGCTCCGATGTAAAGATCATATGTTACCAAGGATTCAGCCGCTCAATTCTGACTTATGCGAGTCCCGTTTGGTTATTTGAAAGAAAATGTCTCCCAGCCTACATGCAGATGTTCAGAAGTGCAAATTCTGACCTTCGACATAACATCCCTAATCAAAGACTGATCCGGAGACTTCCGCTGTATCCAGAATCGATAATGTAATTTTAGATCTTTTCCGATATCATTTTGAATCATCAGCAAGCGTTACTGAGAATCAACTTATTTCAGGATTATTTTACCCTAACCTTACGTATTTCACAAATACACAAGAGAGTGGATATATGGTATACCCTCCTGTAGCATTTTTGTATCTGGACGCATATTGCTATTTATCAGATTTAACAAATGTACCTATCATCTACCATTTTGCTAGAAGGGCAAATGATAAACGAATCCTATATGAAGCTTTTAACTTAGGGGATGAAAATGTTAATCTGAGATACTACGTCAGCATACCTGGAAGAGATAAAAGCAATGATAATAGATATAAAAGAGAAAAATACTGGTGGCTCGACTGGATTGTAGCCAACGTTTAGGTTAGATTAGGCTAGGTAAGGATAGGCACTGATATATTTCATTGTTTGGATTACTGCTTATCTGGTTATCGGGCGAAAATCAGTGTAGTTTACTTGGCCGGGGTCACGGCGATCTAGCGATTACATGTCAGGGCATTGATCAATTTATGTTATATAAGTTTAGATTAAGTTAGTTTAGGTTTAGTTTATTGGACTAAGTTAGTTTTAATTAGCCTAAGTTGTTTTTTTTTTCTATGTCAATTTAAAGAAAAAATTGTAACCACTTTTTTCTTTTGACAAAAATTTATAAATAAATATTGATATATAATACATAAAATATTAAATTTAAGAATAGTTTAATAAATCCCTTAGAATAGAATCATTATAAGATATATATAGGTATAGTAGGTATTGAGAACCTTTAGGTCAGTTACTCTAAATTATTCTTCTGAAATATGTTAGTCTTCTGTTTATTTAGAGCAAAAAAAGTACATTGAAAAATTATGTGGTAAAATAAACAAAAAAAAACCTATTCACATCTGTCATTTAGAATTTGCAATCAAGTACAAAAAATAATTGAAACATCTCCACAACGAAGACAAAGTATATGACTCTAAAGTGCTTTTATTTCGTAACTAGGTTCGTCCACCTTAATATTGGAACAGAAAGTAGAATTATGCGACAGAATTCAAATTAATTCACAACAGTTGTTGGTGAAATTATGCCATTCATCATCATTATGATTGTGATAAGCCTGTGAGAAATTAATTTAAGTGAAAAGTTGAGAAATTACCATGGGCCCCCTTCTTGTGGACGGAAATTGTTATTGAAATTGGTAAATTAAGGAACCAGAAATGGAGTTTATAATGTCCAAATGTTTAGTGAAAGAAAGTTACTGATGAAGTCCATTGTATCCGCATTTGCTTAGTAATCGCAAGAAGCAACTAATAGAATCTGACATTTGACATTCGTTTTAGTTTGAAATTTCAACCTTAAAAATTTGAAGCGATGTTAAGAAAGGTAAGCATGCTATCGAAGATTTCGACAAAAGCTAGAAAGACTATGGCAAAGACACAGTACATAAGTAAGTAGATATGAAGGCGAGGACATGGTTAACCCTTAAACCCTACCCTGGGCTCCAGCGCGATGCACAAACTGAACTTTCTAAAACTATGAAACTTGCAACTTGTTGAAGATAATTTCAAACAACCTCAGTAGTCGGCCGTTAATCAGTTATTCATATCTCATATGTGCATGTGCGGTACAGTCGTTTATACAACAACGAGCCCAGGGTTCAAGCTTTCGTATTTTAATTTTAGTTGAATACGTTTTATTGGTAATTGGATAAAAATGATATAAATTTTATATAATTAATAAGTGTTTGAAGATAATAATTAAAAAAAGTGGAAAAAAATATGTTTATATTGTATTGTATTGTATTTTATTTCGTTCGTATAAATTTATAATACGTTATCGCACAATTTACAGATATTTTTGTGTATTTTTAATATTTTAATTTTTATAACACTATCAGATCTGTGTCCTGGTGTGCTTAATACAAGCAACAACCACAATCAGAGATTTGCCAGAGCAAAATATGCATCAACAGGCTCATCATTTAGTGCTGGTGTTAGTGGTTAGGCTACGCTACATACAATACTACCACAAGCAATAAATAAACAAATATACATTATTAGTATTTATGTGCGAGGAACTACATTACGCAATACATCTTATAGTGTAATCTTGTTAAGAATAAAGTCAAGAAAGTTTACATTTAAATTATAGATTTTACTCATGTGGTTAATAGGCTCATGCATCCCGTAAATTGTTCTATGATGAGCAACATGCAGTACAGTAACTCTATACTATGCAGGTAATGCGATCCCCCACGAAATTGATTATATGGTTGAGTTAAGAGCCAACCCACGAAACAAATAATGGGGGAAAACCTAACGCCTCGAGTTTGTAAATAATTATGTCATGAGAAAGCTGATCAAAAGCTTTGAAGAAATCAGTTTAAACACAGTCCACCTCATGACCATTGGAACAGTTATGAGAAAATGTTAGCAGGTTTGGAAAGTAGACCTGTTTCTGACGAATCCATGTTGTTCTTTACAGATAACACCTCCACAAAGAAAAGTAAGACTATCACACACCACTTGTTCAAATAATTTGTGTATGCTATGCATGACAGCTTAGAAATTGGTCTGAAGTTTCTGACAATATTTCTATCGCCTTTCAAAGACGGGCGTAATAAACGATTGCTTTTAGAAGCTAGGAAAATATCCAGTTGCTATGGAGATTTCAAAAAGAAACTTCAACGGCGGAGCAATGACATCACTGCATTTTTTCAGGACGATTGGAGGAATCCCGTCAGGACCTGAAGAGTAATCATCTATTAGAATATGAATTTTAAAAGAAAAGCGTTTTCACAAAATGGGTGTATACATCTTCTTTCATTGAGCTGACCCATAGCGATCGCAATACAGCGAAATTAGCTTTTTCTGATTAGCTTGTTCTATTGTCATACGAGTACTCTCGGCTTCAAATCAACCACTCAAAATATTTCCTTCAAAAAAATTGCACTGGATCTCAAAACGCCCCAAATGGAAGAAAGATTTACATGTCTAACTTAACCTGCATATCTCCAGGTTCCCTAGGGAGATATTTTAAAAAAGGTGAAAATTAATTTGAATTAAAAAGTTTATGTTGGGGATCTCTGAACCCCTATGGTACCTAGTATTAGTGTTTCTCCACGAATGGGTAGGGGTCAAGGGTTAAGTAGTGAGAAATATAGAAAAGAAAATTCAAACACAAGCAAGTTGGTCAATTTGTAGGTATAAAGCTTTTAGCTTCGAGACTTAATCGTTTTACAACGAAATCGAAAACGAAAATTAATTTTGTCTTTTCTGGGATTCAAACATCGTCAGTAGTGAACGCACGAGCAACTGAGCCACGGCGCCTACAACCTTACATACTACAATTGTTCGTATTTTTCGCACAGCATACAAAAATGGAGATTATTCGACCTTCAGTTCTATAGAATTCTGTAGAAAACACTAACAATTTCACTAAACAATAAAATATGAGTATTCATTTTTAAATATTATTTTCGTTTAGTTGCGTATTTTATTAAGAATCGGTGTAAATTGGATTCTTCGCTTGGGTGAAAAGTAGGTATGATTCGTTAAGTCAAAGTTACTTTTTAGGTTTTTGATGTTTACACATTTTATTGCTCGCCTATCCGGAGACTTTTGGTGCGAGTGTTACGGAAACCAGTAACAGGAAGTAGCGTCCTAAAAATATGTTTTGTTTTACAAGTAACGAAACTTATATTTTTATTGCATACGCCTATTTTTCAGTATGGACTTCGATCTCGTTCATAATGACCATCGAGAGCATGTTTACAGCGATCGATTCCTTGGAGCCAACTTTCTACAACAATACTGTTCCACACATTTCAGCCGAAACGTTTTCAATTTCGCGTTCCAAACGTTGCTCGTTCGTGAGCTTCGCCATGATAAAACGTAAACCTTGACTGACATTTTGACATTGACAGGCCATAAATCATCGAGTCTTGATTCTGCACCAAGGCACAGGTGGATGAACGTTAATCTAACGGTGTCAGACTTTTCCTGAGAACTTTTCCTAACATCGATGTCGCTGACAGACTGTCCAGTGGGACGTTGGTGCTCTTCAAAGAAGTTGGGAGAGTTGAAGCTAAAGCTTATGATCCACTAAATGTTCCTCGACCGTTCGGCTATCATTATCGACCCGAACTGCGGCTATGAGATGTTTACACATTTGTAGATCTCGAGTACGTCCAGCACGGCTTGATCCGAATTTTTAAATCTTTTTTTTTTTCTTTATTTTCTCTTTTTCTATACACTTTTTTGAATATCCTAAATGGGGCCAAAAGTCATTCACAAAACTTTTGCACTCAATTTCGCATGGATTATTCACCCTTTGGTGTGTAAGGGCATTATAAAATGAGCAAACATACATTTGTACAACTTAACACCTAACAAAATCCAATTTCACATCGCATTAATACAAAACGTGCATTCATGAAATACGAGTACTATATTATTCTCAGTAAACAATTTCAGGGGGGTATTGTTTTCTGTTCATAACTCACTGTATGGGCTTAAAACTCCATCGCATTCGACTCCATTCTTTGTTTGCATGGAAATACAGGAGTTACTCACTTGTGAAGAGTCGAGAGACCCAGTCGGTTATACAATATATACCACTCTGTTGGCTTTCCTATAGACACACACACGTATGTGTAATACATATTCACATATACCAAACAAACAACATGCTTGGATTATTCCATTTAGGTAAAGAAAAAAAAAAGTTTCCTTATATTGAGCCTGGCAAAGATTAATGTATTTATATACCTACATACTTATATACATACATACATATTTATATTTATGTAAGTGTCGAAATTGGACATTTCATATAAGCATATAATTCCACTTTTAAATGAGATTTTAAGTCTTTAGATTGTAGGGTTTTCTCGTTCTTATATTTCAAATCATATATTCGCATATAAAAAATCAATCCAGTGCAATTTGCCTTTAAAGCCTAAAACTGCCAAATTTCAGGAAGTAAGTACGGGTAGGCAAGTTTGAACTAATCTCGAAATTGGTATAATGTATGTATCACTCACTATGTAGCTGGCATACCATGATACCACGCAAAGGTTATCGGCTCGCGATCGTAATCCCATCGCATACATATCGGCTTCCATTTTGTTTTATTCCTGTCAGTCGATATTAAATATGGCGTTTGAGTTTGATTCGGAAGAATTTTCTTCGCCATTAAACCACTTCGGGCATACATATGTGTGCCATGGCTACATTTGAAAAACTGCATTTTTCGGTGTAATTTTCGACCCCTTTTTTTGAAAAAATTTTTCCGTTTTGCGGTTTCTGTAACGCTAGCGACGATCTGGGGAGTGCCGTGAAATAACGCCGAGCAATATGAGGCCGAATTTCAAAATTCGGCGAATAATACTTTCAAATTCACTGTAACACTAACTAGATTTCTGAATTCAACGATAACTTATGTATGTATGTAACGTAGCATAGCGGTCAGAGAGTTGTAAGCACTCATCAGCAGTAAGCAGTCATCAGCGGTAAGCAGTTGTAAGTGGTCGTCAGCAGTGGGCAGTTGGCATCAGTCGCCAGCCGTAACCCGTAATCAGCAGTTGTCAATAGTCAGCAGTATTATTAATTTTTAAATATTGTATATTCTTTATCATTCATTATAGTATTATTAATCAGTGTCATTTATGAATTAATGAAATAAAACACCAGTGAACTTAATCTTTTTAATATTTGGGGGCTCAACCGCACCTTTGGCCACCTCCACTTTACATACATACAATTATCCGCCGGGAGAGCTGCTTGGAAGCTGTTATTGTGAAAGTCGCGCTGAAATTGGTTCGGAAATAGTTAATCTTTGGGTGGTGGGCAGAAAAGAAGCAGTTACACAGAGGACGAGGTGAAAAGTTGGTTCATGAGTTGAAAACGTCAGTCGCTTAAAACCACCACCTAAGTTAAGCGGCAACTACCTACAGCGAGAGCGAGACAAAGATACCTTACACGATCGGTACTGAATATGCATGTACGCTTAGGAAACTCCTTCAGCTGTATCGTGTTCAGGTATCCCACGAGAACAACAAGCGCTATAGAGGGCTATAATAGTCGACTAAGCAGGAAGTTGATGAGATTTGGGAATTTTTTAAGTTCATTGATTGCCTGCTGGATGAAGATTTAATAAAATCAAAAGAATTTATAATTTCAACTAAAAAAAAATAAATCATTATTAAATACATAAAATAAAAAAGAATATACTGGATGTGTTTGAATTTGTGAATACGTGCTCACGGTAAATTTTTTAGTGTGGAAATATGAAAACATGCACCTCTGCCTAAATGGCAGACTCGGCAATTTCCCACTAGTTGAACCCATGCTCGCATTGCTTCGCATTCTAAGGGCTTTCTTATGCATACAAATATGCAATTTCAGTGGGAGGCTCAATTTAGGCGGGCTCAAGTTTCTTAGAAGAATAGTAGGTACATCCACTTTTAGTTTTAATTTATGTGATGGCAGCGAAAGCGAGAGTTTAAAAATTCGACCAGATATCTGGTTGTTACTTCTTGGTCCACAACCCGGCTGATTAAAATACATTCTGCACTTTGACCATCAGCACGTGAAAATATCTCGCTGTTAATTGCTGGAGCTTAATCATTCCGAGGCAACAAAATAGCTCGCTCACAAAGCTAAGAATTCTTACGGTTTTTTAGTTGTGATATATCACCTTAAACCTTGGGATAAATTTACTTTTCCATTTTCTTCCGGAAGTGTTCCTCCACCAATTTTAAATAACAAATCAGAGAAATGTTGTGCGTTCGGATGTGCCTCGTGGCACTACTGATAACGTTTGCCTAAAGTCTCGACAAAATAGCACTGTAAACCAAACATCCCAGGTGACTTCCACATAGCAAATACATATGTGCATACATATATGAACCAAAATAAACTCTTAAAACAACAGAAGTTCACTTTGGGTAGAATATTTGTTTTTGATCGTGTTTTTTTTTAATTTATTAATAATATTTATAAACTGAAAATGCAATTCACTGCTCTAGAAAATTCTCTTTCTTTTGACACCTTATTTGTTAAGATTGGTTGAGTGTGAGAGCCGCAAATGGTGATAATGATTGCAGAACATTGAAATGCAAAGCATTATGATGATGCTAAATCGCGCACATATACTCACACACACACACTATGGCAACGATATCCACTGCTGCCCGACTGCTGGCAGTGGTCACCAGTGAAAGAAAATTGTGGGCGTTGCTTTGAATAATGGTTTTGAACATTACTCAGCTTCAGGACAACGTAGGAAGATGTTTTATATCTCAAATGAATCAGGGACAAATTTACTAGTTTCACCTATTTTTTTGTTTTTCAATCCGATAAGCCATTATTGAGTTAGGGCTGTATAATGATAATATTGCTCTCCGATATACAGTTATTTTGACTACTTTGTAAGACCCAGTAGGCTGAGCAAAAAATTACATAGCTTGTGATCATCCCGGGTACCTAAGAAGCATTTTATAAAAAGTTTCATCGAAATCTGTCCAGCGGTTTTCACGCCATTAGGTAACCAACAGAAAAACCTCTACAGTTTTATAATATTTATAGATTTATAGATTATAATATTTATAGATTATGAAAGCGCCTTATTGCGCTCGGCGTTATTTCACGGCATCGATCTGGGGAATGACAGCTATACGTATATTCTTGGTAAGTAAGGACAATAAAGTAATTTGCGAATTGCTCCCGAAATAAAATCCCACAACAGAAAAATAGTGCAGAAAAGGAATAAAAGTATCCATGAGCACAAAACGATGCCATTTAGCAGAATCTGGCATCATCAGAAGTACCAACCATGTACCACCATGTAGAAATACGAACGCTAAACCGCTTCTGATCCAGAAACACGTTTAAGAGGGGCTTAGTTGAGGAACGTAAAATTTAAATCGAGAATGAAGCAATATGATATTTATAAATCAACTAGCTGATGTACCCGCTTCGCTGCGCATACAAAAAGATTCTCTTTGTATGTAGATATGTGTATTTGTAATAAATTGTCTATTGGAAGGAGACTTCCAGCTTAATGCCACACTTGTCCTTGCACCTTAAAAGTTGGCATAAATACTTGCTTTACAATTTGTTTACCACCAAATGACTGAATGAATTGCTTGGATAAAGGTTTTTCCATAGACTATTAAAGAAAAAAGTGCCGCAGGTGGGTTAGCAATTACTTCCAATCTAACTTTTCCGCTTCCTTAAATATTACACGTTCTTACCGCCAAAATGTCAAAACATAATACATAATATCTGTATCTGTTCCAAGCCCTGCATCTACTTATCATAAAACAAATTGCAACCAAATTTATTCAGTTATTCGATTAGAGTTGATCGAACAATTACAATACATATACGTTAGCACGAAGCAACCCCAATCACGTATACTACACGCTGGTATCGCATACACGCTACCGCTGGTGCGTTGATGGTGGCAATGGTCTCCACTGATCGTTGCCGCGAAAGCATACAAGCAATATTTCTTTATGTTATTACATTTCTCACAGAAAATTTACAAAGAAGATATATATATCAAAATCTTTGTTGTGAAATAATTTAAAGAAATATGTAACTTTTATTTTCATACGTTATTTAAGAACTAAGATAGAGCGAAATAAATGCCCAAAAGTAAAATATAAACTTTTGTTTTTCTCATTTAGAAGTTTTTTATTGAAATATATTGCTTTTTTTGGATCCACTTTATAGATTTAATCCAACCAGAATCAATTGAAAAAAAATCGCATTCAAATCCGTTTAGTAGTTCTTTTGTTTTTGCGGCACATACATACATACTTTTTTTAGACTTCATTTTATAAAAGTAGTGATTATCTTTTTAAGTTAAGAATTATTCGCAGAAAGCCTACTCTAACGCACCGTTAAACATCCAGCAAAGGTTCATGTTTATGGATGCTTCTCGGCCAATTGACTCGGAAAGTTGATAGTGTTCACACAAAACATCGATGCTCAATTCATGGTAAAATTATACCAGAAGCGTTTCTTGAAATTTACTGAATCTCTTAATGAACCTTACAATGGCGATGGGATCTTGCAAGAGAATAATATTCCAAAACATCGGAGTCGCCTCTGTATGTTTTGGAAAGAGGAAAATGGTATAGAGACGTTAGACGGTAGCAGAGTTTTGATGCGAAGTTCAAGGGGAAAAAATTGCCACGACAAAACAACTTGCCTTGAAACAAATTTGGAGAAGGCTTTATTAAAAATATGCTCAAAAATTAAGTAAATACTGCACTAGACAATGCCATGCAATTATAAATAATAATGGCGACTAAACTCCCTACTAATAATAATGTTAACATTTTTCATATTTTTTAAATGAACGTTTTTGTTGAACACACTATCTATAGCAAGTCCATGGATATCTCTTTTAAAAAATTTATAATAATCCAGAGTTTGACGGCAAACCCCACTTGAATAATTTCTTAAAACTCCCATCTTCCAAGGCATTCCATAGATCATTTCATTCATAAAGTATTATTTTCCATATCAGAGTGATTCCCCAAATGTATTGAACAAAATGTTATGAGAAATAAATTCACAAATATCACATAATGCTCAACATCGCTCAACGTGCGCGTACTTCCGATAAACTTCATATGGACTGATATATGATATTTGTACATATGTGTGTATTATTTTAAAATATATAAAAAAAGAAGCAAGAAAACGGTTGATACACTGCGCAGAAGATGATAATAAATAGTGAACATATTTTCATGGCCATTTGCATACAAACAGCGAATGATAGCAGCAATTCGACATGGAAATTGAAATTTAGTAAAAGGAATATTGGCATTGGCATGCATATAAATTTCTACAGTTATGAGAACGCATTGAATAAGTATAAGATACAATATCTCAGGAAATTCACATCAGCAAACAGATTTATGGGTCACAGTTTCCAGAGTTCAGGATCGATTTGAAAATGTGCAGTGGAATTCAAAACGACGTTTTAAGAGCTTGGAGATAGAGTAAAATTTTTATTTCAATTATTCTGTTCAAATCGTTTCATCCATAGGTGAGTGGGACATATCTTTCAAGTCACATACTAGGGTAAACCAATAACTAATCACATCCCATTCAACTCAATTTCAATAGAATACATACAGGAGCACCGTGGAAAGTGTATTAGACTACTCCGCAATGCTGCCCGTGGGCTCGATAAGGACACAAGATAGCCTAAGAAAAGTTTCAAAAAAGAAAGTTCATATCGCTATTTTTTACCAAAAGTAACCGTTGAGGAGGCATGGGTTTCTCCCAGCTCCTGGTAGTTCCGCTATCACTTAGTTCTTTCTTGATTGGGATTTCCAGATGTTATCCCATCGCGTAATGTGTACGAGTCAATGCAGTTGTCATCTAGTTGCTTTATTGACTTAATCCACTTGTAGCTCATAGAGATTTCACAGCTGTAGCCGTCATCCAATTGCCTTACCACCCTCATACACACTACACAGGAACACGAATAAAAAATGAAGAATTTTTTCTTTTTTGTCACCGGCAAGAATAAATTCTTTTTCTTCGGCGGAAGACTATAAAAAGGACAGTTGTAGATGACAACGGAAGGGTAAGTATACGTAGAAAAGTTCCACTTGCACAGTAATACCAGCCGCAGGGTTTTTTCTCATTTTTTTCCGTAACGGAATCGGATGAAGAATGATAAAACTAAGGAGGTAAGTTCTTGCTGAGTTCTCAGATTCTGTAAAGATAAATGATTTCCTGATTTCCAAGGACAATATTTAAGTGCCTTCTTTGGTAGTGTTAAAGTGGGCAACGCATTTCTAATGGAGATTTATTGCCATTACTTTGGCATCACTGTGTATCTGGTGATGATAGTTGCAAATAGTAAAGTAAGAAGTGAATCCTAAAACTCTATAAATCATATACTATATACTATAGAGAAAATCTACTATAATGAAGATCTTATTCTGACATTTCTTCGACATCAATACCTTATACCGAATTTATTGAACTAATCGAACTCAGAAAATCCAGAATTACCAACTTTTATAACTTGAATTTTAATACAATAAATGAAGCAGCGAAAATGTCCATTAAAAATAAAGTTAAAAAATCAAAGACATTCGAAACAAGATGAAACGAAACGGTGATGTTCAGAGTAATCCGCCATCTTGTAGGCGTTCGCTATATTGAATTGCTAATGACGTCATAGCGTATTGTATTCTACTTGCTAAGCCCTTTCATTTGATACCACTATTAAGGAGGATGTAAAAAATAAGATAATAAAGGTAATCCGCTGTCTTGTTTGGTGCGTCCACCATACTGAATTTTCTATAACGTCATATAGCCTAGGACACTCTCCGGATCAAGAGAAACATCTAATTTTTTGAAATCGGTTCCATGACATCCGTGACATACTTACATACAAACAAACAAACCCAGCCTGAAAATCATAACCGTTCCTTTTACCTAGTCGGATAAAAACAGAAATCTACTTAAATTTGGCAGCACTGATTAATAACCCACTCTGTTACTGTTAGATTATTGGGCTAAATTAGTCATGATTCTGACTAGAAATACAGTCTTTTGTTTACCATTTTTATTACAAGGTAGGTACATATCTTTAATCAAAAGGCAAAGAGGCTTAAGTCTATTTTAAGCATTTTTCAGGAGAGCAATTTTAAACTTTGGAAAATTATGAATTTTGTTGAATTAATCCGTTTTGACACCACCAAAAAAAGGACTTCCAGATGGAATAGAAACACGCTGTTAAGACCGAAAAAAGCTTATTTTTTAAAGGGTTTGAAAATGTAAAAAAATCATTTTTGGCTTAAATAGACTTAAGCCGCTTTACCTTTTGATTAAAGATATGCATATGTACAAACAATTTAAAAAAATCCTTATATATTCAATAAATCAATAAATCCCGACTCACGTCTCCACACTTAGTCATCCAAAATGAAGTCATTTCGAACTTCTTCCATAGACAGCTCCGAAAATATATTCTCGTTTCCATAATAGGTGTCGAAATGAACATTTCGTTCAGAGGGTTGTTATGGCCATTACATTAATATTAACGACTACCATACTGATGTCCTCAAGCTGATAACCTTACCTGTGTAAATAGATTCGTTTTTATAGCTTTGTGTAGTCGAAAAAAAAAAATGTCTGCAACTCGTCAGATATATTTGCCAAAGGTAATTTAACCTCAAGACGTGATAGCTTTGCCCTTAAAGAAGAAGCCAATACTGAGTGATGACTGTTCTCTGGCTGGCAATGTTGCTTTGTTTATTATGAACCATAAAAATCCTTATACATAGTTATGTGAAGTCCTTTATAGTGATAGTGGTACAGAAGTATATCAAATTGATTTGCTCCTTAATTAAGTTTGTATTTTGCATGTAGACTAAGCAGGTTGGCGCCACATTAACTAAACTTTTCCACCGATGAGCACTGTTTCCCTCGTTCTAAGTGCAATAACATTTCTTCCATTCTATCAGAGAAGTGCTATCAAAAAAAAAATAATAATAATTCAAACTGTCAAAAGTGTTGACATCTCAAAATCACAGGATCTACTACATCACCGACAATGTCCTTACTCCTTTTTTGCTGCCCGATGATAATTACAGTGGAGATTATGATGAATTCCGATTAATATGCAGAAAATGGTGTCTGACAGATTGTTTAAATTCCCATTGAAAACTTTTCCCATTACTTCTTGCCAAAGGGGGATTCATTGTGAAAAAGCTTCAACTTATTAATCAGAATTGATTGGATGAAAATGGGTCCAAAGAGAAATGTGAATAACGAGTTAAGATTTCATTTCAAAATTACTTTCAAACTCTTGGAAAAAAAAAACTAAAAGAGGCAATGAATACGCTAATGGAGTGTGGTACTTAGAACTAAATAGTTTGTGACCATGAATGGACTGTCAAAAGAAATTTTAAGACTTATCTTAATGTGCTCAATCGTAGCAAATGAAGATGTCAGCTTATGGAGGCGGGGTGACACTTAGTATTTTCCACTTTTGCGATTGATTTTTGAAGCAGATATTTCACAATACGAGTACTAACCAAGTTTATTGTTCATTTCAAAACATGATAGAAATCACGCGGAGAACCTGAATTTGCGTTGCATTACCCGAGTCTCAAACTCTCCAAATACTAAAGTTTGATAATATACATAAGTTGTTACCTTGTGTAGATGTATTTGAAAGTGAATCCATGCTTCCTTTCTCCATCGTTCCGTGTATGTTCCTTCACTTAGTTCTTATTTCACTTCCGTTCACTATTAAAGTCACGTCCGTTAAAGTTGCCATTTTATGCAATGGAACTTTTCTCACTCGAATTCATGATGGAGAACAGAAAAAGTTTGTTTTTGTTCTTTTTTATTTGTGTAAACTATTTAAATTTATAATGAACTAAGCGCCAAGGATGGAAACAAAAGTACATCCACATAGAAGATAGGTGCAACGTAAAACTAAAAATTATAATCTTTTAAATTTATTTAACCTTTAAAGTTTATTTAACTATTTCTTGCTTTTAACGTTTTTTTTTTTTGTGCGATTTGAGGAAATATTTTTTTAATATAATCTTGTTTTAGTTAGTGTATTTTTTAACATAACTAACTAAGGCACGAAGAGTAGGCGCGGGAATTTCCTCGGATAAACTCGAAATATCGAAATCCTATCGCCACTAACGCTTCTCGAGGCTTGGCACAACCTAATAAACGACCCAACACCCAAACATAACATCACTATGTCTGCGCTATTGACGAATGTGCCCAACTCAATCTTGATAAACGCTACAATAGCCGCGACTCATAGCACCCAATCTCCTACCGCAATTTATCAGAAAAAATTATCCGGATGAGGTGCTTTTACTTATGCAATTCTCACCTGGGCTACGTGTGGGCCAAGATTTTTCTAAGGAATTCCGACAGGAACAATGGCGGGAGGGATTTTCATTGGTCCATGACGGCAGGTGGTACAATAAACCTTCAATCATAATCTATTATATAAAAATTAATATGTGTATGTACATACATATGTTCTATATGTATGTATGTATGTATGTTCGTACCATCGGGCGAAGGCGCATCATTCATTTGATTGTGATGAAACTGTGGAAAGTTGTTGTGCGCATACCATCAAAGATGATAGGATAAAAATCCGTCCGCTAGGTGGCACTGGAGTCAAGTTATTAACAACTTCTATATTTATGGACCAAAAAGGCTCATATTCACAATATTATGTTGGTTTAGTGCCAAAAGAGAGAATTATATTTATAATAAAATCTTGACCCGATAGGTGGCGCTGGAGTCAAGTTATTAAATCTAAGTATATAAAAATGAATGTATGATTGTCTTTTATAGACTCGGAAACTACCCAACT
This sequence comes from Brachyopa scutellaris, assembly GCA_949775065.1. Classification (NCBI taxonomy): domain Eukaryota; kingdom Metazoa; phylum Arthropoda; class Insecta; order Diptera; family Syrphidae; genus Brachyopa; species Brachyopa scutellaris. The sequence goes on along the minus strand of OX459112.1, from coordinate 174,684,779 downwards.
GATTTTGGTAAAATTTTCAGAGTACGTTTTTCGTAATATAAAATACAACATAGAATCGCGGTTACTTAACAACTGGTGATTTTGGTACCTGTCATACAAAATTTCAGGTGAAATGTGAATATTAATAATTTTGGTTAAGTAATATAGACAGACAGACAAATAGGAAGGCAGACAGACAGACAGACAGACGGACAGATAGACAAACAGACCGACAGACAAACGGACGAATAGACAGACAAACAGACAGATAGAGATATAGATAGACAGACGGACAGGCAGACAAACAGACGAACAGACGAACAGACTGACAGACAGACAGACAGAAAGACAGATAGATAGATAGACAGACAGTCAGACAAACAGACAAGCAGACAGATAAATAGACAGACAGATAGATAGACAGATAGACAGACAGACAAACTGGCAGATAGATAGACAGACAGACAGATTGAAAGACAGACAGACAGAGAAACAGACAGACAAATAGACAGACAGACAGACTGACAGACAAACAGACCGACAGACAAACGGACGAATAGACAGACAAACAGACAGATAGAGATATAGATAGACAGACGGACAGACAGACAAACAGACGAACAGACTGACAGACAGACAGATAGAAAGACCGACAGACAGACAGATAGATAGATAGACAGACAGTCAGACAAACAGACAGGCAGACAGATAGATAGACAGACAGATAGATATACAAACAGATAGATAGACAGATAGACAGACAGACAGACAGACTGACTGACAGATAGATAGACAGACAGACAGACAGACAGAGAAACAGATAGACAAATAGACAGATAAACAGACAGACAGGCAGACAGACAAACAGACAGACAGATAGATAGATAGACGGACAGACAGACAGATAAAAAAATAAATGGAAATTGAAGTTGAAAAATAGAACAGCGGTGATTGCTTCCTACTGTGTACTTCCTTTCTATCAAACCCGACTATGTGACTATGTGCGCGGGCAAATTTTGAAAAGATAGGTGAAGCGAATCGCACCGGGTTACGGCTAATAAAAAACCATTAGCTAACACGGCCTCAGATATTTTTGTAGTATCTACGTACAGCAGTGGATCCTTTTAGGGCCATGTATTGAAAATAGTATCAAGAATTATAGCAACTTTCGTATTTGCAATTTTCACAAAATTAACGGACCCTCATCATGCGAGTTGGCAATTGAATATATTCATTTTGAATATCACATTCATTACAATAAGGCACATCCCTTCATTCGAATTTCCATCATAAATTTGGATTTCATCGTTTCATTTTTATTTCAAGCTACTTAATATCCAGCATTCTGCTGACAAGCAATTCATTAGAATGGACATGGACACGGCACGCGGCGGGACAATCGCAACAAAAATATACGACTATACGTTTATGGGAGTGCAGTGAAACTGTTACTTTTGGGAGATATTGAATCCGCTTGCTGACAAATAAAAACAACACCAAATACACACAAATACAACTGACCATTCGCAGGCAGTGTCCTTTTTTTGTTATTTCCTGTCAAAGTTAACGATCTATTCGATTCGATTTGTTTCAGTGTTATAGATGCATTTCCCTGAATACATATTAAGCTTATGTGCGAATACAAAATCAATCGATTTCATTGTTATTGTAGTGCGGACATTTATACATTTTTTATTGTTTACGCTGACAGCACAAATTGCTTCCTGATAATGCTCGATATCTAAATAGAACAGCAATTGATTTGGCATAAAAGTACCAAGAGAGTGGGAATTGACAAAGCTTATGGGAATAATCAAATCGGGGAATATTTATTGATGATGAAAGTTTACTATTTCAGTGGAATAAAATGGAATATTTTTTTTTATATTGGACTTCCTTCGGAAACTAGTAAAAGAATTTTTAAAATGTTGACAACTCTTTTTTCGCGTTTTTATGTTAACTCATAATTTACACAAAAAGCTGTCCAAATTACAGTGCAGTTGGTAACTCCTCAAATCGATGTTCGGGTACCCTGGGAAATTAAGTTTAGCATAGAACGCAAAATATAGCTGAACTTAGTGACAAGAGTACATGTTGTCAACAAACAAAGAAACATCTGTCCACCGCCTAGGACAAAACGTCACTGTTGGTAACAGTAACTTCGAAGTAGTTAAGGAGTTTACCTACCTCGGAGTAAACATCAACTCCACGAATGACACCATAGTGGAGAATCGACGAAGACTTACCCTAGGAAACCGCTGCTACTTCGGTTTGGCAAAACAAATGGGTTCAAAACTCCTAACTCGGAAGACGAAATGCATGCTCTACAAAACATTGATCCTGCCAGTTCTGTTGTATGGAGCTTTTGAATACTTTCGAGAGAAAAATTCTTCGTCGGATATTCGGTCCCGTATGCGAGGAGGGCGAATGGAGGAGAAAATATAACCGCGAACTCTATGAGCTATACCAAGATGTGGATGTAGTCCGAAAAGCCAAAACACGTCGACTACACTGGCTCAGCAACATCGAGCGAATGGACAGCAATGCTCCAGCAAAGAGGATTTACGAATCACAGCCCACAGGTTCGAGACGACACGGAAGATCGAACCTCCGGTTTAAGGACCAAGCTACCGCGGATGCCAGTGCGCCAGTAGTTGTCTAAACTAGAAGCAGCGTGCACGGGATCGGAGAGAGTGGAAGGCTGCCGTGTCTCAGGCAGAGACTCTTCAAGTGCATCGTTAAACATCGAAAGTATGCGGTGTATCGTATTTATTCGGTACATCGAATAGTAAACATCGATGTTTTCGATGTTTCTAATGATCGATATATACTTGATACGTGATGAATTAAAACACTTGATTCTTTGCTCTAAATTCAGTCTTTATTCCTGCACGCTTCGTTCACAACTTAACTAATCTCATTGACGATCCCCAAATAAGGGGTTGCCACTTCGGTAAATACGCAAAGGTATTAACGCCACTTAGTTCATTATAAAATAATGTAAAAGAAAAGAAAAGTAATATATTTAATTCATTTGAAAAAAAAATATTTACATATTTACATACGCAAATACACCTACGATCTATGTACGAGTGTAAAAAATTCTGAGAGAATTAACTGTAAAATAACTGCCGCGTTACAGTAAAACTAAACACCAAAAAATAGAAACAAAGATAAAACAAAATAGGAGATCATGGATGGAAAGTTTCGTTTACTGAGTCACATTTTTTTGAAAAGTTGCAATTACTGAGGCACTAGTGGTAAAAATTTGGGTGTTGCTTTAACCGAGGTATTGCGTTTATCGAGGATTGCTTTTACCGAGGGCGTACTGTATATAAATAAATCTGTGAAATCAGTTTGTAAATTTTAGTTTGTATGTAAAGAAAGGATCAAAATTCAATTCTTGTGGAAAATAAATGAAAAAACAGCAGAAAGCTAAAATTGTATCCACATCTGTACTACTTGGCTGCAAGAACAACCAAGGCCACCAACATACTCTGGCAATGCCGTAGAATGGTCTACTGGATTTATACGAGTAAAAGCAGTATACCGCGTAGGCGTGCTTCTTGGAAGGCGAGTTATCTTAAGTAAAGGTAGTAAAGGTAGCAGTCGATTCAGTACCATTCCCTGCTCTGGATACTACAAGCTCCAAATACAATTTCGGGCGAAGGTGCCAATATCTCCTTCCACATCGCTCTAAATGGAACGGCGGAGGTTGGTCTGGTTTCCCATCAGGAAGTATAGTCTTCTATACGGACGGGTTATTAATGGATGAGCTCTCCGGAGCAGGTGTCTACTCAGAAGAATGCCACGTTGAGCAATCTATTCCACTGGGTAGATTAACAACTGTCTTTCAGGCAGAGGTGTATGCTATCGCTAGCACAGCGCACATTGCACTGGACAAGAGATGGAAAGGCAAGTCCATCTACATCTCCTCTGATAGCCAAGCAGCTATTAAAGCCTGTTGATCAACTCAAAAATTGTTGAGGAAGCTGTCAATAAACTGAACCAGCTTGGGTGATGTAATAAGAATAAGGTCTGGGTCCCGGGACATTCTGATGTTCTGGCTAGAGCTGAATCAGCGACCCCTTTTTGTCGGTCCTCAGCCTTTTATTGGCTGCAGTTCAGCCTATGCTAAAAACAAGCTTCTTGAGCTGCTGCGACTACAGCAATTTAACCAATGACACGAGCTTAGGTCATGCCAATAGGCCAAAATGTTAGTAGACGCGCCCAGGGCAAACAGAACTAAGTTTCTGTTACACCTTAGTAGAAATGACCTATAAATCCTCACAGGACTGGTCAATGGGTTCACTCCCTTAAACGAGCACCTGGACAAAATTAGAATCAGAATCGGGCCTTTGCGAGATGTGCCTGGAAGAAGATGAGACGGCTGAGCACTTCATTAGCGAGTGTCCGGCCTTTGCTCGAATCAGAAAGGCCACTCTAGGCAACTACATCCTACGGGACGTTGATCTACTGGAGCTCAATCTTGCCCTATTGCTTCGCTTTGCGAAAGCGACTGGCAGATTTAGATCGATGTATAGCTCAGCAACAAATCGGTAACTCAGCGAATGGAGTGGTACTTCACCAAAGTACAATGGGCCTACCGCTCTACGTACTTGTTGTCTCTATGAGATAACCCCCTTCCAAACACAATACAATACAAATTCACCTCTGTACAAATGTCTTAAAATTAGGATAAAATGCAATTAGCCCTGAAAGACTGGAAGACTTGGCAACGCTGGCCAACATGTTTCTATCTATCTATTCTATCATTTTCAGCAGATATTTCTTGTAAAGTAAAGTTTACTCCGTCTGGGTATACCTAGATAATTTGTTATGAATGATACGTACACCGCATTTACAAGTTAACAACAACATGCCGAAAACATTTCAATTAGTAGGTTTAAATTACGCCCGTAGGACTTGTTGTGGTATCTCTCGAAATAATTATGAGTTTCTTGTTACTCAAACGGAACATATTATGAGCAAATAATAGACAGAATGTTATGAATTATTTTACTCCTGCAGGCGCGTACGAGTATGTGTAGTAAAACATGATGTTCGAGCATTTCATCGACGTAAATAAAAATCAACATTTTGTGAAAACTTAATTAGCTGCTTTACGTGCCGACTGTACTTCAGTCACACATCAAATCAGCTGCGGTCAGAAGAAGTCAGACAATAATATTGTGTACATATTCAGAAATGGCAGCTAAATTCAGACCATTCCCACTGATAACCTAAAGAATAATTGAAACTTCATATTAAGGGCATCTTAACTATTCATTAGCTGTTCATACAAATCGATCAATAGGTACAAAAAATACAAAAATCAAAGCGAGTTTCTGACGTACGTTTCATCATACCTACTGTATGGATGTATACAGTAACAGAAGGTAAATAATAATCAACATTTTGGTATGGGGAAATTCATTGAGAAAAGGAATTGATTCAGAATAAGAAATATTAATAAATGTTATAATTCATTGTATTTCACTGAAGGGGAAGATGAGATAAGATTCAATTCGTTCACACATGTAAAATAAATCGATGACTGAAATATACAAAAGAATTTCCTTCATTGAATGCGTTACACGAACAGAATTAGACACAACATTCATTCATCTTTTATTACTCGCACTTTCTTCTGCTTCGTTTTCTTTCTTTTCATTTCGTTTTGTTGTATCATCCGCCAGGCATGTGACAAAAGGACAGATTGATGTAGAATGATACTTAAATAACTGTACAGAAGGCTGTCAATATCTTGTCTTTGTCAGTCGATTATGTATAGTAAGTATCATTTGAACCAAATGTTTGATTGTGTGACATAATGATTTACAAGTTAGTATAACACTGGAATGATATTTGTAGTATGTGTTCGGGAGAACCTACGTTGGTCCTCAGAAGAGAATTCATCAAGCACATAAGCTTGCCAAAATTGATAGTGATGCAAAGGCACATAAACACCAAATGTAGAAAATGTAAAGATCCACTCTCTCGTGTGCTTAACAATTAACCAGTCTTTATTACAAAAATATTCTATCTTATATACTAGTTTACAATATATTGAAATTACGTGGGAGTGGGAATGGGAATGGAATGTGGCATAGGAATCGGTGGCTTGGAGGTTCATACGGCATCTTTTATGGATAGGAATTGGCGACGGGAACATAATCTCACTTGCTTGTGGCCATATGACACCTCGACACCTTTAATGTACATATATCACTCTGCGACTGGGTTTTGGTCATGCAGTTATTGCGCATTGCCGAAGATGACACCTTTGTCCAGTATGACAGGAAAGAAGGTGAAATGATATTCTAATAAGTATGCATTGAATAATACAAAATGTGTTAGTTAGAATTACAGGTTGGCCTCACTTAAGATGTACTTCTTATAGCACGGCCTCGTTTTAACACGGTTCACTTTTTGTCACATATTTTCGTTTAACACGGTTCAAAACCTTGTTTTACACGGTTTTTGCAACTTTTTTTTTTCTCGATAAGTTGTTTAAACTATGCACATGCGCATACACGTAGAACATACAAGTTTTGTTTATATGTACATGTTATGCCTTATGTATACTTATGTATACTTGCTGTGTTTCATGTACATATTGTTTTTCATGTACATACTGAAATAGGGGCTTCCCCATATTAACTGTGCCAACGCGATAATAGATGATTGATGATAAATTGCTCAGTTACGTTACAGTCTTCTATTTACTAGGACGGTAGGTACAGCATTTGTAGGAGATTTAATAACATAGGTGATTGTGACTTAACACATGGAATAGGCCTCGCATTAAGCTTGAGTCGTTTTTTTAAAATGCAGATTGCTCAATTGAAAGGCGACTGAAAAATTAAAAGTGAGTAAGCATTATGCATGCCACCTTATAAGGAAGCGTACAAAAATTAATAAAAGTTTTAAATAAAAATACATAATCTAAAAAGTAAAAAAAAAATATATTTTTTTTTTTTTTGAGATTATGGAACATAACTCCTCTTTTGCACTGTTATCTTGTTTCGCACGATTTTGTTTAACACGATATTTTTCAGGAACGTAGCCCCCGTGTTAAGTGAGGCCCATCTGTATTAATATTCTCTTCTCGCGAAGTTCTTAACATGTAATAAAATGAAAGCCAAACAAAATAAAAATACAAAATAATATTTTGCCAAATAAAATACAGCAAAACCGGTTAAGCATGCAGCGAAAAAAAAACCTGGAACAAAAAAAGAATAATAAGCGATAGTTTTTGATTTTTTTTACTACAATTTTATGATAATTTGCCACATGAGCTCTGCGAAATAAAGGAAATATATTTAGACAGTCGCGAAATAACAGTTTGCGAAATGAAAACAGCAAATTGTCGGTTACCCGATTGAAATATGAGTCTTTTTTTGGACTTATTTGGTTTATCCCACTGTTCTCACTTCTCTTTAATGTTTTAACTGTTCTTCCGGCCAGCTTTGTCTTATTTTACAAATGTAAGCTTTAGCAATTTTTAACTTCATTACGTCACTCATTTACTTCCATTAGTTCTGCCACTATTTTGCGATGCAAGCATTGCCTTTAACTACAATCAAACAATTAAAAATTCACTCTTTAAGAAAAGAAAATAAAACAATACAGCAATTTCAATACACAACTACGAATGTAAAAAGTTTGCGACCTCGCTTTTGGTTTCTGGCAAAGAAATTATAAAGAAACTTTGGCACCTTTTTTTCTCTGTATTTCTTTATACAAAATACTGCAGGATTTTCCGGTGGAGTGAAAAAAAAAACAAAAACTCATCCTCGCAGAAACCTTGAAGAATTTTAAAAGAGGTTTAGCGGCGAATGTAAAGAAAAACAGCATACGCATTGAATTAAGTTTACAGCTGCAGCTTACTACTCCACTAATGCACTACTGCATTCGGACCAACCTAATTTTCTTGTAAGTAAGTCCTGCTTATACATAAGTGAATAAATTGGCACTTTCTACGAAGTTAACCTTAAAAATATGATAATGGGTTTCATAATAACCAAGGACGTCCGGGGATACTTTTATGAACATCATTTCCATTTGGCTATCCTTTATTAAATTAATTATATTTTATTATCTGGTAATTAAAATTACATGATAATCTTAAAATTAATGAGCCTAGATGCGCGGAGGGGACTATTGGCACTAATTAATTATATTAAATGAATAAATCAACAAAATTTAATCATTGTAACATTGTAATATTTTATGAATAGGTATGCATGTTTTGGCCTTAAATATTTTATTTATTTATTTTCTCCAATTTTTTTATTTACTCTTTTTTTCATAATTTTCCTTGCAGTAACATTACTTACTTAGTTGGCGCTACAGCTCGAGGTGAACCTGGGCCTGCTTCTCGCAACCATTTGTGTGTGCGTGTTATATTTTTGCACGAATGGAAGGGACCTACAGTTTTTTGCCGACTCCGAACGGCGAGTTGAGAAGCTCAATCGTGACAAATGATACTCTTTGATGCTTGTCAGACATTCGAAAGAGGTGGGCACTATGAAAAATGTTTAGGTGTTTGCGGCGGGATTCGAACCCAAGACCGCTGGCTCAGTAGTCTGACGCACTAACCACTTGCGCTACGGTGCCCACCACAGTAACTTTGAATTATTATATTTAAAGATCATTGTAACTTTTTTCATTTGTTTTTTAAAACCACAAGTATTTTCAAAGTATATAGTCTAATTATTTACCTAGTAGGGACATAAATACTGTTACAATATAAAATGCATCTATTACCATAACAAGAACCGGACGCACCCAAATATTGACATTTGGAATCGAAATATGTACCGATATGTAACTCATCTGTTAAAAAATTTTCAGTTTGTAGTTTGTTTCGCCATGTAGTGGACCGATATATGGACCGATACGTGGACCGATATGTGGACATATTGTTGAAAATTATAGACCAATCACAAAACTCTCGTGTATCCCTAAGCTGTTTGAAAAAATAGTTAAAGAAAAACTTTATTGGGATATTAGGCAGCATATATCTCCAATGCAACGTGGTTTCGTCAAAGGTAGATCAACAACGACAAATTTAGCCATATTTACAAATTTCTGTATTAACACAGTTGAAAGTGGTGCCCAAGTTGATGTACTGTACACTGATTTTGCAAAGGCTTTTGATAGAGTCAATCATGATATTTTAAAGCAAAAATTAAAAAAAACTCGGTTTTCATTATGAGATGCTTCAATGATTGGCTTCATATCTTGAAAATAGAAAGCTAATTGTTAAGGTGGATGATTTCTACTCCGATATCTTTAATGCGACTTCCGGTGTACCTCATGGTAGCCATCTTGGTCCATTATTGTTTACCCTTTTCGTAAACGAAATCCCTTCACTTCTCTCAAGCTGCAAATGTCTTTTATACGCTGATGATATTAAGATATTTATGAAGATTTCTGACATCAGAGATTGTATTGTTTTTCAGAATGAAATATTTACTCTAGCGCATTGGTGCAAAGCTAATGATTTAGAACTTAGTTTGCCCAAATGTAATGTTTTCTCGGTATGCAGGTCAAAAAATACTTTACAATTCCAATACGTTGCAAATGGTTTATCATTTAACCGTGTAACTGAAGTTAAAGACCTTGGAGTGATTCTCGATAATCAAATGAGTTTTAATTGTACTTGAAATCCTAAAATCAAAATTCACTTAATGTAATTCTAAACGTTTAATATGATTTATAATAAATTAAATGTATAATTTATATTAAGTTATTTATATTAAATTAGTTATACATATTATAGAAATCTGTTAAGGTTTACCTGGTAGATAATAAATAAATAAATAAATAAATAAATAAATAAATAGATAAAGAAAATCGTATTGTGGTAGTAGCTTTACATAAATGTAAAGTGGAAGAAAGTGATATTTTTAAAATGCTCCAGCCGCTCGGTATCAGCCAAATGTTCGGTTATCGCTGCATTAAGTAATTTGAAGTGACTGGAGGTATAAAATACCGCCCACGTTCTAGACGATCGTGATCGGTACGAACAGTAGAGGTCATCAATGCTGTCAAGGCAATAATAAGAAGAAAACCACTAAGGAAGCAAAACATCGTGGCTCGCGAGATGGGAATTAATCAAAAACCAGTGAGTCGTATTAGCAACAAAGGGGTGCAAACATCAGCTAAACTGTACCAAGAAACAGTTCTGGAACAGGGAGTTGATCCACTTAATAAAACCAGCAGCTGACCTTTCAGCAAGACTCTGCGTCGGCGCATAAAGCAAATACTACCCAACTGCAGCTTCAAAACAATGTTCCAGACTTGATAGAACTTTAAAGACTGTCCCTCTGCAAGTCCTGATTTGAATCCACCAGACTACAAGCTGTGGACGGTGTTGGAGGACATGTTATACAGTAAGAGATATCCTAAGATTGAGTCCTTAAAGACCACGTTAGTTCTAGCTGTAAGCCATCTTCCGGTGGAGGAAGTGCGTGGAGCTATCGTCGTTTTGCCCATGCGACTTAAGACCTGTATTAAATCAAAAGTCGGCTATTTTATATGAACTTGCATATTTTGTACTTAAAATTAAATTAAAAATTAAAGAAATAAAATCAAAGAAAAATATTCGGTCATTTAGAAGTTTTGAAGAAAAATCATTGCAACACTATTGTTGTCCGATTTCTCGGAGACACTGGAGTTTACACGACACACAGAGCGTTTTTCTTGAATTCACATTGTGGCTCCAATTAATACGCTTTATCCACATTTAATAATATGTTTTATTTTACACAATTCTCTTAAATACAACCTTAACACTACGCACTGTATCGTCGCCTCGTCGCCTCGTGGTTTTTGCTTTTTTTCCGTCCGATCTTGATCTGTTCTGTCTCGTCCACACTTTGACGTTTTTACCTTTCTATATTTATTGAATTCTAGTACAGTACGATAAGAAAATTGGGAGCGAACTCTTGTACAGCACGATTGGAAAGTATGTATGGAATTCGGTGCTACATCACTCTCCGCCGTAAAAAAGTTTACAAAATATTTTTTATAGATAAAAATGTGAAATTAAAATTATAATTTTTTCTACGATTATTCAATGCTATTTAATCCAATAATTCAATACTATTTAAAAGTGGTTACAATACATGTGAAACTTTTTAATACTTATTTAATACAGTCGTTTGATATTCATTTGATACAGTTCTTTAATATTACAAAATTTAATACAATTGTTTGAAATTCCTTTAATACAGTTTAATAAAGTTTTTAGTAATATGTTATTTAATACAGTTTTTAGTTTTTTAGTAATATGTTATTTAATACAGTTTGATTCTTGCTTAATACAGTGTTTAATACTTATTGAATACAGCGAGTTTACATTTTACATTTTATTCATATGGTTAATTCTAGAAATTTGAGAAGGTTGTATATATTAACAATGAGCACTTTATCTTTTCGTTATTGTAGGTGAAAGGTTACGCTGGATTTCGGACTAGTTGGTGATATGTCTTCTTTCGTATTGAAGGCCGGTTTTATTCTATCAATAGAGATTACTTGCTTTTTATCGTTGATTATGACAGAGAATGTTTTTTCGTTTCGGTTGGCTACCTCGAATGGTCCCTTATACGGTGGATTAAGGCTTCCCCTGCTCACCTCATCCCGGACAAAAACGTATTTACAAGATTTCATGTCTTTTGGAACGAATATGTATTTTTGTTCGCGTGTTCTTCTGGGGCAAGGTCGAACTTGGGAGATGGCTTGGGTGATTTCACGGGCTGTCGAAGAGTTCAAAAACGTATTCGTTGGTTTGGGTTCTATTAACTCTGCCGGCAACCGTAAGTTTTGTCCGTATAGTAGTTGGGCTGGTGTGACATTCAAATCATCAATTACTGTAGATCGAATACCAAGAAGAGTCCAAGGTAGGTTTGAAAACCAATTAAGTTTGTCTTCATGTGACCGTAAGGCTTCTTTAAGCTGTCTGTGAAAACGTTCCACTGAGCCATTTGCTTGTGGATGGTACGTTGTTGTTCTGATTCTTCTTGTACCAAGTGTTTCGGAAATTTCCTGAAACAGACGTGATTCGAACTGGGTTCCTTGATCAGTCGTAATTGTCTGTGGGACTCCGAATCTGGAAACCCAGTTGTGAACGAAAGCAGAAACAACGGTTGGGGCGCTTATGTTTTTTATGGGGATGGCCTCGGGCCACGATGAGAATCGGTCTTTGATAGTGAGTAGATAAGTAAAACCTTGCGACGGTGGAAGCGGACCGACCAAGTCCATATGTACATGGCAAAATCTACCCTCTGGAATTGGGAATTTTCCATGTTGTGAAACGGTATGCCTGGTGACTTTTGATTTTTGACAAGAAATGCAACATTGTGTCCATCTATTTATATCACTGTTCATTTTAGGCCAAAAGTATCTAGTCGCGACTATTTTGCGCATTGCTTTGGTGCCCGGATGCGAAAGCTTGTGGTGATTATTGAAAATAGTTCTCCGGAAGATTTCTGGCACATAAGGGCGATTTCTTCCGCAAGATGTTTCACACCATATTTCTACGTCATGAATCGGAATAAATGTTTTGGCAAGTCTAATTGAGAGGTTTGGTTTGTCTAACAGGATCTTAAGTTCTTCATCATTTTCTTGTTCTTTCAACAGAGTAGGGATACTAACGTTGCTGAAATCGATTATTTCTACATAGGATCTAGATAACGTATCTGCGACGATGTTCTGTATGCCTTTGATATAGCGGATGTCGGTCGTGAACTCTGCTATGAATTCCAAGTGATGCGTTTGACGAGGCGATTTTTCTGTTTTAGAGCATATCGCTTTTGTCAGTGGTTTGTGGTCAGTAAAAACGGTAAACTGCCTACCTTCCACATAGTACCGAAAGTGCTTTATACTCTTAAAAATTGCGAGTAGTTCGCGATCGAACGTAGAGTATTTCTTTTCGGCCGGGCTCAGACGTGTGGAGAAAAAACCTAAGGGTTCCGAACGGCTATTCTGATACTGTTGTAAAACTCCTCCGATGGCGTCGTTAGAAGCATCTACCGAGATACTGATCTGCGCCTGAGGGTTTGGGTGGAACAGCATGGTTTGCTGGGCTAGGTTATTTTTAAGGGCCTGAAATGCTTCGTCGCATTCTTTGGACCAGTCAAAGATTGGTTTCTTGCTGTTTCGTTCCTTTTTGGTGTTTTTGAGAAGTTCGTAAAGTGATTTTGCTTGAGCTGCCATATTTGGCATAAAACGATTGTAAAAGTTTATCATGCCCAGGAAACGCTGTAATTGTTTTATCGATCCAGGCTTTGGGAATTCATTGATGGCTTTTACTCTTTCTTGCGAAGGAACTATTCCGCGTTTGGAAATGGTATAGCCCAAGAAATCTAGTTCGACTACCCCAAGTACGCATTTTGCTACATTAACATTGAGACCATGCTCTTGTAGTCTACGGAAAACTAAACGTAGTTGCTCTTTATGTTCTTTGACGGATTTACTCGCAATCAGTATATCGTCTAAGTAGATAAAAACAAATGTAAGATCGCCTAAAACGCTGTTCATAAAACGCTGGAAGGTTTGTGCGCCATTTCGTACCCCGAAAGGCATTCTGAGAAATTCAAAAAGCCCGAAAGGCGTTATAACCGCAGTTTTGTGCACATCTTCCTCTGCGACCGGTATTTGATGGTATGCGCGTACCAGGTCAATTTTTGAATAAATCACGCAACCATCGAGGTTAGCGGAACAATCTTGAGCATTTGAAATCGGGTGTTTGTCCGGTATCGTAACGTTATTAAGCCACCTATAATCACCGCATGGTCTGAAATCGAGCGAATTCTTTTTCGGTACCATATGAAGTGGTGAGGCGGCGTGTGATTTTGATACGCGGCAAATACCTAAGTTAATCATTTGCTGAAATTGTCGTTTGGCGATTGCTAATTTATCAGGATTGAGCCTTCTTGCACTGGCGGCTGGAAGTGGACCGTTTGTTATTATCCGGTGTACAACGTCATGTTTCACCGGTAATGTAAAATCCGGTGGGGCTTTAAGCTCTGAAAACTCATCCAAAATAGCGCCAAATTCGCTAGGGATTGAAAACAGTTTAGGGGAACAAGCGTTTGTTGATTTAAAAATACAACTGACCTGCAGTTTTGTTTCCTTGTCAACTACCTTGCGGCTACTTAGATCGACGATCAGATTAAATTTGTGGAGGAAATCGGCTCCTATAATAGGATGGCCAATATCAGCAACCACGAATGTAAAGTCAAAAGCACGTCTAAGGTTCAAATTTACTGTCAGCTGTTTGCATCCGTAAGTTTTTATTCTTCCCCCGTTCGCAGTAAGAAGAACGAAATCGTCTGTTTGATTAAGGTTAGGGTAGAGTTTTCGGGGAATTATCGAAATCTCTGCTCCTGTGTCGATTAAGAACTGTAGTTTAGAATTGTTGTCTCGTATAAAAAGGCGGCGCGAAAAATTAGCCTCACTCACGGCCGCGCCTGAGTTTTGGCGTACTAGTTTTTTGACGCGTTGTTGGATTGAAAGGTGCAAAACTGTTTTTTGCAGTTCTTTGCATCAGAGCCGAATTTACGATGATACCAGCAAATCGGTTGATCCGTTCGTCTACTGTTCGAACGGTATCGGTTTTTTGACCTATCTCGTGAAAAGCTTCTAGAAGCTCTGTTAAAAGTCTTTGCTCTTGATTGACTCGTTTCTAATTGTTCGATACGGTGGACTAATCTTTGTAAAATATCGTTATTAGAGTTCGTACTTTGTGCTACATTCACTTGGGAAATTTGTGGTGTACTCGATGAGTCATGGAGTCTATCGGCCAAAATAAAAAGTTGGTTTTGTGTTTGAGAACTTTCGACTGCCATAAGGCAAACTCGTATCGGGGGAGGTAGCCGATTCAGCCATAGTTTCATAACTAGTGGTGGATTGACTAAATTATTTCCACTTGCTAGGCTTTCCATGCTTCGATATAGTTCTGAAGGTTTCATATCTCCTAACTCAATTTTATTTAAAAGCTCATCTAAACGCCGTTCTTCGCTATCTCTGTTTCTTTCTAGCAACACTGTCTTGAGATTATCGTACTTATCTTGCGCGGGAGGGTTAACTAATACGTCCGCGACTGTTTCCATCGTCTGACTATTAAGCGAAGCGACTAAGTAGTCGTATTTTGTATTAATTGAAGTAATATTTTTAAGTCTGAACTGTGTTTCGACTTGTAAAAACCATAAGTCAGGCCGGTTATTCCAAAACGGTGGAATCTTGATGGAAATCAGAGATGCATGTTGAACAACGGTATTCAATGCAGAGTTGTTAGCCGTGTTTTCGGTGCTCGATCTAGAGCTGGAGGCTCCTTTGTTATCGTCTTCTGGAGTACTCATTACTCAACGGCAGACGTGTTAAGGTAAACTAAGCAGAACGTATACTAGGTAGATGATGAGCAGGGTGAGCCCTAAAAACTGACAAAATGTTCAAGAGACCAGATAAAAGAACCGAAACGAAACTTTATTCGTTCGCGAGGGCGACCTTATAACCGTAAGACGTATCACCAATACACGTGTTGAAGCAGAATGCTATGTAAAGAACCGTAATGTAACCGGCCTGCTTGACTAACGGGTGTTATGTCGAAAAAAAAAAAATTGTACGTTAAATGCTCGTTGTTCACAATGAATTTAATTACAAAATTTTAATCTTTATAATAAATACATAAAAATAATTACTCACTGTATTAAATTTAACTACTCGGCCTGACAGCTGGTGGGTGCTCCGGTGGACGGTGATGGTGCTCCGGTGGTCGGTGATGTTGCTCCGGTGGTCGGTGATGGTGCTCCGGTGGTCGGTGATTGTGCTCTGGTAGTATGTGATGATGTTCTGGCGGACGATGATGGTGTCTGATTGTCGGCGATGGTGCTCTGCTGGTCGGCGCTGCCTTTTTTTTTTTTTTTTACTTTACCTTTGCGGTTTCATTGGCAGGCGGACGGTTTTGCGTTTGTGATAGCGGTAGTTTTGTTGCGGCGTGGTGTGGCGTGTAATTTTGTTGGAATTTAAAATTTTACGGGGTTGAAATTTAAAATCTTTACGGGATTGAAATTTAAAATTTTTACGGGGTCACCAATTTGTGGCTCCAATTAATACGCTTTATCCACATTTAATAATATGTTTTATTTTACACAATTCTCTTAAATACAACCTTAACACTACGCACTGTATCGTCGCCTCGTCGCCTCGTGGTTTTTGCTTTTTTTCCGTCCGATCTTGATCTGTTCTGTCTCGTCCACACTTTGACGTTTTTACCTTTCTATATTTATTGAATTCTAGTACAGTACGATAAGAAAATTGGGAGCGAACTCTTGTACAGCACGATTGGAAAGTATGTATGGAATTCGGTGCTACACACATGTTCCTTCCAACCTTTCCATTCCACTACACTACCCCTCTCACTAACACACACCCCAATCCCTTTTTCTCAGCTCAGCTCCAGAGGGGAGCACAACGGGCCCGACTCGTGGCCTACGTGAAGAGGAGCAATCCTCACCCTCACCAACCAACCAACCAACCAACCAACCATTGTTGTCCGTACTTGGTATAACCGAGTAAGATCATCACACAATTTAAAGCCAACAACAAATAAGAGGAAATTTAAATACACCCGCCTGATCAAACAATTATGGGTCAATTGAATTTAATCTAAACCCTTCTCATGGTGTACCGTGTACGGAAGAGAACGGTTTACGATCTTCCTTAAATAGGAACGTAATCAAAACAGACTCTTCCGTCTCGTAAAATTGTTTATTTTATGTCTTTATAAAGTTTTTTTTTCTTCTTCTATTCTCGAGGACTACGAGACTACGACTACGATACTTAAAAAAGCGTTTCAGTATCAAAAAGTCATTTGGTGGTGATTTCAACATCATTGTCTATCACAAAACCGTCTGTTGGGCTATTAAAACTTGAAAAACAAAGAATGCTCCAGGTTTTCCAAAGTATACACACCTATAAACGGTTCATACATATTTATACAATGTCTATATCTACATTTATTAAGTCACGCGTCGCTCATTAATGTTATCCAAAGGATCTGTGTACCATAGCAGGAGTCGGAAGGATGATTTATTTACGACTTCTACGGCTCATAATGTAAATTTAGGAAGATATTAATTAAAGCCTGCAATTTTTGTCCTCTTTTTTTTGAAAAAAAAGAAGCAATTTAGCAGCGATTAAGGTGGAGGTGGAGGATTAAAATTGAAGAGCCAGTGGAACATTGTTGGGAATATAAATAACACAAAGTGTCCTTTGAAAAGTTGATGGAAACAGCATTTACGTGACACGATTTGTGGGTGAAAAACGTGCGAGTTGGACCTTAAATTGTATAAATTTATGAAACCTAGAGTTATGTACGTTATACAGGTTTGTATATTATTAAGTATCAAGTATGTACAGTAGGAGTTTGTTACCTAATCCGATGTTATAATTTATTTGTTTTTCTTCTTTTAGATATGAAGATTGAATATTTACCACTCGAATAGCGCATTAAAATCATCACAATTTTCCCAGATTGAAATCATAACTTTATCAACACACAACGAGAATTTAGAACATTTTTTAACGTTACATATTTTTGGCGTTTCCATTTGGCCACTTGTGGACTTAGCTGGAACGAAGAGTCTGTAACAGATATCAAATGCAGTGGAGAACCAAGAAATACTCGCTCAACTGGAGGAATAGGAATAGGAATAGGAGTGTCACGGAAGCACCAACCATATCAGCCAGAAGACGTTCTGCATGAATACGAATGGCTCCGAGGACATTCAATTGAATTTTGGTACAAGAGCATTGTTCAAAGTAGTAAAATTCATCCACTATGGCAACATTTATTTTAACAGAGCTTCAATATACATAAATAGCATCATGCATTTACATACATTTTTGCCGTTGCTCACTTTCTTCTTTGTACATCAAGTTCATGTCAGTCAGTTGATTTCTAGAATTTGCATCATTACTATCTTTTGTAAATTTAAACTAATAATAAATATTTAACTGGCTAGTTTGTTTTAATTTCTCGCATTTTTATACAGTAGAACCTCGAATATCTGGTACAATGACCGGATAGCGGTTGCCGGAAAAACATACCTACCTCTAAATACGCAGAAATACAAGTTTTGCTTGCCCACTACATTATTATCCCTTATTATCCCCCTCTCAAATGTATAGAAATATAACTGGTAAAACAACATTCAAAAGCAAACACGAAAGCGCATGTTACTGGGAAATACTGGCGCAAATTCATAGTCAGATAAAGCTGACATTGAAAAAATTTATTCAGCTGCATAAACTAAAATGTACGTTTTGCTTTTCATAGTCACCTTATAGTCAACTTTAAACTT
The DNA here is from genome assembly GCA_949775065.1 of Brachyopa scutellaris. Taxonomy (NCBI): domain Eukaryota; kingdom Metazoa; phylum Arthropoda; class Insecta; order Diptera; family Syrphidae; genus Brachyopa; species Brachyopa scutellaris. The sequence goes on along the minus strand of OX459112.1, from coordinate 174,666,423 downwards.
ATAGTGAGGTCGAAATTTAAAATTAGCCAAACGTCACTTTAAATAATTAGAATCGGCTCTAAATTTCTCATATAATATTTTGACGTTTGGGTTTGTTCGTTCAAATCACTTTACAAAAGCACACCAAAGTCGATACTAACTAATACACAGGCAAAAATGTGTCTATGAATAACGAAAACTTATAGCCGGCTTTTTTATTTAGTGCCGGCTGTAACTAGAGTCAGCTATAGGCACCATTCAAGAGCTGACTATGAATTTGCGCCACTGTTTGTTTCAAATACAGATTCCCTGACTCGGCCCGAATAATCGAATTACAATCAGAAGATTTTACACGGATTAGTGAAATGCCTGGTACACACAGATAAAAGAGAGACACGGATTATCCGAACACGGATAATCGAGGTTCTACTGTATCTAATATAAAATAATATTAGATCGTTCAAGCATCATATGCATCCGTACAAAATACAGGTTGTTCAACAACTGCGCGTTTCTCAATTTCGTAGAGGCTGAGAAAATTTTCAGCAACACATTTTGGATGTCCGACGAAGCACATTTTTAGCTGAGTGGCTTTGTTAATAAGCAGTTTCCGATTATGGGGTAATGCTAACCCTGAAAGTCTCCACTAGAAGCCATTGACGAGAATCACTGTTTGGTGCGCATTTTCTGCAAATCATAGCATTAGTCCATATATTTTTTTTTTTTGAGCATAACGAAAGACGAAACACAGCCGTTGGTGACCGCTATCGTCAAATGATCCAGGCATTCTGATTCCAGGTTCCAGCAAGATTGGTCCACAGTTCCTACTGCTCGAGCAACAATAGACCAAAGAGAACATTTTTCGAGCAGGCTTATTTTCAAGAATGGCAGATTGTGATGGCCAGCGAGGTCAACAGACTTGACCGTCCCTAATTACTTTCTCTGGGTTAGGTTGAAAGGGGGGTTGAGGCACAAGGCACCATAATGGGCCCAACCCGATCCCTTGGGACAATCGTATGATGGTCCCTAGACCGAAACATTTCCGTCAAAACATTTAACATCCCTGCAAAATTCTAGGATTTGATTGTGGTCAGTTGGGCCAGCCTCTTTCAGTGTGAAACAAAAAGAAGTAATTCCCTAAAAATTTCTTTCGAGAACGGGCAATGGCCTTACAATCACAAAGGATATGTTTAATATCCTCCGATTTTGTCAGTCCGTATTTGAAAGTCCCATTCTTTTGGCATGTTTTCTCAAGAGACAGTGCATGGATAGTATTCCAATTAGAGTTCTTAGCTTAGCCCTTTTTAGTCCAAGGATTACCCTGGTCCTTTTGCGGTCTATGGCTGGCCAAAGAGGCTCGGATACCCTATATCCCTCTATTCTTGACCATCTGTGGTCCGCCATACGTATGATTGTATTGTTAAGTTTTGCCCTGATGCCGCATGATGGTGGTGCCATAATCACCACCTTGGTTATATGCAGTGCCCCTTCCTTCCTTTCTAATTCATCTGCAAGTTCATTTCCCCCACACCAGAGTGTCCATCCATTCTATTGAGGTTGTCAATGTTAAGTTCACTTGGAATAGCGCTATTTCTATTTTTGAAGTAGCTTAAGCTAGTGAATCTAATCGCACTCTTGCTTGTCAGGTGCATTGTATGCAGATCGATTTGCATAAGATGCAGAAATTCTCTGGGATGTACGTGTTTGTTATATGAACAAGCCGCAAACTCTACAACACTTAAAAACAATATTGTGTGGGAAATTAAATTGAAAAGGTTTCCTTTTTGACATATCCCTTAATAGTTAGTAGTTGGAGGTTTAACAGAACATACCAAATATCATATATCATCAATTTGATGCTTATCGAAAAAATAGTCTCGTATCCAAAATAGAATCCTTTATCAACTTAAAGGTGAGGTAGGTGGCCAATCCTATTCCTTCCCCCAGTCACCCCAAAGATATTTAAAAAAAAAAGAATTCGAATTCAGGTCCATACAATTTGATGATGTTGATAGTATTTACAAGCCTTTAAGGAGTGACCAGTTGTTAGATGTATTTATAACGATAGTCATTTGTTCACATCCTTAAGCGGCAATCAACCCTTTCGACTAGAACTAATGAACAAATCTCATCTTTATTACTCATAAATGCATGTTTTATGAGGGCATATTCAATTCCCCATTGAGACGATAAAGTGCTATCGACTTGAGTAGTGTTTGGTTATAAAACGAAAACAATTGCTAAAAGGGTTCAAGTGGATGTGTTGTATAGTTAAAATCAAATAGGAGAAATTTATATGTGTATACCCTAGAGATTTAATGATCGGAATCCTAGATTAAGCGTAAGGGAAGCACTTAAACAAACACAAAACAAAAACCTTAGTAAGGAAGGTTAAGGTTAAGGAGGTAAATATAAAAAAATAATGTTAGAACAACATGGTGTTGATTCGCAATCTTTTACATTTTTAACATTGACTTTTATTTCTTTTCTTAATTTTATTTTATAAAAAGAAGTATGATATACATTCAAACTACTTAAAGAAAAACTACGTACTACTTTTGGAAGTTGGTGGCGAAGCTTAATCGCAAGTAGTTTCCTATCCATATTCCAATATTCTTCTTGCACACTACAGTGAACTGTTGAATCCTATACTTGATAGGTGCACTTTCTAATACGCTTCCCCTGGCTACAGTGACGAGATCTTAGATACTCGGATAACACAGCTGGAGATGATTGAAGCCTTAAATTGACACAAGGATGGTTGGTCAGAGATATTATCTACCCAATTTTATAAATATAGAACTTTGGAGCTAATAAATAAACTTTGCTGTGCTTTTAACAATGTATTGGAATATGGAACGATTCCGGATCAATTTAAATAGGCCCTGATATTTCCAATTCATAAAAAAGGTAGCCCGCTTGACCCTGCAAACTATCGAGGTATCTTAAATGCTTCATAAAAACGCTTTTGCACCAGTTTTAGAACGTCGCGTCGCCTAAATATTACTAACAGATTACTGAAAACAAATTATTAGTAGAGTTCCAAGCGGGTTTTAGGCAGGTTTATTCCTTAGATCAGGGTTTCCCTAACTGTGCGTCGCGACGCCCTGGGGCGGCGCAGCACTATCCTGAGGGCGTCGCGAGATGGAAAAATAGAAGAGTAGAAAGAAAGTACTGACTGTTTTCCTGTTTTACAAGGCTTCTCACAAGAAAAATCTGTTCAAAATCTGAGTTTCAATTTGCAATTGGCATTAGTTCATCACTTATCGACAATAAGCACCCGTTTTGATAAATATTTTCCAAAGAATCTTGATCAATACGACAAGATTAGAGATCCATTCCAATCGACCCCACCCCCATCTGAACTTTCAATAGTCGAGAAAGAACAACTGCTAGAACTTTCTTGTGATACGAGCCTCAAACTACGTTTCGGCAAAGGCAAACCATTTCAATTTTGGAGCAATATATCCCGAAAATATCCTACTCTCAGTACTACAGTTCTACACCTTTGAAGATCCTTTTTCCGTTTGCTTCGTCATACTTGTGTAAAACTTGCTTTTTTGCAGTTGCAGTAAGCAATTCGAAATTCAGGATACAAATCAATTTAGAAAAAGAAATGAGAGTAGCGATTTCAAAATTTCAGCCCCGATTGGAGAAGTTAAGGCTAGTACGGTGCTCGCGCTAAACTTAATTTCCGTGGGCTCCAAAAATTAACATGGAAACCCGACATTGCCTTTTCATTTTCACACTCGTGCTTGAATAAACAAACAGCAGCAGTATACATGCACTTAATTACCTCTTTTCACAAAAATCCTCGAAAAATTCAAACCGAACAATTGATTTTTGTTATACATTGCTAAATAAATGTCCCGGACATTAAATGGCTGGATAAAATTTTGTGGAGACATATCCTATGCAACTACCTATTTAGCGAGCATTTTAGCATGAGCACCGTACACTCGGATAAATTACCCAGCGGAATTTAGGAATAATTATAGCAACGACAAATCCTGTATGAAAAATTTAGTTTATCCTGAGCACTGTACTAGCCGTAGCACCGTAGCGCAAGTGGTTAGTGCGTCGGACTACTGAGCCAGTGGTCTTGGGTTCGAATCCCACCGCAAACACACAAACTAAAAAAAAAGTTTTCAACAGTGCCCACCTCTTCCGAATGCCTGACAAGCATTCAAGAGTATCATTTGTCATGTAAAGATTCCCAACTCGCCGTTCGGAGCCGGCAGAAAACTGTAGGTCCCTTCCATTCGTGCAAAAAAATATGACGCGCACACACAAATGGTTGCGGGAAGCTTGGCTTGGTTCTACCTAGGACTGCTGAAGCCAAATATTATTACTGTACTAGCCTTTAGCTTGGAAAAGCAAGCTCATCTTTCTTTTTGATTGCACTATTATATTTTCTAATAAATAATAATTTAGATTCTATAATATTTGGAGCTTTCTTTAATTTAATAATAAATAAAGTAATCCTAATATATGCTAGAGCTACATGCAGGTATCTTCTTTTAGTAGGGCGTCGGAAAAAAAATTACAGCCTGTAAAGGGAGTCGCAGTATAAAAAAGATTGGGAACCCCTGCCTTAGACCATATCTTTATTCTGAGGACCATCGCAGAGTCTTTCCTCACGAGGGGGAAAAATTGTATACATTTTTCATTGACTTTAAGGCAGCATTCAATATGGTGGCCCGTAATGCATTACTTTAAATTTATACAGGGATACGTGAGCGGCGGGGGGCTGTGATTGAACCCGGGCAGCGTTGCATAGTAGTGCAACGCACTTACCACCACACCACGGTGCTTATTCATCGTAGATGTAGTTAATTCTCTACCAGAAGGTGTCAATTATGGTGGAGTTCATACTAAGGAATTGCTGTTTGCAGATGGCATATGTATGTAGTTTTGTTGGCATATACACCTGAATACCTGCAGTTAATGAAGGCTGTGTCTAAAGCCGTTCTGCTTTATGGGGCCCAAGTGTGGTGATATAGACAATAGGAAACGGTACAGATGCTGTTGAGGTATTATATCAAAAGAATCTTTCGCCTTCCCTCAAATTGCTGGAAACATGTGTGCCTCCACTCTTCGTCGAAACATTGAAGCTTAACATAGACTACATCTTAAAAGTTTTAAATATGCCTAAAGAACAGCTCCCGAAGAAAGTTGCCCGTGAAAGAATTGGGGCATAATTGTAGGATGGAGCTGAATCCGTGTAGTACTGACTATAGCGATTATAAGGCAACACTCTATGAGCTTATTGCAAAAGTGGACTTACTCTGTAGAGAACAATTTTTGGAAGATGCAGGGGGATCAGTGCCTAGCATAATTTACAGCAAATTGTCCTACAATCTTCATCATACAAACTAATTTCCTGATGAACACAGCCTAGGTGATATATCGATTATGTTCTGACTTCGAGGAGAACTTCTTCATCTCAATTATATTCTGCTTCGCGACAAGTTACCTATTCCTTGCGGCTTATGCAACTTGTCTGTACGGGAGGACACCATGCATTTTCTTGGAAAGTGCTCCATTTTAAGGTAATTGAGAAGGTAGGCACTTCTTCGGAAGCGATTTTCTTGTGGACGACCAAACTGTAGCTCTGCTTTATGAGATTGATGTTCCTAGATTACTTACTTACTGCAAAATAGCATTAGCTAATCGGGATAGAATAATTAGTGAGCAATTTTAAGCCCTAATTGACAACATGTGATATTTTTTAATTATGAATACAAGTTATTCAATCATTGCTAACCTGGCAGACAGCAGCGCCATCCCTGTTGATGTTTGTACTGTGTGTTGAAAATTTATAGACTGAATTCGATGTTGGATGGATAAACTTGAAAATACATTAATTTAGAATTCCTTATAAATATGGTCCGCTTCTTAAATAAAAAATAAAACAAAAAAATAGCATTCAAGTTCAGTCAGGCTCAATAAGTTGATACGGAAAAGTTCATGTCCAAAAAAAAACCTTGATTTTGATCATTTCAGGAAATCCAAAACAAATACGAAATATCTCAATAAAAAGCACCCCCAGTAAATATTGCTGTCTAGATTACTTTTGGTCCTTTGTACTTGTTCCGCTTCTTCAAGGACACTTGAACATCTTCATTTAAAGTGCTAAATTGAAAGTATACGAACAAACGTCGGTATACAGCAAAAAAGACAAACAGAAAATTTTCTCTTGGTCTTTACACACGATTGCCTTGCCAGAAAGTACATCCTTAGATACTCACTGTATACATACATACATATCTGTACCTTCCAAAGGACTTCTTGTAGTATGTTTTGGAAATAATTGTGAATTTTCTTCTGAGAATCAATATTTCCCGGACTCATTCCGTAGGAAATTTAAGGATCTATTTTTTTTAAGTAACTAATTATTTTCCTTTCTTAGGAGGCAATTTTTTTTTTTATTTTCGACGGTAATGTCCAACAATAATTCAATTATCTAAACGTAAGGCAGTGAGTTGAACGAAAAACATAGCTGACTGTCAAAATGACGTAAACGTAATAAACGAACGATACCTCATTTCAACTTGAATCCAAATTAGTGAACGAAAACTTGACGAAACTACGCACGTCGTTATAATTATCGCTCTATTATATGCATGAGTACCTATTTGTGACATTTGCCGGAGTGGTAAATTTTGGTTTTTGAAGAATTACGGTAAAAAACCCTTTAAATTCATTTAACTTCAAAAGACATTTCACGATTCCTAAGAAGGCCGACTATGAATGTTCGTCCTTGCTTTGATAAACAGTGCCTTTCGTTTGTTTGTACTAGGAAGAAAAATATCGTTTAATTAGTACACAAAAGTCGATTAAATTATGAATGAGAGGTGCATTTAGCTCGTGGTAGCCGTCCAAGATGAACCAAAGTAATTAAAAAACCAAAAAAAATGGGAAATATCAGTTCGGAGCGCAAACTTAATATTTTGCGTCTGTCAAGTCTAAATAAACCCGTCAAATTTCTGAAAGATTTAATGCTGCTCACCAAACAGTGGCCTGGAAATATAAAAAAAATTGTAAAACCGGGACTACCAGCAGAAGGAAAGGCTCAGTGAGGCAAAAAAAGACGAACGTAATGAAATATGGTTTTTTTTGTGCTCCAGAACCGTCGGTATCAGTTCAAGACTTCAGTGGATATCAAAAATTATCTAGGGAGAAAAGGGCTGGTAAAAGCTGTACTTAGAGGACTCAAGCAAGTACTGAAGCCGGATTTTTCAATTAGAATCAGAGAAAAATGATTAATTTGGGCTGATAACACCCCAAGCCCTTTTTTCAGAAATATTATACTTTGCGACTGACAACACCCGTTGTCGGTACAGTAAATTCCTATTGTTTTCTATTATACAGATTCAGATGGTTTATAAAGAGTTAAGTTGCACAAGTTAGCCGGGACAGACTGTTCAAGCTGCAAGGGTGTTGTCAACACCCCACCTACCTATCCAGTTGTGTAATTTTTTTAAATCGATGACTTTGTGTATATATAGTGGAACTTCCCTAACTCGAACTACTGTTACTTGAACTTTTCTCTAAGACGAATTTTTAACGTGAGCACTGCTTTCTCGTTGCTTTTCTCATATATTGTAAGCTCGTTAGCTCGAATTTATATAACTCGAATATTTCTATAACTCGAACATGAATACTGATTTTTCGTTGCATTGTTCACATATTTCTAATTCGGTAACTCGAATTTTTGTGATGCGAAGATATATTTCAAGCGTTGCTCGAATTTTTCGGAAACATAATTTACTATTAACTGATCCAAGGTGCCTTAGAAACGTAGTAGGGAAAGTCCCTATAGTTACATTTTACATATCGTCGACCTAATAGAAAATTTCGCAACTCACAAATTTAAAATTTTACAGGAGGAGCGAAATATGTTTTACCGAGCTTAACATAGTTGCAGTGGAGTTACGAGTAATAAACACAAAATGTAATTTAGAGCCTTTAGAGACATCAGAGTTTTTCTGTGTTGAAGCGCTTGCAAATTTTTTATAAGATGGCATTAAAAAGTCATTTTCACTTAAATGTGGAGTTACGAGGTTTAATCTAGTCATATGATATTACAATGCAGAGGTTGTGTGGAGTGCAGAATTAATGTTCCGGTCTTTGTGTTTAGTTTTGGTGAAGGATTTTGTAGAAAAAGAGAAGTGGCAATGCAAAACCCAAGCAAAAAATTTGCAGATTTCTTTTAAATACATAAATAAATATATAAATAACTTGATTCGTGTATTTTTTTAAGCTCCTCGCCATACAGGCAAAATTGTAAGTATGATCTTGTTTTTGTTTTTCAAATGAAAGATTAATTTATAGATTTAAAATAAACTACAACTTCTATGACTAACAACTATATTAGTATTTTTTTTTTAATTTTTAGGTTAAAGTACATCGAAGAAAATAATATTGATATGTTAAGCTGGCCTCACTACAACCTAGACCTCAATCCAATTGAGAATATCTGGTCAATCACGAAATTCAAGATTGCAAGAGAGCGTCCAGACTCAATTGACATCCGAAAAAATTTACTAATCCGGAGCCAATTACCCAAAAAACCCATTTTTCTGTCTCAATCCCAATCATTTTGCTCCCCTAACTGCATGTAAAAAATTCTTACACTCTAAAAGTATCATGAAACGTTTGAAAATACGTAATAAAACAAAACCTCATTAAAAAATGTGTAGTTATTGCAACCTTCTAAAAAAAAGATTGAGCAAAATTTTTCGAACGGCACTGTATATTATTTTCCTTTCCATTGCGAATGAATAATGGTCCATAACATTTATTACCGTCAAGGAGCCTCGTACCTAAAGTACAACATAGATCTACCAATCGATTTTCCATGTTATCCAAAAAAAAAACCCACTCCAAATAGGAAATAAAAAAAAACTCACTCATTTCCATTTCGACATCGAACCATAATGCGATTCCATGAATATTGATGCTTTCAAAGGACGAGTAGAGCATAAAATACCTTTGGTGAGGGGTCTTGTTAGCATTTGGTAGCTAATAAACAACTTAATAAGCCTAAAAGCTTTCCTGTAAGTAACAAAGGTAATTCCTAAAAGGTAAATTGTGAGTAAAGGATATACTCGTAGTCGTACACATCATTTCGATGTTTATGCGAAAGCAATAAACTTATACGTAGAATAGTTCAGAGACTAGACTCCCAAAAGTAGTTAAATAAAATTGACATGGACTGAGGGGTAAAAAAAAAAACAGCGTTTTATTGAATGTATTTCAGGTGAAAGCAGTAGCTCGGGAGTAGATGCGATTAAGTGATAAAGCTCACGATATCACTTCCTTACTTACTTACTTACTTAGTTGGCGCTACAGTTCGAGGTGAACCTGGGCCTGCTTCTAGCAACCATTTGTGTGTGCCTGTTATATTTTTGCACGAATGGAGGGGACCTACAGTTTTTTGCCGACTCCGAACGGCGAGTTGAGAAGCTCGATCGTGACAAATGATACTCTTTGATGCTTGTCAGACATTCGAAAGAGGTGGGCACTGTGAAAAACTTTTAGGTGTTTGCGGCGGGATTCGAACCCAAGACCGCTGGCTCAGTAGTCCGACGCACTAACCACTTGCGCTACGGTGCCCACATATCACTTCCTACGTATGATTATTTATGGAATAGATTTTGGAGAGTGACTAGGGCAACCAGTTGTAAACTTATTTTACTCAAATATAAGTGGAAAAATCAACACATGGCCATGGGCTGTCAACTGCTCAACCTGCCTTGAAAATATGCACCGCAAATTACAAAAAATTATATATCTATGTATATGATAGAGCCACATTAGGATAACAGTACGATAGGCGACGAATTGATAACGATAAAATACTACTCAGCATATCGCAGTTATACAAGCTAGAAGTAATATCAAACATCCATGATAATAATACATACAAGGTTCCCACCCAACAAATTTGCAATACGAGAAGAAGGCACCAAAATTAATACGAAATTGCGAGATTCTAGAATGAAAATGGGCGAAGAAGATACAGCATTGCAGTCCCAACAGTATTCAATGAGCTTCCTAACGAATTTAGAAATCTTCCAAAAACAATATTACTTAACCCTAGTACAGGGCCTGGAGTAAAATGTTATCCCAACGCTATTTTGAAATCGAACAAGTTATTTTTCTACCAAGTTTTGAAACTTGGATTTTTGTGCTACTACTACAAATTTTATCTTGAGTCCATTTTTTACGTTTTCGACGATCTGGGAGCACTCCATATATTACTTTTTCCATATTCATCGGATATGTCTAAAGCTACGAGCAGACGATACGCAAAAGTCGCATATTTATGCGAGTCTGACGTAGTTTTTGCGTTATCATATGCGATTGATGCTCGCATATCGTCTGAAGACCTACTGAGGACAGTCCGCATATAATCGCAAAGCATACGCGGGCAATATGCGACACCCAGTTCGCAAACCAATTTGCGACTTTTCGGCATATCGTGTGAACACTTTCGCATATCATTTGTGACAATTTGCGAGCAAATGCGATCATTTTCAAGCGTCCCAACCATATGCGACCGGACGAAAACCTTACATTGCATATAACCGCATATTTGCGAACAAATCCTAGTCTACAGACAAAATTAAACTGAGTATGCGAGATCTCAAAAGTTTGAAAATTTGGTGTGGGCTGTGTGTAGGCATTTTTTTTCTTTTATTTTACATTTTGCTTTGGTTGGGTTGTGTTGTGAGTTGTGACAATTAAATTGTGAAGATAATTATCAGGTCTGATTGGTAACACGCTACTTTTCGTAATACTATGTATATTACATAGAATCACATGAATCTGTGTTTGTTAACTCGAAAAAATCACAGTACATCGCAAGCAGAGAGCGAAATGAGAGCGTAAAAAATAAAGAGCGATGAAACTTTACGCAACATCTTTTTCTTGTAGTGGGCTGGACAACTCTGTCAAATCAGGCCATCTGACAGTTTGTGAAATGTCATAATCTCCATTGTTAGTGGAAAACAAAAACAAATTGATAGGTTTGACCAAAACTGTTGCTGTTTACTTTTTTGCAAGTTGTCTGTCTTTTAATGGATTTCTCTTTTTGACAGGTCTTACTCGCTTGTACACAAAAAAGATACCAAACAGACCTATTATATGTAATTGTGTAAGCAATCAAGTCCGTAGGCTACCTACCGGTACACGAAAAGAGTACGTGTCGCCATATAATTATAGTCGAAATAGTGGGTCTATTTGGTAAATTTATTTGCACAAGGAATCGAGACCTGTCAAATAGTAAAATCTTCTCAAAGAGAGAAATCTTCTCAAAGAAAAAAGAAATTGAAATAACACTTGATCAAACCTTTCAATTTGTTTTTGGTTTCCACTAACAATGAAGATTATGACATTTCACAAAATGTCAGATGGCTGGTTGACAGAGTTGACGACATTCACCACAAGGAAAAAGATGTAGCATAAAATACATCGCAAGCAGAGAGCCAAATGAGAGTAAAAAAATTGAGAGCCATGAAACTGTCATGATTCTATGAAGATTTCATAGAAATTTCGAAAATAGCACACACCAAACAGACCTAGTATTTTGCATCATATCTATTGCCAATTTTCTTTTTAACATTTTTAATATATACATTTCCACACTTTCAATTGTCACAAATCACCAACACAATACAGAAAATAAAAAACGTCAAAACATTGATAATGTTGGCAAATCTGCATATGATTGAAAATATGTAATCTGCAAATTGTGTCGCATATCGTGTATATAGGCCACAACATTTGCGACCCCATATGCGAACATATCATATGCGAACACCATGTTCGCAAATGCATTTGCGAGTTTTGGGACAAAAGTCGCATATCGTGTGAACATGTCTATATGCGTGTTTGCGAGCAATGCCTACTTTATAGAATTTGCGATAAATTTGCGAGTTTTTTTCGTGACGTTAGCACTCGCATATATCTGCGACTTTTGTATATCGTCTGCTCGAAGCTTAACATAATAGATGTGCAGACATTTCTTGGATTTAAGAAGCTAGCGATCATTCGAATCAGAGAAAGAGAAAGGCCCAGGCTTACTATATAGTAGTTTGAAAATCAATTTACTTACAGTGGCTGGCCAAATTCAGAAAAATACAGAAAAGGTGTAGTGTCCCTAAAATTGGGCCAGCCACTGTATGTCAAATAAAATTAAAGGCCACCTGTTGGTCTGCAACTAAGCTATGCTGTCTTGTTGCATAGAAGTAAGGAGGCATGCAGCATGCTCCATACATATGTTCGAATGTCCCTGTGGCAAACTGGTTATTAGAAATAATGTCAATTTCTTCGCAGATATTATCTAGGATTACTGCTGGAACACCCTCAAAAAATGTTTCTACATTGGAGAGCATATTCGCTAACACCTGTAACAATGCCATACATAGTATTGGAAATGTTTTTGACGTGTTAGAAATAGGTAACAAAAACAAAACACGTCATCAAAGCTGTTGTTTGAACATTACCTACTGATAGAAAGACATGGATTGCACATGTGTACACGTACATACATATGTATATATACAAACATGGCAATATATCGACATGTGGATGGAAAAATATTTAAAATTCAATGCACACAGGAGATGCAAGAGAATTTAAATGATGTGTCATCCTTCTGTTGAATGGGAAAAATTGTTTTCAATTTTTATGACAGCAAAAGGTGCTTTCCAAAAGCATATATGTAAATTTGAAATAGAAAACAATGTGGAATGTCTATACGAGTATTACCACCATCACCACCCGAATAAAGGTGAAACGAGAGTGTAGACTATACCTAGTGACAGACCTACCCTATACGAAGTGACACAAAGCAGATTTGCATGTCAGTCGTATTAAGTTCCCATAGCACGTATTTTAAACATTTGTTCACCTAAATGATTTGAAAAAATAAATGCATGATGGAAGACAAAAAACAAGCAACTATTTCCGATGCATATTGAAGTTAGCAAATATTTCTAAAAATTCGACTTTAAAAATTGAATGAATGAATGAAAACTGCACAACTGCACAGAATATATATGTAACTTTCTAGTATGCATCCATCTGCTGCAGACAATTTTAAAAATGCATCTCTGCATTCTCGTAACCTTGCTTAAGAATTCCTTTCTTGAGCACACGAAGAAAACCATAAACATAACCTTAATCGCAGACATAACCCTTCATTCATTAATGTTCCATCTCTTCTACACCATTAAACGCAATCTAAGAAAAATGCAAATATACTCGTATATCTGTAGCAAGGAAAAACTCGGAATCCTTTAAGCAAAGGACGAATATTTCCTTTCCATATATTTTCAGAATAGAAAGGATATTCTCTTAACTATTGGATTCAGTGGAGCGCTTTTAATTTAATTGCCACAATTTTTACCAGATGGCTTTGAAATTAAATAGAAAAGCCATTACGTCTTGTGCTGGGTCTTAATTTCGTTTTTCGTTTAACTGAGGAAATAGAAGGAAGGAATGGCAGAAATCTCGTTAAGTCCAAGAAAATGCTGGAAGGACATTCGCATACCCAATGTTGAGATTAGAAGTCATAGGCCTCTATGGGGTTAATCTAAAGTTCCAGTCCGTACCCTTTGTGCATCTGTAGATTACAGACTTGGCATGTCAGAAAACTAAATGTAATTCAATTAACTTTTTGGAAACTGAATAAACATAATTTCTAAATTTTCTTAAACGCTAAAGGCTTGCTTTGACCGAACGAAACATTTCAGAAACATTGCTTGAAAAATGCTTCCCGATTGTTTCCCATTTGATTCAGAAACATATCAGAATCATTTCAAAAATGTTTCTGAAATGCTTCATTTGATGTGCACGCTGATGAAACATTTCTGAAATGTTTTTTTTTTCCCCATTGGAAACGGAAAATTAACCCACATCCTCCTACCGATACATTATGTAACAGCAAAATAAATCAAATCGCAAACGACCATAGTAGGCATTATTTTATTTTTTTCAAATTGCAGTCCTTTGATTCTGTTGTCCATCTTCCAGAATTTAGTCTTTTTCGTGCAAGTTTTAGATCGTAAGTGTTTGTTTTTTCTATCGAAATTTTAAGTTTTTAAGAAAGATGGCAATGTTTTTTCTTTTATTATTTATATTCATGAGAAATGCAGCTTTAAATTTCGAAAGTATTTTTGTCAATGCAGTTAATATATCTTATATTATTGCGGTTGAAAAATTACTGTGACACAATGTATCAGTAGGAGTACTACCATTCTTTTGTGTTTTTATATTTAAACGTTCACGAAATTCAGGATGTTCTAGAAGAGGAAAGTGAATTTGAAAATGAAAATGTTTACATTACTGGTGAAGACCCCGGTGATGCAGATAATGAAGCCCCGGCGATATTTGTGCAGATGATAGATGACGACAGTGGAAGTGAATGGGAATCAGAAGGTGATAATCTCCTAGCTATTCCTGATACATCTCTTTCAAGAATCTAGAAACCCTATCAAAAGCAAACTTACAAATGGAATACACAAATGGACTTGAAGAGTGGAGTAAGAATTCATGATGTAGATGTGGATTTGGCCAAAAATTTCGCAATTTTTTGACACCGAAGTATGGCATTTCATAAGCCATCATACCAGCCACAATATTTCCCTCCCGTTATGATCTACAAGCATTTAAGACCAATGCGCATCAGTATCTACTCTTTCATCCTCCCTAAATTTCCCTATGGCCAAGACATTATGGCGCTGTGCAAGACATTTTAAGGTATTCATAACCCCTTCAGCGCACGTGAATTATAAAAAAAAAAAAAACCAACACTTACGCTGCGCAGAAGAATTTAATTGTTAATGTAACTCCCACGGAAATGAAGAGCTTTGTTGAGATTCTTTTGCTTAGCAGTTACAATGGATTTTCCAGGCGATCAATGTATTGAGAGTAAGCTTAAGATACTTACCCCAAATGAGCTGCAAAATCTTTGTCCCGTGGTCGATTCGACTTTATCATGTTAGCATTTGTACATGTTTGCAAAATTAATATGCAGTGATCAATTTGCCAACGTAAGACCTTTATTTGATGTACTGAACAATAAGTTCCTTAAAGTTGCCCCACCAAAAGCTGCATATAGTGTCGACGAAGCCATTGAGCCTTACTTTGGTCGCTATAGCATAAAACAGTTTATGCAGAAGAAACCTACCTTACATATGGTGATACAAATTGGAAGGTATGTGCGACTGTGAATGGCTATATAGTTTGGATTGATTCCTATCAAGGAAAGCAGTCTACTCTAGTGTCAGTGATTCTTTATGATCAAATGAATCACATCATAATAAAGCAAGATATGCGGAAAAGATGCCGGGTGTGCCATCGAAATGCACCATCAAAATTCAATTAATGCGATGTTGCATTGCACTATTATTGCTTTTATAAATTTCATATACAAGAACAGTTTATTTTCAAATATAAAATATTTATAATAAATCTTTTTGACTTATTTAATTGGTCATAGAAAAAAAATATTTTTAGTCAAATTAACACACAATATTCATACTGTGACATAATGTCACATCTTAAAATTTCAGTTTTCAGGATAGTGTTTGCTAAATATAATAAAAAATAAGATATCCACCGAGTGGATCAAGTAAATGGAGACAATATTAAGAAATAGAAAAAAAAATATTACCCGGAGTATGTGGGTTAAGTCAGAAAGTTTGGTTTTTTGTGAAGATAAAAATGAATACGTCAAGAAAGGCATGGAGTAGTGAGGAAAAAATTATTTTAATTAATCTTCTGATACATTTCGAGCTCTGCGTAATTGTTGTAAATAGTAGAAAACGGTTATAACAATGCCTGATATAGCAGTACCTTGAGAATAGCTTGAGGCCAGTACCTTCTACACGATTCTATGAGTTGTTCGATGTACACAAACAATTGGTAATTTTTAGACACCCGAATGTCACAATTCGAATAAATCGACTATAGCATTCAGATACATATGTAAATATATCTTAGAAGAACTGAGGTTATTTACACTCAAAGCTGTTTCTTTATGATGTTAGATAGCATGAAGGTCACGAATTTCGAAAACTGTCTCTGCATCCTGTTGTAGTGCCACTTCTTTGGCAGCTAAATCTCTAAGTATATTGACTTTACGCAGGCTCAGATATCGAGATGTCTGAAAGTAATGCCCTGACTTCCATAACATGGCGTGTTTTGCAACAACATTTTTGTATCTGTCATTACATTTTGGTCGTTTACCAAATCGACGTTATTTAAACCTGATTTAATGTAAAAATAACAACGAACTGCTCAAAGACTGGCTTTTACAATAAATCATACCTCCATCTTTGCACAGCTGTCATATCTGAAAACAATTAGCAAATAGGACAAGGTAAGTGACAATTTTTAAAAGCAGGACAATTATGTAATGAAGAGTTCCAGTCATGATGGACATCTTCTTGATCGTGTTAAAATAAGGCTACGTACATTTCAGAAATGTTTCATCAGCGTACACACCAAAAGAAACATTTCGGAAACATTTCAGAAATGTTCTTTATTTCTGAAATGTTTCTGAAAAGTTGTTGAAATGTTTTTGAAATGTTTCATTCGGTCTCGTCACCCCCAAGAAAATCCTTTTTTTGAAGAAAATAAAAATTCAAATTGGTTTCCGAACAAGGAATTTAGGAAGGCATACATTTGGAGATGCACTCTATTTTTATTTTTATTTATTAGCTTGCAGACAAAGATATTTATAAAGTACACGTCATGTAAATCGTTGCATGTACATGCGGGTCTGACGTGAAAAAATGCCGCATTGGGGGTTAATGTTGGTTGCAGGCAACTTATGATTGCATGTGGTTCATGAAAAAAATATGGGTAGTACACGGACATGTGGATGTTGTCCCATAAAGTCGCAAGTTTCCATACAGCCACCATGGACTGACTGCATGTATTGTTGCATATATTTGGCATATATGCGGCTAGTACACGGCATGCAAGACAGTCCGCATGTATTTACATGACTTTTTTCGTTCATCAATTTTATTTTTTCGCTGCCATCAAGTTGTCATCGCATATTCAGGTTTCTTCGTTGAATATTTTTGTGTATTGAAGTGAATTCTCTTTTTCTCTTTCGATCTCTTTTTCCTATATTTTTTGTCGAGTTCACTTTCAAGCCGACGACGCGAAGAGAAGACCATTTTGCCTTAACTTCTCTGGAATCGATTTGGGTGCCGAGTTCCAAATTATATGCGACTTGCTAGTACTCGCTCTTTACAAATAACTTTGTACCGGCCTTTTAATGGACAAGTCACAGAATAAATGTTTTCGCTTCTTTTGATATTCCAAAAAAAAAACTGATTTTGAAACATCACAGCTGTTTCTCCTTGATGATTGTGTTCTATTACAGTCAGAACAACGCCTAGAAATTGCTAAAATTTATTAGAAAAATTCGTGTTCTGTCCGCCAAACCATTCGCGAGCTACGAAATACTTACGACCGAAATGATCGACCAACATTCAACGAATTGTCGTGAAATTCGGGGAAAGCGATTCGGATGCTGACTGAGCAGTCCCTTTATGATGCCGAAATGTGCAGTCAAGCGGAAATATTGCTGCTGTTACTGAAAATGTGTCTGTAGACCCAAACCTCTCGATTGCTCGTCGTGCACCAGGAGTTGGCCTCTCTGCGACCTCAAATTGTTGACTTTTTGAAAAGACTTGTGCATGCATCCATATAAGATAAAATTCACACAAGAACTAAAGCTCCAGGATCACCCATCTCGTCGTACAGCAATTAGTAACGGATTCAAATTTTGGGAAAAAAATTATCTTCAATCTCACATTTTTGAACAAGCAAAACTGACGCATTTTGGGTGAGAATAATCTAGAAGAGCAATGTCCAAAGTCTCCACTGAATCTGGAGAAACTTACTGTTTGGTGTGAATTTTGGTCAGGGGGCGTCATTGGGCCATACATACATATTCCGAAACGAGAATGGCCAGATGGTGACTGTCAATGGCGAACAGTATCGGGCCATGGTAACTGACATTTTGTGGCCTCAATTGGATGACATGGACCTGGACAGCATGCAGTTCCAAAAAGATGACGCGGAGCAATACGCTATACATCGGGCGTGTTACATTGGAGTTATTGCAGGAAAAGTTCCCAGAACGCGTTATTTCCAGATGAGACGATGTGGAATGGAATGGCCGCCACGACCCCCTTAGACTTTTTTCTGTGGGGCTACGTTAACACTTTCGGGACGCAAAAAAGTTTAGTGACTTTCATATTATCAAAACCTTCAAAATAAACGGTTAAGCATACTAAATTTGACGTCTGATAGCTGGAAATACATCAGGATACCGTTACTAAAACGTTGGAAGGCGATCTGGTACGCAGTGATGGTAACTAAAAAAAAGAAAAGTACCTACAAACGATGAAAAAAATCCCTACTTTGCTCTACACATTCGCAAAATTTCCCCTACAATTCCCAATACGTGATTTTTCAAAAGGGAGAATTTAGCACAATGTGTTCATCAAATCAAAAAGGCTTAATATTCTTAATTTTATTTTATTTCTTTTCATAACAAACCAAAAACAGCACAAAATCAAAAATAAGGAACGGAATTGCACTGACAAATGCAAAAAATATAACTTGAAAATAACAATTCGAATTTGAATCCTGCAAGTATGACCGAATGATGCAACTCGAACTGAGATTTTCGTGACTTTTAGATACATATTTTTAGGGTCAGATAACATTTAGGCATTCATGAAATCATAAATTAAAACTCTGGGAGAATTCAAATATGAAAAATAGCCGGGAGTTTTCAATATGGAAAATCCCTACAAATTCGCTTATTTTCAAAATCTGTCCTTTTTTCCCTACGCGCTCATTTTTGAGCTGAAAATACCTGCATGTAGGGATTTTCCCCTACGTTTACCATCACTGCTGATACGGAGTTCAACGAAATCAGGAACAAAATTTTGATTGTTAAGGATGTTAATATTTTTGGTGGTACATATATGTACCAGCGCGTCCAGAAAGGGTTAAGTCGCTGATTTATGGCAACAAACCAACAATGTTTGACCAACTGAAGAACAACATCATTCAAACCATTGCATTGCTGGTGAGATTCAGCTGGACTTATGCAAATTGGACCTCTCGTATCGAGTCCTGTAAACGAAGCTGCGGATGCTATTTGAATGATATTATTTTTAAAACATAATGGTATTGAATTTACTTTAATCCGCAATAGAGGTTTGTGATATGGTATCTCACACACTCACTCCTTTTTTTAACTCATTTTCTATTTTCTTCAAAAAAAAACAGTAAAAAACTGCTCAAACCCAAGTCTTTTTTTTTTTGAGCATTTTTAGTACTAGCAAAAGCAGCGGAAATTCTTTCTGAAAACTTTCAAAAAGATGCAGCGAAAGAGAATAAAGCTTTCTATGTATTACCAAGGTCATTTATGTTACACTTTAAACCAAAAGTGAGAGAAAGAAATGTGAACTCATTTCCGTCCTAAAACTAAAAGCTTCAAAGTCGTTGCCAACATGTTTCTCAACATAAAAAAATGCACTGCAACATCCAAAAAAAGAATTCGTGAATGGTTTTAAAGGAACAATTCAATTTACTCTCTGACCTCGAACTTGAAATATTATACTCAATACCAGCTGTGTTATCCTTCCCATTCCGTTGATGTACGCCTTTTTGATCTATATTTTAATGTTGATAGATACAAATATTTGCGAATAAGCTTAACGACTGATAGAGGACAGGGCAGTCCTCATGTACTTTATTCGTAGAAGTTTCAAATTATTTTTAGGAGAAGACACGTCTTTTCTTATTTTTTATTCGGTCCGTAACGTTAAACATAAATTGAAAGGTAGAGCATATAAGTCACTCCCATGGAGTTCCTAACATTTCTTATCTCTGAAACTTAAGACATTTGTTAGGTTAGCTAAAATGTTTATCCCACTGTTTCTAATCTCGACATCATCGGGAATGCCAACTACATAACCTTGAACATTTAGCCTCAAGTTTATTATTTTGTTTTATTGTTTCTTTGTGCGAATACCATCGCGATCCCATTCCAGTTGTATGCGAACTTGTGGGTCATCTATCTATCGGGATATTCGGTCGGAAGTCGGATTTATTTTCCAAAGATACAGGCTAAGTTTTTCTTCTTTTGTTCGTTTCTTCATCGTTCCTTTTTTTTATTTTATGGTAAAATAGAAAATGTATGCAAGAAATTCAGGAAAAATATTAAATGGAAAAAAATGTTAAAGCTAAACCAAACTATGCCAAACTGGCATTCGGTTGGTGGAAAAGTTTTTCTATGGATAACTTTCTGCAGCGCAGTTTAATTTACTTTTTTTATACAAAAATACTTTGATGTCTTAATTAGATAGTTGATTTTATTTCCTTCCCTGTTATACGTTGGAAAAGATAAAAGGAAAGGGAAGAGATTTTTATATAGGTATTTTTACTGCACTGACTTATGAGTAAATTAAGGAAAGTTGGATTTAAAAAAAAAATGTTGTCAGTAAGGTTTTAAGCTGAATGAACTCTACTACCTGAATAGCTGATTACCAGTATAATTAAGTTCTTGTGTTCTCATATGAGAAAGGAAAGGGTTCGAGAAAGACTCTCACGCGTTATGCCTTTCGAAAGCTAACTGGGTTGGATCTTTACCAGATTATAAAAATATTTGCTTATCGATATCTAACGCTTATGCCCAATTTCATAGTGTTGACATAAGTGTTGGATTAGTTAAGTATAGGATTAAACATAGACTTCACTTAAGAAGTTTTCGTTTTCACAGTCAACATTTAAGGGTGATTTAGGGTTATGTTAGGTTAGGAAGAGTGTGTGATTGTTCAAGCAGTCATTTCCACTCGGAAACCCGAAGAGCCATTATGAATCGCCTCATAGTTTGAGAGTAATCCTCTTCTTACCAACTCGTAAACCAGTTTGTGCTCTTGCTGAATCTTTGAATATTCGATATCTTTGCATTTCTGAGCTCTGTTGTATCTGTCAAAAATATATTATCGAGAGTACGGAAGCGTCGTTGTTGGAGGACAGGGCAGTAGCAGAGTAGATGACGGATCTTTTTTTTTTTTTTTATTGTTATTTATTTATTTCCATTATTTAAAAATTGTGATATAAAATTGTGTATCTGCAAAGCCTTAAGGGCTTGTCTGCAGAAGACAGTTTACACGTATTTATTACATTTAGTGTTGAGAATCTTTAAGTCTGTGAATAAATTAACAATATTAAGAACAGTGAAATAGCAAATAAGAACAATTAAGAGTTTTACATAAATTACAGGTTGACGATTAACAATTTTTTTTTTTTTCTGAGGTGGTTGTTTTTAACAAATATTTAGATTGATGCATATGTACATTCATGTGAACAGTTATAAATTGAGATACATTTTTTTTACTTCTTTTAATAATTCAGTCTTTGATAGGCTGCGTTTAGGACCGTGGGGACTGCGACATCGTACTTGGTTTTTTGGGCATTGATAACCAGCCCATGGTCGTGACACCAAGTTGTGATTGAATTAAGCTCAATTTGCATCAGTCGCACAGCTTCCTCTACGCTTTTGTGGCTCACTACAATTGCTGTGTCGTCCGCGTATGCATAACCCGTGGCGTGTTTTAGTACTGAGAGCAGCTCATTCACATATATAATGAAAAGAAGTGGGCCCAATTTGGATCCTTGTGGAACACCATATGTTATTTTTTCGCTTTCACTAACTGGGTTTGATATTTTTACCTTAAAGCTTCTAATCTGGAGATAATTCTCAAACCATGCTAGGATATTGCCCCTCACTCCTATTTTTTCCACCTGTTTCAATATTTGGTTATGGCTCAGTGTCTATTGGCGAAATCCCGAAAATCCAAAATCCCGAAAAAAAATCCCGAAAAATTATATAAAATGCAAAATTTGCACAAGTTTTTCATTTTATATAATTTTTCGGGATTTCGTTTTCGGGACTTAAAATGAAAGTAGACAAGTGTTGATATATTTTACAATTCGCAATGTGCGTTCAGTGTGATAGCTGATAGATTAGATTTTAGTTTCAGTTAATTGATTGGTTTAACACATTGGCGTATATACTGATCGCTCTTTAAGATGAAATGTGAAAACATGAAATACTTATATCGAAAATAATTTCCGGTGAAAACCAAAGAATAAGAAAACGTTACGTTACTAAGAAAAACAGAATTTAAAAAAAAATAACGCGGCACAAACGAGCGTTCTGAAATAAGTTTTTTAATATGAATTGTGCCCGATATGAACTTGTATTAGATACTGCTTTGCCATAGATCGTTTCTTAAATGTTTGTTGTCAGTAAGACTTGAACTTTCTTGTTATGTTTTACTTATTTGAAGTTTGTTATCATTATGTAAATAGGCGAATGCAAAACATTTCAACCCCTTTTTAACTGCCTTAAACACAACATATTCGCATGATTTTTGTGCAGTATGTTATTTTTTTGCTAATGTGTTGTGTCTAAGCCAGGTAAAAACCAGGTGCGATTCTCTCGCACAATTGGTTGAATTTCGACCACAAGCGATACTAGTTTTGTTGAATATGTGAAAAAAAATGTCTTCTAATTTTTTTTCCTGCAAACAAAATTTTATTTTAACTTTCGGGATTTTGGCCTTTCGGGATTTTGGATTTTCGGGATTTTGGGCTTTCGGGATTTTGGTTTTCGGGATTGTGTCCGACTCCCTGAAAAATCAGATTGGTATATTCAAGTTGAAGCCATAGTGAGGAGTAATATAGTCTGAAGTCTTGGTAAGAATTTCAGGGATGGATCTCCTCAGTAACTGTATTTCTCCGAGTATCGCCGCATATCCATACGCGGTTTGTTTTAACAAATCGGATTCTTAGTCTGAGAGCTCCCTGTGCTGCTGCGTCGTTGATAAACATATCAAGGGGAACGTAATGAAGAATCATATCCAATCCCGCTGCTGGTGTAGTTCTTATTGCTCCTGTCATGCCGAGTCCACCAAATCTTTGCACTTTGGCGAGGTGATTTAGTTAAGTCATGGATTGTGTGTCATTGTGAACTATTTATGGTAAAAAGTAATTGTAAATGAACATGAACTGTCAAACAAAATTTTATTTTCATTTCCGTGTTAGGGGTTTTTGTTAAAAAGAGCAATGCAAATCGGGAGAAAAGAAGACGAAACAAAAAAAAAGAATTCAATTAATTACTTTTTAATTCAAAAAACGACGAAGCAGTAGTATGCTGATGAAAAAAACAGCTGCGCATACCCTTCTTTTCCTCGATCTGCATGTTGATAAAACAGATACACAACTAAAGTCTCCAGCGAATTTTAGCAGAATCATCCCCCTAGCCTGTACTTGCATAAAATAAGAATCGCAAGGCTGGCATTGCATTTTATTGTTTATGTAGGTTTTCTGTAATGTATTTGTGGGTTAATACTATTTTAGTACACTAACGGCAACTATGTACTCTCTGGATTAACACTTAAGTCACGGAAGTCGGTAGCTTACTTAACTCAAACCAGTTTTTAAGTGGAGTCTATCGTTAAACCTGCACTGTGAAAACGCGATTCGTGTTGATCCTGAGTTTATCCCTGGATCGAAACTTAAGTCCGCACTGTGAAAACGGGCATTAGTGTATTTTGTTCGTTTCAGATATTTTTGATAAACGTATAATCTCTATCGATTTGATTTCTTTAATGTCATTATAATGTTCTTGTACGAATATTACACAACAGAAATAATTTATTTTACTTTGCTACCCATAGAACCAACTATGGGATGAATAAATCAATAACGCGTTCTCTAAATCGTTTTAACTAGACGTGTAATGAAATCAACCTATTCATGAATAGATACTGTTTCAAGAAAAAAGTTCTTTAACTATATAATTAAAATGTTTTTTGTAGATTTATAATCATCCATCAGATGAATAAATAGAAAAAAAAAATGGAAAGGATGGAAACCGTCTTGTTATTGCATTCTTGTTTACGTTTTCTTTGACTTAATAAAGTTCGGGGAAGTACCGTCAATTTAATGCTGGTGCCCACCACACTAAATGAAGAACACTGTACCGACGATGACCTTAGTGGCGGTGAAGAAATCGACCAAGTAGTACTTAGTACGAAGAAAATTACACCGAAAGAGATCATATCAGTATTCAATATTTACTTAGAATGGGCGGAGTAAAGCGATGCTTCCATAGACGATGTAACGATACTCCAGAGATATAGAAGTGTATTGAACTTAAATATTAAACATATTAAACGTAGATTCTAAACAGATACATATACAGTGGCGAGCAAAATAATAGCAGTGCTACTTTGAAAACACCATTTTCCTTAATATTTTTTTTGTATTTATATTTTTTGCGACTTTGACTGTAATAATATACTTATCAACAATATGTCGTTCACGTGACGCTATATTGCAATGGTAAGCCCTCAATTTTGCGTTGAAATATCAATCGGTAGTGCATTTCATACATTTTTAAGGGAGCAAAATAATAGCAGTGCTTATTCGATTTCGGTATACAAATTTTGTTTTAACTTGATTTTTGGATCTAAATAATAGGAAATTGAGTTAAAACCTTCTACTTTTTATTTGTTATCAAATTGTTGTAAAACCGATTAATGGGATTCGATAAAAGTGGGTCGTGGAATGCACTGCACACCATAGCAGCGCGAACTAATTCAATTGCTTATAAAAGTCTTAAAAACGTACAAACAAATTAAGGAACTCTTGGGTGTAACGTTAAAATGATAAGCAATGCTGTCAAATATGAAATTAAGGTTAAAACTCGCGGCCGAAACAAAATACTGCATCCGTCAATGGTGAAACGTGTTGTAAGGTACTCTAGGATACATCTTTCTGCAGCAGTTACCCAGATGGTTGATTTGTTTTACTTGACATGTGGTATTCACACTTTTAGAAGACGGCTGAGGGAACACAATCTCAGTGTTCGAAGTCCACGACAAGTCCCACTTCTCAATAAAATGCATGTATCAAAAGGGCTGAGGTTTGCGAAAAAGCATTTGTCGTGCCTCCTGAGAAGTGGAGGAATATAATGTGTACTGATCAGACTAAAACCTTTCTGTATGGCTGAAAAGTATCTCGGCTGTACGTCAGGCATCCACCCAATACAAAATATGATCCAAGATTCTCAATAAAAACTAAAAAACTCAGTGGATCTAGTGCCATGATTAGGGAATGCTTTTCATAGTATGGTATTGATCCAATATATTGGTATAAAAGTATAATAGACCAGCACTCATACGTTGATATATTGCAGAACATCATGCTGTTATATGCCCAGCACGAAATGCTACAAAAACCGGTTTTCCAGCAGGACAACGACCCGAAAAGCACCAGCTGAACAGCTAAACAAAGGTTTCAGGATAATATGATTGAGTTCATGGAGTGAACTGCTCAATATCCCGATCTCCATTCTATAAGAAATCTATAGGCCTTATATAAAAGAGATAATGTACTGCACAAAAAACCAAAAATTAACGAGTTGTGTGGGGTAGTTTAGTAGTCTTGGGGATCAATATCACCCGAAAGGTGCCAGCATCTTTTAGACTCTGTAAAACGGTTTTGCGCAGCTGTATTAATTAATAAAGGCCATGCCACTTAGGACTAGTATATCTTTAAAAACACCTCATACTAATTTATTTAAATTCAGTATTTTTACTTTTTTGATCAAGTAAGCTGGTGAAGAAAGAGCACTGCTATTTTTTTGCTCGCCCTTTTTTAAAGTTCTTTTCGACAAAATGCATTTATGTTAGTTTATTTTAATTAAATCAAGAACTTAGAAATGTATATATTATAAGAAAATAACGCATTTTAGGCTACTGGTAAATTTTTTTAAAAACTATTGCTTAATTTGTTGTATTTTTGATTAATGCCTTTTCTTCAGCGGCACTGCAATTTTTTTGCTCGCAGCTGTAAGTGCCTTCTAATTTGTATGGAAAATTATATTCAATATGCGGGTCATAATAACCCACCGTCACATCAGTGTATCAATTTTCCTTCCCCATGACGCGCACCGGGTTAAAAACAATAAAAAAAAATCTAGGTAACCAAAATATATGTAATCTCAAAAACAAATCCTTGAAATCCTAACCGAATATTGACAAATAAGGAAATAGATCAA
This sequence comes from Brachyopa scutellaris, assembly GCA_949775065.1. Taxonomy (NCBI): domain Eukaryota; kingdom Metazoa; phylum Arthropoda; class Insecta; order Diptera; family Syrphidae; genus Brachyopa; species Brachyopa scutellaris. The sequence continues at coordinate 174,640,256 of OX459112.1, read as the reverse complement.
ATCACGTTTAATTTATTTCACGCATCAATTTAGCAAAGTTACAAACTATTATAAATCGTATTCCCCTTGTTTTCTAACTAACATCCCACAGTAGTTTATGTCTTTAAAACACCAAAGAAAATAAATTGTTATTTATTTTGACTTTCAGAATATGGGCACGTGTTGGAACCATATCCAAATAAAACACTTATTGATCAGATACAACAATCAACAATATTTGCAACTATTTAAAAAAAATATTATCTATTCTGAATATTGCAAAGTTTCGCCTTCAGACCTCTGAACTTTTGGCAACTATAAAACTACAACTTTGCAACTTCACGTTACGTATCTACGCACATAAATAACGAGCACAATCCACTTTGCTATTCATCAAATATGTTTGCGAAAGATGGAGAGATATGGAAAGTTTTTCATTACTTTTGGTTCGGAGCGCACTACACTTAAACATGTCAAGAAAATTATTAATGTATTCTTTTCCTAATCAAGTTTTACCTACAGTGTTCACTGTATGTATACAAAAGGAAATATTTTATTCTTCCTATGGAGAGTGAAGAGTGAAGAGAACCAAAGCATATTATGAAGTATTTATTTAACCTTTTCTTCATAGGGAACAGCCTTTATCAAGGTATGTACATATATACAAAACATAACATATGTACATGTAGCATATTATGTCTGATGATGATAAACCAATTTAAAGACTAAGATGGCATCAGTGAAGTAACATTTTCATTCTTCGCTGCATAATCAGATGGAAAGGCGTTTACAGCATTAAATTTACGTATCAGCAAACTTTCAAAGAATTTATACGCCAAGGCTGTACAGTGTACACAGATTTGTATTTTAAGATTGCTACCCTTATTCAATGTCACAAAAAAATCGATTATCTTATTTTATAAACGAATTTCAATTAGAACAGAAAATTTGGAAATAAAACAAAAAACATTCTAAATCAGTTTTTTTAAGTGAAACTTCTTATGGCTCGTTGGGCATTAATTCCCAACTCTGGATGAAACGTGACGGGTAAATGTATTGGATTAATTTGGTTCTTGGCGACGCTTATATTTGGGCATACCTTTAGCAGTGTACACCATAACGCCGTTTAAGGAGATTACTTACTTACTTAGTTGGCGCTACAGCTCGAGGTGAACCTGGGCCTGCTTCTCGCAACCATTTGTGTGTGCGTGTTATATTTTTGCACGAATGGAAGGGACCTACAGTTTTTTGCCGACTCCGAACGGCGAGTTGAGAAGCTCAATCGTGACAAATGATACTCTTTGATGCTTGTCAGACATTCGAAAGAGGTGGGCACCGTGAAAAACTTTTAGGTGTTTGCGGCGGGATTCGAACCCAAGACCGCTGGCACAGTAGTCCGACGCACTAACCACTTGCGCTACGGTGCTACGGTGTTTAAGGAGATTGGCTCGTTCCTTTTTAGTGCTCCGGACCCAATTAGAGAAACGGAACACTTATGGAATCCCCTCGGTGTCTGTCTGTAGGCATGTCTTTCTGTCTGTTACAGGTGTTTTTTTCAAAGATTTTTTGACGTACGTAGACAATTGAAATTCGGAACAGTTGTATAATAGTAATTAGTGGCCTAAATACAGAAACGGGCTTCAAAAGTTAATTTTTGACTTTGGTGGGTTAATTTTGGGCGGTTAAATAGGAAGTGAACAAAAAAGGGTCAGATTCTAATAGGCTCGACTTCGAATAGCAAACAGTTCGGTTTCACTTCTGTTCCGCGTATCTTCTACACCCACTTTCCTCTTTAACTTAAGATACACATAACCCTCTAAGTAAGTGTCAATAAATTCTAGAAAATCTGATAAATATTACATTTCCTTTTCGACAATTCCATGCAATTAGTTCATCTCTACTTCTGATTTTTGCTTGTCAATTGAAAGAAGAGTGAACTTCCACAAAAAGTATGTCGTAGAAAAGTGATATTTTCTATTTCACCAAGACAGGGTGTGCCGATGGGTCGAGTTTTGTTGCTCGGATTTCTCTAGACAGCGATGGCATAGTCGTAGAATAGTTGTGAAATGTAGAATGTAGAGTGTAGAATGTAGTCGCAGAATGTAGCTTAATGAAGTTAATGAAGTTGGTCAATTCTTCTTACTAACCTTTAACTGGGTAGGTGGGGTGCTGACAACACCCCAAGCCCTTATTTTTCAAAAATATTATACTTTGCGACTGACCACACCCGTTGTCGATACAGTACCTTCCTGTTGTTTTCTATGATACAGATTCAGATGGTTTTAAAAAATTTTGGTTGCACAAGTAAGCCATGACAGACTGTTCAAGTTGCAAGGGTGCTGTCAGCACCCCACCTACCCAGTTGTGTAATTTTTTTTACTGGGTGAATTTGTATAGTTAATTTTAAAATGTCATTTGAAAAAGATCAGGAACGCATTTAGCTGTTACTGGTACTATATGAGTGAAGATTCAAGTGAAGAGCCGGATTTAATTGATACGGATGATGGCGAATTTGTTAAAACAAAAAATCGTTTCAAAAATTAATACGGAAAGCACTATTTTGGAAAGGACGACTAAAAACTCTATAAAGGGGTCTTAAAGTCAATCCTTTTAACATTGTTATACACCCTACCCCAGAACGATATCAGAATGACAATTTGACCATAGAAGCACTTACCAGAGGAAAGATAAGCGTAATAAAGTGAAATCATGATGGGGTGTTGTCAGCACCTCACCTACCCAATTACGTTACTATTACTCACCTACCTACTTAAAGGTTAACAGCGAATTTTAACATGCTCTAGTTAATATTATATACTTTACACTCTTTCATCTTCGTTCAATTTAATACCAAATAGCACTGAATTCCTGTTGATTTATTTTGCCACATTCATACCTTGTAGCATTTTAAAGGATCTGCTAGAGAAACTCAAACATAAATCAATACGGAAACACGGAATTCTATATCTCTTACAATACCCCGCATCCTTCTTTCGAAAGTAGGTGGCGTTCCATTATATGCTGCTGCGGTATTTTTGTTTCAGTTCATTGCCAAGATATTGTATGATAAATCAATAACAAAACACAAGACAATGAGTTTTCATATTCACTTCGCTTCCAGAAAAGGGAAATGCGTATTCCGTTTTAAAATTGAACGGAGAAGAAGAAAATATTTTGTTTTTCAGATAAAAATCCAGATAAGTCTAATCTCACTTTCTTTCGCTTATTAATAGCTAAGAAAATATCAGTTTACCAAATTCGTTATCTATAGAACTCTCCATAAGAAACATGATAGCTAAGGGGGTTCTTAGATTAACCCTAATCGTACCAGGTTATATTTTTTACACAAACTACCGCGTTGTGACTCTCAGTCACATGTGTAATGTTTAAGAATGCTAATATAAAAAAATTGTTGGTACATGCAAATATTTAGAAAGCAGGAACTTTATTAAACATTTCATTACTTATTTATACATTTTCAACAAACTAACATTTTCTGATAGTGCGTATTGCAGACATTTAGACCACACTCCTTAGAACTCTGTTTATTCGCACGCCCGTGTTTTTAATGGACACATGTGACATCGACTACGAATATTATATGCTGTCGATCTCGATGGTGACGGCGGCGTGGCGTATTGGTATCACTATTTGCTGATGTTGTTGCAATGGCTCAGAAATGAATTCACAATGCGAGCATTTGCCCTGCTAAGATATCGTTGACCTTTTCGTTGAATGTTAGATGCAACCATATCCTATGCCAACACATGCATTCAGGGTAACAACTAAGCCACACAACTGTTAAAGCAACCCCGCAAAGTTAGGTTAGGTTGAGAGGGGTTGTTCGGTTGAGCAATCATCAGAGTAGGTCCATCGCGACCCTTCAACCTAACCTTGCGCGGTAGCTTCAACGGTTGTGTGGCTTAGTTTTAACTCCATACCAGGATGGATTTCCTTAAAGCATTTCATTACCTTGCAAAATTTTAGAACGAGTCTAGAGTTGATTAGGTCTGCCTCTTCTAGACCACTAAAGAAGTATCTCCCTAAAGTGTTCCTAAGATAGCGTGCTGTGCTTTGACATTTGCATACCATATGCGCGATATCCTCTGCTATACCTTTATTATTGCAGTACATCTCTGCAAATGTATGTGCCTGTGACTTCGTTTACCCAAGTAGCAATACCCAGATAGTAAAGACTATACTTCACACCGCGGTGTAGTGGTAAGTGCGTTTGACTACTACGCAATGCTTGCCCGGGTTCACTCCCAGCAAACACGTAAAAGTTTTTTCAAGGTTTCACCTCTTCCGAATGTCTGATACTCGTAAACATTCAAAGAGTATCATTTGTCATGAGAAGCTTCTCAACTCGCCGTTCGGAGTCGGCAAAAAACTGTAGATCCCTTTCATTCATGCAAAAATATAACACACACACGCAAATGGTTGCGAGAAGTAGGCGCTGGTACAACCCGAACTGTAGCGTAACATAAAGAAAGAAGATACTTCACGTTCACATAATCATTTCTGTATCTTCAATTATTTTTAGAGCAATTTGAAAACTACCTCGCAAACATCCACCAAATTTTACTTTTGCATTACTGGCCATCTATTTGTTTTTCATTGCACCAAGTATGCATGCGGATGAACTCTTTAGGAAACCAAATACACGTACAGCCACATTTTGAAAACGCATGCTATGTTTTGAAATTCTGGCTACATTAAAAATTACTGTGTGTCTGTAAGTCACAACGTGGTAGTTAACGTTAGTATTTTTAGAATGGTAAAAAACAATTCAAACCAAGAACTAAAAATTAATTTAAATTAGCGCGTTTTATTAAGAACTGTTTCAAAGTAGAATACACAAGCCCAAAAGTGAATTACCGACGTTATTAATAGAAATACAACCGAAATAATTTCGAATGTGACTCAAAGTCACAACGTGGTAGGATTAGGGTTAATAGAGAACAGCAATTGGAGGCTGGACTGGACACACGCTCATACCTGACATTTTTAATCAAAAAAAAAGAAAGAATCATGCCTTGAACACATCATGTGAAACCCCTAAATTGACTTTACTAGGAATTTCAGTGTCTTTATACAAGACAAACAAGTCTGGAATAACCGCGATACTGCCCTTAGTGAAACGCCTATCATTACAGAGGGTTCGAAAACACAGAAACGTACAGTACATAAGTTTTCTCCCAAAAACTACAGATAAACCGGTTCTACCGACTGGTCAATTACTTCGTCGGTTTCCAATCGGAGATATACGCTATTAAGAAAGCAGCAGAAATTATTTTAGCTAGAAAATAACAAGAAATGGAGATGAGATCACTATCTGCGGTGAAAGCCAAGCCGCACAAAGCACTGGACTCCAACCTAGGACTTTAAAATGCGTAATAGATTGCATCACAGTACTCAGAGAAATCTATATAAATATTTACCGAAAAATTATATAAAATAAAAAATTTGCGTTTATATAATTTTTCGGGATTCCGATTTCGGGACTTTTTTGAAAGGAAAGTAGACATGCATATTATGTTTGTCCATTCCCGTTGGCGTGAGTGCTAAAAATGGTGTGAAAACTGTAATTGAGAGCGGCTGGGCCGATTTGGCTCAAATTTTTTTTAGTTGTTCGTAATTGCCAGGAAAAAGTTTTACGAAAGAACATTTTGGGAAAACCCTCCGGAAAAGTCGGGAAATTGGAAAAATCTTAATGTATGGAATTTTGTGTGCAATTGTTCCGAATGGAAAAATATAAAATTCTTAGTGGAAAGCTCGGAATATCCCGGAAAAACGCGAAAAATTTGAATTGTTTTTTTCCACGAAATTTTGCATTTTATCGCATGATTTGATGTAAAGGTGGAAAATTCTTGTGAAGCTTGAAAAATTCCGGTTAATGTGAAATCCGTTGTGATAAAAGACGTTTTGCCTGCATTTTGGGTGGTGAAGTAAACGAGATAAATAATATATGGCGCTGTGCTGCGATCAATGCCACAACCCGATGGATGGCGTTATACGTTGACTTAAGCTGTGCGCAATTTGACAGGTATCCTTTTCGCATCGTTATTTTCTAATGAGCAAATGTGCTATTTTTCTTGCTACAATTAATTTGAGTTTTGCGTATAATTACACTGATTCCGGATAGTCGTATATCGCGCATCACATCCGTTAACAGTACAAGCATTACGATCAATTAAAATTCAATGCGATATTTATCAATTCGATCATTTTTTCAGAAAATAAATGTTCTTTAGTCAAAAATGATTTTGTTGTTATTTGCTTGACTAATGCCTCCTATTAGACGATCAAACCTTGGACGACGTACATGGGACGATTTGGTGGGATATTGCTCTTCGGAGATTTTCATCAAACGCTTCCCGTCATCCCGAAATCTGCTGCTGCCGATGATTTTAATGCATGTCTGAAATCGTCGGCATGTCAAGAAGTTGAAATCGACCACGAACATGAGAGTCGCATTGCAGACAACTGCTGGCGCACTGGATTGATATCGTTCCCAGCAAATTTTTGCGAGTTCACATTGTCGATGGAGGAACTCATCACCAAATTGTGAATTTAATTCAGCTTATAAGTTGACACAACATTTATTAATTTTGAGGCGGTACGAAGTTCGCCGGGTTAGCTAGTAAGACATAAAACAGATTCTCTCAGCTTGGTACCCAGATATGTAAAAATGGAATGAAGAATATAACTTATTACACAACACGAGCAATTGTGTTTTAACTCACAGCTTGTGTCCCGCAATCGATTAGAAAATATCAGTAACCCTGCTTTCATTGGGAAAAAGTCAAATCCATTTGGTCATCGGTGTGCATCATAAGAAATTTGGCCAGCAGATACGGTATCCTCCAAGAAGACTTCTGTAGAAGCTGCATGGATGAGAATGAAACCTAATCTGTGGCACTAGAAGGTATGCTACCCTGCTCTCCAAAAATTTATTTTACCAATTCGATTCGATTAGTTACACAATTACATTCATTTAATGATTCCAGATCAAGTACATAGTCCGCAATCCTGGTGCATTTTGAGGCAATACTCCTTCCCTATAAAGTTTGTTCTGTTAAGTTCTGTTTTTGAATGACTGATAAAATCCCTTTACAATTTAAAATATGGCAGTTCCTCCGAAGATCTAATTAAAACATTTTAAGACGAATAAGTTTAACCCTAGTACAGGGACTGGGGTAAAATGTTACCCCAACGCTATTTTGAAATCGGACAAATTTTTTTCTGCCAAGTTTTGAAACCTGGATTTTTGTGCTACTACTACAAATTTTGTCCCGAGTCCATTTTTAACGTTTCCAACGATCTGGGAGCACTCCATATATTTTTTCCATATTTTTTTTCAAAGGTCTACGAGTTATTTTCAAGCTATTTTCATTTATTTATTTTATTTTTATCTGCCTGGGCATTTTTTTCTAAGCCATTTTCGTTGACGACTGCTCTTGAAAGCAGTCAATTTCGTGCTAAATTATATTTGTTTGACCTATAGAAGAATGACGCTTAATTTTATGTGTATAATCTTGCCATATCTAGCCCTCATTCACCGTTTACTTACGTATTTTCATTCGTGGGGTAAAATTTTACCCCAGGCTTTAAAACTTGTTAATGGACCTTGCCCCTGTACTAGGGTTAAAATATAAATCAACCATCTCGAAACCGGTCAAACATCAGAATAACAACGAATGAATGAAAATACCAGGAGCCCATAAATAAAAATAACAAGTATACGCCCGAGAACTTGACCCAACAAGGGAGTGAAGTAATTCATTATTAATTTTTCTCATGTGTGTGTACCAAGCGTCTACAAACAACCAAGTGAATAAAATAAAATTCAATATTTGCCACAGTTGATTAATTAATATGACCCCAAACTGCAGTGAACAAATTGTGGGAAAATCCTGCAAGGACAACACCGTACAAGAAATCAATTATGCATTTTGACTGCAATTTCTTTAGTCACAGCATTGCTCGTATATGTGCTCGTATTTTTTTTTATCCAGGAAGGAAATAAAAAAATTAAACTAAAAGGATGTTGACATCATCACACGTTATTTGGGCAAAACGATTTTGATCATTTTAAGTGGAATTGGAGATGAAAAGAATACGATGTTAAATATGGGTAGCGGTTGTTAAATCCGTAAACTTTATTCTATTCTAAACTGTCTGAGTCCATTCTCAGAGATTTATTGCCGCATAATTATATTCTTCTATTTCGCCTGATTAAGGAGGTTTAACATAGCTTCCTTATCCTGGATGCAAATTAATATCAAATTGCCAAATAAAAAAAGTATTTTCTTCCAAATAATTTTCTTAAATCAACAACAGCTCTGTATAATTTTAACAAACACCTCCTTAGTCCTCGTGACTCACCCCTTTGGCAAACTATATCGTTTTATAACAACACTCGCTACTGAAGTCCATAATACTTTATCGTCGATGGGGAATTGAATGTTATCTCATAAAATTCACATTTATTAGTAATAAAGATGAGATTTATGCATTTGTATTAGTTTCACTTGAACGAAACGCAAAATGGTCGATTACCGCTTCAGGATACAAACCAACAAACAAAAAAATAACAATGATTCTCATAAAACATCTAACAGATGATGTCTTAACGATTTTGCAATAAACACGATAACTATCAAAACGAATCGATGTACGAAAACGTCCTTCGACTATTATCTGATTTGTTGCCATTCAAATGGATTTAAAGAGCAAGGATATGACCACCAAAACTATACAATGCTATGAAGATTTGTAGCGATACTTTAAAAATACTTGTTTTTTACAGGGATAGTTTCGAAAACATATTCTTTCGTGTGTATTCGAAAAGATACTCGTAAGTCCTTCATAAAAATTGTTCTGAAAAAAGAAAAATCGATATGTTGTGTGAAATGTTTTCATTTAACGAAATCTTTGTTGGCTCCTCTTGAACTTGATGGGATAAGGATATGTGCTAGTTTTCTACAAACAAGATGGGTAAGTGAAGATGGTGTATCAATTAAAGCGGATAAAATCTACAGTTGCAGTTTTTGCTGGCAGAAATAAGAGTTTCATCCTTTCCTTCCTTTAATTTTGTCTTCTCAAAGTAGATACAAAAATAGGAGACTATATAAATTACTTCCTTGTAGCAATTGTGCTGTAGTAGGGGTAATGTATGGAAATTCTCGACTTTATTATGCATGGATATATTACCGTTGGTTTATAAAATTCGAAACTCATTTTTCCTATTCTTGTTGGTGTTGTTTTACATACACATACATGTAGGTACTTTTACTAGATGGCAAGAAAATAAAAATAACCATAAAATATAAATGAACTCTTGAAAGGGGTACTTTGGGAGATAATTGAAATGGTTCATGAATGGCGCTGGCATTTTGAATGTAACATTTCCATTTTCTAAGTGGCATTTAAATGATTAGTCCCCAAGGATATCAGATTAATATCACTGCGTTTAAGTGATACAAATAAAAAGGATGGGTATATTTGTATTTCTACTCAATTCCCATATGAATTAGTAGATAAGAGCCTCACTGTTGCTTTAAGTTTTACGTGGTTTGTATTTAATGCTACTTGAATAATTTTGAAAAGTTTAAACTGAGGTACTTACATATATGAGTTATGTAGCCGATGTTCCGCTTTAGTTTGTTTACTCCTTCGGAACATAGGGAATATCATGTTTCTTTCGATCTCCAAGTATAGGAGAAGTGGTTTACTTGCAATAAACGGTTTAAAAATGTCACCGAAGGATATTGTGATCTCCAAACTGTGCGACGCGGGTGACTAGCATTTACCATTGATGGGAAGGAATAACAAGCGGAAATTCAATGTATTTTATCAACTAGATACTCTACAATACTAAAAAGGATAGATATGTATTAAGCCAATACAAATCACGATCAAGTCACTTGGTACATGAGTTGTGTATTAATTAGTAGAAGCTCATATACTCGGTATAACTGCAGGTATATGAATGAGATGATAACAAATTGAAAACGTGTTGTAATCTGGGATGGAAATGAAAAATGTACGGAAACGCCAAATAATCAAAGCAATTGCTAGAATGTCCGCGAGCATGGTAGTCCACTGAGGACATCATCCATTATTTATATTCAGTAAACTATAATGCTAGACCTCATATTTCACAATTAAAGTGTTGGCTGAGCCACCACATTCACAAAACATTTATGAACTGAACATCTTTCTGCTATGGCGCGAGGTTGTGGAGAGAAATCTATAAATATTATAAAACTGTAGGGTTTTTTGTTATTGGTTACCTAATGGCGTAAAACCGCTGGACAGATTTCGATGAAACTTTTTTTTGAAAAGTAAAGTATAATAAAACAGTGAGATTTTCTTTCGATCTATAGCGAAAGTAAATTTGAACTAATAGTCGTAGATTTTTGAAACGTTTAAAATGAAAAAATTAAAATATTTTGACGTGGCTAAAAGAGATCATATTTCGGAGATAGAATTCAATGGATTTTTAGTCTTCAATCTGCAATATTTCACTTTGTTATTAAAGGCGATATGCGCTCATATGAGTATAGTTAGTTAGTTAGTTTATATGACTTTTATTTTCATTTTTAATTCATAACATTCAATATAATTCTAAGTCTATTATGGTTTGGCCTATGGCCGTCTACCAGATTGGCAATAGTTACATTTCTATTTTTGTTTTTAACAGAGCACAAAGAAAAAGGCAATATGTATATACATTAAACATTAAAAATCTTCTTCAACTATACATTTTCTATAACGAAGAGCATTTGCACAGTAGTTGAAAAGTAAATCCCAGCCTCGGACTCCATTTAAGATTTCAATTGCTTCATCTAATTCCAGGGTATACGAATCGAAGAATCTCAATTGAATTTCTTTTAAAACTGGGCATATTGCAAGGAAGTGAAATATATCCTCTCGTATCTTCATATTGCCAAGATTACACAAGACAGGTAGCTCTGGACGGTGTGGAATGAAATTCAAATTTAATAGCTCTCCTCTGATTTTAAAAATTACGCTGATCTTTTCTATTGAGTTACAGTTTAAAAAGTAAGTTCTTTCTGCTAGATCGTATTTTAACTTGCTGTAATATGTCCTATACTGGGAAGACTGTGCTTCCGTTACAAATCGATCATACATAGTTCGACCTACTTTGACGTTGAGTTGTGCTTTTAGATGTTCAGGTTGCTCATCGGGTGTTATCGTTATGGTTTCTCCATAATCTGATGCAAAGCGTTCCCATTCTTGAATGAAGCTTGCTCTACTTCTTATTACACTCTTGAGTACAACTTTTGGCAGTCTGTCATTACTCATTGCCATAACTTTTACTATGTACTCGAAATGTAGTCTCAGTGTTTCCAAGAACATAGGCGGTGCACCCGTCTCTAGATGCAGCATATAATTAGGCGTAGTACTTGGTAAACGAAATATTCGCTTTAAGAAGTACCTAAGAAACTTTTCTATTTCAACAAAGGAACAGTATCCCCACACCTGCGCTCCATATAAAAGAACTGAAGCTGCAGTTGTGCGAAAGAGTTTCTGCTTCGAGCTATGGCTTAAATACTTGTTGTTGATGCAGCGACCCCATACCGATGAGATTGCTCGTTTGGCTTCAGATAGTTTGGTTTCAAGATGTTTCTTCATATTCAAGTTCGAAGACACCAAAATTCCTAAGTATTTGTATTCGCGAACAACTTCCACCATTTCTTCTTGATACGTCCATCTTTCACTTTGAGAATATCTGCCACCGCCGCCTCTGAACACCATTACCTTCGATTTATTCAAGTTCACGCTAAGGTTCCAGTATTTGCAGTAAACGCTGAGCCTATTCATCATTAGCTGCAACCCATCTACAGTGTCGGAAAGAAAAACGATGTCGTCTGCATACTTAAGAGCCGGAATTTGTATGTTGCTAAACTCGATTCCACCTTTTACAGTATCTGATATGTCGTTGATGAAAAGGATAAACAGTAACGCACTCAAGATACATCCTTGCTTCACTCCCATCGTTGTTGTGAATTCTCCAGAAATGGACTGCCCATTCCATACATACGCCACATTATTTGCATACATTGCTCTTAAAATGTTGATTATTTTCGTTGAGAAACCTGTATTATATAGTTTGTAGATCAGAGCATCGCGCGCTATGGTGTCGAAAGCCGCTCGAAAGTCAACGAAAAAGGCATATAGTTTTTTTATGTTTCTGTTTATATATCTCCGCAATATTAAGTAATGCAAATATTTGATCGACTGTCGAGTAATTCTTTCTAAATCCTGCCTGAAACTCCTGCAAAACTTTTTTATTTTCAACCCAGCAGGTAAGTCTGTTGTATATAAGGGCGGCAAACAGCTTGGCAGAGGTGTTCAGGAAAGATATTCCTCTGTAGTTTGTAGGATCGTTATAGTCACCTTTTTTGTGCAGTGGATAGATAATTGCCTTTTTAAAACTTTCTGGAATATTTGCTGATTCAAAGATTCTAATGAATTCCCCTGTAAGCGCAGACATGAATTCATATGTGCAGTTTTTATAGAACTCGTATGGAATTCTGTCGTCTCCGGGAGCCTTTCTCGTTTTTGCTTTATTAATGACTTCTTTGATCTCTTCTAATGAAAACGGGCTATCTAGGAAGTCATCGATAATTAGTGGAGCTGCATATTGGAGTGGTGGTGATATCTGTGGGGAATTAAGCAGATTGTTAAAGTGGTCCATTAGCTGCGTTGCTTTAAGCGACGAGGCGATGCTATTCGTTTGTCCATTTATATATTTTACAGCTTTCCAAAATTCCGCTGAAGATGTGGAGTTGTTTATAATAGCAATACGTTGCTGTTCAAATGCTGTCTTTTTTTCATAGCAAATGCGCTTGTAGTTCTTATTTGCTTCGCCATGCTTCATATGAGTATATGTACATATTTTTTTATTTTTTTCTAAGAAACACGGCACTAGAATTCTCAGATTCAGTTCATTGTAACCTAAGGCAGCAATTCAAAATTTTTAAAATTTCTTACTCGCTCCTTATTTATAAATGTCAATGTTCAATTCAAGTTTATGATAAAAACATTTTTCAAGATAATTCAAAGAAACAGCTATTAAATTTAATCAGATAAATTGAAAACCAGTAAATTTGATATCAGCCCTGTGAAAGAATACAAAACACTTTTTTGTAAAGGAAACCAAAAAAAAAAAATTGATTTGTATGCATAGGAAATGTCGCTCTATCTAAAATTCTAAAACGTTCATCGCAGCTACGACAGATGCTTTCCTGGGCTCTCATCACGTAATTTCATCGACGATTGTCGACCACACGACAGCAGCAAACCACGTTGACAAAGGTTTGCTTCACGAAACACTACCAGTCTCGTGTTTGATAGCCGCAGTAAACAACATCTGTATTGTCTAATTGACATTTGAGTTGCCATTTTAAATTGTTTGTTTTGCTATTTTGGTCTAATAATTGTATTTTATTATTTTATTATAGACTAATGAAATCTTTAAGTTATATAGTTTTTTTTCACCTTTAACTGTGTAGGTGGGGTGCTGACAACACCCCAAGCCCTTATTTTTCAAAAATATTATACTTTGCGACTGACAACACCCTTTTTCGATACAGTACCTTCCTATTATTTTCTACTATACAGATTCAGATGGTTTAAAAAAAGTTTGGATGCACAAGTATGCCGTGACAGATTTTTCAAGCTGCAAGGGTGCTATCAACACCCCACCTACCCAGTTGTATAATTTTTTTTTACTGTGTGAATTTGTATAGTAATTTGAAAATGTAATTTGAAAAAGATTAGGAATGCATTCAACTGTTATTGACACTATACTATAAGTGAAGCTTCAAGTGAAGAGCCGGACTTAATACGGATAACACCATTTTGGAAAGGATGACTTAAAACTCTATAAAGGGGTCTTTAAGTTAATTCTACCCCAGAACGATATCATAATGACAATTCCGCCACAGAACCACTTACCAGACGAAAGATAAGCGTAATAAAGTGAAATCATGATGAGGTGTTGTCAGCACCCCACTACCTACTAACGTTAATATTACTCACCTACCTACTTAAAGGTTAATAAAAAATGACAGTAGACAGAAAGAAGACTATGCATTTTCAGTTTAAATTCGTTTTTTGGAAATGATATTCGTTATTTTACAAATGAATTTCTTTTTTTGCATTTTGAGTTCATCATCTTAACATTCAAAAGAAACCAAATTCAATTTCCAAAAAAAAAACCAATTTAAAGTGAAAATGCACCGAAATTGCATTAAACACAGGAGGACGACAGCTAAATAGCTATCGTGCTATCACGCTCGCCGAAACGATTGTACTTGACAGATTTTCTTGTTACGTTAAGTAAACACTTAATCGACCGGTCGACATCGTTTGGACGAGAGGGAATTTCTATACCAACGTGAATCATCGCTATCGTTAACGATATCGAAAACGATGACGACTGTCTTACGTGATGAGGGCCCTGAGCTATACATACTTAGTTTCGGTTCATGATTGACCAATGCCCTTTACTTATTTCCACTTTTCTGATGATATACAGTAAATTTAATGAGCTCATTTATTTAGACCTGCCATAGTGAAACCATATCTCCCTCAATCTAGAGCAATTGGATAGATAGTCTACCTAAATTCAGCCACCTGGGTCCTGTCAGAATGTATGTAGACCCCTTCCGTCAGTGAGGTCTTCAAGGCAATACCATCGCCATACATTTTTGTATTGAAATTCCTTTCAACTACCATAACAGTAATTATTATTATAACTGTGTACAAAGATGAAATACGTATGTTTCCCATCGGGACTTATTTTAATTAATCGCTCCTGTATTAAATTTATTATACAGAAATGAATCCCTGCTGCGAATTAAGTGATAATTTTGATTCGACTGCGGAATTTCATAAATTACGTGTTTCAATTAATTGTACTTATTTGATAAATCAATCCATTCTTAGTGAGTATAACCGCAATGACAACCGCAATAATGCAATCTCATTTATTCAGATAAAACCAATTATTTAAAAGCCATTACAGATATATTGCAGTAAATATGGAGTTAAATATAAAACGTATTTATAATAAACATTCAATTTTAGTAATGTAATATAGTGATTAATATAATACGAGAAAAAATAATGTATTATTATTAGGTATAATGAATTAAGGGAAACATCGAGTTTTCATTGAACTGCTTTTTCGGAATCTAGCAGCATTTTTGAAGTTGTTAAAATGTAGTGTGCAGTAAAATTACATGAAATTACTGAATCTGTCCAAAATCAAGAGAGTAGAGAACCAAATGAGAGTATCAAAAAATGTCCCCTACTGCGAAATCGTGCTACACCACCACATCCATGGAGTCACCGAGCGACATCTATCAAACAGCCATCTGACAATTCGTGAAATGTTAATCTTAATTTTTGTTTCTGAGAGGATTTTCCCCCACTTTTCCAATTATTTACTATTTAACAGATGTCCTCTTTGGATCACAAAAAGCACACCAAACAGACCTTGTAATAGCTTTTCCTTGACAGTTGACAGCTGTCAAATCTACATTATTTAATATAGCGGAATAAAAAATGATAAAAAGTAACAGCGTTTTATAGTTTGTTTGTTGTTTGTTTGTTTTAGCAAATGCGGCCACACTGGCAAAAAAGTGGATTCATTTAATATTCTTTGTTTTCAGCTCTATTTTGGGAAACGGCACAGAGTCAATCACTGCATTGTCATGAAGACACTTGGGGTTGACAATGATGCAAAGCTCCCGCGATGCGATGGTATACTTGACACCACTGATCACTCCACGATTCGACCGATTTTTTGCAATAATCATAAGAAGCTCGGACAGGCCATGAGTCATCGATCGGAAGAAATGATAATCAGAAGGAGCAATGTCTGGAGAATACGGCGGGCAACTTCGATGACTTCCCATTTGTGCGTTTCCAATATCTTTCGAAGTATTCCGCCTATTTTTCCTTAAATATACTGTTCAAGTTCATTAAATGTAGTCGGTAGCGATCTCCAGTGATGGTATCATTCGGTTTGAGCAGCTCATAGTAGACCATACCCTTCTGATGCCACCAAATACAGAGCATGAGCTTGGATCCAGAAATATTTGGGTTCGCCGTTGATGTTGATGTTTGGCCGGGATTAACCCATGGCTATCTGCGCTTGGGATTATCGCATTGGATCCATTTTTCATCGCCAGTGACAATTCGATGAAAAATCCATTCTTATTCCCCCAGTAAAGCAGCTATTTACAGGTGAAAAAACACCTTTCGACATCCCTTGGTTTCAATTAGTATGGGACACACTTTTCTTGCTTTTGGATCATTCCCATAGCTCTAAGGCGTTTTCCTATCATTGGCAGGTCAACTCCCAACATTTCGGACAGTTCTTGAACATGGTTTGACACTGAACTTTTTCGGCTGTCCAGGGCGATTCTTGTCTTTCAAGTCGAAATGACCACTTTTAAAACGTGCAAACAACTTCCGACCTATTTGTTCAGCTGGAGCAAAATATGATTATTTTATATTAAAGTAATGAAGTAAAACTCCCTGCAATAGCAATTTATCTGGAAAAAGTTTGACACATTCGAAACAAATCGTACATATTTGTACAAAATGTTGTTATTGAAATACCAACCAAATGACATTATACTGAAATTGACGCCTAATGACAGCTGTTTTACCGAAAATCTTTAGCGTCCGATAAGTAGTTAGCCTCACCGCCCGATGGTGCCAGTATCGCAAGAGAGATTCACTATCGTCTAGTACATTGTCCTAGACGGCTACTGTCAAAATTTCAGCCGAATCGGACCCGTAGTTTTGTTTGACCACGTGTGAAAGCCAGTTTGTCCGCGAATTTTAGAAAAATGGAAAAAGAGCAATATCGGTCGGTGATTCGATTCTGGTTTTTGGAAGGGAAATCGCGCAGTGAAATCAAAGAGCGCTTGGATGCTGTATTCGGTGACTCTTCTCCTTCGATGGTGGCCGTCAAAAATTGGTATAACGAGTTTCAACGTGGTCGCACATCGGTTTTTGATGAGCCCCGCCCAGGTGCCCTGAAAATTGCTACCACGGAGGATAACGTGTCAAAAATCTACGATCTCGTATTGGCAGACCGCCGATTGAAGGTGCGTGAGATAGCTGAAATAGTATGCATCTCAAGAAACCGCGTGGATCATATCCTCCATGCACTTTTGGGCATGAGAAAGCTGTCGGCGCGATGGGTGCCACGTTTTTTTATTCCGGACAGCAAGCACAACCGTGAGACCACTTCAGAGCAGTGTTTGAAGCTGTTTAAGCGCAATCCGAAGGAGTTTCTGCATCGTTTCGTGACTGTTGACAAAACATGGATCCACTGGTACACACCAGAGGCCAACGAACAGTCAAAACAGTGAACTTTACACGGGGAACGTGCTCCAAAGAAGGCGAAGACTATCCAATCGGCCGGAAAGGTGATGGCCACCGTTTTTTGGGATTCACAAGGTGTGATCTACATCGACTACCTGGAGAAGGGCAAAACGATCACAGGGCTCTACTATGCCAAATTATTGGGTCGATTCGACGCCGAATTGAAGAATAAACGGCCCCATTTGGCGAAGAAAAAAGTGCTCCGGCTCACACCTGCGCCGTCGCCACGGCCAAATTGGTCGAATTGCACAACGAACTGCTGCCCCATCCACCGTATTCTCCAGATTTGGCCCCGTGCAACATTTTTTATTTCCAAACTTGAAAAAATTACTCGCCGGGCAGAAATTTGAGTCGAATGAGGAAGTCATCGCCGCCACAGAGGCCTACTTTGCAGACCTATTTTTTTGGATATGTTAAAGAAGTTGGAGCATCGCTGAATCAAGTCTTTAATTAAAAGGCAAAGAGGCTTAAGTCTATTTTAAGCATTTTTCAGGAGAGCAATTTTAAACTTTGAAAAATGATGCAAATGTATGAATTTTATTGAATTAATCCGTTTTGACATCACCAAAAAAAGGACTTCTAGATGGAATAGAAACACGCTGATAAGGCCGAAAAAAGCTTATTTTTTAAAGGGTTTGAAAATGTAAAAAAATCATTTTTGGCTTAAATAGACTTAAGCCGCTTTGCCTTTTGATTAAAGAAGTGTATCGAGCTAAAAGGAGACTATGTTGAGAAATAAATCGCCACTTTTCCAAAATTTTTGTTTTTATTTTGTAGGCTAAGTACCTACTTATCCGACCGCCCTACTAATACTACACACAGAGCGAGCACATGACGGACAAGACAGAAAAAGAGACAGATCGGCGTAATGATAGGAAACTCAAATGTTAGGTGTCTATGGGTGTTGTCCATGATTACTGAAAACTTATGTATTTGGATTAATTTTGTCAGTGCATATAATTCACAGTTTTTTTTTCATATGTTCCTTATAAGTACTCATTGCTTGTGCGATAAATTTTTCCAGCCATACCATCATCCTACTGTCAGTGTTATGCGTTCGCAGTAGGTGAACCATTAGCGTGACAAGCGACGACGTCTACCACTACGCCATAGCCTCCACAATTAATTTTTATTTTTATTTACTTTTTTTTGACATGGAAATATCTGAGAGGACAATAATGGTGATCCTGGATGAAGGATATTTAGCCTTGATTGGGTGGATTTATCTCGAGTAACCTTGAAATGTAGGATTCTCTGAGAAGAATAAAATGCTCAAAATGGATATGCAGTTGGCAGAGATCACCTCCTCGAATGTGGTAGGCTGTGACGGCCCGCTAGCACGTGTCGTCATTATAATGTTGTAGCTCGTTTCATTTACTGCAAACGCCATTTGGCTTGAGTCGAGGAAGATTGTTGCTAAAGAAATTCGAATTGTCGTTGCTGTTTGTATTCATAAAGATGGGAACGACAGAGCGCAAATTAAATGCAAGACATATCTATGTTCCTTATGTACTTTCGTGCAGCCTCCGCGGTCTTTTTTTCCCCCTTTTTTCCATTTACTTATGTACGTACGAGGCAATTCTATGTTCTCCTGAGCCTAACTTCTGTCCACTATTTATATGTGCGAGTCTTTTTTTTTAAATCATTATATCAATCAATCATTATATTCATTATATTCGGTATATTATTAGGGATTATAAACAATTTCTTCTGGCTTCTATTTCGAAATAAAAACATAATTCTAAGTTCAATGAAAGCTCAAAAAGGAACTAAGACCTACATGCGTACTCAAAATAAGCACCAAACTTCCAAAAGAACAAAATCTTTCTTTGCTTGTATTTTAGAAGTAAACTCCCATTGTACTGGATATAAAATACTTCTATAAAAATGTTCAATATCATTTAATCAAATATTTAAAGTGGGTTCACTACTTTAATTGAATGGAAAGAATAAATGAAAATGGAAAGTGAAATACATTTTAAAAAACCAAACAAAGGAAACGAAATTTTGCCTCTTACTTCGGAAGGAATAGACGGAAAATTTCTTCGCTTCGTTACTGTTTTTGGCAGAGATTAATGTTGGTTCGCCTTTAGTGGAACATTATTGAAGTGCCACTTCGTTGGACATTACTGAAAACTCAACCGTAATGGAGATTTATTGGGGCAGCATGTGCAATTGTGATTTCTTAAATTGAAAGTAGAATAGAATTTAATGTGTGTGGGTTTTTGAAATTTTCTTAGCGGAATTAAAAATAGCAGAGTTTTTTTTTCTAATAAATATGTAATTGTGTGTGTAAGTACCTACTGTTTTTTTTTTTTTTTTGGTTTTAGGGACTTGTTTATTAATGTAAACAGACAAATGAGCAGCAGTATTTTTGAATATCAATCATAAATAATCAAATTCATACCCAAGGAAAATTAACCATATTATAATTTTAAATGTTTAATTTGTATCATGAAATAAATCAGTTAACAGGCAAAATTATTAATGAAGCCTATGCCATAATGAAAAGTGGTCTTATAGAGCAAAAAAAAAATAATGGCAGAAATTAAACTTTTACTCTTTTTGATTTATAACTTCAACGATTGCAATACATAAGCTTATATAAAATTCTATTTGGGTGTACATACATCGTATCGTACCCACTTTGTATTAACTCTTTTGTAGGATAATATGTTACACTTTGTAATAATTTGAATAAAAAGGATTAAAATTGTACTTAGCTACTTCTGGGTGTTTGAATGTATGAATATGTAATTAATTTTGTAATCTTATGCAAAAGCCTTGCTAATTGTTAAAGGGAAGCAAAAACCTTTTTAAGGTAAAAGAGTGGTGACTCCTCTAAATCTCTTCATATTAGAAAACGTAATTCTAATGATTTTAGATACTTTTGGCAAAAAAATAAAAAAAATTTTAACCAAATTTAATACATAGGTACGTACATATCTACATTTGAGTATATCGAAAAGTAAAATCTAGAAAGTCTTATCTTATCTTCAAAATCTTATCACACTAATATTATAAATGCGAAAGTAACTCTGTCTGTCTCTCTGTCTGTCTGTCTGTCTTTTACCTTTTCACGCCTAAACCGCTGAGCATATTCTAATGTAATTTGTGAAAGAGATAGTCTTTTACTTAAGGAGGGACATATGAGGAAATACCACTTGCTAGGTGGCGCAGGAGTCAAGTTATTAACAAAACCCTTTCACGCCTAAACTGTTGAACCAATTGTAATGTAATTTGGCAGAGAGATAGTCTGGGACTTGAGGAAGAATATAGGTGAAAAAACCGCTTGCTATATTGCGCTGGAGTAAAGTTATTACTTTAGTTGGCGCTACAGCTCGAGGTGAACCTGGGCCTGCTTCTCGCAACTATTTGTGTGTGCGTGTTTCAATGTTTGCACGAATAGAAGGGACCTACAGTTTTTTTCCGACTCTGAACGGCGAGTTGAGAAGCTCAATCATGACAAATAATACTCTTTGATGCTTGTCAGACATTCGAAAGAGGTGGGCACTGTGAAAAAACTTTTAGGTGTTTGCGGCGGGATTCGAACCCAAGACCGCTGGCTCAGTAGTCCGACACACTAACCACTTGCGCTACGGTGCCCACAGTCAAGTTATTAACAAGTTCTATATTAATTGACCAAATTGACTCATATTCACAATATATGTTATGCTCGTTTGGTGCCAGAAGAGAAAATTACAAAATCTGGATCAGAGAACTTCTATTTTAATTGACCAAAATAACTCATGTTAACAATTTATGTTGGTAAAGTGCCTGAAGAGAAAACTACACAATCTGGACCCGATAGGTGTCGCTGGACTTGAGTTATTACTTACTTTGTTGGCGCTACAGCTCGAGGTGAACCTGGGCCTGCTTCTCGCAACCATTTGTGTGTGCGTGTTATATTTTTGCACGAATGGAAGGGACCTACAGTTTTTTGCCGACTCCGAACGTCGCGCGAGTTGAGAAGCTCAATCGTGACAAATGATACTCTTTGATGCTTGTCAGACATTCGAAAGAGGTGGGCACTGTGAAAAACGTTTAGGTGTTTGCGGCGGGATTCGAACCCAAGACCGCTGGCACAGTAGTCCAACGCACTAACCACTTGCGCTACGGTTGTTGAGTTATTAACAAATTCTATATTTAGGGAAACAAAAAACAAGCAAAAAAAATCCGGATCTAACGAACATGTTTCTTTCATGTTGAATGGTAAGAAATTTTATCAAATTCTCAACTGCAAGACGGAGAAGGTTGTAGCGTAGGGGAGGGGTGTAGCACCAGCATTGCCGTTCGACTCACCAGCCGTGAGCAAGTGCAGATGCAGGATCGGGTGAAAATGATCCATATTTCGAAGCAGCATTTGGCACGCTTGCGGATACGCGACATCAGCTCGTCGGTGGGGTGGGATCTTGCTGCTTACTACCCTGTCTACAAATATATCGTGCCAGGAAATAAAGAAAATGAAAGCGTCTGTATGTGTCACTCCATAGGAGGCGGTGGCAATATTGCGCGTTATGCTTTAAAATGTGTGATGTGTTAGAAAGCAAAGTGTTATATGAACCGAAACCGAGTCTTATCAACATGGGTGTCGTCGGTGTATTGACACCTGGAGGAAACCCTCCCCTTGCAAATGGCTGTTGCCATTGCACCGTGACCAACCCTTCCTCAACGTCTGTTGGGACAGTCCCTATATAGTCTTCACGTTCACTTCCACATTAATAACACATCTCAACTAATGTTTAAATCAGCACATCGTTTTATTTAAATGATATTCAGAATGAGAATTAAGAGTATATGGTAAGGCATGTCGAAATAATTATTGTTCATAAGGAACCATATGGATACTTAAGATTGATACGTCAATGTACGTATACTATGTATATATAAAAGCAAAATAAACCCGCGTATTCGAATTTTAATTAAGCGTATGCGTATTGGCGCTTGTTTGAAACGTAGGATATTGTAGCGCCACGTTAAAATGGGATATATTAGATATCATTTAACTAAGCAAAATATTTATGTTGAAAAGCAATAATTATAATAAATACAATAGATAGACTAACCAAAGCCAAAGAATAAATTAAGTAATGGTACTCACGTTTTTTTCTTTTTGATGTCCTTCTGCGGAGAAGTTTGTGCACAAATTTCTTCCTATGAGGATCTGTTTCAAGTGGTTATAAATGATCAAATTAATTCAATGGCTCTTACAAAAAAAAATATGTACTACACTTTAAGCTTTCTTTCAAAATTGAATGGATATGAAAATTATGTCAAATGAATTCGCGCATTATGTACTTTTTGCATTACTCTCATAAGATAAGATAAAATATAGGTTTGTTTTTTTTTATTTTTTTTTTTTGTTAGATAGTTATATAGTTATGTCGATAAGTAGGTAGTATTTAAGTTATATAGGAATTTGATTTTAAGATTTTTAACTTTAAGCTTTAACCACGTTTTCAAAATTAAATTGTCACTCAATTTACTAAATATATGTGGCCTTTTCATAGACACTTATCACTGAACGAGAAACCAAGTTGTGGAAGAGCGGCGTTTTCGGGTGGTGATGAACGATAAAAACGATAAAGGTGTTCGTACGCTGATGAATTCTTGATGTTAGGTGGGTGACTGTGTTCTGGAGATTTTTGGGTAGATGACGGGGAGATTTTCTGGTGCAGGTGAATTCGCTTCGTTGGTTTTTGTAGTGGTGAAAGGCTTTGGAGCATTTGTGTTCGCACTTTGACCTGGTAGTCAGGTGTTTTGTGTGCGGATGCCTATAGATAAGAGCTAGCGCTCGCGATTCCAGAGCATGTGCCGTTAAGTTGTGAAGGCGTTTTTTTTTTTTTTTTTTTTTTTTTGGTGCGGCCGCGAGGAAGCGTTTGGCAATTATCATAGGTCATCCGCAATTTCCTGCAGAGGTTAAATCATGGTAAGTATAATATCATTCGGAGTGTACGGAAATTTTACCTTTATGGGTTATCATAAACCACGTGAGCGGGCGAAGGACAACCTATCAGGTTATGAAATTTTGTCTCCTCGAACCGTCTTTAATTATTTATCTACGCTGACTTAGCAATCGTAGCAGTGCGATTGCTCTGTAAAGGATATATTTAATCGAAATAGGTAAAACTAAAAAAAATTAGACTTTCACTAACGCAATGCAAATTTTCGCAACTTACGTGGTGGCAGCCAGATTGTAAGCGCGGCGTGAAAAGTAAAAATGGAAAGAGCGAGAACACAGATTGCTTTAGCTTAAGTAGGCAACCGGTTGTGTGTTTCGATGTACGAAAAGAAAATGGCTGATCGGTTTAGTTCGAAAAATGGCAGAAAATTGAATCGGTTGAAAATTAGTGTTCATGCCCGAGTAGGAATTTTTATAGCAAGTTTGCAGTTCAGGTGGTCTCGAGGTGACTTTGTTTTTACAAGCCCGCCACAAAATCGTGCATTTCCCGTGCAGTGCCTGCGAGGAAAAGGCATGAAAACGTTGCTTATAAAAAAAAAACGACCCATGACCCTGAACGCGCATCTTACATTCGCAAATCTTTTGCATGGTAGACACCAATCTTCTTACCATCTAGATTTTCTATTTCATACAACGATTTGCCAGTCACCCGAGCAATCCTACACTTTACAAATTTTGCACATAGCTTTGCATTGATTTGTTTCGATGCATTGCTTAACCCGAAGTTCCGTCTAAAGACAATTTGGCCAACGGAAAACGATCTAGCTGAGCTTCTTAGGTTATAGGACCTCTCGTATTTGTTAAATGCTTTCTGAATATTTTCTTGCACTTTTTGCCTAATGATGTCGAGCTTATTATTTACGGGTAAGAATTGAAGTTCGCCATCATTTAATGCTCCTAAATCCCTTAACAGTTTATACATTTTTGCATGAGTGCTCATGTGTTGGCCAAATAAACAAAAGTACGGTGTTGTGCCGGTTGACTGATGTACTGAGGTACATAACGCCTGCTGTATTTCGGAAAGATGCTGATCCCATTCTCTTTGATCACTCTTTAAATAGCTTCGTATAGCAGATAGGATGCTTTGGTTTACTCTTTCCGATGCGTTAGCTTGTGGAGAGTAAGCCGCGTTCTTGATGTGCGTGCAACCATACTTCTCTAGGAAACGTTGAAACTCTTTAGAGACAAATTGTTGGCCGTTGTCGCTGTGGACAAATTCGGGTACTCCGAACTGGTGGAAAATACATTGCTCGAGATATTCGATTACGGCGCTGGTGTTGGCTTTGCGCATCGCTTTCAACCATACGTATTTGGATAAGCCATCTAATACAACGAATAGGAACGCGTTTCCTCGCTTAGATCTCGGGTATGGTCCCATGAAATCAATGTAGAATTTTTGAAACGGACGGTTGATTTCATGGTGAGAACCCATTGGAGGCCGCATAATTGCATTAGCCGACTTATTTTCTTTACATATGGAACAATCACGAACAAAGTCTCGTACCTGAATCGTCATATTAGGCCAAAAATAAAAATCTTTTATTTTCGCCAGAGTCTTAGACATTCCTCCGTGGGCACAGTTTGGTGGGTTATGGAAATGCTCTATAACCGAATGGGTTAGATCAGAAGGTAACCATAGCTTCCATTCGAATTCAGAATCCGCCAGACTATTGTTAGTTGGACAAGCTTTTTTATACACAAACTCGTTGTTAATCCTAATATCTGGGAAATTGTTTGGATTTCGTGAAATTGTCGAAATTAAAGATTTGTATTCAGGTGACTTGAACGCTGATGAAGAAAGATCGATACAAGAGTGAAGAGCCTCGTCCGTAGTAAGAGCTTCATTGAATGCTCGGGAGAGAACGTCGGGCACAATGTTCTGAGAACCCTTTCTGTGTTCAATGTTGAAAGTATAAGCCTGTAGTTTTAGCGACCATCGAGCCAATCTGCCACTTAGGTCTTTCAGGCTCATAAGCCACTTTAAACTGGCATGATCGGTCACGATGGTAAAGCTTAAACCCTCAACATAAGGACGAAACTTCTTCACAGCTTGAATCGCCGCATAGCATTCTTGCTCTGTCACGCTGTAGTTGCGCTGACAGGCATTCAGTTTTTCCGAGAAGAATGCTATGGGCTTCTCGTTCTTGTCTTCATCGAATTGATATAGGACGCCACCTATACCATAGCTCGACGAATCACACTGAATAACAAATGGTTTCGTAAAGTCTGGGTTTGAAAGGAGAGGAGCGGAAATGAGAGAAGTTTTTAGTGACTCAAAAGATAAGAGGGCATCGGGAGTCATCACAAACTGTTTGCTCTTCTTAAGAGTATCGGTCAAGGGACTGGCAATTGAGGCGAAATTTCGGATGAATCGACGGTACCAACCACATAAGCCCAGAAATCTCCTGACTTGTTTTTGTGACGTTGGCACCGGAAAATCCTTAATTGCCGACACTTTGTTTGGGTCAGGCTTGATATGCCCCTCTCCGACTATGTATCCTAAATACTTCAGTTCCGTAAAACAAAAGTGCGACTTCTCAACATTTATGGTTAAATTTGCATTCGACAAACATTCTGCTACTTTTTCCAGAGTCTCGAGGTGACTTTGCAAATCCTTGGAGATGACCAGCAAATCATCCAGGTACACAAAAACTTGTTCCCTAAGTGCACTGGGGATCACTTTATCCATTAACCGACACATCCTTTGAGCTGCATTGCACAACCCAAATGGCATGACGGTGAATTGATATAGCGGTCGTCCGGGCACAGTGAAGGCCGTTTTTTCCCTGGACTCTTTCTCTAGAGGAATCTGCCAGAACGCGTCCTTAAGATCCACGCTACTAATGTAACGTGTCTCTTGCAGACGGCTCAGCAGACCCTCTATATGAGGAAGAGGATACGCATCCTTCTTTGTGAGTGAGTTCACTTTCCGAGAGTCCAAGCAAAGGCGGTTCTTACCGGGTTTCCGGATAAGCACCATGGGTGAACTCCATGAACTGATACTCTCTTCAATCACTCCCAAAGAAAGCATACGATCTAATTCGCTGTATATCATCTCCTGGATTGCTGGTGAGACAGGATAATGCCGTTGCTTGACTGGTTCGGCATCACCTGTGTCAATAACATGCATTTCCACCGAAGTTTTGCCTAGACCGAGCTCAGAGAAGGACGGAAACCTTTTGATCACTTCTTGCAATCTTAGGGTCTCTGAAGGACTCAAGTCTAGTTGTTGACGTTTGTCGCTACACCTATCTGCATCAAAGTTGTGACTCTGAGATAACTCGCCTACTATATGAGGAGCAATGTTGAATTTTTGCCAAAAATCAATACCTAGGTACAGTGACTGGGATAGGGAGGGGATCAGGTAAAGTTCAAGTTGTTCACGCTGATTGTTAAATTTAATCTCCGTGATGACTCGGCCAATTATAGATTGCTGTTTTCCATCAGCTGTTTTGATGAACGAAGAAAACTCTATAATTGGGATATTTAGTTCCTTCACTATACTTAAACAATCTTTGCCGAGACACGAGACACTAGCGCCACTATCCAGTAGTCCTGTCATTGCTTTACCACCGATTTTGATTTTGGCATAGGGGCGAGAATCAATGTCACTATTTATGATACCACTGCAAATAATCTGTTTGTAAATTTTCCTTTTTTTGTATCGTATCCGAGTTTTATAAAATTTGTTTGTCTCCGCAAGTGTTTTTAATTCATCTAAATGAAAGATCCTTGCACGAAGCTCATTATAATACTTGAGCCTTTCATCGTAAGCTTTCATGCGGAATGCATCTCTTTTAGATTTATTACTATTGTTGTGATGAATGTGATTGTGATCTGCTGTATTGATGTGAATACCAGCATCATAATCTACATTAGTATTAGTGCATGCATCGACCTTTGTTAATCCGGGTAAGTTTGCGTCGAACGAGATTCCCCGGTTTCTATCACGTTCGGCTTCATGTTTTCCAGCTGAGGATTACATCGTACGCAACTAACCACAGTAACTCCATCCAAACCGCAACGGTAGCAAAATAGCCTATTGACTGGTTGAGGACAATGGATGAATAGATGTCCTAAGCGTTTGCAGTTAAAGCAGGTAGGTACTTTAGCTGCTATGCTATGTGTGTTAGGGTGTAGTCGATGAGATCCCGAAATAGCTGCGATGTCATAAGTGAGTTCAGTTGGCTCGCTAAAATCTTCAAGTTCGTGTACAGAACGATACTGCATATTTCGACTTTGAGTAAACCTGGTTTGAAGCATTCTTTCGGTTTTTTTGCACTCATCTTTGAAGTGATCAAGTGTATACATTTTCATCGGGTATATAAACGTCATTAATTTAGGACTAATGTTAGTCCGAAGAATCTGTATAAGGTCTTGGTCTCTAATTGGTTGCCTTAACTGACTTTTCAGCCGCAGAACATCATTGAAAAAATCTTCGAAATTTTCCTGATGCGATTGTTTTCTATCCATGATGTACTTTATTATTTCGAAATCATTATCATGATTTCTGAACTGCTTTATAAAAGCACGACGAAGGCTTGCCCAATCACCTCGAGGATTACTTCGCAAGAACTGCCAATACCAGTCCTGCGCCGCGCCTTCTAACAAATGGTGAAAGTTCATGAGGACGTCGTTCCAACTACAGTTGTAATTGGATTGAAGCATTTCTACCCTAAACACAAAATCTTCGGCAAATATTCCTTTTGATGTGCCATTAAATTTTAATCCCCACTGATCCACACGACACGTCTGGCCGTATGATGATCTTGAGTGGGATCTATCTGTAACAAGAGGTCTATTGAACTCCTGACTGTTTTGCGATTCGTCGTTAAAATAAGCGCTAACATTAATGTTATGAGAAAGACCTTGGTCTTGTTGACCATTTCTTGGACTCACCAGTGGAGCCGGGGTTTGCTCCTGGTTATCCACTTGCACATAGGATTGCATAACTTTGTCTATGCTTACTTTAATTAAATTCGGAATAATCGAATCTAAAGTGTCGTGGACTACTTGTTTTATATGTTTATCAAGCTGCTTCATTTTTGGCGCGCTGCTTGAGATGAATTGTTGTTGGGGTAAATAGGTTGGGAGTAGGAGATCAGCTGTTGCTATACTAGCTGCATTTGCATTAGTCATATTTGCATGTGCTGCGCTCACAAAATTATCAACCAGCTGATTACCCGATGGCATGTATTGTGCCGCACTTTGAATATCAGTTTTTTCTCCGATCAGTGAAGTGACAATGGGAATTGACTTACAGGTGGTGGTATTTGTTGTTGTGGTCTGAAGAGGCACTGCACTTGTCGTTAAAACGACTGTTGAAGCTGGGAGAGCAAAATTTAAAGAGTCATTCAGCTGGTTATCACACTTAGTGTTCGACCCGCTGAGAGAGACATTGGATGACAGTGACATTCTGTTAGGAGAATGTTGCATTGGGGGAAATCTGTTCCGTAAGGAATAGGTGGGTGTGTCATCTCTACGTAGCGTCTGCAAATTTGATAGCCCTTTTTGCTGTTTAGGAACAGCTCCGCTATTTGGTTTGTTTTTACTCATGTTTTGTTTTGTTTTGAGTTTTGATTTATAGGGCGTCTATTGACAATCAATAGGATAAACAACTTATAGAAAATGTTGGGTTTTTTTGGTAGTTTAGGTTTGTGAATAATATTGATAATAACGCTGAGACATGTGCTTAACTAATGTATTCGTGTACGTGAAATGGTTGCTGATAAGAGGTTCATGTTGATGGAAGAGAAAGGGAAAGTTAAAAATTTATTGATATGAGATGAAAGTTGTTTGGCAGTGGTTTTCGATTTTGATTTCTGGACTATCAAGCCTGATCGTTGACGACTCAGAATCGTAATCGAATTAGCTAGCAGGTAACTGACTCGGGACTCAAGCAAATTTACTTAAAGGTAAAACTTTAACGAAGTAATTTGATGTTGCTTGGACTCCTAGACGTTCATCTCCTGCATCACTAGATCTGCACCTAACTGTAGAATCTCAGTTGGGTTAGTGCAAACGAAGGCAATATCGCTTCGGACTCCTAACTCACCTGAAATTATATATTTTTTTTTTTTTTAAATTGGTTACTCCAGCTTCCGCAAGAAAGCTTGGGGGTGGTATAATTTGTGTACAATGATGGAATTTGTAATTAAAGTTGTATATGTATAAAACATTAGGTGTATGCCAGCTTATGAAAATATATCTAAAACTAATACACCAAGTCGAGCCCCACGTTGGGCGCCATTGTAGCGTAGGGGATGGGTGTAGCACCAGCATTGCCGTTCGACTCACCAGCCGTGAGCAAGTGCAGATGCAGGATCGGGTGAAAATGATCCATATTTCGAAGCAGCATTTGGCACGCTTGCGGATACGCGACATCAGCTCGTCGGTGGGGTGGGATCTTGCTGCTTACTACCCTGTCTACAAATATATCGTGCCAGGAAATAAAGAAAATGAAAGCGTCTGTATGTGTCACTCCATAGGAGGCGGTGGCAATATTGCGCGTTATGCTTTAAAATGTGTGATGTGTTAGAAAGCAAAGTGTTATATGAACCGAAACCGAGTCTTATCAACATGGGTGTCGTCGGTGTATTGACACCTGGAGGAAACCCTCCCCTTGCAAATGGCTGTTGCCATTGCACCGTGACCAACCCTTCCTCAACGTCTGTTGGGACAGTCCCTATATAGTCTTCACGTTCACTTCCACATTAATAACACATCTCAACTAATGTTTAAATCAGCACATCGTTTTATTTAAATGATATTCAGAATGAGAATTAAGAGTATATGGTAAGGCATGTCGAAATAATTATTGTTCATAAGGAACCATATGGATACTTAAGATTGATACGTCAATGTACGTATACTATGTATATATAAAAGCAAAATAAACCCGCGTATTCGAATTTTAATTAAGCGTATGCGTATTGGCGCTTGTTTGAAACGTAGGATATTGTAGCGCCACGTTAAAATGGGATATATTAGATATCATTTAACTAAGCAAAATATTTATGTTGAAAAGCAATAATTATAATAAATACAATAGATAGACTAACCAAAGCCAAAGAATAAATTAAGTAATGGTACTCACGTTTTTTTCTTTTTGATGTCCTTCTGCGGAGAAGTTTGTGCACAAATTTCTTCCTATGAGGATCTGTTTCAAGTGGTTATAAATGATCAAATTAATTCAATGGCTCTTACAAAAAAAAATATGTACTACACTTTAAGCTTTCTTTCAAAATTGAATGGATATGAAAATTATGTCAAATGAATTCGCGCATTATGTACTTTTTGCATTACTCTCATAAGATAAGATAAAATATAGGTTTGTTTTTTTTTATTTTTTTTTTTTGTTAGATAGTTATATAGTTATGTCGATAAGTAGGTAGTATTTAAGTTATATAGGAATTTGATTTTAAGATTTTTAACTTTAAGCTTTAACCACGTTTTCAAAATTAAATTGTCACTCAATTTACTAAATATATGTGGCCTTTTCATAGACACTTATCACTGAACGAGAAACCAAGTTGTGGAAGAGCGGCGTTTTCGGGTGGTGATGAACGATAAAAACGATAAAGGTGTTCGTACGCTGATGAATTCTTGATGTTAGGTGGGTGACTGTGTTCTGGAGATTTTTGGGTAGATGACGGGGAGATTTTCTGGTGCAGGTGAATTCGCTTCGTTGGTTTTTGTAGTGGTGAAAGGCTTTGGAGCATTTGTGTTCGCACTTTGACCTGGTAGTCAGGTGTTTTGTGTGCGGATGCCTATAGATAAGAGCTAGCGCTCGCGATTCCAGAGCATGTGCCGTTAAGTTGTGAAGGCGTTTTTTTTTTTTTTTTTTTTTTTTGGTGCGGCCGCGAGGAAGCGTTTGGCAATTATCATAGGTCATCCGCAATTTCCTGCAGAGGTTAAATCATGGTAAGTATAATATCATTCGGAGTGTACGGAAATTTTACCTTTATGGGTTATCATAAACCACGTGAGCGGGCGAAGGACAACCTATCAGGTTATGAAATTTTGTCTCCTCGAACCGTCTTTAATTATTTATCTACGCTGACTTAGCAATCGTAGCAGTGCGATTGCTCTGTAAAGGATATATTTAATCGAAATAGGTAAAACTAAAAAAAATTAGACTTTCACTAACGCAATGCAAATTTTCGCAACTTACGTGGTGGCAGCCAGATTGTAAGCGCGGCGTGAAAAGTAAAAATGGAAAGAGCGAGAACACAGATTGCTTTAGCTTAAGTAGGCAACCGGTTGTGTGTTTCGATGTACGAAAAGAAAATGGCTGATCGGTTTAGTTCGAAAAATGGCAGAAAATTGAATCGGTTGAAAATTAGTGTTCATGCCCGAGTAGGAATTTTTATAGCAAGTTTGCAGTTCAGGTGGTCTCGAGGTGACTTTGTTTTTACAAGCCCGCCACAAGGTAGGCAGGATAATAAGCTGTGGTAAAAAGTGGAGTATGTACGGATCTAGGCAGTGGTTGAAACGCATATTATATATAGTACTAAAACACATCCATAATTCCACTCTTATTCTAGTCTGATGGACTTTTCATTTTATTTGCCACGAGCAACGATAAACGCCCTAAAATTCAATGAGATCCATGTCGGGTATAATTCAAGATGATCTTAATATAAGCATCGGTCTTCTAAGCCCTTACACAGAAAACATCCATGAAAATATTATTTTTTACACACAATATCTAACGGTTCTGCTATTGAAAAGGTGCTGTTTTATTCTACTTTGGTCATTTTTTAGAAGGGAGTCTCTCAACAAAGCATCACATCTTTCTACTTCTGGGAGAAAGTGGATAAAAGTGGGGCAGCTAGGTACCAAAAAGGAGTCCTGCAAGAAAGATGAGTTTCAAATAAGATTCTACTTATGTCGAAACAACTCAGGAAGACATTTCCTGGTTTTATTAGACTTTTATTTGTTTTCTCGATGTCTATAACGTTTCGAGCTTATAACACCCTTTTTCTATCCTTCTTTTCTATTATATCTTGATTTATTTTTTGAAAAAAAAAACCCCTTAACCCATTAAGGACCGGAAAATTTCAATGTTGGAATTTTATGCTGAAATTCTCAGGATCGTCTTATTTTATACTAAAACGCATTCCTGCAAAAAATAAAAAAATTCTATCGAGTAGTTTTCTCTCTGCTTGCCGTGTGGTCAACCACACGCTGGGCCTCATAGTATGTTTGACTTTTTTTCACAAATTTTTTTTTGTTTGTTTTGTTTGTAAATGTAAAGTATTTAGGTTGATATTAAGAGCAGTAAATATTGCAAAGTAAGTTTATCTAATCACAGCTAAGTATGAAAGCTAAATTTAATAAGTTTCAAATATTTATTTAATGAGTTAAATGAATAATAATATTAATATAAACATATTTACGCTTTTATCTGCGATCAATATAATATTGTTTGTTTCCATGAAATATTTTGAAGCAGTTCTTTGTGTGAACGTGCACCTTACATTTTTCACATATACATATGTATGTAACAACTGTGGCTTATGGGGTGCCAACAAAACAGCGACGGCGATTTGGAGTATTGATGGTAGTGAGCATACCAGTCACAGATAGAAGATTACTGGGACGGTAAAGATTTTCTGGTGCGCTATTATTTTGATTTCGGTAGTAGCAGATTTTGTCCTAATACATCGTTTTGAATGCAATTCTTGGGATCTAACTGGGACAAAGAAACATTGTAATTTTAACGCCACAGCGGTATCCAAATATTGTACCCATAATTGTCACCGCCACTTTTACCTCTGATACCCATAAACTAATTAGAGATTCTATTATCGTGTAAATTGTCGACGCCCATGTATCGGTTGTTACTGTTGAATATGTGGCTGTGGAACCAACCTTTTTTTCTCTGCTATAACATTGCACATTTATTATCGGCTTATATCTGCGTTAGTGGAGCTATGCGAACCACCCCAACACTGCTCTTGAAACCATGTTCAACATGCTTCCGTTAGACATTCACGGTGGGGATATAACGTCATTTCGACTAAAAGAAACCTCACAATGGGAATTTTCTAACTTAGGGCACGCCAGAATACTTTCAATAAATAATATTAATATAGAAACTACGGAATATATAACTCCGCTCCTAGGTTTTAATAGCAAACAAAAGTCCAGGTAATACCTGTCTTAATGACAAATCCGTACTGGAGATCTATACGAATGGATCTAAAACATGTGATGGCATAGCAGCAAGTGTCTTTTCAGGCCAGCTCAGCCTGAACTTATATCTAAGGCTTCTAAATCATTGTAGTATCTTCCAGGCGCAGGTGATGGCTAGTCGTGAAGCCGCTGAGTGGTTATCAATAAAGTCAATGTACAAATGCGATATTGTCATTTATACCGACAGCCAAGCAGCTATTAAAGCACTCGAATCACCAATTATAGGTTCAAAATTATTTAAGCACTTTCGCACATTTCTGAACGAGATATCGAGCAGATCCATGTTCAAATGCTCACCCTGTACTGGGTTCTTGGTCATAGAGACATCGCACGTAATTGTAAAGCAAACGAATTAGCCAGAAAAGGTACAAAACAGGCACTCAGCTATATAAACTGAACCCCAATATAATACACACAGCCACTATCCGAAAAAAAGGCCCATTGGTTTTACCCAAAGCGAATTGGAACCTTGTTTTCATCGATTTTACAAATAATCAGAGATCTCAAACAAGTGAAAAACACCTACACTTGATTACGGGGATTTTCAACAGTCTAAAACAAATGCGAAACAGAAAATGTTACTGTTGTTGGGCTTGTAATATGTATATAAGCTGCGCCAAGCAATAAAATATCAAAATGTACAAAAAGTACTATGGGGCCCATTTTTCGCCGACACCTGGCGGTAGGTAGAGTTACCTGTGGGGCCCGCAAACATTACCAAAAGTATATTTGGACTTTTGCCAACATATGCCATAACAAATAATTTAATTTTTATTTTTAGTTTTTAAATTAAAAAAATGCTTTTTTTGACACTTTTTCTGCCTGCGTAGGTGTACCAATGTACAGGTGAGAAATGTCCCAAACATATATTTTTATATTGCCAAGATACCAAACCTTATTATTTTTAGTTTTTGGTCAAAGTTAGCCGTGTGGTAGACCACACGCTGGTCCAAAATGGGTTAATTCAGTATCAATTTATCCAGAAAATTAAAGAAAAACCCATGTACAATTTCATAAACAAAGAATCGTTTAAATCATTGCGTATACGCCAAAGTGAATAGAGCAAAATCAAGTGTTTCGCCTGGCTTCTGATGAATTTAAAAGTTGTTCCCGATTTGATACATAACGAGTAGCAAAGTTTCGCTTTGCTCTATGGCAGCTTTGCAACAAAGTGACCTCTTGTGAAACGCATACATTATGTAGATATGTGTGCACCGCATCCTTATGTCAAACTCCAAGCCATTACTAATATCAGTCAAAGACTTACCAGGCTATCATAATAAGCAACAACAAGAGTATACAATTTCAAAATTTCGGTGCAATTGTCTTAGATCCTTAATATTTCAACAAGCCAACTCATGACTTATTGTACATTAATTGAATTCCTCTTACATCCTGAAAGGGTAAACTTCTACCACATAAGCTCCCGACTGTTAAAAGTTAGTTGTATAGTCGAATGCTGGACGATAGAACTTTCCCCCAGTCACAATGTAATCCGAGAATTCAATTTGAACAAAGGCTAACGACAACAAGGACACTAACCAAAAGGCGAATATCACTTATTTAGTATCCCTGTGCACCGGAAAATACAATCATAAATTCACATCCCATTGTTAGTGAATATACAAAGCATTTATTTTTTATGGCTCGCTTCGAGTAGACTAGGGTTACTGTTCAACCCTTCCACTAGGAGATAAGGCGAAAGTGCTAAGGACACCTTCCGAACACTAAACAACTACGCATGTACCATATCCCGATAAAACTTTTTCACACAATCATCGTGTGTTGGCAATCATCATGTAGGCGGCAATAAATTAAACATAAATATCCAGAAGATACGGGCACAACAGCATTGTATTTCAATATTTTATTGTCACCAGTGATAGGACATTATCCTTTGCAAAAAAAAAAAAAACACAATAATTCCATCAAACCCACGGGTACTCGTACCATGTGCAGATTATGTTGTAAAATAAATTTTACGAGTTTTCAAAAATCTGAACAAATATTGAGAAATAAAATCAAAATTCATGTAACTTTTACGACATCATTCCGGATGTAACGCAAGCGAATGACAGACGCTGCAAGGCACCGTTACTTTTTATATAACGCCGACGCGCGCTCATATTACTCAGTGACAAAGGGTTTAACGATGGACTTGTTTATGTCTACAAAAAACAAAACAGAATGTGCGAATATAAACAATCAAATACATAATTAAAACTGTCAAAAGTGTCAAACGTCAGATTTATGACATTTTGCTATAATTATGCTCCGTCATTTAGGTTTTATTATTTTATTATTAGCTAATGGCTGATAATCAACACTAAAGATTATAACGCAATACGCGAAGAGCGGCGAATGATAGATTGCTAGAAAGTTCCTTGTAAAGTTTGTCGATTATCTCTGTCCTTACTTGTGTTGGGTTTCATTAAATAATGAGAATTCCTTTGACAGAGTACGGGAGTAGAGGCATACATATGTATGTATGTACATGATAGAGTTCATACTTTGAAAAATGAAATTTCATCATTAGTTTTCAACAAAAGAAAAGAAAACCGAAACCAACCCATCTGATATGAGATATATTATCTGCTAATTGACTACGTGTCCGCCTATGGAATTCGCCATCTGTTGGCATGAATTTGCAATGTTTTTTTAACAGTGGGGGCTTAAAGGTATTCTGGTGGAAAATTTTTAATTTGATGCAATTGAAATGTGCAGGAAAGTAAGTTCACGGGAGTCGAGCTTCATCTTAAGTGAAAAATAAATGCACTTTTGTGATGTGAAAGTGGGAAATAATTTCACTTTATAGTATTCTCTTGTCCGATTCACTCTTGCCAGATATTTAAGTTGGAAAAATTCTATTATTTATCATTATGTTGACAATTTTTTTCCAGCAGCCACAAGAAAGGAAACTCCCTCAACTGTGCCAATTACAAAGCTGTCAGTTTGCTCAACATAGCGTACAAGATCTGATCTGCCATATTAAGTGAACGCTTGAAACCTTTCGTCTACAACCTGATTCGCCGCTATCAGTGCGGTTTTAGGCCAGAAAAGTTCAACATAGACCAAATTTTCACACTTAAACAGATCCTGAAAAAAAAAACCAAGAAGTCCAAATCGATACCCACCACCTGTTCATCGCTTTCAAGGCCGCCTACGAGAGCATCTGGAGAGATAAACTGTATAGAGCCATGTCTAGTCTTGATATCACTGCCAAGCTCATCTGTTTGTGCAGAATGACTTTGGAGAAAGCTTGCTGCTCCTTCAAGGTCGGTAATAACCTCACCGAGACCTTCAATGTCAAAAAAAGGTTTCAGACAAGGTGACGCGCTGTCATGCGAATTGAAAGAATTGTTCGAAACTCACAAGCCAACACACGAAGAACGATCTTTCAAAAGCAAACGCCGACTACATAGACATCATTGGTAGAATGCAGCGAGCTGTCACGAGTATAGAAATGAAAGCGGCTAAAATGGGTTTGGCGGGAAACGAGGGCAAAACAAACAAAGTATATGCTCTCAATGAAAAGGGACACTCAACATCAACGAATTGAACAGAACGTCACGTCAATAGATAGTTACAACTTTGAGGTAGTAAAGAACCTTGTCTACCTCGGCTCTGCTATAACATCTAAAAATGACATCTTACCGGAAATCTAACGAAGGATTACTCCTGCCAATCGCTGTTTCTTTGGGCTAAGAAGGCAATTGAGTAATTAAGTCCTCTCCCGATGGATTAAGGAGACTCTAAGAGCCCCCGCACACTACAGACTTTCTATCGGCCGATAGTTTGGTTGGGTTGGGCTGGTTATTGCGCACACTGGGCCGATTAAATAGTCGGGTTGGTAGTGAGTGTGCACACTAGACAAACAATCAGGCGACTGTTCTCGAACGATTTGGTTTTGCTAGTCGTTAAACACATTTTGCAGAGCATAGTCGCTTATTGGTAGTCAATAAAAAATGTTCCAGAGAGGTAATCATTGCTTTACGCCCAAATATGTCCATAATTTCATATTTAAATACGAGGAAATATTCAGAACTTAAAGAAAATTAATTTAAAACTCAGAGCAAACTGAGCTATCGAAATAGTCGGCCGACTTTATAGTCTGTAGTGTGCGCATGTAGGAGAGCGCCGTACTGATTAAGTAGTCGGCCGATAGTTTGCCGATACTTTAGTTTGAAGGCAATCGTGTAGCCTATTAAACTTATTTATCGGCCGATATCAAATCGTTGTAGTGTGCGCACTCTCATATATTTTCATACTGATTAAGAGCCCGACTAAACTGTCGGCTGACCACGAACTATACGTGCTGTACAGCGACATTGCCCCGGTCAAAAAAATGCACATTGGGCGTTTAAGATGGCAAGGACATGTAGGGTGTATGAACTTCGAGACAATTCGATTCTAACCCGGATGTTTAGCGCAGTAGAGGACAACCTCACCTAAGGTCGAGCACACAAGTGGAAAAGGACCTCAACCAACTTGGAGTGCGCAACTTGAGGCAATTAGCTCAGGACCGGGCAAACTGGAAAGGGTAGTTGGTTGAGGCCTTAGTCCACAACGGCCACCTAAGTAAGTGTACTTACAGAGTGGAGTGAGCAACGAGCAAAGAGCACAGAGCAAAGCGATGAAATCAAACACATTCAATTAACTGCCCGAACACAATGCATGCCGCGGCCGCGTAGCAGTAGCCGCGCTGTCACATATTGCCGGCATATACGCATAAAAATTCGCCCACAATGGTGCTGCGTGGCTTAAAACTCAGCCGGTTAGAATTTTATTGTTTAGATTGAGAAAATATGCGAGAACTATTTTTCTTGTAAAAATTATAACTAAAATCAATTAATATATCACTTTTTTTACACTTTCAAAATCTTTTTCAAAGCTGTCAAACGCCGCGCGGCAAAAGTTAAAAGTTAGCCAACTACCTCATTATGGGCGCACTATTACTTAGTTGGCGCTACAGCTAGAAGTGCACCTGGGCCTGCTTCTCGCAATCATTTGTGTGTGCGTGTTATATTTTTGCACGAATGGAAGGGACCTACAGTTTTTTGCCGACTCCGAACGGCGAGTTGAGAAGCTTAATCGTGACAAATGATACTCTTTGATGCTTGTCAGACAATCGAAAGGGGTGGGCACTGTGAAAAACTTTTTTAGGTGTTTGCGGTGGGATTCGAACCCAAGACCGCTGGCTCAGTAGTCCGACGCACTAACCACTTGCGCTACGGTGCCCACTGGGCGCACAATTGAATTTGTATAAATTTTTACGTTCGTTGCTTTTTGCTCTTTGCTCGAGCGATTTTTGCACTTTGCTCGTTGCTCACTCTACGCGCCACTCTTTGTTTTTCTTTGGAAGGGGACTATTGCATTCTGAATCCAGTTCTTGATAGAAGTGTACGTGATGAGGAAAAGGCGATAAAATTAAAGTTTTTTTTTTTTCCGAGGGTAGGTGAAAATCTTCCATAGACACTATGAGAATAGCAAGCGCGTGCTCATAGTAGTGTCAGATTCTTACTGACCAAAAACACCACCCTTCGATATAAATTATTAGGTACTGCAACTAAGTTATACTACATATCAAGCAATTTTTCTATCACGAAATATAAACGTTTGGCAGGTTACTTTCCAATGAAAGATCCTGCATATTCCGCAATTTAGATGCGGTTAATCCTTATCTCGCCAAGTCGAAAGGTTTTGTCCTTTGTAGTCGGCGCAATAAATTGCTCTCATCCAAAATAAGTAGGACTGTATTATTAACATGTCCGATTAGTCGGTTTCTATGTTTTCGCGCGAAGCTTCTAGTTTCAGCTTCGATTGTCGGAATTCCGAGATCCCTGTGGATATCGTCGTTTCTAGCATACCACGGTGCTTGGACAATTTCTCTTAGCACTTTATTTTGAAAGGTCTGTAAAATATTGGCATTTGTTTTCTTGGTACAACCCCAAAGTTGTATACCGTAGGTCCACACCGGCTTTAGCACTTGCTTGTATAAAAGCAGTTTGTTCTCGGTACTGAGGTGGGAATGTTTTCCGATCAACCAGTACATTTCTCTATATTTGATATCTAGTTCTTTACGTTTCATTTTCACGTGCGAATTCCACTTCAACCTTGCGTCGAGTGTCATTCCCAGGTATTTGGCTTCATTTGCAAAGGGTATTCGGGCCAAATTTATAAAAATTGGCAAGTCAAGTCAAAATTAAAGTGCAAATTGAATTTATTGCAGGCTTACGAAAAAAATAGTAATAGATTATTCAAAATCATCCCTGAACGTTTATGAGGTTGGTAGTGGACATTGGAGAATGTAAGGGGGGGGGGGGGGGGGCATGTTGCCCAACTGCAACCCCCGTGCTTGAGCTCACGGTTAGATTGAGAGTAGATGCGAGGTTGAGTATGTGCAAGTTTCATTATATTCCATTGTTAAATTTAGCAAAAAGCGCCTACTTCTGCGGTGAGAAATCATTTCACAAAATTACTGACTAAATTAGTTTCGCTTTTTAGTGAGAAATAATTTTGCATTAAAGTGAAGTTAATTCCCGCAAAGTAATTTCCTTGCAGACTGACTTTTAGTGCGAAATAACTTCAAATCAAAAATGTGTAATTATTTCCCACTTGGAGTGAATCTAATTCCCATGTGAAGTAAATTCCCGTGAAGTTATTTTCCTGCCACCAATTGGAACACTAAACTTAAGCTGAAGCTGATTGGGAAGTCTGGCGTGAACCACATTGTTTGCCAACTGTCATTGTATGTTGGAGATTAGCTTTGAATCTTTGCACAAAACCAATTTTTTTTTTTTTTTGTAAATTTAAAAATATGAAGGTTTTCACAAGTTTCTCTAGATTCCAACGGCATTTTCATTTGGCCTAGATAGAGAATTGCACACTGGAAGTAGCACTGTCACAAAAACTCCGGAAAGTATCACAGGAATGGTTAAGAAAGTTCCTAAATAAAACCATAATTCGTGCATCCTTGGTGCGCCCGATATCAGAGTGTGACTAACAGTGGAACTAGTTTATGCTGCATAACGAAATAATCCTGGTTTTGCTCTGTTACCGCCGTTCGCAAGTGAACTTCATTATAAATTTAAATAGTTTGTAAAAAGAACTTTGTCCTTTCTCAACATACCCCGTAGGAGTTCCACTACGTCGAATGTCATGTCCATGACCTCAGCAAACGTGACCTTTAACTCAAACAAGACTATAGAACTATCTCTCTGGACCGCAGTGATGGCAAATAAGAGATACAAATAAAAGTCATTTAGATTTCTGGACAAGAAAACCTCAAGGAGCCCACTACTTTAAAAACCTATCGAGTCTGTCTGGATGGAATTGAATACCCAAACTGCTTTATCAAAGGACTTTCAGCAAATTCGCTTATGTCTTACTATTCAAAGCTGTGAAAGAATAGCACGACAATGATATACACACTCCTTCATCCCTTGTAATACATCCCTAACCGTTAGGGAAAACAAAAATGAATTCAATCAATTTGCAAGATCCATCCCAATGGAATTGTTATTCAAAAACTTTCTCAAATCGATTTTCGTCAACAAAACAAAATAGCAAAACCTTTATGGGGAGGTGGTACGACGGTATCACACATCCTTTACCCTTTTTTCCACCTGACTAGAAGGCTGACACCATTCGACTTAATAAACTTTGAATGCCTTTTCCCCATGGTGGTTGGAGGCATTCACACCCGCCGCACCACACAGCATAAATCCCAGCACACATGAGAACATAAAATTCGTGGATTTATTGGTGTCTTACAAATACAAAGCGTTGGCCTACATCGGTGAGTCCCTGGGGAGTTGGGAGGTGGAGGGCAAAGGTTAATGATTAGATTTCCATTTTACAATTAGCTTAGTTCCGCTTAAACACCTAAAAAGGGTTGGGATACGAAGGCTCGCTGCCGTATTGAAAATTCCTCTTTGGGAAGAAAGTAAAAATGTTTCGCTAAGTAGAAAATTATGTAGAATATTGTTTCGGGAATATTGCTTCGAAGTATTAAATGCTTGCTATCCCGGGTTGTGAATGGGAAGCATATTACCGAGGAGGGTTCATTTGGAAAACGTACATACACATATACACATATTTGAGGATTTCCGTTATAATAAAATATTATAGTGCCTTGAATGCGATTGCAGGCACAAAGTATGTTTTTTATTTATATAAGAACGGGGATAGTACTTTTCGGGTACATTGTTGAATCCTTCAAATGAAAGTAATATTACGCGACTGGCTAGAACATCAAACATGGCTTGATTTTTCTCTCCAAAAGAAACCTTAGGGCTGTGGGCAACTTTTAGCCAAATGCAATTACGAGATTATGAGTCTAAAATTGTTTGCATTGACATGTATGTCTGTGATATTTTCAATCCATTGTTTTACTAATATTTATTTATTGAGTGGAAACATTTGTTGATGCAATTGATGCATTTTGGGTTGAAAATCGCGGAAAATAGGGAGAAGTGGCAACGTTTAGTCGGATTGCTGCTACAAAAAAAGATCGCTCGGCAGTATTATGTACGAATCGGGATAAGACCCCTCCCGGAATGGACAAA
Organism: Brachyopa scutellaris; assembly: GCA_949775065.1. Classification (NCBI taxonomy): domain Eukaryota; kingdom Metazoa; phylum Arthropoda; class Insecta; order Diptera; family Syrphidae; genus Brachyopa; species Brachyopa scutellaris. Next base: position 174,598,106 of record OX459112.1, on the reverse strand, counting down.
TTGTAGCATTTCGTTCGGATACACAGGAAAGTGGTTATGAATAATCGCATGGAGTTTCAGCAGGTTACGAGAGTCATACTTATAAGTTATTAGTAATAAGTTATTAGTAGTAACTAAGACAGATACATAAAACAGAATGTTTGAAATGTGAGTCACTGGTATTTATATCTAACGATCTAAATAAATCTGAGATAGTCATTGAAAGCTACATTTCAAGCTGCGCAATCCAAAGTAGATTCTACCAATTGTCATAGAAATGCCATTAACTTAACTTAACTTGTTAAACGTAAAATCGAGATACTATTCTCTGTTCACATATGGAATAAATCCACCATTTAGAACTATGCAGTGAAAAAACATGTAACCTTCACTTCTCTCCTTGAGCATAACATTGCTAGAGTCTTATGCAGCGGCGTACATACTCTCGCACAAATCTTAGCACTTGCACGCGGATTTGTATACTCGCCAGCAAATGCGTGTGTGTGTGGATGGCAAACTGACGACGGCGCGTTCAGTCTTTTGGCTTGGCACGAGAGCGATCTGCGGGTGATTGATTTTTTGAGCAAATTCGAAGGCAAGTGTGAGAGTGTGGATGAATTTTCGTGCCATGCTTCAATTTTTTGAGTTTCTGTAATGAGAAGGTCTCAGGAATAATTTGTGAAATCGATTGCGGAGATATAACTGCGGAATATTTTAGATCTTGATATGTTCTACCAGTAAGCAAAACTTGCAATATACCTGATAGTCTTTCAAAACTGCTAATCGATTTTCTTGATAGCGTATTTTGCCGTTAAATTATCGTAACTAGATTTATTCTTTGCAGTAAAATTATCCATTCATACCATTCGGCTCTAAACAAAGTTATTTTAATAAATCCTTGTAAGACAAACGCTCGCATCTAGAAAACCACTATTTTACCCATTTTTTTTCGTTGTAATTTCTTTTTTTAGGGTTCCGTACACAAAACATAATACGGAACCATTATACATAAGTCCACTCAATCTCTAAAATGTCTGTCACGATAAAAACATCAAGAACCGTTCCAACTAGGAACTTGAAATCTGACACACTTATACATCACGATGGTCAACATATCTGAGACAACTTATCACTCAAAAATATTGTGAAACAACTATGCAGGGCAAGATGTAAACACGAAAAAAAATCTGAAAAATATATTATGGGGGATATTATTCGAAGGGCAAGAAGGAAAGACTCCAAAAATATTTTGCTCAATGTTTTCCCTTAGAAACTTTGGGAGTTATGGCCGAATATGTGTGAAAAAATACCAATATCCACCCCCCCGATTACCGAAACTACTGAAGTCAAAAATATGACAAAATCGCAGTTTGTAGATGATTAGCTAAATATTTAACGAAAACTATAGCGAATTGCATAAGTTGTACAACTTTTGAGAAATTCACGCCGAAATTAACGAAGGCAAATCTGTTAGTGAGGATGAAGAAAAGAGCAACGTACTTGCGCGCGTGCTTACCTGAACGCACTTGCTCACAGATTTGCGCGAGAGCGTGTACGCCACTAGGTCCTCCATTAGATCTATGGGACGCCCACCATTTTTAATGTTTATTAGTAACGTGCTTTGATATGAAGCCCTTGGAAATCTGTATCTTGTGACTACTTATGTATCTTATATCCTACAATTACTAGGCTGGTGAATTGGAACGTTATCGTTTCGCTAAGTCTACAGTATACAGATCTGAACCGCTAACCCAACAAGAGAAATGGAGAGACTTTTGAAAAATATTTGTTTTACACCAACCTCACCCCATGGAAAGGGATATCATTGGATAGGGCTGCCTAAATATGTATGTATAACATTAAATGCCTTCACACTCTGTACAGGGTGCACCAATAAGAGTATCATCATGTGAATAGTAAATTAAAAATTATTGCATTGGAATGATTTTGATTTCTTTTTTAATTAATGCTTATTGATCGATAGCAATCATGAAATCGTGAAACATAATATTGGCTACATGTTCACCACTGCTTCGGCGGCATATATCAATCCCGTTTGTCCAAATTTAGTATGACATCCTGGTACATGTAATTGCTCCTCTATTCCACCAACATGCCTTATTATATCGTCCTTTAGCTCTTGAATTGTTGTTGGCTGTTTTACATAAATCATACTTTTGAAATAATCCCAAAAAAAAGAAGGGAGTCCAAGGGTGTTAAGTCCAAGGGTGTTAAATCGCACGATATCGGTGACCAATTGAAATCGCTGTTTCGCGAGATAATGTATCCCGGGCACTTCTCGTGCAATAATGTTATTGCTGCATTGGCTGTGTGGTATATGGCAACAACTTTTTGGAACCACATATCGTCCACATTCATATCATCCCATTTGGGTCATTAAAAGTTAGTTATTAAGGTTCGATTCCTGCGCACGATAAAGAGTTGATGTACTTGGACTCTCGGCCATACTTTCACACACGGCAGCAATATTTTCGGTACGAACACGCACTGATAGCCAAGTTTCTTTGAAATTGTGTAGCACATTCAAAATTGTACGCTCACTAAAAAAAATCACGTGAGTAATGCGCGACATTTTTTTGACATTTAGATTTTATTCGTTACTCTTATGATGAAAAACCCACTCTTAAGTTTCATCTTATGAGTTCCGAGATATTCGCTCTCAAAGTAATTTTTTGGGCGACAAACAAAACTTTAAACTCAAAGATAAACTTAAAAAGCTGTAGTTGTGCCCGCTTACTTATCGCTGGACATATATGTAGATACATAGGCACCCTCTGCTAATATCTCCAACTATTTAAACGCTCCCCTCATTATTATTCAATTCCCAATAAAATATTCGCAAATATCTATCTACATATCGTAGTATCGTAGATGGTAATAAAGTTGAGTACTCTTAGCACGTGTGGCAACATTCAAAAGGATATGAAATTCCTTTTAGAATAGCCCCGCCTCTCACTCATGTCAGTCTAAGATTTTTTTCCACAAAAAAAAAAAAACATATATGTACATACATATATACCATCGCATCGTTTATACGCACATACTCTCGATTCCATCATTAAAAGTGTACGAGTATATTAAAATGTTTTTTCGCAGTAATGTCCTGTTTAGGTACATAAAAAAAAAATTCAGCTCAACTTGGGTGGAACTTAAAGAGTTTTTTTTTTTTATAGAATAACATGTTGATCAATTTTAAATTATTCAAAGGAACTTTTAAAGCAACTTTGCAATTCAAGTAATGGTTATATAGAAAAACGTGTATACATTTGGAGTTACAAAATGCATATGTACACCACGTGTAACCACGATAGAATTTTTTTTGTTCTTATTTTTCAAGGACGAAACATTGGATAGCTACGAGTACATTTAAACTGTTAATCAATAGCTTGTTATTACCAGTACTACATGTTGGCTATTTTAATTACCATCCCTAATTAATGTTATGTGTTTTTCTAAACACATTAATCCTATGTGCCACTTTCGTCTGTATTGGTGGTGAAGGGATATCATGCCCAGTATTAGTGGATTTTAGGCAAAAGCGATAATTTTGACCAGCAAACCATTTATTTCCTATTCCTGTGGTGAATGCACAATATTTGGATTTATTTTGATTAAAAAAATGATTTTAGTTTGGCCGAAAACTGCACAAATCGGATGGCTGCACTAAGGATGTTATTTGCTCATTAATTGATTGAAAATGCCTGCTTTTAATTAAACGCTATTATCGATCGACTGTCTGAGTGTATAGCATTTGCATTTATTTTTTAATATGTTCCTAAATTGTATTTTAGATAGAAACAGGAAATATACTCATTTTGGTGGTAAGAATAATTATTTGGAATTTCCGCCAAATTCTTTATGCTATATTTCAAGAACATGCACAGCAATAATCTGTGAGATGGCTAATTCATACGATCATCTGTTTTACATGTCCGTTTTACCCCACCCATATAGGGACTCATAGTTCTCCTACAGCATGGGAGATGAATTATAAGATCATACTAATCGTTCTTCTTCTTATTGTCTAGTATTACGTGCGACACTTTTTTCCCCAGAGACCCCTTTCCGAAAATTTTCAGAGGTAATCCTATATTGATACAAACGATTTATGCAGTATACGACCCATATTTGTTTTTAAGCACCTTGCAAATTAATCTACACATGCTAAAGGGGATATGAATACTCTTTTAGTGTTTACACACAGCGCGTACACATGAAGAACAAGAACGAGAGACAAACAGATCGGTGTAATGATAGGAAACTCAAATGTTGTGTTAGGTTGCAACCAATTCTATGGGTGGTGTCCAGGATAACTTGAGAGTTGTGTATTATTAAAACAGTTGCCCTTGCTTATGATTCACAGAAGTTTTTTCCAGATGTTTCGTATTATTGTTTTGTGCGGTCAATTTCTTCAGCCAAACCATACTACTGCCAGGCTGTGGCGTAGTGGTAGTCGTCGTCGCTTTTCACGCTGAAGGTTCACAGTTCGAGTCCAGATGTCGCCAAAACATTTATTTCTTACGAAATAAAAATAAGTTGATCAATTTTAGAAGTTAATGTCAGAACCCACTGCGAAGGCATAACACTGGCAGTGTATAGTGATATGGCTGAAGAAATTTATCGCACAAACAATAATAGGAAAACATCTGGAAAAAAACTTCTGTAAATCATAAGCAATTCCAAAAGTTTCAATAATACACAAAAACTCTCCAGTTATATCCTGGACACCATCCATAGAGTTAGTTGAAACCTAAAATATCTGAGTTTCCTATCATTACGCCGATCTGTCTGTCCCTCGTTCTTGTTCTTCATGTGCTCCCGCTGTGTGCTCCCGCCGTTCGTGATCTTAAAATTAGTATGACTATGTCTCAGTAGGATGCACTTCCGCTTGTGAACTTTGCTTATCTGTGTTTGCGGTAAAAACCTGCGCTGAGAACCTGTTAAATGTCTGCTAACAAGGTCTGTTGCTGAGCTAAAAAGGTGTGCAATGTGATCCAGTTTGTTTTATTATAGATAGATAGATAGATAGATAGAATTTCATTCTTCTCGGACGATTGCCGGAAGGTACATTTCCCTGGTAAATACCAAGGATTAGGCTCTGCGGAATATCCTGAATTGAAATCTTTATTTAATAGCTTTATATAGCTAATTATATCGCTGAAGAACAATTTTTTTATTTTTTTTTTAAGTATACATATGTCATAACAATTATTTAATAATTCAATATGGTACAATTTTTTGTCTTTCAAACTTAATAGCTTCTTTCCTAAAACAGTAAATATTTGGTTTATTCTTAGCATCGTCATCCATTTCGTTAAATAATTTAAATCCTTTATAAATTAGAGAGTTTTGAGTATTACTAGTTCTTAGGCAAGGTAATCTAAAATTGGTATTATTTCTTAGGTAGTACGGTTGGACATCACCTATATACTGCACATAATTTAACAAATAGTTAGGCATCAAGTTATTTTTAATTTTATATACAAAAATGACAACATTCATTACTAATCTTTGTTTTTTTTTTTTTTTTTTTTTATTGTCTTTATTTCATATCAAGAAACTTAAATATAGTACAATTAAATCCAAATCAAATAGTTAATGAGCTTTTAAGTTTTTTGAAAGATATAGCTTAGTACAATCTTTGTTTTACAAAGAATGCACATAACAAAAAATTTATTGACACATATCTATTGCACTTTAAAATACTTCGCATAGCCTTATTTTGCAACAATTGTCTGTGAATCAAACTATCATTACACAAAAAACAAAATTAATGAACAATACTCAAAGTGAGGCTTCACTATCACATTAAAAATATTTATTGAACTTAACGTAAATATATCATATCTTATTCTTTTTAGGAAACCAATCTTTTCAGCAATTTTCTTACAAATGTAATCTACATGTTTAGAGAAATTGAGCTTGTTATCAATTAAAACACCTAGGTATTTAATTTCCTCGATTTGTTCAATGCTCTCACCATCAATTGACATTCTCACATTAAAATCTTGTCTGTTGTTGATCAGCATTTGCTTCGTTTTCGAAATGTTGAGTTTCATTTTGTTTTGTTTCAGCCACCTGTTTAATCGTTCCAAGTCCTGCAACCTATGACTTTCATTTATGTTTTTTTTAGTCACATATATTACCGCATCGTCAGCAAAAAGAGCTAGATTCGCATTCTGTAAAACCTTTTGCATGTCGTTAATGTATATTATAAAGAGCAATGTACCTAACACTGTTCCTTGGGGTACACCTAGGCTTACTTTAATAGAGTCCGATTCGATTTCATTTATTTTTACTATTTATGTTCTGTTTGAGAGACATGAAGAAAGCCACTTTAACTCTTTATTCCTTATACCATATCGTTTGAGTTTTAATTGTTTCGAAGGCTCTTTTAAGGTCCAAAAAAATACAGTTCACATGCCTGTGATCTGATCCGCATCAGCTTTTTGAAAAATAATGAACATTCGACAGCTTTTTCAAACAAAATCATCTTCAGCGATGAGGCTCATTTTTATGTTGACGGCTTTGTTAATCGTCAAAATTATCTAATTTAGGGTTCAGAAATTCCACATGGTGCGAAATTTCGAGCTGGAGACATTATCAGCACCACTCTTCCTGGAAAATGCGGCTGGCAATAACAGTTAATGGTGCTCGCTATGACATCTGCTTTCAACAAAACGTTATGAAAATTGGCCGCCCAGATCATGCGACTTAACGCCGTGGGACTTTTTTATTTGGGGTTTTTGAAGTCTTACGCTTATGCCAACAAGCCCACGACTGCCCACGCCTTGAATGAGTAAATGCCGCGTATAATCAAAATGCAGACACATTTATGCAAACAGTCATGGAAAATTTCGACAAAAGCACAGCAAAGCCGTGTAAGCCATTTATCTGATATGCTATCCCATACATAACCTTATACTCTACCTCTATCTCTCTAAATTGAATCAAGCCAATATATGAAGTTAAGATAGATGCCATAGCTTTGTTTTTGGTGTGTTGGACTCCTTTTTGTTCGTCCGACTAGCAATTTGGTACCAACAAGTTTTTTTTTACCTCTTCTGAATGTCTGGCAAGGATTAAAGAGCATCATTTGTCGTAAGGAGGTTCTTGAATCCTTGTTAAACGACGAAATAAAAATTCCTTCCATTCGTGCATAAAAAAAATAACGCCAGAAGCCAAGCTTGGTTCTTTATAGGACTGCTGACGTCAAATGTCTATTTTTTATCCGAACTTCAGAAAACAGTGATAGAATCCTTGCTCAGTAGTAGCATCAAATGTTCAGTGGTGTGTAGAAAGCTGGGTGTTCCACTTCGGTGCAAAATGTCAGCAAAGTATGCTGCTTAAGTAGAATACTTCAACCTGCCTCATTAGGCATTTTGAATTGAAATCAATATTTACCATACCAGGTAGGACTAGGGTGCCCCCAGGCTTATTTCTTTGCATACGTACATTTCATTCTTATTCCGAATTTGGTTTTGATTCTTTGTTATTTAACTTTGTATTTAGATTGTTGAGCCAATTTAGGTATGTACTTGAAATGTTATACACTTGATCCTTCCGCACGATTTCTTTACCCAAAAATAATCAGAAAGGGGGGTAAATTTGATTTAGTGTTGAGGATTTCTATTTCAATTTGTTTCCCTTGTTTAAATGAATGTTTTAGAGAAATCAATTCTGCAGAATTTTTATTTTGTTGAGTTACAATATAAAAAGAAAATATTTTAACATCAGCCATTGAGTAAATTTTGCCATAAACCATCTGTCATTGGTTTTTTCGAAGAATGGTGCATGTTTTTATTTTTGACATGTTTATCATATGTGTATTTTTTACATACATTTACATATGTGTATGTACTCGTAGTACTAATGTCAACTAACTTCATAGATATGCAAATCTTTGCTAAGTCAAATATTTGATTTTCCCAGTAATTGACGACACGTCAAAGAACAACTGACTGTGCGTAAATTTGTGTGGAATAATTATGTTGACAAAAGAAAATTAGTTTTCCCATTAAATCACATCAGCTGGAAACTAATAAGAGCTTTGTACATTTTAAGCAAATAAACTCTAGCAATGTGTCAAGTAGAGCGGCCCATAAACACTAAAACATGGTACGATCGTGTGCGGAGTGGTACGAGTACCAATTTTTTGGTCTCACCAACATCAGATTTGGTCTCACTAAATATCAAAGCTAGTTTGACTTTTGTGGATGTTTATGAGCGGGGCTTTGTGTTGCTGATACCATATTTGAGTGTCTGCGTGCTAGTTTGTCAACATTTGGAATAAAATGTATAAAAAAAACTGACTGACTTGACAAATGGAGAAGATGTGTTAAGTGAATTGGTTTCATCGTCTGCGGGTTTTCAGCGGGCCGTAGACACTCGAACATGGTACAAGTGAACTTGATACGCGAACCAGGCTTGAGTTGATTTTCCATATCTGCGGGCTTGTTCGAGTACCCATTTCGTGGTTTGAGTAAACCAAAAATTTGGTTTCACCAAAATCAAAAGTACTTTGATATTTTTCAATGTTCGAGGGCGGGGCTACGTGTTCGTCGAACCAAGTTCGAGTGTCTGCGGAGTAGTTTACTAGTTTATTTACTCGACGACTTCATTTAGTTTGCATTTGAGCCTTGGTGTAGTGTGACCTGTGACGTGCAGTATATAAAAAAAAATTACAAAATAAAATGTTTCAATGCGACGGTATTACCCAAAAATCTAGCCGAAATGATTTTTAGAAATTTAAGGTCTTCATAGCTTTGACCTGAAGCCAGAAATCGCAAAATTCCCGATAGCCTTTCGCGTGGGGAGATAGCTTTGTGCATCCAAGTATCTTGTTTAATTATAAAATGAGTCACCTTGGCTAGCAAATAGTTAGATATAAGCATCACTATACGCAGAAAATTTTTGTAATCATCAGAAGAAGAAAACTCCAGTTCTCTTAATAATTGCGTATGAGTAAATGTTTCCCTTTGTTTTAACCATTCTTTTGTACAAATTATTTTCTTTTTACGTTGTGGCCAAAGTTCCTCCCCTTCATTCTCTAACAACTCACTCAAAATCATGATTTTAAACAATTTTCTTTTTTAATAAAAAGTGGAACTTTGCACTTTCACGAATCAACTAAAAATAATCATGAATTATGATGATGGTGCATACTGCATAATGTGAAGACGTCAGAAAAAATGAGGCTCAAGCAAATTGGTCTCACTGTCTGCGGGGTTTACTCAAACCAAGTTCACTCGCAACATGTTCGAGTGTCTACGGCCCGCTTAAGGCTAGTACGGTGCTCGTGCTAAACTAAATTTTCTATACAAAATTTGTCATTGCTAAGCGTAAAGATAAAATTCCGCTTGGATATTTATCTGAGTGTACGGTGCTCATGCTAAAATGCTCTTTAAATAGGTAGTCGCATAGGATATGTCTCCACAGAATTTTAGCCAGCCATTTAATGTCCGGGACTTTTATTTAGCGGCGGAATTTTGACGTTTTCAATTTAAGTAGAAATTTAAAACAAAAATTAATTGTTCGGTTTGGATTTTTCGAGGATTTTTGTGAAATGAGGAAAATAAGTAAAGTAAGTTTGTTTATTTAAGCACGAGTATGAAAATGAAAAGGCAATGTCGGGGAAGTCAAAGAAAAAATTTAAATATTCTTAGGACTCAGGAGCACACAGAAAAAAGGTTTATGACAAAGGTGGATTTATCAATTTCTACAACCAACTCTATAAACAAAATTTATCTGGTATTTATCTTCGATTTTCATTTGAAGTTTTGGGGACCGGTGGAGATTAATAGTTTAGCGCGAGCACCGTACCAGCCTTTAGTTTATAATTGCATTGTTGTGATTTGTGAACTTGCGTGTATTTTAATTAAATCTATATATAAAGGGTTTTTCATTAAGCGTATCTTTACTTCTAAATTGAATAAAAAAAAGTTATGTGTGAGATATGACAGGAACCTTATTGCGGATTTAAGTACATTCAATACCATTATGAATTAAAAACGATATCATTCAAATGGCTTCCGCAGTCCGTGTCCTCCAATTAAGGCCACAAAAAGTCAGTTATCATGAGCCGATACCGTTCGCCATTGACAGTCACCGTCTAGCTATTCTCGTTTTGGAAGATATTTGGCCCAATAACGCCGCCTGACCAAAGTCCACATCAAACCGTAAGTTTCTCCGTATGCGATGGAGGCGCTTGATACTGCTGAAGATTATTATCAAATACGACAATTTTACTTGGTCACGAAGCCGTTCAACCAAAAATGCGCTTCATCACTGAAGATGATTTTTTCGCCAAAATTTGGATCTGTTTCCAATTGCTCCAGAGCCCAATCGGCAAATGTACGACGAGATTGGTGATCTTGGGGCTTCAGTTTTTGTGTTAATATTGTCTTATCCGGATGCATGCACAAATCTTTTTGAAAAATTCGCTAAGTTGAGGTCGCAAAATGGCCAACTCCTTGTGCACGACGAGAAACCGAGATATTTGAGTCTTCAGTCGCACTTCGGCAGCTATATTCTCGCTTGACCGCGCGAACTGCTTTCCTCGAATTTCGCGATAATTCGTTCAATTGCTCGCTCGGTTGGATGATCATTTCGGCCATAATAAATCTTGGAGCTAATTCGTCTGCTTAGAAATAAATTATCATTCAAATGATCTGCAATATCTATATCGTAAATTGTATACAGTTTCTCCTCCGGCAAATTTATAAGTAATACACAGTTGGCATTTTCAAGCAGAGAACAGTGGGAGAAATATCTAAGGACTCCAAGTCCATCTAATACCGATGGGTCAAAAATGGGCACACATAGGTACAGGATCGATAGGTACATATGACTCCCAGACCACAGCAGCGTTTTCCAAGCGGAGGTTCTAGTAGTGACAAAAATTGGTGTCAATAATGACATTTTCGCAAGAGGATATCACAATTTATATTAACAGCCAGGCGGCCATAAAAGTAATAACTGCTACACAAATAATTCTGTACAGTGTTGCCGAGAAGAAATAAAGGATCTTGGCATGCAGCACAATGTAAAACTCTGTCTCTGGTTACAGCTGGATACCAGCCATGAAGCAGCAGATAAATTAGCCAGAAAAGGCTCAACCCTAGACAGAGAGCAAGCAGATGGAATAGTTAAATCTCTACTCTGTAACCTTAAGGGCAAAATTGAGCAACGATCATTAATTGAAGCAAATTACAGGTGGAAATTACTGACCACTTCCAGAAGGCTGTGGCCAGAATATGACAATACAAGAACCAGAAAACTCCTACAAAAAGACAGGAAGTCGCTATCAATGCTGATAGGAGTGCTAACTGGCAACAACATGTTAAGATACCGCATGAAAAAACGACGTTGGTTATGAGGACACAGCCATTTTCTCTCTTATTGCCCAAACCACTGCCAACTGAGAGATAGAACCCTGGGCAAATTCTTCTTCGAACAGTTCGACGAGCTATCGTATGGATCACCATCGGACCTACTTGAATTTGCTAGAGCGTTCGAACGGTACTAAAACATTAATAGCAGGGGTGAAAACATACTATGGGTATCACAATGGGTCCACATGGACAAAAGTTTGATGAGGATGTAACCATTCTCATCATCCACAGTTTCCTTGTTACAGGTAACGAACTTTGCTAACAGGTTAAGTCAAAGAATACGCGCATTTCTACTCAATCCTAATTCCCGAAAAGAATCTAAAAGAATATTTTTCAAACTACCACTGTGAAGCAAACAAACCAAATTCACACCGTTATCAAAAGCTATGTTACAACCCACTGAATGACAATTTTTATTATTATGTGGTGACCGAATTTCTTTAGCAGAGTCCTTATCAAACTCACAACCTTTGACATTTTATCTTCCTTTTCCTCGTTCGAGTTCCTGCCATATTTGAAGAACTCAAATTAACCATAAATCTTTCAAGAACGCAATCAAACATTAAATTGTAACTCTTAATCAAAAGACGACCTTCTTCAAATCCAATATCCTTCAGAAAGAAGTCTCAATCAATATCCATACTCGTATAATCCTCAGAGGAGAATCACCGCCAATGATTTTCATGATTATTATTACGTTGTAAGCGATGAGTTGTTATACACTCATCATTGTGTAATCTTTTCAAATCAAGAATTAATGACACAGTGAGACTTCTCATAAACAAATATCCTTAGTTCAAGGCCAAAGTAATAACTCAAACCGATAAGGGATGCCAATGTGCTAGTAAGGTGGTATTTTTCAGACCTCTCCTCCTCGCCCAAACATTGCAAAGATGTTTTTGATTAGTTGGCAGAGGATATAGTCTCATTTTATTTAATGTATCTAATAACGAGTTTTTATGTGTATGAGTCTTTGTCACAGGAAATAGATACTAGAGACTGTCACTGTCGTAATGTACCATGCCAGTTATATATTGAACAGGTACGATTTTATCTTTTTCACGTAGATACTCGTACTGCCTTGCGTTTGATTGTGACTTTTATCTTCTTGCTGTCGCACCCGAAGTATCTATTGCTCATGGGTTCGATTGCTTAAGTACCTCATATGTGTCATTCTACTTTCTGTTTGAGTGTGAAGGTAGATAAGAAGAAGTGGTGGTTTCGTTAAATGAAAACCATAGCGCAAACGAGGGAGCCGATTTGATACTTCAGCCTCCTGTGACCCATTTGTTCGGATGTAGTTTGAGATATTTATATCCACCCTGTTGAGTTTAAGAAAAGGATTAGTTCTCCAATTTTTTTCAATGATATCTCTTAAAGGTCGTCGAAGACAGGTCTGCCCAGTATGCGTTGGTTAGCTCTCTGTAGAGCCACATATTTGCACTTAAAATGGGTAAGCGACTCTTTTTCATTTTCGTCATTGCCGCTTCGGCAGAAATTGTTGTGAGGGTCGCTAGTTTGGCCACATAGTCCCCTTTTGGCCAGTGGCCTGTACTTACTGCCAGTAATCTTGCAATGTCTACGCGAGTTCTTTGTACCAGCTCATATCTCATATCTTTCTGGATATGACACTAGTTCACCTTAGACTGGATAGTTTTAAGAAGTGTGAGAGTGTAATTAACAGCACTTCCTATAGGAATGTGAACACATTCTACTAGTGAGCTGTTCTTCGGCTAGTTCATCGGTTTGTTCTTTTCCTTCTATGGCACTACGTCCTGGAACCCAGAGTAGAGTAACTTTGAGTGTGTAACTCTGTATAGAAAAAAGTAGTACATTTTTCATCGGAGAAAAAAAGACCTTCTTCTGGAAGTCCTGGTTCTTCTCATTTAGAATAAATAGATTCAACCAGTGGAAAAGTATTTAAACATGCGATAGCAATGTAAATGGATGAACCCCGCACTGACTTCGTTTATTCCTTAATGACTCCACGACATAGACCCCAAGTTGTAGAGTCCAAACGTCAGCGAATGGCATCTGAACTCAACTTGTTTCATGAAAGCTATGATTTGCAGAGGTTCAAAGTAAACGCGCATCGTTACCTTACTCTTTTTCCCATCACTTCTAATCCTTAAATTTCCCCATACCCCTTCCCTTTGCTCCATCACTGGGTTTTATAACTTTAAAAGACAAAGTCTTAAGTGGTGTAGAACATTTAAAAAAAAAAACTGACCATAAATGCAGGAACAGGCGGTGGTGGTTAGTGCGATTAACTACTACGCATGCTGCTCGGGTTCAATCCCAGCCCGGGTCTAACACCTAAGAAAGTTTTTCACGGTTGGCACCTCTTCGAATGTCTGACAAGCAATCAAAGACTATCATTTGTCATGAGAAGCCTCTCAACTCGCCGTTCGAAGTCGGCAAAAAACTGTAGGTCCCTTCCATTCGTAGAAAAAAGTAAGACGGACACACAAATGGTTGCGAGAAGCAAGGCTTGGTTCTGTATAGGACCGCTAACGCCGTATATTCATTAGGCTATACAATACGTTGGGCAGCCAATCTGGCAAAATAAATGATGCAGAGATTCTAGTTTTGGTAAGTACTTTCAGGGTCAATGCTAAAATCTTAGGCCCGAGATTAGTGGTTGCACTGTGTAACTAAACACACCGGTGCGATAGATAGTGATGGAAGTTTTATCGGTTTTGTTTATGTCTTTTTTTTACGTTTTCAAGAGAAAGAATTATGTGAAAGTGAAAGTGCACAACTTACACTTTACAACAAACCAACTACATATTTTTTCCTATTTCACATAATTCTTTCTCTTAATGAACTCACAATAAGTCAATACACTTGAGATCATTTACCCTTGCGATAGGGTTACCAGATTGAAAACGACGAAAAGGGGGACATCGCGAGACAAAATATGTTTTCAAAAATATAACACCAGCGTAAAAAAAATTAAGTATAAAATTTAAAGCAAATTAAACATGTCGCATATTCAGGACCTTCTTTGCTTTTAGTTAACCACTCGAAACACTTTCCCCAGCACTGATTATATGCACACTGTCTTTTTTTTCGCTTTTTCAGACATTTTAGGTACTATTAAATGCAAACGAAAATAATTTGTAAATAGCTTGTAAACAAAAACTGACAAAGGACAGATAGCAGAACAAATCATAAACTCACAGATGAAGGAAACATTTTACTTAATAAGGGGGACAGAGGTTTATATAGGGGGGACAAACAGCATTTTGGTATGAAAAAGGGGGACTGTTCCCCCTAAAGGAGGACGTCTGGTAACCCTACCTTGCGATCAGTGTCGCAACTTCCTCTTGTCCCACTTTAACTTCCTTCTATATTGCTTACTTAGCTATGTCAAATAAACTCTTTTGACCTAAGTAAACATTGCCCAACTCTTGAACAACGAACCCAAACCAACGAAGTCAAAATGCTGATATCACATTTCTTCGCAATGGCATTGCATTTCGATACTGCAGCGTAATAATTCATTAATTCGTAAGTGGGTTATTCTTACTTTTCTTTCTTTTTCTCTTCGTTCGATATTCTTGGATAGGTCAAGCATATGAACGTAGAACATTATGAGGCGAGATTGATTCATTCTATTACGGGATCCCAGATCGATCGGCTGCGTACAAAGCGATTCTATTTCGGGACTCCAGATCGGTCGGCTGCGTGTAAACAGCCCAAATAAAACTTTAATTCTATTTCTTAATAATTTCATACTACATCCAATTACAAATAAAAATTCTTTCAAAATCTAAATCGTACTAGATCCTAAATACAAACAAAAGTAACAAAACTGTGTTTTATAAATCTTAATCATATTAGATCATAATTATAAAATTAAGTTACAAAACAGTGCTGCATAAAGTTAATTTCATTTCTGTTAATTAAAATAAATCGGAAACTTTAATTTAAATAAACTAGAAATTAAGACTGTAAATTATGTCGATTTCGATTGGGCAAAAAAATCACTTTTTTTCTTGATCTCGAGCAATTTTTATCGCTCTAGTACAATTTTCATTTTCCAACCGACCAAAAAAGCTTTTTTTTTTTGCTCTAGATCAATTGTTGTGAATCTCGGATTCAGCTCGAGATTTACACCTACTTGCACTTACACCAGCAGATTTTATATGAAATGTCAACGCAGTACATCAAAATAAATATCAATCAACAAAAATAATTATCAGAAACTGTGTAGAATATTTAGAAAATAAAAAGAAAGTGTTTTAAAATTGTATTAATTATTTTTCTGTTTCTTATTTATTTTCTTTTACGAACAAGGTGTGAAATGTCACACTAATACAATTGCAGAAAAACAGATCAATCTCGTTTGTTTTCCAACCAACACGAAAAATCTGAAATCTGAGAGCAAAATCTGAAAAGCCCAATCGAAAACGACATTAGTTATAAGTGAAATAAATATCTTAACATAACTTCTGTGTTTGTGTTTTCCTTTGAACCAAAAAACCATATACGCTAAAACAGGTAACAACCCAACTGAGAGTAGTACCTCTCAGTATAAAAGACAAAAAGTACAACAGTTTTAAAACATTTTCCTTATCCATTTTTAATATTTACTTACATTCAAGACAAATATGCCTAATTTAACACCTTATCAGAAAAATCTCAATACTCGTATCAAAGCCGTCCAGCGAAGCTTCATTCGTTTCGCAGTGAAAGGTCGTCCCTGGGACGATCCTTTTAACATCCCTTGATATTTGCATCGGATAAAACTGTTGCGAATGGCTCAAAGACAGGTCAATAATGATATACATACATAATTTGTATGCATCAACTGATCTCAGATCTGATCTCATGTTGCCTTGCCACTAACAGCAGCACTAAATGATGAACCTATTGACGCATTGTTTGCCTTGGCAAATCTCTATTTGTGGTGGTTGCTGTTATTAAACACATCATGACACAGATCTGATAGTGTTTTTGTTTTTTATGCACAACAACCAGGCCCCTTCAAATACGGTTCTAAATACATACTTCCCCAAAGCTCGGGATCGCTCTTTGTAAATGAATAACTCGATGTTTTATCACTGCAGGACATTCGTAATAATATTCTGTTGTCTCTTCCTCTTCACAGAAGACTCGACAGGAATCGTCTTCTTAAAGTGTTAACTACGTACCCAAGACTAGTCAACTAATAAGAAAGTAAATAATCCTCCTCCATACATGTACGAGTAGATATCCCCACACACTGTTATTTCGTATATACCATCAAAATAACATAACGTCGTTGACCACCTAATTTGTTCAAAATTACTTTTTTATTCATCCTCCGATAATCAAGTAATTTCAGATTCTCTAAAAGGAAAATGTCAACGCAAAAGATAAAAAATAAAAAAAAACAAAAGGACACCTTAAAACCCATGATTCAATCCCAAATGAAGTCTATAAACTTTCACCATGCTTCATTAGTAGCAATTCATTAAAAAAAAGCAATAAATTCAATGAATCTCTCCACTGCACACCCACCACCAGGACCAGTGCTAGTCCATTAATTTACTTTTATTCCATTTTCCATTCCTCTGGCATTTTTTTGCCAACTTAGGTACCTACACCTAGTGACGATACGAGTATGAGTATTATTTATTTTTATTTTTTTTTTTTTTTTTTTATTAACAGCTATTAAGATAATTTTGTTAATAATGCAAATACGGCGAATTAATTTGATTACGTTGCAGGAATTAATTTAATTTCTGAAAATCATGATTAAGCCTACACACACGATATTAATGGTATTTTCTAGTAATAAAGCAAATGAAGGACATTTGAATCCCTATCCTTGAAATGCTAAAAATAAACACTCTCTCATCTCCCGTCAAAAACAAAATGTAATTAAATCAAAATCCTTTTTGCGAAAAAGGATTCATGAATTCGACCATTTTCTTAGCTACATGTTGATAGACATTCACTATTTTCAGGCACATAATTTTGTGATGGGGGTTCGACCATAACCTCTAAAAACAGACGAAGCTTTAAACGTGAAAAGGGCTGTTGTAAATGTTTGTCTCGTTACTAAGCTTTAATGATTTCCTTTTGTGTATTTGCGCTACTATGTCCAAGGACGCACGTGTTTTATTTTATTTCATTTTATGTTAAGCTAGCAGAAATTTACCTACCTACTTTCGTCGTTTGGCATCATCTTTAATGAGGGATGAACATCATAGATCGCACCCCAGAGTAGGCATAAATGTACCCAAATGTTTGTATACGAATAGCACGTTTCCCTATAATGGTAACCTTTTTGAGTCTGTTATACGCTCATCTGTCCTGCTAATGATGATTGAGCGGTACACGTTTCATGTGATGTTAACACCTCTTTCGAGAAGTTCCGAGTGTATATGTACATATATACCATATTCCAAATTACATCACGTGAAGCTTATTTATTCGGGTAATTTATGGATGCGAATAACATAATTGGATGATGAATATTGTTATTTTGTTTTGTTGCTCCTAACTTCCATGTTAGTATGGTAATTTGAATAGATTCTAATATAAGAATTGTCAACTCGTAAATAAAAAGTCTGAATAGAAATTGCAAAGATGGGGGGTGATCACGGTGAGCTTCCCTCCTTTTTCATCTTGCAAAACGAGGTAAGGACGGAAATCGGGATAAAAAAAGAGTGGGAACTAAAACCAAACAAAAATAATCCGGTCTACTGCAAATCGTACTTGTACTACCAGTTATTTTTACATATGTAATAGTTTTACCATAAAATATTATAATAATAAAAAAAAAAAACAAGCGTGCATCAGATTTCATTCTTTGTCTCGTTATTCGTTGAATTGTATTAAATGCATGGAGTTTTGGAATTTGTCTCTGTCTGTACACAAATTAAATTTTTCTCTCTGTAGTAAAAGTAAAGACACCTATATTATAATGTATAGAAAACTATCAAGGCTCCTTTATGTGCATAAAATCAATGGTTTAAGTATAAGCTCAATGCTATTTTTTGGGGCATATTTCTAGGATCACCTATTAAATTTTTACTCTCTCATTTCCCTATACGTATCCACTTTTTTTTTATTGGGATGGGTTACGTCCTTTCTGGATCTGTAAACAGTCGAACGTAGAGCAGTCCTGATAATTTTGGTTCAATCTACAATTTATTCTCAATGTTTATGATTTTATTCAGATTTTTCTGAGCGATATTTTTAGAGATAATCTTTTAACGTGTTAAAAAAAATATTTCATACATTTTTGAATTCATACTCTAACGAGCTTTCATTTGACATTCCACAGGATAACCTCAAAATATATTTTCTTACAACATCCCATTTATCCCCCAAAGTTGAAATTCAAATTTTTAAGTCCAGGTCTGTATTTGGACCACTAATTGCTACAACTGTTCCAAATTTCAATAGTCTACGTCAAATGGTCTCTGAAAAAAGGACCTGCCATCAAGCGCCTTTTCGTACAGCGTCAGTGAATTTAATCTATAAATTGAAATGTCTCAGGCATTTTAGTGATGTTAAGACTCCAACGTTTGTTCATCTAGCATGGTCAACTAAAAATATCGCCGCCGTAGCTGAGAGTTTGACTGGAAACCCAGTTGTATCCATTTCAAGACGATTACAGGAATTGGGCCTATCCGCAACTATTTTGCACCACATTTTGCATAAAGATGTTGGCCTACATGCTTACAAGATCCAGTTGACATAAAAATTAAGCCAGCAGACTACGCACGATGCCGTACCTTCGCTGATTGGGTGCTGAAAATTGTTCTGTGTGATGAGGCTTATTTTCATTTACGTAAACAAACAAAACTGTCGCACCTGGCTCCGAAAACCCAACAGAAGTAGTGAAACAACCTCTCTCCATCCTCAACGAGTACCAGTTTGGTACCGATTTTGTTTTGGCGGTGTCATCGGGCCATCAGTTTTTCGAACATGATGCTGATGCAAGCGTTTTAGTAAATGTTGATTGATTTTTTTTTGCCTGAAATTGATGCTTTGGACATGGATGACGTTTATTAAATAAACTTTATTTTCAGCAGGACAATGCCACTTGACACACAACTGGTAAAACAACTGCTCTATTCTGTGATAAGTTTCCAAGGCGTTTGATTTTCTGAAATAATACCAGAAGCCTGCGAAGTGGTCAGTAGTGGCCACTTGACCGACAACAACTTCCATATATGTATAATGATAAAGACATATGTACATATGTGTATTCGATCAATAAAATGTGTTGCACTTTTTCCGCCGCGAATTATTGATTTAAACAAAACAAACAAAAAGAAAACCGAGCTGCGCCCGCCTGCAGCAGAACAAAATCGCGAAATGTCACTTGGCTGGGTGGAGGAGAAAGTGCAACCACAGCTGACTGGAAGCTGTTGCGCCGGCCGCTCAGCTGGGGTGGGTTCGACGACGTGTACACTGGGGCAAAAATTTTAACAACCGATTACGAGGTAAATGGGCGCCACCCAATTTTTGAATAAAAGGGATATTGGGAAACCTTTTGAAGAGAAAGAAGAGAAGCTGAAAGTGCAATAGTAATGAAACAAAGTAGAAATTGAGTTATTTTTTTTTTTTTGCACCACGTTATAAACCAATGGTCGATTTATTTAAAAAGAAATAGAAAATTAAATTAGGATCGAGTAAGGTTAAAATTAGGATGGGGCTGGAAAAAATCCACCGGGCGGGGTGGATGAAAAAAACCAACCCGTGACAACGAACAAAAAAAAAAATCGCCGTTGAAAATGGCCCGCTACCGTACGGTCCCGAACTATTAATATCTATCGAAAGGGTCGCGTGTCCCGCAATTCCCTGGGATTTTTACGTACAAAAGCCTATCGGAGTCAATTTTCTTCCAAACTATCCTACCAACGAATTTCACAAAAATATAATACCACTCTACTTATCTGTTCTGTCTGATTCCTTTTTCTTTTTCTTGGGTAAGTATCCCTTCCTGACACTCTTTATTTCCCACTCAGGTGTATCCTTCTTCCACGGTTTCACTACTTTAAATTTCTTTCTGGTACTTTTTCTATACTTCAAAAAAATTTCTAAACTCCTGATTTGTCCTTTTCTTTGTTTGAGCGCTCTTTTTATCTTCCTCTCTCTCAACACAAACTTCACTGCACATCGGCCAACCAAGAAGTGTCGTGGCCATTCCAGTGGGTTCCTTTGTCCACCTCGGACACAAAGAATCCCACCCACTTGCACTCACACATTCACACATTCAGCCACAGTGGGATCCATTTGCGGCTTATCAAGCGGTATTCTGCTCTTTGGCTAGAATACGCCACCGTTTTTCGTTCCCCACTGTGCTCTCTCACGCATTGCATCCATACTGGAATTCGCAGCACATTGGGACATTTCCAGTGCCTGCGAATTCTATGATTGAGTTCAGCGATTTTATTTCGCTGACTTTTCGGAGTAAAAAAAAAGCGCTCAATTAAAAAAAGGAAAAGCATTTTGGGCTTTCTCCCAATTACTTTGATTTTACTGACTTACTTTTAATTTACTTTTTGGACCGATCGCAGAAGAAGTTCACTACCTCCGAGAAAAAAAAAAGAATCAGTACTTTTAATTTTAAATTAGTACGCGCACTACTCCGGTGGACTTTTGTGCAGATTTGGGGATTGAGGGACCTACGCCTAGCGTGCCATTTTATACAAAATGATTTACGTTATGTTGGGCCCTCGGCCATTGTTGATCGTTTGTTATAGTCTCGTCTCGTCTCATTCTTTGTGATGTGTTGGGGTGGAGACCAATCCGTCTCGTTTATGTTTGCTTATGTTTATTGTTGTTTGGTATGAATTATTGTGTTGGTGCATATTTTGGTTTGTTTTCGGTGGAGACTCATCCGTCTCATTAGCGTTTTGTCGGCTTATTGTTTTTTTTTTTCCTGTTTCAGCTCGTTTACTGGTGTTTTGTGAAGGACCGCCTGTCGCTTCTGAGACCGCCCGTCTCCTCTTCTTAGACAGTCAGTCTTTTGGGTACTTGAGACCTTCTGTCTCTTTTCGGGGAACCTGTTTTGGTGCCAATTCAATACATTAGGAAAGTGGGCCTATGGCTGATGGGACCATGGCTGCCCTCCACCTTCCTAGAATATTGACGAGGCACGGGGAAGTACAAAGGTTAGTGGGGAGAGGAGAGAAAGCAGAGGATGCATTTTGTTGCAGTAAAATTTACCGCAACAAACCCCACCCTTACCTCGAAGGGAAATGAACTTGCGGTTATGAAAAAAACCGTAAGCTATTTCCAAGGCTCTGCTAGGGTCACCGCACACCAAGGGGAGAGATTTTCCATCAAGGCCAACCTGCCAGTCTATTTGTAAAAGTAAAAAAAAGGAAGAAAAAAAAATGTTACTCTACTGGGACTTATAGACTTAGTTCTCGTCGTTATGCGACTTAAGGTCCTTCGCGTGCCACGTACCGCGATCTTTACCGTTCTCATCTTCGAGAACATACGTCCAAGGGGACACTCGTTTACGAATACGGAAGGGACCAACAAACTTAGGAGCCAGTTTAGCTGCATAGAAATTAGCGGCATCTGACAACGCGAAATTTCTACGCCATACTAACTCGTTCGGGAGATATTGAACATCTCTCCGTCGGAGGTTGTAGGCTTTCGCGGACCTCTTGGTTGCCGCTTCTAGCTTCCTAGCTATTTCTTCCCTAAGCTTCCTAAACTGTTCTCCTACTCCTACAAAATCCTGGTCCCTATCAGATGATTGCTCACTCAACGTCACCTGACTGCTTGCGTGAGTAATCATTTCCCTACCAAAGTTCGCGTAATACGGCGAAATTCCTAACACCTCGTGCTGGGCTGTGCGTATGGCACATGCTACTTTCGCCAGCTGTGAATCCCAACCACGATGGTTTTCCGAAACATAAGCCCTCAACGTAGTCTTTATAATTTGGTTAATTCGTTCCGCCGGATTCGCTTGCGGGTGGTAATGCGCTGTGTATCGCAGCGTAGAACCGTAACCCTCGCACAGAGTTTTCAACTCCTTACTCTTAAATTGTGGCCCGTTGTCACACACCACAAATTTAGGAACCCCGAACAGCAGAAAAACATTATCCTCTAGTTCCTTACAAACCGTTTTAGCAGTAGCCGACCTCAAAGAGAAAAGTAATGGGAATTTAGTGAAATAATCAACGACCGTCAGAATATAGACAAACCCCTTTGTGGACTTCGGAAGTGGACCGACAAGATCTACACAAACCATTTCCCAAGGCCTAAAATTTCCTACCCTCTCCGTCATCAGACCAGCTGGCTTCTCGTTCACTGGCTTCACTTGTTGGCAAACTTTACAATTCCTAACATACCTAGTTATATCGGCCCTCATCTTTGGCCAATAGTATTTAGATCCTACTCTAGCAAAAGTTTTCCTTACTCCCATGTGCCCCGCTAATGGATTATCGTGGCACTCCTGTAAAACCCCTGCTCTATCTGCTTTACCTACGACTAACTTCCATTCATCGTTGTTTTCGAGGACTACAACATGATTCGATTTTACGAATTTAAAAAGTCGACCATTTTCTACTCTCCACGCCGGATAGTCTAATGGTTTTGACTCGACTTCTGAGATCATTTTTAACACCCACGGGTCTAAATCCACACCTGAGATCTCGGCCACTACCGGAACTCCTCGTGATAACATGTCTGGAACTACATGTTCTTTACCCTTGCGATGGATGATCTCAAAATCAAATTGTTGCATCCTCACGGCCCAACGAGCTAATCTACCCTGCGGATCCTTAATATTACTCAACCACACCAAAGAATAATGATCTGTCACGACCGTAAAATGAACACCTTCAATGTACGGCCGCAACTTTTCTACTGCCCATATGACAGCCAAGCACTCTTTCTCCGTGGTTGAGTAATTCCTCTCACACGTATTTAAAGACCTACTCAGGTAGCACACTACCTTTTCCCCACCCTCTAACTTCTGCGAAAGTACGGCCCCAATACCATAGTCCGACGCGTCTGTCTGAATCACAAACGGTTGTTGGAAATCCGGACATGTCAGAATTGGTGCCGTAACCAGACACTCTTTCGCTTTCCTAAAACTCTCCTCACATTCCTCTGACCAAATAAATTTCCTACTCTTCTTTAACAGATCTGTTAAAGGCCTAACTAACGTTGCAAAGTTTGGTACAAAACGTCTATACCACGAAATTGTCCCTACAAAACTCCTAACTTCTTTAACATTTTTCGGTGCTGGGATCCTAACCATACTTTCTACTTTCTCTGGATCTACATGCAACCCGTTACGATCTACAACATACCCTAGAAATTTCAAAGACGGCCTACAAAAGCTACATTTTTCGCGACTAACTTTTAACCCTGCCTCACACAATCGTTTAAAAACCTCTTCCAGTATCTCCAGGTGTTTCGAGAAAGAGTTTGTGACGATGATGATATCGTCTAAGTACACAAAGACATGTGGCTCGAGATCGGCACCTAAGACGCTGTCGATAAATCTTTGCCACGTAGCCGGAGCATTGTGTAAGCCAAAGGGCATTCTCTTAAACTGGAAAAGGCCTCTGTTCGGAACCGTGAAAGCTGTGAGCGGGCGAGATTCCTTTTCCATCGGAATCTGCCAATAGGCCGACTTGATATCCAAAGACGAAAGATACTTTGCGTCTCGTAGCTTATCCAAAGTGGATGAAATGTAGGGTAATGGGTATGCATCCCTAGCTGTAACCTTATTCAATTTCCTATAGTCAACGCAGAACCTATAGGAACCATCTTTCTTTTTAATAAGGACTATCGGAGACGCCCACGGGCTACTCGACTTTTCTATTACCCCCGCTTCTAGCATCTCCTTAAGCTCCTTATCAATATGTTCCTGCATTGCCGGCGACACCGGATAATACCTCTGCTTTATAGGTTCTGCGGACGCCCTAATCTTGTGTTCTACCAATCGTGTAACACCTAAGCCCTCTGGCATAGATTTGAAAACACCTTCAACTAAGGTTTCTAAAGCCTTAGTGTCTTTGTCATCCAACTCAGATTTATCCGCAATTGCGGTAATCGAAGCCACTACTTCTTGGTTCGAAAACCTCCACATGCCTGATCGTAAATCCGGGACGATTCCCGTAAGTGCCCAAAAATCTGCACCAAGGATCATGACATGTGGTAACGTTGGGATGACTAGACACTCTAAAAATACCGACTTGTCCTTAACTATGACTGGTAGAGACACAACCCCCAAAACTCCTATTCCAGCACCATCTGCTAACGCTACTGATTTAATACTACTTTTACCTAAAACTAATCCTAACTCTTTTAAAACCTTCCACCCGTCCCTACATACAATAGTGCGTGAAGCGCCAGAATCTAATAAACCTAACAACTTAATCCCATAAACACTAATCCCTAAATATGGACGTCTATCCTCACCGTTTGCCTCCAAAGTGAAACCTAACCGAACTGTTTTTGTCGCCAACTGGTCACCAGCAGGCGACCTAACTAATTGCGACGGCCCTCTTGTCCTGCTGGCCCAAGAGTCCGTTGCGCGTTTCCCGAACAACGCCTACAACTCCTACGACTAACCCCTACCGTACCACAACCAAAACAACGCCTAGGAGCGGAACAACTGTTGGCAAAATGACCGCCTTCCCCACAGTTAAAACAACGAACACTCCTATCAGGTTGCACGTCCCTCGACACGACGGCAACTCTGGGTTCCTCTACGGCGACGTAAGCCAAGTCAGGCTCGAGCAGGTACCGACTTCGATTGCTAGGAGGTGGAGCAAATGTGTCCACATTTGCTCGGACTGTCTCCAATCTCCTTCCCAACGCCACGAGATCGTTGACCGACTTAGGGTCGGCCAAACCCAGCTGCGTTTGGTAAAAAGGTGCCAGATTCTTTTGGAGGATAGCTAACTTCCGCCTCTCCATTAAAGGTTCTGACAACCTTCGAAACATGTTTCGCATTGTCGCAACGTAGACCCCGATGGTCTCTTCCCTCCCCTGCGTACGTCTCCTAATTTCATCCATAAGCAAATCGTCATAGTTGGGTGGTAAAAACTCCAACTTTAACTCCCTAACCAATTCCTGCCAAGTCCCTACGTTTTCCCTAATCGCCCTATACCAAATGAGTGCCTTCCCAGTAAAAAGATCGACGGCTGACCTATAAAGATGGGCTTCCGAAACGCCCCTCGCCTCGCGAAGCTCCTCAACACGTTCAAGGAACGAGTTTACTGATGAACCACATCGTTCACCAGTATACTTCACGTTCCATCTTTCAATGCGTTCGGTGCATCGCTCGTGATTTTGAGCTGCCTCAGCCCGAACTCCTAATGTAGGTTCGGTTGAACCCCTCTCCACCATCCTTGGTGGAGCAATTGCCACTGCCGCTGATGTGCTTGCTTTATCTTGCGGCAAGTCTTCTGAGTCTTCTTCCTCCTGTCCCTGTTCTTCCGTATCTGTTAATGTTCCTAAAAGTAAAATCAAATGATTTCGAATCCTCATCTTTTCCGCTATGTCCTCCTTCTCTAAAGCTGGTGCCCTATCTATCCTACCCATCGCCCACTCAATCTTGGTAAGGATCTTCAAGTACTCCGACGACTTCGGGTCACTTGGCGGATTCTTAAGAAGAGGGCCTATCTCTATTATTTTCTTGTTGACGGCGTCGCGATCCTCCGCAAACGAAAAAGGGTAGCTTTGGTTTAAACCAATCGACCCCCTTCGTTCAAGGACTCGCGTCGCCCTCAACGATTTCCTCATCACCTCCACGGTAGCGACTTGAAGCCCTCGAGCTTCCATCTCATACGCTAACTCGTCGTGGGATAGCCTATTTATCTCCATATTAACAACACAAAAAAATTTACCAACAATCTTACTAAATTGAAATGAAACTAAAGCGTATGCTAAAGCGTAATTAAGTTGTAGCTCGAAACCCCACGAGTTAAAAAAACGAGAAAGATATTTAACCTGAACAAATGAAACAAATGAAACAAAAGCAGATTGACCAGAAAAATTCAAAGAAAACGTAATTTATTTACGAAGTGAGACCCACGAAAATAAGAAATATAAAATGTATTTTAATATAAAATAATAATAAAAACAACTAAAGTGTGTATTTAAAGAAATCAGAAGAATGACCTTTTCTTGTAGATTGCGCACACACACAAATAAAAACACCGACCCAAAAGGTTTTGTACCCCAGTATCGCACCGACCCGAAAAAAATGTTTGCAAACCCTGACCCGAACTGACAATCGAAATCAATAAACAAAAAAACAAAACAACCGCTAAAATTATGCCACAGAAAAAAAGCGAAAATCCCGTATGCTTTTTAAATATGTATGTATGTAGATATATGTAAGAATATGTAAAAATATGTATACATATATGAAAACCACAAAATATAATGTAATATGCACAAAATTTTGTTATATGAGTATATCGTATTGACTGTACAGTGTACACGAAAGAAAAAACCAGGGTACTACAGAAAAATAAAAACACCTACTTGAGAATCCGATAATGCAAACCACGAAGACAATCCAAACGAAAGAATCCAATGGTAATAATCCTGTTGTATTTTTGTTCCTTTCGGCTCACTGTCCACTAATTGATGCACTTCTAAAAAAGAAAGAAGAAAAGTAAACGAACTAGACTAAAAACACAAAACTTCCCTAACTTCAGACACAATGCACAAAGATCACCAATAACGAGACAGATGTTCCACTTTACACCGTCAAAGGGTTAAACAGAAATTCCAAGAATTTTATATTAATAATAAAAAGACGAGCCCCACGTTGGGCGCCAATTGTTGCACTTTTTCCGCCGCGAATTATTGATTTAAACAAAACAAACAAAAAGAAAACCGAGCTGCGCCCGCCTGCAGCAGAACAAAATCGCGAAATGTCACTTGGCTGGGTGGAGGAGAAAGTGCAACCACAGCTGACTGGAAGCTGTTGCGCCGGCCGCTCAGCTGGGGTGGGTTCGACGACGTGTACACTGGGGCAAAAATTTTAACAACCGATTACGAGGTAAATGGGCGCCACCCAATTTTTGAATAAAAGGGATATTGGGAAACCTTTTGAAGAGAAAGAAGAGAAGCTGAAAGTGCAATAGTAATGAAACAAAGTAGAAATTGAGTTATTTTTTTTTTTTTTGCACCACGTTATAAACCAATGGTCGATTTATTTAAAAAGAAATAGAAAATTAAATTAGGATCGAGTAAGGTTAAAATTAGGATGGGGCTGGAAAAAATCCACCGGGCGGGGTGGATGAAAAAAACCAACCCGTGACAACGAACAAAAAAAAAATCGCCGTTGAAAATGGCCCGCTACCGTACGGTCCCGAACTATTAATATCTATCGAAAGGGTCGCGTGTCCCGCAATTCCCTGGGATTTTTACGTACAAAAGCCTATCGGAGTCAATTTTCTTCCAAACTATCCTACCAACGAATTTCACAAAAATATAATACCACTCTACTTATCTGTTCTGTCTGATTCCTTTTTCTTTTTCTTGGGTAAGTATCCCTTCCTGACACTCTTTATTTCCCACTCAGGTGTATCCTTCTTCCACGGTTTCACTACTTTAAATTTCTTTCTGGTACTTTTTCTATACTTCAAAAAAATTTCTAAACTCCTGATTTGTCCTTTTCTTTGTTTGAGCGCTCTTTTTATCTTCCTCTCTCTCAACACAAACTTCACTGCACATCGGCCAACCAAGAAGTGTCGTGGCCATTCCAGTGGGTTCCTTTGTCCACCTCGGACACAAAGAATCCCACCCACTTGCACTCACACATTCACACATTCAGCCACAGTGGGATCCATTTGCGGCTTATCAAGCGGTATTCTGCTCTTTGGCTAGAATACGCCACCGTTTTTCGTTCCCCACTGTGCTCTCTCACGCATTGCATCCATACTGGAATTCGCAGCACATTGGGACATTTCCAGTGCCTGCGAATTCTATGATTGAGTTCAGCGATTTTATTTCGCTGACTTTTCGGAGTAAAAAAAAAGCGCTCAATTAAAAAAAGGAAAAGCATTTTGGGCTTTCTCCCAATTACTTTGATTTTACTGACTTACTTTTAATTTACTTTTTGGACCGATCGCAGAAGAAGTTCACTACCTCCGAGAAAAAAAAAAGAATCAGTACTTTTAATTTTAAATTAGTACGCGCACTACTCCGGTGGACTTTTGTGCAGATTTGGGGATTGAGGGACCTACGCCTAGCGTGCCATTTTATACAAAATGATTTACGTTATGTTGGGCCCTCGGCCATTGTTGATCGTTTGTTATAGTCTCGTCTCGTCTCATTCTTTGTGATGTGTTGGGGTGGAGACCAATCCGTCTCGTTTATGTTTGCTTATGTTTATTGTTGTTTGGTATGAATTATTGTGTTGGTGCATATTTTGGTTTGTTTTCGGTGGAGACTCATCCGTCTCATTAGCGTTTTGTCGGCTTATTGTTTTTTTTTTTCCTGTTTCAGCTCGTTTACTGGTGTTTTGTGAAGGACCGCCTGTCGCTTCTGAGACCGCCCGTCTCCTCTTCTTAGACAGTCAGTCTTTTGGGTACTTGAGACCTTCTGTCTCTTTTCGGGGAACCTGTTTTGGTGCCAATTCAATACATTAGGAAAGTGGGCCTATGGCTGATGGGACCATGGCTGCCCTCCACCTTCCTAGAATATTGACGAGGCACGGGGAAGTACAAAGGTTAGTGGGGAGAGGAGAGAAAGCAGAGGATGCATTTTGTTGCAGTAAAATTTACCGCAACAAATGTAAATTATAAAATTGTATTACTTTTTAAAGTTAATAAACATCGACCTTGAATATAAAAAGCACCTTGTACCTCCAACCATCCATCGATTCCATTTCTTCGCAGTTGGAAGTACGAGCAGAGTGAGTCCACACATACATACAATCAATCAATCGAATCTTACTCAGAGTCTAAGAACCCAATTCAACACTTCAAAAAGTCTGCTTCTGTTCTTCAGTCCATTTTAAAATAAAATTCATTAACAACGTGTAGGTATATCCTTTTAGAATAAATGCAAATTTTTATTTGACAAAACCATGTCTTTTTGTAAATTCCAAACCATCTTTCTCCATCCCCCCCCCCCTCTCTCTCTTTCGCATTATCATATTTATCAACATAAATTGTAACAGTAAATTATGCTAAATATTATGGAAACTAAGTGGCGCTGTGAATACTTAAAGGCGAGCACCCTCTTGTATTCTATAGAATCGTAAATGTGCTCATTAATTTCCCCCCCACAACGCAACGGAGGCAGGCATAATAAGAAGCTCTTTTTGAAATTCAGTAAAAGCACTCGTATGTAGTAAATAATCATGGTAAACATGCAGACATTCACATAGAAAATGGTGTTGTACAAATGTTGAGGTTAGTTATACGCGCTATAATATTCCATTCTTTTTTACACAAAATTAAGTCTTTTTATTATGATTAGGTCTAATAAAACATGTAGAAAGAGTAGTGCGGTCAACAAGTTTGTCATAAATACATAGGTACAAACCATTTGCAGATTTACGATGAAATACCTTACTTTCGATGTCATTTGAATCTTTGATGGATCTGACCATAAACCAGGAAGATCCTGAAGATCTATACTTGGCCTTGTCTTACTCTTAACAGTCGTTTTGATGGCTCGTCTAAAAAAATTCAATACCGCTTTACTTACAGCAGTGAGAAGAAATCATTTAAAATTAACCACAAAAATGTGAGTGTCCTTGCAATGAGGATGAACGTATAAAAGGAGCATCGCACCCCAGGGTTTTTCTTATTTTTTCGGATTCACAATTGAAACTGTTCTCGCTACAAATATTTGCACAAGTAAAAGAAAAGGGAAGCTTCCTTCATTCCTTCTCCAAATGTAAGCTGTTATTGGATGTGATTTGATTATCTCTGATTCCGATGGGGCCAATTCAAACGAATTGTTTCCTCTTAGCGGTCTCTTTGGGGTATTTTCTATTTTGTTTTCAAATTTGTTTCGATTATTTTACTTTTTTCTGCCATCACTTTTGGGGTGAATTCTCAATTCATAAAACGGATTTTATTAATTTAGCTTTTGTGGTTATTTGTTTGCACTTTTTTGTAATAATAGGTTACGTTAAGGTTATTGCTTTAAATGAAATATGTTCAAAGATATTATTTGCTATGCAGATTACGTGGGCATTTAGGCAATCGTTTCGATTGCAATGAACTAATTCTTTGGGGAGAATTCAATTCAGAAAGTTCGCCGTTTTGATACCACAATCTCAGGTGACCACCCGTTTATTCAGGAGTAGTTTAAGGGAAAGTAAAACCTCCTAATTGGGACTTTCTCTAATTGGGGCACCTCAGAAATTAACCGCACCTCATGCATATGCTCGGTTTTTTTTTTATACAAATAAGCGAACCTCTCAAATCAGAGCAACTCTGAATTGGATCTGGGGCAATGAATTGCTTGCAACTTCCGTTTGAGTTGCTTGAAAAACAACCTCAAAATTGGGACAGAAAGAGAGAAAGAGAGGCAGAAATTACAAATATCAGAGTTGATTGTGCGTGTGTGTAACATATGTATATCTACGAAAGAAGGTAATCCCCGGAATATCGGAAATGCGCTCGTAGGAAAAATTCCTCGCTCTTATATAGTGTTTGGAATACACGCGGCAGTATAATTTGGACAAAATGATATTTGGCCAATTCGGAGGTCTTCTCAAATTGCACCTCCAATTTGGTTCGCATTTTCTCGGTCCCATGGAGAGCCTCAATTAGGAGGTTTTACTCAACTTATATCCACTCTATGGAGTTCAAGTAGAGGATTAGTTCTCCAATCGTTTTCTGGGATATGACTTTTAGGTCGTCGAAGAAGGGTTTGCCCAGTATGCGCTTCATGGTTCTCGAATAATCATATTTATTTATACCAATATAATCTCACAATAAATACAATAAAAAAGCGCCGAACGAGACACTGGAAATCGTAAGGGGAAGTGTACTCACGATGTCAGGCTTTTGTATACTGCTTAGTGAAAAATCCAAAATGTGTGTAAAACCGAAATCAACCGATTTGCGAAAAAGGTTCCATCAAAAGCCGATTAGTTAAAAAAAATATGTGTGAGTTCCGAGACTAAGGGGATGTGTAAACTCCATGCCCGAAAAATCCACGGGATCTCGGAAAAGATGTGTACACATCAAAAACTTTAGCGATTACAAATATAACAGTCAACGCACGTCATTGCTGGATAGTATAACAATTTGGAAGGACTAGGCTTCTTCTTAAACTACTTATTTATTCTCGAGGTAAGTTCAAACATATACAATTATATACCGTGTTGGCAAATCGTTATTAACTCGAGCCCAGAAAATCCTCGGAGTCCCAGTTTAGGTATCACATTTTCAAGCTGAAATTCATGCCGTTTAAGTGTGCACCAACGTCATCGTGGAATCGGGAATAAAAGGTGACCTCATCCATATACTTACGGATAGTCAAGCAGCTATAAAAGTATTAGGCACAAACCTGGTTGACTCCAAATCAGTCCTGAACTGCTTCAATACTCTCCAGGACCTCTCTCATAGCAACAAAGTCAAACTTTAATGGGTGCCCGGATATGAGAGTATTGATGGAAACGAAAAAGCTGACGAACTGGATAGGAACGGTTCGGCTGAATCCTTTATCGGCCATGAGCCGTTATGTAACATTCCAAATTCAGCTACAAACTTAAAAATCAAAAGTTTGGAAAACAACATGTGTGTCTCTCATTACGAAAATATCAATGTCAAGCTAAAAGAGCCATTAAACCCATTGCCATCTTTAATATCACCTAAACAAAATAGGTCTTATTCAGGAAATTGAATTTCGTCTCTACATGGAAGACGACGAAACCGCGGAGCATATTTTATATGACTGCTTGGCACTATGTACCCCTCAGGAAACAACCTTTCCACAGAGAAATCCTCGCTCCCATGGAAATTCGTAAAGTCTCCACTAGTGAGATTATCAACTTCATCAAAGGAGTTAAGCCTCTTCTGGTTCCCTAAACTGATACAATCGCGATCTTTTAGGTCACGGTACCCTCCGCAACTGACTGAGCCTTAAAAAATAGATATGTATTTGAATTTTTTCAGATCTTGCACAAGCAATTAAAAAGCTCATATCAAGTTTCGATTTCTCATCGTCTGGTTCCAATTTTATTTATTCATACCGCTAAGGAAGGAAACAAGCAGTTTATTTTAAAAATATTTAGCCCGAGTCTGTGAATACTACGTCCGGTGTTCGATAAGTATCTATATTGGGTTCTTTATGTAAACGACCCTCCTTCTATTATCAACAATTCTCAGATTCATATGTATGCAACTCTACATTATCCGTCAGCCCGAACTTGTCCATGATGTGTCTTTGAAGCCTAATGATCAGTAATCTAGTAATCTAGTAATCGGCGGGAAATGGAAATGTATGGTTGAGTACAAGGCAGTCCTGGGATCATCATACTCACATGGTTGTAGGTAAAATACATACATAGATCTCTCTGAAACCTATCAGCTTCTCGTAACTACACCTCTTTCAGCACGAGGCATATGTATATTACATAGTTAAAGCACTGCTTGTTCCCATTATAATAAATGGTTAAGATATCTTCTGCAGCGTCAGTGTGAGCATGAAAAGGAAACTCAATATAAAAAATGAAATAAATATACGGCGTCAGAAGTCCTATACAGAACCAAGCCTAGCTTCTCGCAACCATTTGTGTGTGCGTGTTATTTTTTTCCACTAAATGGAAGGGACCTACAGTTTTTTTTTGCCGTTTCCGAACGGCGCGGCGGGCTGAGCAGATTCTCATGACAAATGATACTCTTTGATTGCTTGTCAGACATTCGAAAGAGGTGGCACCGTGAAAAAACTTTTAGGCGTTTTTGCTGGGATTGAACCCGGGCAGCATGCGTAGTAGTCCAACGCACTAACCACCACGGCCACGGCGACCAACTCAATATAACATCTACTAATACCATTCGTTATGTGTACGCTTTGAAACGTTATCATATCCAGAAAACACCCAAAATAAATAAATCTGTTGATTTGAAATCGTAGATTGAATAAATAAATAAATAGATAAATACAATTTTTTTCACGGTGTTACCCCTTTTGAATGTCTGACAAGTATTCAAGAGCATCATTTGTGGTGCTGAGCTTCTCAACTCGGCGTTCGGAGCCGGCAAAAAACTGTGGGTCCCTTCCATTCCACAAATAGTTGCGAGCACGAGGCCCTGGTTCATCCTGAACTGCAGCGCCACCTAACGAAAGAAGAAAGAAGTACTATTTGAAAGTCAGAAAAATGGCATAGAAAACGGACGAATTGACCTAATTCTATTCGGGTTTGAATCGTAAAATGTGTGTTCGGGTTTTATCGATAAAAATTCAATAACTGTAAAACTTCTTATACAATCTACATACATATTTGTAATGCTATGCCCTTTTAAACTCTTAAATAGAACACCGAAAGTAGGCTAGATTTAAGGATACACATGGGAGAATTTTATCCATTTAACCGTCCGCATTATACTTTCACTTATTTTCATTACGTTCCGCAACAAGTAAAAGGATGTATTTCTTTTATTTTCTGCCTTATTACGAGCTTATGTACAAATATAACGCCATACTAGGCCAACTATCCTACTCTCAACTTTGCAAACCACCGTTTTAAGAGATAGTTCCGGTTTTTTATATACATGTACATATATTTGTACTCGTTTGTTCCTACATATAGTAGATAACTTCTTTAGTCTGCTCTGCTCCCCTTTAGTTAAAAACGACTACAACCTACAACTACCATCACTTGCCTGTGCATACGATGAATAGAGACTACAAAAAAAAAGAAAATAAGAAAATTCTTTAAATTGTAAATGAGCACTTGTTTACCCGCCTGCAAGGCCTATGCTAAGAGGTTCATAAAATCTATGTACACCTTTATAACCGCGACTTACCATACTCATGTGCACTGTCATCTCAATGGGGAAGAGGAGAGTAGCGAAACAGGTAGTTGTTGACAGTTGATAGTTCCATAGTTCCTTAAGTCCATGGTGTATGTAAGACTCCGAGGGAGATAAACGTTATATCTGAGATTGATCCAGGAAATGTACGTGCATATATAATAACTTTTATGTCCTACTTTACAGCCCAGCCAAACTTACTAGAGTGACTTTATTGCTACATGAAAACTGGAAAACAAACGAGGTGACAACATACAACCCTGTGGTACCCCAGTCTGAACTATAAATGCCCTGAAGAAATCGTAGTGTTTACGCAGTTTACTTTTTTCTATTTATACAATCAGTTAAAATATACATACCAATATCCTCATTCTAGTCAAAACAATGGAAGAAAAATATAAACGTTCTCAATTTTAAAGACGCTTCCTTCCGGCGAATCCATTTATTTGTCTTCTCATCATCTATTCCGCGCTCCTATCCACCGCTGGAAGCTTTTTTCTATATAATGAAACACTTTCACCGATTATGGTTCAGCACCCATGGGGAATCTGAAGTCTTTCGACATAAAACAAAGATTTATGAACACTTAACAGTACATTCTTTCATATAAACATTTTGGTTGTTGTTTTTGTGGTTTTATCATACTTCGGACGCCAGCTAATAGCTCCTTTTTGAAGATTATAGCCGCAAGATAAGAACCGACACCAGTAACATAAAGAAGTCTCATTTTCCTTAAGCAATTTGCAGTAAAACTGATGTTAACGGTGTCTAGCAAAATAACATCATTTGGTTATAGCTGCAATGTTGAGAAGTAAACATCCGGTTGCCTATATGTATGAACAGATTCATTTTAAAGCGAACAAACGAAGAATGTATCCTTTTATTAGCATAAAATTGAAGTGCATGCAGTTGCCTAGCGGTGTCGCATCAAACGGTATATCATCAGTTCATTGAGGTCCTTCAGTCCAGTCATTTGATATTGGAATATACCTCTTCGCAGTATCGGTGGTTAAGAGGGTTTCTAACCTTTTTTTATATTCAGATTTATTCGAAAAATGTCCTCAAAGGACGGTGATGTTGTGTTGTTTTTGTGTCTCGAAATCAAAGTGATGTTTTAATTACTTTAACCGCACACGGCAAGTATGTCATCGGCGTATTCGTGACGTAGTGGGGATTTATTGAATTTTCAAAGAACATTCAAATACGAGTTTAGAAATAAAATTATTCAAAATGCGTCGGTGTTCCATAGCAGTGGAGAGATCGACGACGTCGAGGAATAGTTCAATTATTAATCGACATTCAACGGTCGGTCATCGAATGTCCATCTATATGCCAAATATATTTCTGACGACTTCCAGAGATCCTCATAAGGTGAGTTCTTAAAATTGATTCTATTATTTAAAGACCTATCATCCAAGAACATTTCGTGGGTTTACAAGCAGAAGGCACTAAGTGCATTTTTTAGGAATTTAACATTTTGATGCAAAATGGTTCAGAATGATGATATCTATGTCCTGCAAAAATGCCCGAAGTCATAGCAAAGCCCATTACTGAATTATTTGAGATTCTACTTTGCACTAAGTCAGTTAAATAATGTTCAATACTGTAAGAACGCACTAAGTTGTCTTAGTGCATTTTGCCTGTTATACCAAAAAAAATTTGCTATACTTTGATAATACAGCAAGAAAGCATTAAGGTGACTAAATAGGTTTGTTTGGTATCCCCAGCCCTAAGGCGTACTGACTAGTATTAGTGTACTTATATACATAATTGCCAAAAAACAAAACCATACAATACAAATAATTCGTCATTCTTTGATTACCCAAAATGAAGCAAATTTTGTTAATTTTTTGTGTATCTTTCGCTAGTAAATATCCTTTTTATGTTTAGAAATCAATTTGAATACAAAAACTATGAGCATAATAGCAAAACAAATACAGTGAAATAACCAAATGACAAATCGGCTGATTTAATATTTTAACAGCAATATTTTCTTGCACTGAATAAATAACCAGTTCTGAACCTGTGCCTATAATGAGCATGAAGCAAAATCTGTGCGATTTCAGTGTAGCACATAGCACTGGTAGACATCTAATACATGAGTGCATCTCCATTGCGCTCTAGAACGCTCTAGTGCGCACACCGAACAAACCTAATAACTCCTACATGCCATTTATATTTATCAGTCAGTTTATATTTAGTTATAGTATGATCATTAGCTGCAAAAAATGGTCCTGGAGTAAGTAATCTCAGAATTGCTTAATATAGCTTTTTTTTTTTTTTTTTGTGGCACTCAAACTCGACGACCATTATACTTCCAGTAAAAAACTAAATTTTAATGTTGTTTTTTTAGTCTATTGGAGAAAGAGTAGGGCTCTCAGTAGAAATTGAGGTTAATAGCAGTTACAACGACAGTACCGGAAACCTCATATAAGTATAGCAGGGCAAAGGCAAGACAGGCAGAAATGTTCCGCAGTGGAGTTTAGCGGAGGAGGAATGTCCCGTAATAACCCAGATGAAGGGGACCATTTGCCAGCTTGCATCCAGGAAAGTTTACCTCATCTTCACCTTACAGCCAATGGACAGACCGTAGGACCTTACAAACTCAACGTGGGTACAGGTCCAGAGAAATTCTCTTCTGAGCCTTTTATAGCTTGTCGCTTATTCAGTTGTGTCCTGGGACCCAAAAAGTTTCAATTCAATATTAAATTTCCACTAATATGCAAAAACAAGTTTGCACAGTAAGACATAGTCTTTTACAGTACTAAGAGTATAAGTTTATAGTACTAAGAGCAAGTTTCAATGAGTTCAGTCTTTCGGTCAAATACAATTCGGTTTTGCGCTTTTGCAAGACTATTTTAGAATTGTTTATTTCTACGGTTGAGCAAGGTCTTAAGTGCAGCCTGACTATCACTGCAGATGAAAATACTTCGTCGAATACTGATTAGTTACAATATAAATTTAGTCAGGCATAATACTTACAATAAGACATGTATAATGTTGTTTCTTGTTAATGCTTGTTTTCAGATTTATTTTGTACTCCATAGATAATTGCAAAATCAATTCTGCTAAAATACACTAAGTCATCGAATTTCGGACTTAAAGTCCAATATTTTCATATTGGTTTGTCAAATAATAAAATATTCGATTGAAGACTTATATCATAATGTTAATAGTATGTTTTCTGGCAACGAATAACTAAAAACAATATTTATCGAATTCAAGTCTCAAAAGTTTCAGTTAATTAAAAATATTGAGGTATCAAAATTAAAATAAAATTCTTAAGTTTCTTACGTTCACAAGCAATCTTATTCACTCGTTAAAACTCAAATATTAAAATAGAAGATCCAAAAATGACCATAACTTACGGAACCTATGTGTTGTAGCTTAAAAGTATGCAATGAAAAGTGTTAAGCATAGTCAGAAATAAAAGCACCAGAAAAACGTAGCATATCTACAGGTTTTATAATGTGTTTAATGCTCCGTACGGAACCCTAATGAATACATAGACAAGAAAGTGAGTTAATATTGCATTATCATCCAGTTAAAAGTTTCAAGTCTCCAGCTCATCGGGAAGTTAGTATAAAATCAGTTGCAAAATTTGAGCCGGATATTAGGACAAACAACAAAGCGACCTAAACACAGTAAAATGGAAATTATTTTAATTGGATTTGCGTTCAGGGATAACTTTTGTTTTAAATATGTTTATTTTAAGGTTTTTGAAGTGAAACTTATTTAGCCGCGGTAGGGAAAATTTGCCCGAATCAGACGAAAAGTCAAACACTTCCCCTTCTCCAACTTTAACAGGCAGTTAAATTTATACATATTATAAAAGGAAGAAGCTCGAGAACCACTAAACGGATTTAGATGCGGTTTTCACTATTCCTGGCGGAATTTATGGGTGTACTTAGACTACTTCATTACTTATAGGAGCTGAGAATTCGAGATCGAAGTGGCAGAAAATCAAATTTTCTGTCAGTACACACTACACAGCCCTAACTCAACAATGGCTTATTGGACTTAAAACAAGTTTCACTTCTAACGCGCGAGAATCTAACGCACTTTTCGAGCTTTTTCCATCACTCTTTAAAATTATAAATTTTAAGCATTTTGGGACAAAAAATATGGAAAAGTATTTCTGTGGCCACTAGGAAAAACATCACAAGTCGACTTATGTCAAAATTGAGTTATCGATACCATCAAGTGCGCTATACTTGATTCTATCAACAATTTTTTTGTTTTATTATCTCTAACGGTTGCTGAGTTATAGAAAAACAGCATAAGGAAAGATTTCCCTTATATCTTTTGATATACTATATGCTCTTATGTCTTATGCTCCAACGATTAAGGAAACTTCCGTTTCGTTTTTTGAAGGCTCAAGTCAAACCTTTGCCTTTCCACTACTCCCCTGAAAAATTGGGGTGTGGTCCGGGTGGACCAATACCTCAACCAACAACCCTTCCCATTCAGCCCGGTCCCTTCCCTAGCTAACTGCCTCCAATTGCACACTGCAAGTTGGTTGAGGTCATTTTCCACTTGTGTGCGCCACCTTAGGCGAGGTCGTCCTCTGCTGCGCTGACCATCCGGGTTGGAATCGAATATACTCTGCGGGCCGGAGCGTTGATGTTTATTCGCTCTACATATCGCAGTCAACTTAAACGCCCAATGCGCAGTTTTTTAACCAGGTCGATGTCGATGTACATAGACATGTATAGCTCGTGGTTGAATCTTTTCCTTCAAAACCTATCAGCGCAAACGTTTTTCTCTCGAAACGACTAAGGATATCTAATTTCCAAATTATGGCAAATTTTTAGGAAGTATAAATTTCGGCCACAAATTTATTATTTTTTTTTTTTTTGTTGTGGAATAGAGTCGATAGGACATCCTATGCTAAATGTATAATATTCGTTAAAGACTGCTAAGAGATGAGTAGTATTAAATGACTAAGAGTCATTTTGGTTGTAACTGTGACTTATTATTATTCAACAAGACTTTCCAGTAAATGTGATTTAAATTGACAGAGTCCTGAACTTTCAATTGCTGCTCAACAAATAAAACAAAAAATAAAATAAAACCGGCCTAGTGTGAGTTCAACTCGCGCTCAAAGGGTTCTGTATTCTTACTTTTTTATGATATTTACGAAAAGGTAGATAGTATATAAGAAATGGAAAAGCGTCTAACTAAGTCGTAAAGAAATTTGTTTGTGATATGAACAACATCTTATTTTATTGGGATGTTTGAAAATACATACAAACATACACATGTATGTACATTATGTATGTGTATCAATCACACTTTTTTTCACACATTTTTTGGCAATACTCCCAAAGTCTCTTACAGAAATAATTGAAAAAAACATATTTTTGAAATCTTTGCTTGGATACGATTGACCGCATTTTAAAATCTCGCAAATCAAGATGTCGAAAACTAGAATCTCGCATTGAAATAAAATACTTATTGATTCGCGCGAATTAAAAAATATTTTATTTCGCGAGATTCTAAATCTATATTTGCTATGTAGGACGTAGGTGCCCACTCCAAACTCAAATAATTGCATAATATTAAATAGGTACTATGTATATACATACATATGTACACAAGACTGCTCTTAAGCGGGATTTTCATAAAATTATGGTAATGCGAGAATTTCAAATGCGAGATTTTGTTATTCGAGATTTATTTAAAAAATACGAGATTTCGTTATTAGAGAATTTGGTTTGCGGTTAATCGTAGCGCTGCCTTTCAAATGATACAATATATTTTTCTTTCAGATTTTTTTTTCTTCAGCTTCCATTTCGACACCCTGTATAGTTTTTTCACAATATTATTGAGTGATAAGTTGTCTCTAATATGTGGACCACCGTAATGTATAAGTGTGCCAAATTTCAAGTTACTAGGTAGAATGGTTCTTGATATTTTTATCGTGACAAACATTCTAGAGCCAGTGCGAACTTTTGTATAATAGTGTTCCGTATTACCAAATGGGTATGGAACCCTAAAAACTGGGACAAGGGGACTCAATAATTTTCAAAAAATGAATTACTATGGTTTTGTTGAAGATACTCGTACAGAATTATTTACCATATGATGACATTGCCCGTTGTAAAATACTAAAAATATCTTAAAGTATCCAATAACATCTGGAGAAAGTTAAAATGTTCAAATCATTCAGGGTTCACACTGTTTCAATTCTGGTTTCCATCAGCATTTTAAAATTGGCAAGTTAATTAGTTAAAATTCATTTAAACTGATGACCAAAAACGTGTTCTAATCAAAAGTATCTTTAATGTTCGTAAAAGAGAAAAAAAGCTCACTTTCTCTTTCAAAATATGCTCTCTGAAAGGAATCGAAAGCTTTAAATAATTTCAACTCTTTCAAGGTCACAATTAAGTACTAAATTTTGGTGTAAACATAGCTCTAGTACTAAATTAGAAACATACCTCCAAAACATAAACCAAACCTTCACCAGTCAACATGTTTAAGGATACAATCCTAAATATCAACTCTACAAACATCCTGTGCGAGAGAGGAAATCCAAGAATGTCATCGCCAGGACAAAACAGTCTTTTGCGTGATCTCGAACTTGAAACAGCATCCTTAACACAATAACGCATCAAATTGTTTCCTATTTTTCGTCCTATTTTCCTGCCGTTTATTTCTTTGTTTTTCGAAATATTTCCGCACAATCAAAAAAGAAAAAGGGAAATATACAAGTGTTTACGGAAAACAAAAACAACCCGATGCGGTTGAGTGATACTGCGATGTTATGATTTTGATTTTCTTATGGCCAAACGGCAGGTGGATGTAAAAGGACACTCGTGTTCGGTATTCCTTTTCGGTGTTCGAATTAATGTAATTAATTTAATTTGTTATTGGTCTGTAATGTGTTTTTAAATTAAAATATATGAATCGGTACAGTGAAAGGATACAAAATCCGAGTGCCGTTACGAGTGCTGATAAAATTAAAAGTCACTGAGTGAAGATGCAACATGCACATGCATCATAGTGATATGCAAGTGTTTTGGATCTGAGAAAAATTCCCCGACATTTAGGGAGATTGTTCGAGTGATAGGTTACCATTGTCTCGTGTTTAAGTTTGTTTGTTGATAATAATTTAAGAGATATTCCTTTGGTATTTGAAGAAAAGTATAAATTGCTCGCAGGCGTTTAATGCTTTAAAAGATACAGAAACGTAGCATGGCTACTCGAAGGATATACGTAATCGGATTAATGGAATTCATTTAATTTAATATGACGAATATGCACGTAAGAGGAGAAGGATCAAGGATATTTTTCATGCGAGTGGGATATCTACAAATGTATATGAAGTTCGATTTTTTTAAACCATCGGAGAAAGGGTTTATCTGAATTGGATTCTCATGAGAGTTGTTCTCGTAGTACGAGTGCTGTTAACCATTTTTTTTAGCAGTAATGGTTTGCTGCAATCTGTGAAACATTTATTCAGTAATTAAAGGAATTATTTAATTATGATTTTTGGGAGTTTCTAAACCAAAGTCAAACACTAATAGTTTTACCAACCACTCTAATGTTCAAGGATTCTATCTTATATACTCGTATGTTGAAAAGAACTTCTTGTTCTTATGAATTACAGTAAAAGCTCCTATACCTGAACATTCATAGTCCCCGAATTTTTGTCCGGTTTCGTCAAGTTTATAGAAAATATTAAAAAAAAGTATTTCTCAATACAACATTTTTATTTAAAGTGGATGTGCCTGTTTCTATTGATATAACACAATGAAATTACAGCGAAAATATAAGAGCAGAATAACAGGTACAATGCAGGAATGCATGGCAACATCGCTCTATCCGATTATTAGAGCTCCACATCCGGGTACTGGGGATTTTACATGGATTTGCTGGTGTATTAAGAAAAGTAGAAACTGTACTGAAAACGAATCCTCGGAATCTTTCTGTTTCCAGTGTTTATACAAAAATAACCCTTTATTTTTTTTATAATCTACATACGCTAAAGGGGATATGAATATTATAATGTTTACACACAGCGCGAGCACATGAAGAACAAGACCGAGAGACAGGCAGATCGGCGTAATGATAGGAAACTCAGATATTAGGTTTCAACTAACTCTATGGGTGGTGTCCAGGATAACTGGAGAGTTGTGTATTACTGAAAGTGTTGCCCTTGCTTATGATTCACAGAAGTTTTTTCCAGATGTTTTCAATTATTGTTTGTGCGATCAATTTCTTCAGCCATACCTCTATCCTACTGCCAGCGTTATGCCTTCTTACTTACTTAGTTGGCGCTACAGCCCGAGGTGAACCTGGGCCTGCTTCTCGCAACCATTTGTGTGTGCGTGTTATATTTTTGCACGAATGGAAGGGACCTACAGTTTTTTGCCGACTCCGAACGGCGAGTTGAGAAGCTCAATCGTGACAACTGATACGACTCTTTGATGCTTGTCAGACATTCGAAAGAGGTGGGCACTGTGAAAAACTTTTAGGTGTTTGC
Organism: Brachyopa scutellaris; assembly: GCA_949775065.1. NCBI lineage: Eukaryota > Metazoa > Arthropoda > Insecta > Diptera > Syrphidae > Brachyopa > Brachyopa scutellaris. The sequence goes on along the minus strand of OX459112.1, from coordinate 174,555,279 downwards.
GGCGGGATTCGAACCCAAGACCGCCGGCTCAGTAGTCCGACACACTAACCACTTGCACTACGGTGCCCACAGCGTTATGCCTTCGCAGTAGGTTTTTGTCATTAACTCCTGAAACTGATCAACTTATTTTTATTTCGTGAGAAATAAATTATTCGGCGAAATCTGTATTTGAACGGTTCACGGTTCAGCGTGACAAGCGACGACGACTACCACTACACCACGGCCACCCACTTATTTAATTAATGCGTCCATTTATGAGAGACTTTCTATTTGAAATGAGATTCAAAAAAATGTCCGAGTCCGTTTAAGAGAACATCTGTTAAAAAGAATGCATTTTGTATAGCAAATTGGAGAAAAAAGTTGGTTCCCGAAAATGTGTCCGATTAAGGGAATTGTCCGCTTATCGGAACTGTCCGCAAGTAGGGATTTCACTGAATATCAATTGACAAGCATCCTTCAGAAATTGTGTCTGCTTTAAACTTTTCACTTCTCCTACATATCAGTACTTACGTTGAAGTCATGTAACTGCATCAAAATGCATTCATTTTTTTCTTATGGAAGATGAGACTAAAACTGTGCGAACTAATTAAGATCGTATATACGAGTACAGTGTACTCTCTCCTTACGGACACCTCTTATAACTGGACAGATTTTAGAGAACGGAAATAAATACGCGATTTTTCATATCAAAATATCTCCCATAACCGGACACGGACACCAATTTTCGTAACCACAATAGAATGTCGCTCTCTCTTAAATGGACAGAACAAATCTACCTATGGCAAACTTTTTACATACTTTACTTTGTTTTTGTTTTGTCTTCCTCTTCCTTAAACTTTACATTCACGTTCGCGGACAAATGATTTTCGGTGGGGAACGCAAGAATCACACACGCATATCTCCGGCATTTTGAGAGATATTTGATATTATTTTATTTGAATTTTTATCAATATGAAGATAGAAATTTTTCCGCTGGTCACAGTGAAGTGAAAATTTGTCTCTGGTAGGACAAAAAATGCCGGAATATGGAAATGTACTGTATTTCTCGTCGGGGTATCCCGTCTTGGCATGACCCGGGTTACGAGCGTCAACTATCCGGGGATCACTGTATATGAATGAATTTAACACTTGAAAAATGAATTTATTCAGTGAAATTAATGTGACAAAATATTAAACAGGTTAAAAGTCATCGTGATAGTACCATTCATTGAAAAGAAAGCCAAAGATATTGTAACGGAAATAAATTTCACAAATTTTAAGGCATCATCAGTTTTTATTCTCATTTCTTCTTTTAAGCAGATACCGTCTTATATGCACAAAAAAAACTCAGGTCCCGTGGCTGTCCACTTAAGAGAGATTACACTGTATTTAAACAAATTTAATTGAAAATATTTTATAGGGGAGAACAATCATGGCGTGTGGAATACAGTGTTTTAGAGGAAAGTACGAATACTCCATTCCTACTCATTTCTAGAGTCCGACCGAAGGCCATTTCTTGGCCGAAGCCGAAGCCGATTTTGATGACTAAAGCTATTTTAAAATTTCTGCGGGGGTTGAATCGCAATTTTAAGTGCGAGTTTAGTCCAGAATACCTTAACGTAGCCGGCAAGAAATTATTTCCACAAAATTGGTGTTTCGTTTTTATATAATTAACGGTATTTTATATAATATGCATTCAAATGTTAAATGAGTCATTCGTTAATATTTTTTTTTTTAAATGCATATCTCAACCACACAGGGTGAGTTCATAACTATTGTAAAAATCGGTCTTTCATAATTTTTTCAAAAAAGTTTTGAAAATTTTGAGAGTACGAAATAGCTCTATATTAGCGCATGGATTTCGGATTACCTTCAGTTAGGACTTCAGCAACTCTCAGCACAGACGGAAAAATACCCAGCTTACATATTTATTATGAATCCTAAAGTGTCGGTTGTGATGCCCTCAGATGTACATGAGTATTTATTGTCGATACTGTTTATTCGCTTATACAAGCGCGTTTACAGGCTTAATAGCGAAACTAAAATATCTGAAAGTGTCATCAACTTAGTTCGGATATAGGTTGCACATTATTTTCGGGGGCACAATGTTTCAGATTAGTGGCAACCGAAACAAAATAATGTCTTTCGTGTCCGAAACTAGATTATTTTCCACTTCAAATTTGAAGACACCATCTCAACTCTTTTTTCTACTAAGGATATTATTAACAACTTTCCACTTTTTCCACTCTCAAAAGACTGTAGCTTCAATATAAATACACGTCAGCTTGTAACTGCACTTCTACAACAGAATTTTTGTCGACGCATTCACAAGTTTCGCGAAACGAAACAAACATTTTATTTTTACAAAAAACAATAAATTCAACATTCGGCTTCGACAAAATCTTCGGCCTCGTTTAGCCGAAACCGAATGTTTTACCGAAGGTTGAATTTTCGGCCGAAAGTGGCCGAAGCTGAATGTTCGGTCGGACTCTACTCATTTCCACAGCCCTGTTCACAATCCCATTTAAGTTATTTCGTTGATTTAGTACAGCAGAGAATTTACTTTGACGTAGATTCCTCTTAACGTTTCTTTTAAAGTGATTGCAATGTTTATTACTTAGAATGATGGAATATACTTAAGGGACTTCTCACAGGAGTAAAAATTTCATAGAGTTATTTTTTTTTATAGCATTGATGTCAAACAGACACACGTTTTGCTCCGTAGATTTTCCCCAAATTTACTCAAATTTAATGAATCCCATAAGTGAACAATTCTTCAGTCTCTAAAATCATAAAGATACGAGTATACACTGCATTTTCCTTCTCCAAATTTCATAACTCCAAATTGGTTGGAGTAGAATAAAATAATTCCATCATTAAAATCTCTCTACTTCCTGCAACGAAATGATTCTCTTTTTTTTTATTTTTTATTTTTATTTCAAATAAGTGGAATATTCTTCAGTCGTATTTAAGTAGATAGGTATATTTACGTGCGTGTGGGTGTGATCTAAGCTCTGAATATTCCTTCAAGCTTCTAGTACAACATTCAACCCTTACAGTTTGTAAACAAAGAAATGCAATTAATTTTGCTGAACTCTCGACACCCACCCGACTCACAAAGTTTGTCGATTAAATAAGTTTAATCATTATTTTATCATCTCCTAGAAACGTATAAATAGAACTCATAATTATGTTTATAAACTGTCCATAAACATAATATGTATATTCGTACTCTTTTTATGCGCAATAAACATTATATGACGAAAGTTACCGTGATTATTTTTTGCTAATTAAACTTTTTATTTATTCTTTGTATTTAGTAAGAGAAATATTAAAAAAAAGGAAACTTTTATACAATAATTAGTAGGAATGAGTTTATTTGAGAACTGGAAAACGGATTGCGATTTCAGCATCGCCTTTTTGATCTGAAAATGGAATTGAATGTTGTTCTTTAAGGACACGTTTTTCAATTTTGTGTTAGACGATCGATTGTTTTTGTAAATTCGGATTTCCATTTGATTGTGAAGATCAGAATGCGATACTATCGATATGTGTCTATTGAGTCTATTTCACCAAAGATGTTTGTATTACGTAGGAAGCTACTTCCTTAAAAGATTCAAGTCAAAGACTATGGATCGACAGAGCCATTTCCATCGGTCTTTCTGTATATCAAGGTTTTTATGACTTCAATTTAGAGCTAAATCGATGACATTTCTTTGCGAGGTATTTTTGCCTACTTTTGAGGGTATTTTTTTTTTAATGGAGAAGCAATCGAACCTTCCTATACAAATATCCTCATCAGAATAAAACCTGCATGCGTTGGCATCACGTTTGACCACACGAAACAAATGTGGTTATAGCTTTAGCCGTGTGTCTTTACCGAATATACATATACTGACTAATTATATGGCCGAAATTTGAAACGCTTCCAACTACAAACCTCTACCACAATACATATTTAGCAGTACAACTTTTTTTGTATTTTATTCTTTTCCATGTGTGCTCTGTTTACACTAGTACAGCACAAAAGCAGTGCTACACTCTGAGGAAAACCAGAACTATGGAAAAACTGCAAGCAAAACTGAGAAACAAATTGAAACCACAAACTTTTGACTCCCAAAGGGGGTGCTCTTTATATTTTTTGTTTTAAACTTTGCGAGGGATATAAAACAAACTTCAACCTGGCCAAACTGGTTCATTAAACAAAATCCTTAGTGCAGCACTTTCCATTCCCAGATTTTGGAAACGTTTAGTGATTGAGTTCCACCAATTTTCAGCAACACACACATTCATGCTATCGTTTTCTTTGCATTTATCTTGAAATACTCAGAACAGGGTACAACGGAAACAGCAAACAGGCCCCAATAGTTGCCCAATAATTCGATTCACGAATCGAGTAACAAAACGGTTATGCTCTCGAGATTTATAGGACCGAATATGAAAGGAAGAAAGCAGCTTGGGTACTTTATCCTGTTCGATACAAAATATGCTTTACTTACTTACTTAGTTGGCGCTACAGCTCGAGGTGAACCTGTGCCTGCTTCTCGCAACCATTTGTGTGTGCGTGTTATATTTTTGCACGAATGGAAGTGACCTACAGTTTTTTGCCGACTCCAAACGGCGAGTTGAGAAGCTCAATCGTGACAGATGATACTCTTTGATGCTTGTCAGATATTCGAAAGAGGTGGCACCGTGAAAAAACTCTTTTGGGTGTTAGACCCGGCCAGGAGTTGAACCCGGGCAGCATTGCGTAGTAGTCCAACGCACTAACTACCACGGCCACGGCGACCACAAAATATGCTTATTCAAACATAAAACCTAATTCACAATCTCTAAATAAAAAACTGTGTTTTCTGTCAAAAAAATATTTAAGGAAGTGTTCATACCCCAAGGCTGATACTGCTGCCTAAAAGATCCATTATACCATAGCATTCTGATTAGTTCAAGAGGCAAACGATCTTTCTGATGAACGCTAGTATGTCCTTGGTTGATGCATTTTTTAAATCATGAAGTCTAAAAAGATCTGTATGTAAGATAAGCCTTCTGATCAGTGTCAGAAGTTAGTACCAAAACCTACCACGAAGGCATAACACTGGCAGTAGGATGAAGGAATTGCTGAAGAAATTGATCACAAACTAAAGTAAAAAAAACATCTGGAAAAAACTTCTATGAATCATAAACAAGTACAAAATCTTTCAATAATACGCAACTCTTGAGTTATCCTGGACACCACCCATAGAGTTAGTTGAAACTTAACATCTGAGTTTCCTATTACTACACCGATCTGTCTGTCTCTCGTTCTTATCCTTCATATCCTCGCGCTGTGTTTTAAAATTATAAGGATATTCTTATCCCTCTTAGCGTGTTGCCCAGTTTATGCCACGAAAATGTTCCGGGCTTGAAGATTTGGCAGCTTAACGGGCCAACTCATTACCTTCAATCCTTCTATGACCAGGCACCCACCAAAATTTGACTTTTCTATCGAAATTACTTCTTGCGTAAATCTTCGGACATCCTTTATATAGCTTCGGGATGGATAAATACAAATTTATAACTACATGTCAGTTGGTAGTCAATCTCAGGACCTATTGCTCAACTACAAAATTGCCTTCCAGCCCAAAAAGGATATTTTTCCGGCTTAAAGATAGCTGATGCATTAAGGTTGCTTTGTTGCCTTAAATCGAACCATTCTTTGTTTAATGAACAATCCAAGATAAAGCTGCTCTATCAATAGAAATTAATTAAAGCAATTACTCTTATTTATTCACATACTGCATTCCGATTGACTCTCGTACTCCTATTATTGTCCTACTTGTGCGCGTCATGTGGCTTTCATGAAAGGAGCGTAATCTGATGGATTACAAATTTCTCTTCATGCGGATACGGTGTCCTTGAAAATGATTTAATCAACAGAAAGGGAGAAAGTGTGTAACTTTCTGTTGATATCAGTATACGTATACACTTTCACCATGGTTTCCCACAATTGTTTTGTTTTAATAAAGCAAATGAAAAAAATAAGGAAAACAAACGGTGGCTTGAAATTGCAAACGAGAAGTGTGGGTAATTATTTTAAATGACTTGGATTTCATTTCAAAATGAAACGGAAATGAAAAAGTTTTTCACTTTTCAAGGGTTAATCCGCTTTTGTATGTACGGGTGGTGGGGTGGATATTATGGTGGGTTAAAAGTTGCGAACATGTTGAACACTCATGAACTTTGTTTTTTTATTGTTTTTGTTCGGCGCAGTTTGTTTTTGATGTTCGTTCATTTCGTTTCGAGTATGAATGTGATTTTTTTGAGTATGAAAAACTATTCCTTAATTTTGATAGATCAATATTAATTTAGATCGAACCTTTACAATCCATTGCTATTGCTATAAATATCGCAGGAAATCACAGTCTCATTTAAGAAAATTGAAATAAATGAAACAAAGAAAGTTGAAATGGGGATTTTTCTGTACACACGTGGGTATATGTATGTATATACCTACATATGTACAAATATACATAGAAACGTTTTTTATATTGTTTTTGAAAATAAAACGGGTTTATTTAGATGTCAGAAGTTTTAAGACCTTTAGATAAGACCTTTTGGTAACAGCATAACGTTAGTGTAATGATTTGCTAAAAATAAATGAACTAACAAAAAAAATTTAAACAAATTAATGTATGTTGTTATTGTGGTAGGTAAGGCTTGTTAGTGGACGGAAATTAAATTATCAAACGAGGAAAACGAAAACAGTACACTTAAAACTTAAAATGAGTATTCCGTACGTTAGCTCAGTACATTTTGCTTCTACGCAACGACACAAGATTAGTATAAATTATAATCCAATACCGTAGAATGGGGTGACTAGCAACTGCTGGGTGACTAGCAACAATTCCCAGTAAAAAAAACAAACAGTACTCTATGCTCTACATTATTCCACACTGGCACAAATTTGTTGGTCAAACCAAAAAAAGATGCATTCTTTTTGCATATCGGCATATCGCGCCAAATTGGCTTTGAGTGTTGAATATATTTTGAAGTGATTTTTGTTGGTCTGAAAACACTTTAAATTTCGGTGTGAAACAGTTAAGATTTATTCTTTAATTTTTATTGGCGGCAGAGCCTATTTGATTATTAAGCAGATTAATTAAAAAAAGTAAGTAATTCACTGAAGAAAACATATTATTCAATCTAAAGTTTGAAACCATACACTTTTTTGACAAAAATAGGGTGACAAGCGACGAGAAGGGGGTGACCAGCGACGGGAAAGGAATGACTAGTAACTACACTAGGGTGAAGAACGCAATCATCATTTATTTATTTATTTATTTTTATTTTTTTTTTATAACTATTCAAAACTATTAGAGCCCCCGCACACTACAGACTTTTTGTCGGCCGACAGTTTAGTCGGGCTCTTAATCAGTATGAAAATATATGAGAGTGCGCACACTACAACGATTCGATATCGGCCGATAAATAAGTTTGATAGGCTACACGACTGTAAAGTCGGCCGATTTTTTTCGATACCTCAGTTTGCTCTGAATTTTAAATTAATTTTCTTTAAATTCTGGATATTTCGTCGTATTTAAATATGGAATTATGGACATGTCTGGGCGTAAAGCAATGATTACCTCTCTGGAACATTTTTTACTAATTACCATTAAGCAACTATTCTCTGCAAAATGTGTTTAACGACAAGCAAAACCAAATCGTTCGAGAACAGTCGGCCGATTGTTTGTCTAGTGTGTGCACTCACTACCAACCCGACTATTTAATCGGCGCAGTGTGCGCACTAACCAGCCCAATCCGACCAAACTATTGGCCGATAGAAAGTCTGTAGTGTGCGGGGGCTCTTAAAGTTGCACTTTTATGAACGAAAATATATCACCCCAACGGCCGGGTGACTCGCAACAAGCCATATTTTGCCCAAAATTAAATAGAACGGCTTGTTGTACAGCCTCGGGGTGACTGCCAATGAAAATAGGAGCCTCAGATTGAGAGTACGATAGAAACTTAAGAAAATACAGTCAAAATGAAAAAAAAAATGTTGCTTGCCACCCCATTTTACGGTACATACCGTAACATTCTGGAACATTCTGGATCGTTAGTAGATCTTAGAATGAGTTCCCTACTATGGAACTTGCGTAACTACAGCAGATACACAAACCTTTCTGAATGCCACTACGTCGATTCTCTCCTAGATGGCGCTATCCGAAATCGGTTCATTACTGCATACAATAACACATATTATGTATGTAGTTAAAGGTCGTATTCGTTCGAGTGTATGTAGTACGAGGTGTATTAAAAAAAAGTGGGAATTTTTGTTGTTTGGAATGAATTTTATTTATTAGTTTATATTAATGTCATCCCATTCAGAATAGTTCCTGAGCAGCTTGCATTCGCCGCTGATTTTGTTCGAAATTTAATAACTTTGGAACAAATTTTGCTGCTACAGGTTTCATACCCAAAACATCTGAATAAATTGAACTTCAGGAATCTCCACTTAAATGATTATATCTCCTAACTGAGACCTGTATATGTACGTCTAATATAAGTAGAAGCAGCAGTATAGTATACATTAGGGTGGGTCACTTTTGCATGAAAAAAACATTTTTTTCTTATTTTGTTTTGGAATAGTGATAAAAGATTGACCCATACCTAAGAGATTCTAAAAAGCGTAAAAAAAACATTTCTTCGAACCTTCCTTCTACCCGCGCATTGATTTTGAAAATTTGGATATTTTTCGTAAAATGCCATTTTAATTTCACTCTAAAAAAAGTTTTGAATTTTTTTAGGAAGATAAGAGATAAGAATAACAATGAACAAAAACCTTTTTTTTAATAAAATAACGCATGAGTCTCAATAAAAATATTAAAAAACTTGTTAGTGAGAACTTTAAAATCTATCTTGCTCACAAATTTTAGCATAAATCTTCTTGAACTCATTTTTGCTTTGGTGAGTTCTTCTCTGGAGCTTTTCTTTTGCAAAACTGCATCGAAGACTCTGTTACCGTTTTAACAAAACGTTCTACAGCCGGAGTGTAACATAAAAGTCTTAGGAAAGGTATTATGTCACACCTCCTGACTAGGGAAATCAGTTTTCATCTATAATATCTGGAAGAACAGGTAGCCGTTAATACTCTTATTGCCAGGCTATGACTTTGCATTAACATGTTTGTCTAGGATCAAAATCATTCTTTAGCCTTGCCTTTAAAATTTTCCTGCCAGAAAGTACTCGAATGTGTTTCTGAGGATCTAAATCACTAATAGTAAAATATCTTCAGGATGTGCAAAGAAACGATTACGCTTAATAACTGGATCTATTACTTTCTTTAGATGAGCTGGAAGATATCGAGAACTAGAAACTTTCTCATCTAACGACCGTGTGGCATCTTTCCTTGAGATCTGTTTGCTAGGTAGGAAGAGCATTCGCCATTTATGACAGCTGATGCTATCTGATAAAGGTAGCTTTGATCTATCTTAAAGTATTTCCTATATGTCCTATCCCTTACCATATAAAATAGTATTTGCTTATTCATCAAACAACAACTGTTTGGGATTTTCTTGGAGTAGAGGGTTAAGTCTTTGATGTCAACAGCATTCTAACTTTTCAAACTGCACAATAGGTTTTCTTTCGCCGTCTTCAAGAAGGTTTCCAATACGCCCTGCATAAAAATTTGGTCCAGTATTTGTACCATCTCAGTGCAGAAACAGGTGGCAGGTGGCTCATTCATACATAATGTATGTAGCAAATATATGATCCGTTGTAGCGGTTGACTTAAACGTCGTATCATAAGTCTTATTATACCGCCTTTCTTTTCAGTATTTATCGCTGTTCCATCGTAGTTCACAGCTTTTGTGTACCTATTTCAAGTAAATATTTTGAGAAGAAAACAATGGTAATATGCTGAGACGTCTCGTCAATCGCGTAGCTAATATAAATTGAACGTGGTTCATTGATGCCCTTTGACGTTAGATTGGCGGTATCTTTCTGCACCTTTTTCAAAAGTCTATAATGTGTTGTTCTTCCTGCCATCGAAATAAAATGCTGGAATATTTAGACAACTGTCCTTAACACAGAGTGCGTTGCGAAGATTTGCTCTTTCATGACGTTATTTCGATTTATCGAAATATTTATATTTATTCAATAGCTGACTGTGACTGGGTGTCATAAGGCGCAGCTGATGCAATCGCTGCAGCAGCTCTATCAGATACGCAGTATCGGTCACACGTTTTGGACAAGGTTGGTAGTCTTAGAATTGCTGTTTTCTGACACTAATATTATTGTTGATTGCAAATACTCGTCACTTTGATTACTTTCTGAGTCATCAAATTAAATGGAGTATTATTCTGATAAGTCAACTTTATCTTTCTTGTAAGCCCTATTTTTACTACGAAATACTTGAAGTTTTTTGTTCCCATTATCGTGTTTTTTTTTTTTTTTTTTGCTGAACTAATGGGTATATGCTACCTATTATCAAATTTGTCTTTGATCTGTAATTAATCCGAAAATGATTGCTTCTTTGTTCGAAAGAATCGTAAATACTATAAATGCTTCCATTTTTAAAATAACGTTCCCAATTATTTATTTGGAAACAAAATTACGAGTAATGATAAAATTAACACTTTTTTGGCATGTTTTACAAAATAATTTAGTTTTTCGACCCACCCTAGTATACATATGTACATTTTCAGGAGGTGTGTTCAGAAAATATCGGGAATTTTGTGATTTCGCGGATTATATTGGATTCTCGAGATTTTTTCGTTGTTGATTTCGTAGGTAAACACGTCCGAAAAGAATCTGTACATCGTTAGCTTTATTGGATCTTTAGTCTGTTGTCAGCTGTGAAATAGATTACAGTGGAGCCCGCTTAATTGAAATGAGGAAAAATCTAAGTTTTTTTCAACTAACCGGGTTTTTCATTTAAGCGGGCTTCGGATAACTGAAATAAAATTTCATTTAAGTGGGGAGTAACGTTAATTAGGGCAAAAAGGCACATTTTTGTGATTTTTTTTTTTGACGGCACAGTTAAAATCTATTTATTCAAAGCAATGGTACATTAAAGTACAACATTCGAAAAATATCGTGTAAAATGTTCATGAAAAAATATTAAAAAATACGGCAATGGCAGCAATTATTCGGAAGCGTTTCGGAAAAAAGTACAATTTCGGTGTCCATCATTACTCGGTGCTGGATCATAAAATTCAATGTTTTTTTGTTAGATAATTGCTTTCCCCAGGTAACTCTGGGAGGGTTTTTCAAAATTTCAATTTTTCACTTTTTGGGAACACTTTGAAGTGAAAAACGCGATTTTTGCGAAAAAAGCGGCTAATTTGTTACTGTAAAATAAAAAATATTAACAAATTTGAAAAAATCTCTCCAGCGTTACCTTGTAAAATGTACAGAAATAGTGTTCAAAATTTCAAAATTTCACCGACTTTGAAAACGTGAGTTGTGGGAAAAACGCTTTAAAGTTTTAAACACTAAAAATGTTGACTACAACGTTCATAAGCGAGTTTTATCGGCTTAACTCACACTGAATCATCGATACCAGGTCTATAAAGGATGTCGCTTTCATCGCTTGTACTTGTGTTGAAATTTCTATAAAGAAAGGTAAGGGGTAAGGTTAGGTTTTATATAGAGAGCGAAGCAGCAGCAGGTTATAATAGCCATGTATGAGGCACGGTTGCTTAAACCGCTGTATCTTCGTTAGTTTTGCTCCGATTCATCTCAAATTTTCACACAATATTCTTCAGAAAATTAAATAAAAAATGAAAAGTGAACCTTATTGTCGAAGATACAAATAAAAAATTACAAAATAAATGGATGCATTCAAAGCCTGCCTCATCCTTAACAGAATGAATTTTCATATAAGCGGGTTTTTTCAATTAACCGGGTTTTTAGTAAGCAGGTTCGAATCGGCGATTCTTTATTTGTTTGAAAAATTATCAGAGAATTTGCATTACATTTCGCAGCTATGTTTTACAAATGGTAAAGTCTGCTATGAGTTAAATATGGGTTCACATTCTTTCTGTAGGCGGTGTTACAGTTCCGGGTAGGCCCTGGCTCACCATTTGAATGTGCGTATCATATTTCTGGACGAAAGAAAAGGACCTACAGTTTTTTACCGACTCCGAACGGCGAGTTGAGTAGACAGATCATCATGACAGATAATACCCTTGAATATTAAAAAAAGTTTTGGGGATTAGCTGGGAATAAACTCAGGCAGCATCACGGTACCACTTCTGTGGGCTAGTGCCTGTAATAAATCAAAAGACTTTGAGTACTATACCAACCTCTTAATTAATCTACATATGTAATCTGCAGTGTTGATTTTTGCAGCCTGGGTAATGGCCATAATTTCGGCTTGAATATTTCTTCAAATTCTTCGTTTATGGTAAAAAAAGTTATCTTTGCTGTTAATTTATTAGTTTTCCCAATTTTGTTATGAATTATTATGAAGTCGAAAGTACAGAACGACTTCAAACCTCAGACGATACTTTTCAAAATCTTCTCTATAACGAGGTTACTGAAATCTGAATCCTGAAACAAAAAAACTCATAGTACACCGAGACTTCAACCAGAAGTTCTACCTTAGTCACTTTTTGAAAACCCTTCAGCTTAAATGTAATATGGATAAGTCCATAAACATAAAATCGACTCCACAATTTAAGTTGATTTAAGGATTAAAGCTTAAAGCAATCATTACAGTCTGTTAATGCAATATTCTCGAAACAGTACCCTTGCTTATATTCAAAATAACCGTCAAAAACTTTATCTCATCCATAAATTTCTCGCATCACACAGTACGTTGCAATTCCATCCATCCTTATGCCAATATCCTCCGGAGAGATATACTCGTATTCGTACGTCGTCGTATAGTACGAAAGTATTTTCTCCTTTTCTCTTTTGTATCTGTCTATATATTTTGCTTGAGTAACATGTGTCAGAAAAAATTCCATCCAATTTTTCATGCATACATTTTCTACATCACTTTTCACTTAGGGATACTTTTTTTGCCTTCGCAGGGAGAATAAATTAGATGGATGTTAATCATTTTCAGCACAACAGATACGAGCGGATTCCTGCATATACAAGAATACATTTTTGTACTATAGGAAAAGCGAAATGACTAAAGGATTAAAATTAAATCAAAACTTATTAGTTTCTAATTAAATTTGGAAAATATAATTTCACATCCGAACTTTTAATAACAAAATACCTCCCAGTCTAGTAGTCGGAGTATTTTCTACCAACGAGTGAAGTAGTAACATTTTATGGAAGAATTAAGTGCTTACGAGTATTTCCTTATGCATGTCTTCCAAACCAGTGGACCAAAATGTTTTTTTTTAGGAATTTCTTACAGCACATCAAATAAAAAACAGAAAAATATGGGGAATGCTACGTAACTCAACGTAACGTAACGTAACGTAATATAGCGTAACGTATCGTAACGTATCGTAAGGCCCATTCGGTTGCATTCGCTTAGACTCACCTTTCTTCGACTTGTTGGTTCTTTCTTTGCTCGAGTTCGAACTTTGTTTGTGATCTTTTAAAGAATTTTTGCGTTGATATTTTAAGGAGACTAGCTCCACCTACATTTCTAAGTCCTTAAATAAAAAAGTAAAATACAAACAAACTTAAACAAGACATATTATCCTATTTACAATCATTATAATAGCAGAGTCATTTAAAATGTCAAAAAGTTAACAAAATTATAATAAAATAAAAAAAAATCTTAAAAAAAAAAATATACCTACACATACATATATGAAAAAAGTGAATAAAAGTGATATATTTGAAACGGGAAATTACAACAACCGTAACTCAAAAGCTCGTTACAAATCAAATATTATGCGATGGCTTCGTGTATCACCATCGGCAATAACTCCTTATGACAACTTCGATGGCGATAGGAAGCAGCTACCAAGGGAGAAGCTAAATATTTATGATAAGGGATACAGGATTACATCTTGTATTGGACCATCACCACTATTATTTCCTGTTGAAATACCGTGGAGTGCGGTAAATGTGAAGGAGCCAACAAACAGGGAATACATAACGATAACAACAACTCGTTCAGTCAACTGCTATCTTCACAGCGTATATTGTTATTTTCTTTCATCCTTCTTTGCTCCTTCGTTTTCTTCGTGCTCTTCTTCTTCTACCAGTCCGGATATTTATTTCAAGACGAAAAGATCCTTTTGTGGATTGCTATCGGTTTAAGGATATCACAATATGTTGACCACTCATCACTTACATAGTCATCATCATCATGGTACCACAGCATTGGAATTGGAGAAAATTACGAATTTAAGCACGGTAATTCATTTTTATCTTTACAATATACGTATGTACATATATCTTTTTAGTACGTTCCTTTTTTTATCTAGGACACACGGTTCTTTTTTAATAGAAATAATAGAAAAAAAAACATCTGTCGGATAGCTATCGTAGAGAAAAAAAGGACTTCGCGTTATGTATAGTACTTGTATATCCTTCCGCCCATAAAAATCGCTCTCAAGGCTTAAGAGGGTAAACATTTCTGTCTGACCTTTTGTAGGAAGAAGGTACGATAACCTATATTGGGTAGTTCTGAAATCAATCTCGTGCCAAGGTACTCAGAATAATTGATTGAATATTTAATAATAAATTTTTGCTGATTTTTTCGAAAATTCATTACAAGACATTCATTCCGCTTCGCAATATCATTGTTCCAGAAAAACAATATATTCGTGACAAGCATTTATTTCACCCTCTAAAAAGGGTTCAGTGGCATATATTTTACTATACTGTTTTGCTTAGCATTGTCAGTATTGTAGTGCATAATAAATGTGAAGAAGATAATAATAATGTGGCATTTTTGTATCTACTTTGAATCCTTTTTACGAGCGTACAAGGAAATTATCTCGTATTTTCTCACCTATTAAAGACTAAGGAAAGCAAACGTCTATCTTTTGTAAAATATTTAACTATTTTTTCGAACTATCAACTGTCAAAACTTTAGTATAAAATTCTTTCAGAAAGTCGCAAATGAATTCACTTCGTTCGATGTCCCCAGCCTAAGGGCGCCCTAACTAGTGTCAGAGTAATTTCGTGATTGATTTCGTAATGAATCCGACGGCGTGGCGGCTTAAGCGATGGATGATGACCGGCGCCAGTTGCTGGTGTTGATTCTTTTTAGAATCTCGAAAAGTTATAGATATCCTTGCGGATGTTACTCCCCCCATTCCCGAAGTTCTTTTCCTATGTTTAGTTCTGTATGAATGAAAAAGAAAGAATAGTGGTTGAATGAAACACTTACCACGACACATGGCGAGGCATTGAATGATACACTGATTGACTCCCATCCCATCGAGCGCCCTAAACTCTCATTTTTATGTTCGTTTCAACAGACATTTTTCACTTTATGTCAAATTTAATAATACGTAGGTTTAAAATCCGTTTCAAAAAGGGTTAAACTGTTTTCAACCCGAGTTGAATGAATCTTTAACCCATCGCACAGTGGTTCCACTCTTGAACAAAGGCGGCCATAATTACTTGCACATTGTAAAATAACCAAAATAATTTAATTTAACAAAAAATGTAATTTGGGGGAGCTGAAACTGCAATCCATTTTGCTCTATGAAGTCCCGTTTTAGAGATAACGGTACAATGTGGTACGGTATACAGGTGGGTCCGGTTTGGAATACAGATACATATGAAAAAAATTGTACATGTGGGGGGGTCTATCTTGAACACGCACTGAGCTACAGGGTGTTTAAAAAAGTTCCTTTAGAGAAGTAGGTACCAACAATTATTCAATTATAACTTCGAGTATTAAACTTAGAGCAACCAAAGTAGGCATTGACAATGAATTAGTGCCTATGACAGTTAAAAAATACTACTATCCGTACTTTCATTTCCGAGATATTGGTCTTCAAACATATTTTTTTTAAATTTTTTTTAACCAATAATAACAATTTTTTTTCCTTGCGCCATAACGTCACCTACAAACTCACGATACAAAGTTTTTACCTGGGACTTACAGTTTTCCTGATGGTATAAAGTTAATTTAGTCAAAAGAATCATTCAAAAACGAGCATTACCTTGTACGCCGAGTCCTCCATCATACTAAATGTAAGCCGTTAAAAATACTTAAAATTGAAATGTGCTGTTTGTCAACATAATATGTATGTACTCTACTACTTTCTAACAATTTGAATGTATCTACTACATTCTGCTTATACTTTTTTCATTACACATTAATAAAACTCTGTCAGTTGCTTTTTGACTCTCATGGATTAAACATTATTAAATTAAATTTGAATCTGTTAATTTTCGCCACTGATTCAACTTGCATCAAAAAGTACAGAAATCAACCTTTCTGGTAATACATAATATGGCAGGGGGTCTCGGGGAGAACACAGTTAAAAGTTTAGCACAAAACCCAGAACGCAATTTTATTTTAATTCTTTGTCCCCCACTTTCATAGCTCCACCACTTGTACAGTTCGTTTTTGAATGAATATTATGAACATACGTTTAAAATTTTGGGTTTAGAAAATGCGGGTTAAAGATCGGGTTTGAAATTCATTTACCGGATTTACACCCGGAGTGAATAATATGGCCGTAACTGTCAGCTGTTTTTTATTTTCAGTGACATGTTTTACTCTGCTAACAAAAGACAAGGGGCTCATTCCAATTTTTAGTCAACCGCCTCTGATTGGTCCAGAGTCCTGAAATTGAATAACTATTTAGGCAACTTTTTCGAGGTCGTGGACTGGATTTTTAGTCAAGAAAATATTGACTTAATAGTTAGTCATTTTGAGAAGTGTCATAAACAGCTGACTTATATATAGAAAATTATGAAAGGGCATTTTATTTCATGCAGTATATAGGCTGTTTGATTATGTAGAACAATCGATGATCTTATCAAATCGTTCACAGCTAATCATGCAACTTAACCTATTAAATAAATAGTTTATATTCCAAACACTAATATTAGGTTTGTATTTTCATGGTCGTAAAAAAACCCAGTGCAACCCCCATTTCATCGAACGCAAATAGCTTGCCCTGACAACTGTCATTCTAATATTTTCCATTTTCGAACTAAAATACAAATCTAAATCATGTTTATATTTAGATTTTAATTAATTTTATAAATATTAACTTTTTTGAAACAATTTCTTTTCTTCAATTCAAAAAAACAACCACAAAAAAAAGTTCGCGATATAAAAATACTAAACGAATAGAATTTTTGACAGCCCTTTTTTCTTGCACTGAAGAAATACCCAGGGCGAATACAGGGCAGACCCAGTGCCGACATAAAACACAGGGCAGCATTTTCAGTGCGTTTTCAGAGTAGCACTGACTGATATCGAACACATCAGTGCATTTTCAGTGTGCCCCAGTGCGCCCTGGGGCTGACATCATACAAACCTATTATTTACATAAATCATCCCCTAAGCCTAAGTCTTCCATGTTTTAGCTCTTCTTTTCTTTAAAAATAGCTTTGTTGTCTAGATACATATCTTGATATCACAATTCCCAAACCATTGCAAGTGAAATTAGAAAGCACAATCAGGTTTGTGACATGTGAACTGTCAACTAAATGGTTATTCAATTTTTGCATTCCGTTTGTTAGAATTGACTAAATGTCTAATCACTAAAAACCGGAATGCGCTCAATTCCATTTGCTTCTTATCATTCTTATTTGAAGTGGCATTCCCTCACTAGCTCAATAAGCATAATTTAATTAGTACACATTTGACAGCTTAAATTAAATTTAGTTCAAACATTTAAAGTGACAGTTAAAAATAGCAAATTTTAATACCAAATCCCCTTGTGAACTTTTTTCATTTATTATTTTGGGAAAAAAGAAAAAAGAAACTCTTTGCAAAGCAATATAAAAATGTGTCATTTCTAAGCTCAAGATGGCTGCGATAAGGGTAGCGAAACTGGTATCTTAGTAAACATATTTATATAGCATGAAAGACCCTCATTTGAGCTGTCACTAAAGTGTCATTTTTATGACAAACAATCGCCTATCAACCCTCAAATGCTAGCCAGACAGCAAATACAAAAGATATCTCTGTGAAATGAATAAAAACGAAGAAGAAGAGAAATGACAACATAAAGTCTAATAAATTTTAGGTCCTTTGGCCTCGCCTGCAGATAATACTAACAGTTAAATGGTACACGTACACATGTGTATAGGTATTTTATTTGTAATGAAACAGTTGGAAGAAATTTAAGGTGTATAAAATTGAAGGAATGCAAAGATTTGATTTGTTTGTATTATTTGTATAGCTAAGCCACAGCTTTTAATATAGGGTAGGGCGAGGAGGTTCTGACACGTTAACGGATATTGTCAAAAATTAGGTACATCCGTTAGCAAACAAAACTATATATATGTAAATTTTACTTTTAAAGTTTAATCTATTACAAAAACAAAAACTAAGGGCTAATTTATTAACCGTCTCAGAGTTTTTGACGAATTTCTAAATAAGGAAACAGTGACAGAACCTCCTAGTTTGTAGGAGGTTCCGACTTTTAAGAAGGAGGTTTCAATATGCTATAGGAGGCCATGGCTTTCTCGTCAAATGTCGTTTCAGTATACTTTCTTTTATAAATGATAGGCATGTTTACCCATAAAACATTTCAGTATAAAAAACTAAAACTAAGTAAAACAGTGAACGGAGGAGATTTTGACAATTTGAGTTAACCTCCTAAGCGAAGCGTGTCGAAACCTCCTTCAATGCATGCATTATATTTACGCTTTAAAAAAGTTTATTATTTTATACCTACGTAAAAGGGCCACAACTAATAAAAACACTATTAATCTATTCGTAATTTTTTTATTCTCACTTACAAACACTTAAAACAAAAAAAAAGATATAGCTTAAGAATTCACTGAAAAAAATTACATGCCCACTTACCAAAAATCAAAACTCGACTGAACTTGTTACACGCTGATCAGAAAATGAACTCAATTAGGGAAAAAGGAGAGGTACATTCAGACTGTGGACATAAGAAATGATCAGATCTGTCATATTTAAATGATGAAACCTCCTACATGTCGAAACCATCCCGCCTTACCCTATTAAAAGGATCATGTAAGGTCTAAACTATCAGATAGTAAAAATCTCCCTTTTTAGTGTTCCACACCCAAAAACGGGACACTAATAGAATCAGTTCGGTGTCTATCTCTCCGTCTGTCATAGACCTTTTCTGAGAGACTATTTGACGTAGACTATTGAAATTTGGAGCAGTTGTAGCAATTAGTGGCCCAAACATAGACCAGAACTTAAAAAGCTGAATTTCGACATTAGGGGTCTAGTTTTACGGGGTTTAAAAGGGGAAAAAATAATATCGAGGTCATCGTGTGTGTTGTCAAATGAAAGCTATTTTATGCACAAATTCAAAAATGTATGAAATATTATTTTGTGTTACTTTTTTCTTAACACTTTTTCAAAAAATGTTCAAAAATTGCTGTCCCGAGCCTAATCTCCGAAATTATCGCTCAGAAAAATCTGCATAAAATCACAAACATTGAGAATAAAATGTAGATGGGAGCAAAATTATCAGGACTGCCCTACGTTTGGCAGTATTTTTTTAATTATTTATTTTTCAATTTCAACTACCCAACTGTTTACATATCCAGAAATGACGTAACCAAATCACAATCGCCTAAAAGCAGATATATATAGGGAAATGAGTAAAAATTTAATGATTGATCCTAAAATGATGCCTCAAAATTGCATTGATATATGCACCATTGAGCGTATACTTAAACCAATGATTTTATGTACATAAAGGAGTCTTGATGGTTTCCTATACATTATAAAATAGGTGTCTCTACTTTTATTACATTTGTGGCTGCACCGACTGTGCCATAATCACGATTACCGACGACTTTAATCGATAACGGCGGTAAGACAGAGAGACGGTAATACAGTATCCCTAGTTTTTCCTCGTTATAAAAAGATTGGAAGATACTTAAATAATTATTTTCTAAATCCAAACGAATCTGCTGTTTTACTTTTATCTAGTCCATCTATATAATAAAAATGAAAATGATGATCGTTGGTAACCGCATAACTTGAGAACGGCTAGACCGATTTGGCTCATTTTTTTTTAAATGTTCGTTACAGTCCGAACGAGGTTCTAACGGAAAGGAAATTTCGATTGGTGGCGCTGAAGTCAAGTTATTAACAAATTCTGTATTTATTGACCAAATGGACTCATATTCAGAACATATGTATGTAACTCATCGCGCAACATACAGGAAAGGGCACAACAACGTCTGCCCCCGGGCCAACTAGTAATAAATAAATTCAACTAGTTATTGAAAACAATGCATTGAGAAATATTAAATTTGTGTACAGAATACAGATACAGACACGCATTTCATACAATTCAACAAATAACGAGACGAAGAATTAAATCTGATGCACAGGCATAAATTTCTTGTACTGGTACTTTATTTGTCATCTATCAACATAAATCTATTTCATATGTAAACTTAACTGACAGTACGAACACTTATTGTGCAAGTACGACTTGAACTTGACCGGATCTTTTTTTAATGTCCTTCTTCCTTCTTTGTATGTATTTCAATGAATTTCTCTCAAATATCTGCAACATAAACATGTGCAAAGATTATTGAGTTGACAATAACATAGTGCATAGTTTATACACTTAGAACATCAGTGTACGTGAGTTGCGTCCCTCCTATTCTTTGGGTATAGCTTCAATGCCCCTATGAACCCTTATTCATATGTACATTCACAAATTACTCTATCTTAGAAAAGGAAGCACAAGGGAGATCTTTCTTCGTTCCATTACGTATCCTAGAAACATTGCTTCATACAAAATGTATTATCATTTGTATAGTAGCTATGTGCCTGCCCAAAGTCTACTGGACTTGATTTTCTGAGATTGTGAAATGCTACTCATGAAGTACATTATTAATGCCAAGGATATGGTGTTGGTCCCGAAAATCCAATGTAATTAGTCAGATGATCTCGTACCTTTGAATTTATATTCGGGGCTTTACGACTGACCAGTAAAGAAGTTAATTATTTTTGAGTTTAGTCCTTTTTCCTTAATAATTGAGGTAAAATCCTTATTTTGACTAACTACTTGGATTAACCGTGTCTCAGTTGTGACATCCAAATCCAACAAAATTACAAAGGTTAAAATGTTCCCCTCCTTCATACATATTTCCTTTATGGATGCCGTGTAATTTATCATTTATTTAAGCCTATAAAGAAAATTGAAGCAGCAATTTCCAACACTACTGAGTACAGAGACTTTGAGAGGGCAAAGAGCCTCCTCCAATGTACCATGAAATCCCCGAAGCCCTGAACGAGCAATTCCATTTGATAAGTTGATTATTTGCCAAAGGAATCCTGGTACATATTGAAAGGCAAATAACCCATACTTTCCGCTGAATTAACCTCGCAAATGGACGTTTCAGGATATTATTTGATGGCACCCATATTTCCACCGTAGCTTCACTCAATGTAATAAAAAAAGAAAAGAAAGCTGACCATGCTAAAAGGAAAGGACCAGAAAAATACGGTCGAAGTTCGTTCTTAAAAGAAGAAATAAGGACCAACATTTGCAAATATACAGAATCCAAAGGACTCTTGTCTCATCATTTTGTTTTCCTTTTTTTTTTATTTTATTTTCAATTTTTTTTTCTACTGAAAATGCCTTTCTTTGTGACTATCTGAGAGAATGAGAGAAGTTTCTCTGCTCTAGTTCAAAGGGATAACTTCACACATTGCCTTGTTAGTGGAAGAGGATGTGAGACTTGGGATTAGGATTACAGCATGTGATACGATAAGAGTTTTTTTTTTCTACACCTTGTCTCTGTCATATTTTGCGAGATGAAAATAAAATTAGGTTGTCAAAAGTTTAGATAGAAATTTTTGTATTAAAGGAACTCTACACCGTTGTGGATATGTTGACTTTGGACTGGTAATTGGCTTCCAATTTAGTTGGAAATACTCGTTGGTTTACTGAGCACATTTGACAGATAACTTAACTGTCATTTATCTGTCAGAATTGTATTTGTTTGGAATTTCTGTCAAGCCGCCATAATGATTATTTTGTCTGTCAAGTGAAGAGTTGAAGAGTTGAATTGTAAAATAAAAGTCTTAAGACCGAAAATCCACGAAATACAGTGGTGGTCCAGTATAACGAATGCCGATATAACGAATGATCGATATAACGTACACTCTTTTCAAATGCATTATCGGCTCTATATAGCGAATGAAAAAAAAAATTATATTCGATGTAACGAATGTTGCCACAATATCTGTGTAGATGCTTTAAAAAATAGAAAGAGACAAATTTACTTAAGAAATACAAATGTTTAGGAAACGATCGATGGAAAAATTTAGGTGTTGTATGTACATGCAACCGAAGGTAAGCTCTTTGATCCAACCATTCACTTAGTTAAGCTAAGCGGAGGATTTGGAATCTTGGAACAATACTAAAATGTTTCTTCAAGAAGATACGCGTATCAGCCCACACGAAGCCGTTGAGGGTGTATTACTTGAGCCAAATAGAACAAAGTTTAAAATTCTGAAAAACTTGTTCTAATAAATCTACGAGAAAAAGCTACAAATTTTTTGCGTTGAACGTTTGCAAAAGCATGTCCTTATTGGCAATTACTTTTTGGAAAAGGAAAGGAAAGAAACTAATTTTGTTTTAGTTTCTTTTATTTCTTTTTCTACTTTTTAACTTTTTTTTGTTGACTTTATGAATTAATTAGATAAAATGTTATGAATTAGAAACAGTATTTGTACATTTATTTAATGATTCGTACAAGGAATATGTGTTCAATATTACGACTTTTTCGATATAGCGAATGCAACTGGACATTATATCATTCGTTATATTGGACCACCACTGTATAACGAAAAAAAACGAAAACCCGTTCGCGTACTCAAAAATTTTGTAGTTTTTCGTAGAAGAGAGTGCTCACGAGAGAGTAAGAAATTTCCCCATGCTACGAATTTTAGTCCAAGAAATTTCTTTGGGGTGTATTAAAAACAGTCAAATCTGTCAAATCACATACATTCTTCATTTTTTGGTGCTTAATGCGTTGGATTAGTTTTTCGTGATTTGTCTGTCTTTGAGAGAAGTTTACCCCCACTCTTCGAGATTTCAGAGAAAGCCCATATTTAGTGCAAAAAGTACGCGAACGGGCCTTATAAATCGTCGCTTCGATTCGTTAAGTTTCGTTCACTTTTTCTCGCTTGCGAAAGGAGTGAACCCATTCGCTGTTTCGTAGGAAAATTTGACATTTAACTTTAACAGCTGTATGAATCGCTTCCGCTCACATTTTCCTATGATGGGCAACTGTAGCAATTGACAGTACTGAAGAAAACTGAACGTATAATTTTGACAGTAGCTTCCGATTGCTTTCGACTATAACGGCCATATTATTCTCTCCTCGTGGAAATCAGGTTTCAATGAATTTTAAACCCGATCTTTAAACCGAAAATTTAAACATCTGCTCATTTAATTCACTCAAAAACGTTCATTAAACACGGTGGGTTAAAGATTAATTTAACCCGGATTAGAAACAGTTTAACCCGTTCTTAAACCGATTTTAAACCTACATATTGTCAAAAAGTTTAAATTAGTCATAAAATGACTAATGTCGGTTGAAATTAGTTTATAAGTGAGAATTTAAAAACAGAAACAGAATAAGTTTTTATGTTTTCTGCATTTTATAATGAAAATGATAGGTGGCGGTAAAGTAATCGATGTGAGCAACAAAAACAGCAAGAGTGATTGCGAAAATGAGCCCAAATTAACGCAAATAAGAGAGTGCATTTCCCAAGTGGAAACCGATCGTCGCTGTCTTTGTCATGTCTTCGCATGTTAATAGTGTGGAGACAAATCGAATGCCAACTAGGGGGCGCTCGATGGGTCGGGAGCCAATCAGTGTGTCATTCAATGGCTCGCCCTGTATCGTGGTAAGTGTTTCATTCAATCGATGTTCTTTCTCTTTTATTCATGAAGAGCAAATAACAGGAAAATAACTTCGTAATCGGTGGAGGTAACATCCGCAATGACCTCTAAAAACTTTCGAGATTCCAAAAAGAATCAACCCTAGGAACTGGCGGCGGTCACCATCCATCGCTTAAACAGCCGCGCCGCATCGTCGGGATTCATTTGATCTTTCGGAGGTGGTCGAGTTAGATAAAGTTAGGATTAAAAGGACGAATGATTATTCAAGTAATCATTTCCACTCAGAGCCCCGAAGGTCCATTATGAGGGGGTTCACAATAGTTAGTTTGGGAGTGAATTCTCTTTTTTACCAACTCATGAACCAATTTGTGCTCTTAGTGCTCTTAGTGAATCTAAGAATCTAAGAAGATTCGATGTCTTTGAAATTCCGAGCTCTGATATGCCCTATGATATGTATGGAGGACTCAGGAAGCCATTTGCTTGTATCAGAGATGGTCAAAAAAATATGCGCCTATATTGCCGACCCTTGCCCTAACAATGATTGCAGTAGCTCTTCTAAAAATTCGCCTTCTGAAGATATCAACATTTCTTCAAAAACATGTCAAAAGTGACTTCATCAAAAAGAGTCAATATTATGAAATTGAGTTTTAGCCCCAGTTAAAGGATTTTAACTCGTTGCCAGTGGCAGTTCAAATTTATTTGGTCTTAACGCCGACCAGGTTTATTCAACTTGGTTTAAATGCGGGTTCAACGAGTGAATGTTATGGAATTGGGTTTAATTGTTCGTTAAATTCATTTTAGCCCGGTTGTAAGTTTTAACCCGGATTAAAGTTAGTGAATAATTTGGCTGTTATAGTTGCGCCTTTAGACATTGTTTACTGTACACAATTACACAATACTACATATTATGGAGATAAGCTTAGTTTCGTCAAGTTTCGTTCACCTATGGACATTGACAGTCGCAAATATAACAAGTGAACATGTTGAAAGAAGTAATATATGGTATAGTGAATTAATATTCACTGTTAAAAGTTGTCTGTTCATTTAAGTACAATAATATGTGCATGTGTATTCATACATAGTACATTAATTACTTTTTTTTTTTTTTCTTCCAGCTTATCGTCGAAATCAACAGCCAAGTAGCATTATTTCGTGACATGCTCATCCATGTTGGCCAATCAAAAGACTGCCCTGAATTACGTGAAAAAATCCGGAAACTACGAAGGTCCTGCGTGGAAGCATGCAAACATACTGTGCAGATAATCATGCCACAAGTCAAAAGGTGAGTACCCTTTATTTGCATACAAATGCATTCACAATTAGTTAGACATTTGTCTACAGTAGTGTCCTCAGTTTAGTATCAAATTGTGTGCACAAGAAATCCTTTCATTCAACCTGCCAACTGAATGTCAAAGGCTGTTGTGTCAAAAGGTCATGCGGTGATTACCTACATCTCTGATTATACATAAGTGAGCACTCTGCTCTGCAATTACATACTCGTATTTACAAATACACATACATTGAACAGAGTGAAAACATTTAAAGGGGAAGATTCATTAAAATCTCAGGCACGCAACAAGCCGCTTTTGTTCACACACATATATGTATGGCCGAGGATATGTGCATGTGGTGGATAGGTAAGTGAAAGATGCGAATAATTCACTTCACTCCTTTTATTTGCGTGCAATTATCATGAAGTTGCGTGAATGGAAGTGAACAAGTGTACAAGTCCTTGGCCCAGTTACTTTGATTGTAATCTTGCTCCCTCCAGTTGTTGTCAAGTTGACAAGCATTATGGAATCGCTCTCGAGTCGCTAATGAAATTAAACCATTGCTGTGAAGTAATTGCGGTTTTCTACGAGTATTTATTATAGCAAAGTGCATTTGTAAATATCGTTTATACGATTAGAGGTCCATTTAAGCAATAAACGACTAAATGAAACCTTCTGTAGCTGTTTTACGTGGCTCATCGTTGGGCGCCAAATACATTTTTTTTTTAAATTCTAGCAGTTTCAGGCGTATACATCGTATACATATAATTAACCCTATTACATGATTCTTAATCTACTATCTACCATTAATGTGAATCAGTTCCTATCGAAGCACATTTTAATGACATGAACGAATGAGTCGACGAACTATTTTCATATTCCCCAACCAATCATTATCCTGGTGGGTATTTTTCCAACACCTATTATTTCTCTTTCTGGCTCATTTGCTTAACAAGGCTATATACAAATAACTAATAATGGATTTCCTTACTTACTCCATTAACCCTTCTGTTCTGTTAGAAAAAAATTACACGTGTTACGTTTCGGGTCACAAAATGACCCACATCTATTATTGAAAAAAAATTAATAAAAAAGAATGAAAATGCAACGAAATGAAATGAAATACATGCAAATTTATTATTTATGGGATA
The DNA here is from genome assembly GCA_949775065.1 of Brachyopa scutellaris. Taxonomy (NCBI): domain Eukaryota; kingdom Metazoa; phylum Arthropoda; class Insecta; order Diptera; family Syrphidae; genus Brachyopa; species Brachyopa scutellaris. The sequence continues at coordinate 174,528,915 of OX459112.1, read as the reverse complement.
TGTTGCTCACAATAAGTAGTAGTAATTACTGTGCTATGACGATGTGTTGGACATACAGGCTTATTACAGACACTGCATGCAGTAAAAGTTTTCTTTACATGCTTTAAAGGACAAAACTTGCAGCGTTTGCGATCACTTGCTTTGAGTATCTTAGCAGATGGTGGTGATGATGAGGATGATTGGATTGATTCCTCACTTCGGATATTGCGAACGATAGCAGCAGAAGCCTCGGCTCTCGGAAGACGGTTTCGTCGAACAATACATGGTCGAACTAAATGTTCACCTAACTCCTGTAAAAATAGACGACGTTTATAGAGTTTATTTTTATTCCAATTTAGATGAATTTCGGTCCACAATATGAAGGCATTTAGCGCGGAAATGTCAATAAAGTTTGAAAACAATGCTACTGGCCAACGGTTTGTTTGTCTTTTGCATGAATATGTACGAACCATTTGATCCATCGTATCAACACCGCCTTTGGTTGAGTTGTAGTATTCAATTATTTCCGGAATCTTTTTTGGATGTGTATCTAAGACTTTATTACAATGATGCATAGTACTCAGCAAGGTGACTAATTTGTACTGTTTTGGTATATACTGTACAATTGTTTCCTTCTCATGGAAGAACAATTTGCTGGAGAAGACGGGAAGCTTACGGAGTTCTTGAGCAGTAGCATGAACTGGAAGAAACCTCTTGTTCTTTCGAACTGTACCAACAAGAGTTATTTTTCGTTTGAGCAGTTCTAATGCTAAATTATGGTTGGTAAAAAAATTGTCAGTTGTGATATTCCTTCCATGATATTCTGATACTAAGTCCATAACCACTCGTTCGCCCTGGTTCCTTTCAGATGCTCCTCCAGTTCGTCCAAGGTAAATTTGAAATTTCAAACAAAATGCACTCACCGAATCAGCTGCAATCCATGCTTTCATGCCATATTTTCCAGGTTTACTGGGCATGTACACTTTGAAGGGGCATCTACCACGGAAAGGAATCAGTTGTTCGTCCACGGTTATATTTTCGTTTGGAACATACAGTAACTGTAGATTCTCGGTCCACTTTTCATAAAAGTCACGAATAGGTGCAAGCTTATCTCCACGAGCTTCTGACCTACGACCTTGTCTGTCGTCGAATGCAAGTACACGTGAAATATCGAAGAAACGTTCAACAGACATTACAGCTCTTAGCATTGGACGACCATGAAGTTCATCCCACAAACTTTTGATGCTTTCACCGTACGAACGATAAACACCTGCACAAAAACGAATAAAATTTAAACCTGTGGTTATATATTTGTTGTTGTTACATACCAATAAGCAACAAAAGACCT